>OZ004715.1:52134915-52752415 GCA_963924515.1 Vespertilio murinus | reverse complement strand
GACCCCCATGCGGCAGGTGCCCAGCCCCCCCCCCATAGCAGCCACTCCCGCACGCACCCTGCGCCCGCCCGGCAGCTGGAGCTCCGGCAGGCAGGCCGCGTCCTCCGTGTCCCCTCGCCTCCGGTGCCCACACCGGCCGGAGGGGCCTGCAGGCCTCGGCGCGGCTCCTCCTGCAGCTTCGGGGAGCCCCGGTCAGTATTTCTCATCTTCTTTTACGTGTCGCGTGCTCTCAGAAATGGCTGGTGGTCCGGAAATCACATGGAGAATCTAAAGATGGACTGCGGGCGTCGGGCCTCCAGGAAGGCCGCGGCGGTGGCAGGGCAGGAGCGTGCCGCCGGCTCTCCGAGGCCTGGGAGCCAGAGCTGGGCCGCCCTGCGCCGCCCGGCCCTCCGCCCCAGCTCCTTCCCGCGCCTGCAGGTCGTCACGGGGCCCCGAGAGGGGGGCGTAGTTTGAGCTCAGGGGGGCTGTCCTGGGACGGTTTCACCCTGGGACGGTTTCACCGGAGGAACGCCTGCCCGGACGGCGGCCTGCAGCCTCAGGAGCGCCCCCCGCAGGCTCACCGCCTGGGGAGTCCAGGACCTTGCTCTGCGGCTGCCCATCTTCTGGGCCTGGCGCCTCCCGCTCCAGGAGGAGCACAGCTGTGAGGAGCACCCATCTCCCTCCCTGGCTCAGTCCACCGCCCACCACCCACGGCAGGGAACGGCCCGCTGACAGCCAGTGGCAGCAGACACCTCCGTCCCCGGCCAGCTGTCCCCCTCGGCACCGGAGAGGCGCTTCCCCAACAGCCAGTGTGTGGAAATTACCCACAACCCCCTCCGGGAGCGCCAGAGCGGGTCTGTGACAAGTGACACTTCCTGTGGCTGCCCCGCGGAGCACACACGGCACCATGGTCCCCTTCTCCCGGGCGGTCCTCACACACGTGTACGTTAGGATCCATCCGTGTGCGTGTGAAGTAAAGGAAACGAAACTTATCTGTAATATTCTTCTCAGCTACATCACCTCCATGTAAGCATGCACCAGTTTCACAGGTAAAAGCGACCTTTGCCGCCTGCACTGATCTATAATAATGAAATCACGGCACGCGATCAGACGGGGCTCCCTCGTGATGCCCAGCCGCAGCCGGAGGAAGGAAGGCCCCCGCACAGAGCTCACGCGTCGGCCTCTGGTGCGCTTTACAACATGCTGTGGACACACACATATATATATTTTTTCTTTTAAAATAGAAAATCCCACAAGGAAGTCTCCCCAAAACCTGTGCCAAGTTTGGTTTGCTTTGCCGTGTGGTGTTTTATTTGGAAGTGGGGGGTGGAGGTGCGTTTTAAGTTTTCCTGACCATGCCGTAGTCTTCTCATTAAAGTGCAGTCTATTCAACCGGCTGCTGAAAGGTGTTTTGCTGGATATGTGAAATGGGAAAGGAGGGAGGAAAACATGAACCAAAACTGTCCTCTAAGTTTTCCTACACAGAGCCCATCATTTTCCAGTTGGCTTAACCACGCGGCGTATTTAAGTAACCGACTAGCATATTTATTTAAGTTCGGCGGGCGGCCGATGGCGTATGGTGGCTCCCAGCCGTCCCCGCCGCCGGTGTCCACTCGGATTAACGCGAAGCCCGACCTGACAGCGGAAATCGAATCGCTCTCTTCAAGCTATTTTTTACTCGCAGCAAAAAAGAAACTATTTTCCATGTTAATAGTAATCTGATGTGGTTGTATAAACCTGGTATAAATACGACACTCTGTTTGGAAATGATGCTAATTTAGTTTAAAATGGAGATTACATTTCAACTTGTAAAAGAGCAGGGCGGAATATTAGCATTCGTGGCTGTTATATAACTTCCCTTTACGCCGCGCAAGTGTTACTCCCAGACTTTTCTGAGCCTCTTTGTCCAAAGACTTCCCCCTCTCCCCACAAGAAACAGGGCTGCTCTATATAACTGTAAGTTAAACAGGTGGCGCGGACCCTTGAAAAAAGATTAACAACAACATTATAAATGCATTTTTGAAGAAACATTTAAAGTTACAATGTAATAAACTGAACAGAATGTCATAAGAATGTCAAACTGGGCACAGTAAAAATAAATGTTATTCCCAAGGAAAATAAAAAGTCTGCATATTTATATAACATTCAGCAGATGGACGTGATATTAATATATGGTTTTCAGTTGTACTTTTATAGCTACTAGATTTTCTTGCCTAACTTGGCAACCCGAGGCACCATTTGAGTTTTGGATTTGGACAATACTGCAACAGATGTCCAGACCAATAAAATAAATTCCTGAAGGGCTACGCTTAATTTGTGTAATTGATCAATTTTGGTTCCATGGGCCTCAGCTCAGCAGCACGTGACCGCCTTCCACAAAGCTTCCCAGTGGGACTTCATTCCATATGTTCCCGGTTTGTGGACTTTCTCTCCGACACAGAGAGCAGGGCCTGCGGGGACACCTGTTGGCAGCCAGCGGCGAGAACAGCACGACGGCGCGGATGGCTGCGGGTAGGCTCGGCCTGGGCCGTGGACGTCCCGGCTCCGGGTCCCCGGCCCCCTGTGCACTATGGGGGGGGGGGCCAGCACCCCCGGCCTCCGCCCGCGACAGGCCAGCAGCACCTCCCAGCCCCCAGCTGAGCCCACACAGACATCTGCAGACAGGGCCGATGTCCAGGGCACGAGAGCCCCGGGGGCGGAGGGGGGTCTGAGAACCCTGCGGTAAAGGGGGTGCTTCCGGAAGAGCCACACAGAGGAGGGGCCCAGACCCTCCCTGCACTTAACCTTTCCGGCTTTATGGAGATGAAAGTGGCATATTGTATAAGATCACGCCACACCGTCTCCTGTGGTTTTATGAGACAGAACACAAGACACTGTCCCCGTGGCCCTGGCGTCTCTCCCTCTAATGGGGGTTTTACGGGTGCCTCCGGCTCACCCCGCGCTGAGGCAGCGCCACGGGCTCAGGGGGCACCGGCTCCGGCCGCTCATCACTCACCCACTCAGCCTGCCAGCGGCCGCGCCAATGCCCGCACCCTCGAGGTGGCATCAGAGGGCCTGCAGCCCGTGTCGGAGTCAGAGGAAGGACCAGCGACCTGACCTCTCTTTGATTGTGCTAATAACTACAAGATAATAAATTAGTTCTGTTTCCAGAAGACTTTACATGATTAAAAAGGGGGCAAGTGCACGATGCACAAACTCGATAGGCGCTGGCACCCGCCCCGCCCGCCCGCCCGCTCTCCGCCAGCTCCGGGCCTGAGGCTCCGGCCGCGGGCGCCGCTGAGGGCAGCGGGAGGGGAGAGAGGGCAGCTCGTGCCCTGCTGCCCGTGTCTCTGACAGCACCCTCTCCGGGGCTTGTTCGGGGGCACAGAAACCCCACACCCGGATGCCATACTTGGGCACGCACATACGTGTGCAGCCACGCGGAGGATTTTCCCAGTCACACACGCGACGGCAGGATTCATACTAACGTCAGAATGGAAATGTGCGGAGATGCCCCCCCCCCCCCCCCCCAGCAGAGGACCGAGGCCTCCAGCGTGCCGGCCTCCTCTGCCCTCCCGCAGGTCCTGAGGCGCCGGGCCGGCCCGCGAGCCCAGGACGGAGCCGAGCCGCGGCCTGGCCCTCTCCTCTCCCGGGAGCCTGGGCCATTCCTTTTTAAAAATATATTTTTTATTAAATTATTATCTGTGTACATATATTACCCTTGCCCCCCCCCTTCCCATACATGCCCTCCCTCCCAGTTTTGTGTCCATTGGCTGTACTTATATGCATGTGGGTCATTCCTTTAAACTCAGTTTGACGTTCAGAGGCAGCCATCCCTTGAACACTGTGCCATCTTCTGGCCAAATGCTCAAATGCTCAAGTGCACACTCTCACTTAACGTAAAACCCAGCTCTGGAGCAGGACGTTGGCGAGTCCTGGGCTGGCCTGTTCCTGTGTGAAGAGGGCAGTAGGTAAGCTGCCCCAGACGCCCTCCTGTTTTAAGACCCCGTGTGCTGCACGGCTAGATAGCTTTACCTCGCAGGGACTCAGAAATGGTGCAAACACCCTGCACCTCTGTGCGGCCTGGGGCCCCGGGGCGCCTCTGAGCCTCTGATCCCTGCTCGGCCGGGAGCTGCACAGAGGGGGGTGCTGAGCGGCCTGGGGAAGTGCAGCAGGAAGGAGAGGAGGTGTGAGGCCTGACCTTGTGGAAAAGATGTATTGTGGACAGCAGCCCAAACCGTGACGGAGAAGGAAGATGCGGATGCTAATGGTGCTTAGAACCAGCCCGGCCCCTGCGGCCGAGCCGCTCGCAGACTTCATTAATCCTCCGCCCACCCGCCCGCCCGCCTCGCTGCTGGGCCTGCACACCGGGCGGAGGAGGGCGCGGCTCAGGCCGCCCACCCCAGCGCCTGGGGGAAGCCGCGGTGCGGTCCCCGCTGAGGATCGGGTCCCCACACAGAGCAGGGGGGTTCGGGGGGGTGCGGGGAGGGGGCCGATGAGGGCAGCAGAGGGATGGAGGCCGGTCGGCGGCGGCGGCGGCGGCGGCGGCTCTAGAACTGCCGGGGCGGTCGGATGCGCCGGTGTGGGTGGAGGCCGGCCTCCGGGGGCCCTTCTGCAGAGGGCCCGGCCTCTGTCTCGGTGAGCAGGAGGGCGGTGGGACCCTCGGCGCCGACGCCGACGCCCTCTGAGGCCCGTCTGCCGCCACGGGAACGTGCCTTTCTCCCATGAAAGCCGGGCCACAGTTGGTGGTTCAGAGGCAACCGAGGAAACAGCGTTTGGAAAGCAGGAGAGGCCTTGACCGGTGTGGCTCAGTGGACAGAGCGCCGGCCTGCGGGCTGAGGGGTCCCGGGTTCGATTCCGGTCAGGGGCATGGACCTTGGTTGCGGGCACATCCCCGGGAGGGGGTGTGCAGGAGGCGGCTGGTCGATGTTTCTCTCTCATCGATGTTTCTAACTCTCTCTCCCTCTCCCTTCCTCTCCATAAAAAATCAATAAAGTATATATTTTTTTTAAAAAGAAAAGCAGATGAGTGGGAGACAAACATGTCCAGAAAGTCAGCAAGAATATAAGCTTTCCAAAGAAGTTAATAGTGAGCAGTAGGTGAACCCACTCCTGTGATCAGTCAGCAGAGGGATGCGTCCGGGGCAGAGGCCGCCGGGAGGGAGGACTGAGCGCTGCGCTGGGGGGCTGTGGCTCCACCGCAGGGGGACCCCAGAAGCAGGGGGCTGCTGAGGCTCTGAGGACGCACAGGGAGGGAGCCCGGCTCCAGTGGGTCCCCCAGCCTGCGAACCCCGCCCGGCCTCCGTCAGGGCACTGCCCGCGAGTGGGGGAGGGGCGGCGGCCAGGGCGGTCACGGGAGCGGGGCCACGGAGGGAGCGGGGCCACGGGGGGAGCGGGGCCACGGAGGGAGCAGGGCCACGGAGGGAGCAGGGCCACGGGGGGAGCAGGGCCACGGAGGGAGCGGGGCCACGGAGGGGGGAGGGCCACGGGGGGAGCAGGGCCACGGGGGGAGCAGGGCCACGGAGGGAGCGGGGCCACGGGGGGAGCGGGGCCACGGAGGGAGCAGGGCCACGGAGGGAGCGGGGCCACGGAGGGGGGAGGGCCACGGGGGGAGCAGGGCCACGGAGGGGGGAGGGCCACGGGGGGAGCAGGGCCACGGGGGGAGCAGGGCCACGGAGGGAGCGGGGCCACGGGGGGAGCAGGGCCACGGGGGGAGCAGGGCCACGGAGGGAGCAGGGCCACGGGGGGAGCAGGGCCACGGAGGGAGCGGGGCCACGGAGGGGGGAGGGCCACGGGGGGAGCAGGGCCACGGAGGGAGCGGGGCCACGGAGGGAGCGGGGCCACGGGGGGAGCAGGGCCACGGAGGGAGCGGGGCCACGGGGGGAGCGGGGCCACGGGGGGAGCAGGGCCACGGAGGGAGCGGGGCCACGGAGGGAGCGGGGCCACGGAGGGAGCAGGGCCACGGGGGGAGCAGGGCCACGGAGGGAGCGGGGCCACGGGGGGAGCGGGGCCACGGGGGGAGCGGGGCCACGGAGGGAGCAGGGCCATGGGGGGAGCGGGGCCACGGGGGGAGCAGGGCCACGGAGGGAGCAGGGCCACATAGCCTCAGCTCCTGCGGCCCACGCGGAGGACCCAGGACCGCCGGCTCCGCCCCTCCCTCTGAGGACGGGCTCCCGGGCGTCTGGGTGCATGTGTGGCTGGAAATGGCAAAGCAGCGTCAGACACCGCGCTGGCCACGCCAGACACACGGGGGTCCGATGGGGCAGCAGAGGGCCAGCCCGGGGCTGGGCTCAGGGGAGAGCTGCCAGCGTGCCCCCGGCTCGGCCCCGGCAGAGCCACTGAGCGCCGGCCAGGCAGCGCCTCAGGCCACCTATGGCCACCTCCCGGCCCCCCACCGCCCCCCACAGCCCCCCACTGCCCCCCACAGCCCCCCCACAGCCCCCAGTGCTCCCAGTGCTGTGGCCACGGCACAGCTTTGTCACCAGCCATCTTCTCCATCTCCATCATCACCCGTCACAGTGAGTACACCATAGACCAGGGGTGGGCAAACTTTTTGACTCGAGGGCCACCATGGGTTCTTACACTGGACCGGAGGCCGGAACAAAAGCAACCTGACCATGCTGGCACTCTCCTCTTGGGCTGCTGGGGAAGGAGCGGAGGGGAGAGCAAGAGAACCCTCCGCTCTTTCGGCTCCGCGGGCCGGATAGAACAGCCAAACGGGCCATAGTTTGCCCACGGCTGTGATAGACCATTTTAGATATTTTAGATATTTGTAGAATAAGTGAACAAATAATCCTCTTGCATGAAAACAGCTGAAAAGCCCTCCACAACCAAATTGAACCTTGGAAACCAAATTTTGAATTTATGATCTCTGTCAATCCCTGGCCAGTGTTCTCAGTGGTTAGAGCATTGAGAGGGTTGTGGGTTCCATCCCTGGCCCCGGCCTGGGTGCATGCAGGAGACAAACAACCCATGTGTCTCTCACATTGATGTTTCTCTCTCTCTTCCTCTTTCCCTTTCTCTTCTCCTTCCTCCCTCCCTCCCTCCCACTATTTCTCAGGTCTGTGGAAAAATATCCTTGGGTGAGAATTAACACTAAATAAATGAATAAAATAAAAACCTTCTCTTTCTGTATTTTAAAATTAAATTTCTATTGACTTAAGTTTAATCATTATTTATCTGTACAATAAACAGGTCACTTTACAAATAATACAGACAATAACCTTCTAGCCAGCACTTGCATAATTCCACAGTTCGCTGCCTGGTGAAATGAAATCTTTGTTAGAAAAAAATAGAGACCGGACGATGTAAGCGTGTCAGTTAACCCCCTGGCTGCCTCGGCCGTAAATGGCACATGGGCGTCTGCCTGCGGGGAGAGGGTTGGAGACGACAGCACCCAGCCTCCCGCAGCGGTGCCCGTGTCTCCACGTGGCTTGCCAGCCGGGAAGTGGGCCTGGAGAGGAGCCCACCGGGCGGGAGTGTGTCCGGCTCTGCGAGGAGCGGGTGCTGTGTCCTCCGCCCTCGGCCGGGCAGAGAGCACCGAGCCCGGGCCGCAGAGGACACGGAGCCGGGCCGCAGAGGAGAGCCCGGGACCGGCCTGGCGCTGGGCGGCCCCGGTGGTGAGGTGACGCCTGGAGAGTGGCATGATCGCGGTACCAATGGGCTAATGCCCGTTAAACCAGATGCTAATGCTCGGTCTGGGCCACACAGCCGCATGGGTTTTAGGGGCCAGACCGCACTGGGCTCAGGCCGCGTTGCTCTCCGAAGCGTCGGAGCCGGCGGTTCCCCCAGCCCTCTGGGTGTCAGGAGGCTTTGGAAGAACCAGAGGTTCTGCCGGGAACACCTACGTCTGCCTGAGGCGGGTGAGAGGCTCACTGCACCCGAACTGGGACCTGAGGCTGCAGGCTCAGAGTAAATTAGACAGAAAGTCAGCTTCGCCCGAGGTCAGTGCCAGCGCTGGCTCGGGCGGAGCGGGGGGAGCAGCCCCAGCGGCCCCCCATTTCAAAGGAAGTGCATGTGCTTCCTCGTATGTAAGCTCTCTGAATGGAGTTCAACTACAGCCTCAGTTTAGATGACATTGTTCTCAAAAGGGAAGAAAATGTAGGAGTTATTTTGACTAATTCAGATCCAAAACTATTTTAAAATGTATATTTCACTCCACAGATACTTAAAATACCAAATAAATTATTCAAATGTTCTTTTCACTGTGGCTCTGAAGACCTGGATTTTGTTTGACCTTGAACAACATTTTACTCTCAAAATCCCATCAATAAAATAGAGACAATGACAGTCTGTGCCCACCGCACAGGGGAATTCTAAAACTAGATTAATTGCAATCTTGGTGGAAGGTGTTAGCAACATTCTGTATACCTCCTGACCTGTATGTGAATGTGTTACTTTAAGGGACAAAATTTCCAATTTATATCATGATTATAGAGTAGAATTTTGCGCGCGCACACACACACACACACACGTGCTCATCCACATACATATGTATATGCATATGTATAGCTTGGCATTTATATGAATGTGTGATTTCAGCAGCAAATCAGCCAAAGGAAAAATTAGCTACAGTTTTTTCCAAGAGAAATAATTTTCTGTTCATGTTCTGTTATTTTCAAAAGACTCTAATGCTGTTATTTCAAAACTAAATGTCCTCAAACAAGGCAAAGACAATTCTTCGTTGATTATGCTTGCAGATGCCAAATTTTGAATGTTGTGTTAAAGTCCTACAGGAATAATCCAAATTTTTAAAAGTGTATATGGAAACATTCTTTTAAAATGAATTAAAAATATTCCACCCTTTTAGGATCAAATAACCTTTAAAAGAAGATAAACATTCCCCTGAAAAGGGAGAGAAAAAAAGATAGAAAAGATTGGCATATTTAAAGAACTCATTGTCACCACTGGCCCCTTTAAAAAATTAAAATCATCCATAAAAGGTATCCTGCCTTCTGGCTTGACTAAAACGAGGCAGGTCCTTTTGCGGCAGGACACCAGAAAGGAGGCCTCTGGTGTAAGTCAGTAGGATTGTCCTCGCCCTTTGCAAAGGTAGTGGATTGTCACAGACATGAGTCCCCGCCTGCAGTTTTGGGGACACACACAAGCTAGATATTTCTTATAGATGAATTTTTCTCTAGATGCAGCTATTTCCAGAGCTGATTAATTGGCTAAATGCCATGGTATTTTTAAACTAGTTTATTTATATAGTTAAGGCTTTTATTCAATGCAGCACCAGTTAAATCTGGCATCAAAGTACGGCCTCCTGTCATAGTAAAAGCCTATGCAACTGGTAAAAATTGAACACAGCCTAACACAGGGAAGAATATGTGGGCCAGGCTGTTTATCTCCTGGTGTGAATGAGAATGTTCTGTTAATCTAATAGCATTATCCAACACTAACACCTAATAAAGGTGTTAGTTGTGAAATATACACATTTTATAGGTACACTGTTTAACTTAATTAAATATTTTTCTACCTACACAGTATATTTCTATTTACATTTTTAATGAAGAGAGAAAGAGAGACCACATATAAAACATCAGATGGGTCTTAAAAAGATGAAAAGAGGAAAGAGTTTTCATGAAATAGACAAAAATAAAAAAATAAGAAAATGTGAAAGGTACCGAACTTGTTAAGCATAAACAGATAACGCCTTTAAGAAATTACCAACTCCCTCTTTTCTGTGTGAAAGCCAGTTACATCACCTTCCTCATTAACTTAAGACAGGGATTTCATCTGTTTTGTTTACTCCGAGGTCCCCACGGTCAAAAACAGCGCCTGGCCTAGGTGCTCAGTAAATCTTGTGGAACAAAGAACTGAGGAAGAGCACTTGGGGAGTGGGCTATAAATGTGGGGGCTGGGGGAGAGCAATGGGAACACTGCACAGGTCGGTGTCACTTGCAGGTTTGTTAAGAAGGAGGAGATGAAAGAAGGATCAACATCCTATATAATAAAAGCCTAATATGCAAATCGACCAAACAGCAGAACAACCAATGGCTATGATGCACACTGACCACCAAGGGGCAGATGCTCAATGCAGGAAGTCAGGCTCACAGCTGGTGAGCGCAGCGGAGGTGGCGAGATCCTCTCCTACCTCCTCTATAGGCATGCGGTAAGGAGTGAGAGATCCAAACTGCGAGAGCCCCAGACTGCGAGAGGGATGTCTGACTGCTGGCTTAGGCCTGATCCCCAGCCTAAGGGATGTCTGACTGCCGGCTTAGGCCCAGTCCCCAGCAGTTGGACACCCCTGAGGGGTCCCGGACTGCCAGAGGGCTCAGGCCAGGCTGAGGCATCCCTCTCTCTCCTCCCCCACAGTGTAAGAATTTCTAGTTAATAAATGAAAAGGGGCTCTGGGTCACTCTGAGCAGAATCTTGAGGGTAAAGAAATAGAAATTGCCCGAAGGAAACTGGTCTCTCCTCTCTCCTTTCCCTGGAGGAAGGCACCTCACATTTAGCAGGAAGGACATGGAGCTGAAGAAGTAAGAAGAAATAAAATGAAACAGCTGCCGGTGTCTGAGAGCTCACATCTCTGAATAAGTGAAAGGCTGTCTGCTTACTAGGCACTGGCTCAGCTGAGGTGGCAAACCACAGCTGTCCTCTTTTTAAGTCTATATTATGGAAACTTTAAAAATACACAAATTTCAACATGCAGGTATTGATCCATCAGCCCACTTCCATAACTACCACTCTATGTCGATGTGGTTTCACACGCACCCTTTGTTTCCCTCACACCCGGGCCCACTCTAACCACAGATCATTTTGAAGCAAATCTCAAACATTACATTATTCATCTGTAAGCATTCCAGTGAATATTTCTACAATATAAGGAAATTTTAGGAGACTATCACACCAAAAAAGTTCATAGTAATTCCCTAACATCCTCAAATATCTAGTTAAATTTTAAAAGCCTCTGACAGATACGCGATGGTGTTTTTAAAAATTAGAAGTTTACAGACACATTTGTAAATAGAGATATTCCAACAAAAAGTCTAGAGTTCTGACTTCTCTCTTAACAAAAGTACCTGGCACAGTCATGAGTAGTAACATTGAGAAGAAATGGGGTGGCTGCTTCACCTCTTCTGCAAGTTTTATACTTCCCAGCTCACCACAGACCTCGCCATGTCCTATTGTCCATCTCTCACACATCACACACATCAACGTTCCCTGCCTGGCACAATTGAGTCTACAATTTTAAATCTAAGCTAACAGAAAATGTGGGTGATTGAAACCCATCCTTTAGCTTTTGGGGTTAATGATTTTGTAAGTGGCAACCACAGTCAGGATATAGCCTGAGGGATTTGAGTAAGTCAGATAGAAGATAAAGTCAACCTTGAAGACAAATGGTCAAATGTGAAGGTCAAATCAAGGGCAAAATAAGAGAAGTCAACAGACAAGGGAGCCAAGAGCAGGGAGGAGGAGTTATGAGGCACAGATGGTTTTGATTAGTTCAAGAACTATTTGGAGAACCAAATTTGTGCTGGGCTCTCTTCTTTGCAATGTGTTCCCAGTTCCAGAGATGGGTAATGTTGCTTTTAAAGGAGTGATGCCAAGTCCAACACTACATAAAGCATTCCCTCCTTCCCCATTCATTTGTCAGTTCTGAAATGTGAGAATGCAAGCACAGTAGGCTAAATTCAAAGTGTAGTCGCTGGGGTGAGGTATTAATGCTCTTAAACTTTAAACTAAAATTAAAATCTAAAGTAAGATTTCTTCCATTCACCTATGTCTATGTTATCTCCTGGAATGCTCAGAACTCAATGTAAGAAGATAAAATGGTATGTGTTGACAACCAGATGCTGCTCAAAATTAAAAGAGTATAATTTTAAGACTGGCAGAAGAGGAGTATAATTTGCTTGCTATGTACCCAGTAAATTAAAAAAAAACACACAAGTTGAAGTATTAAATATTTATTTCTCTGAGTATTTTTGTGCACGCTAATATTAGTGGGTATTAATAATTACTGTACCTTATCCAAGACCCACCTAGACTGAGAAATTAAATTCCTGGCATCTGGGTATATGTACACCAGACGCTGCACATGCGTAATTCTCATTATGTTCATAGAACCAATGCAAAAACAAAAACCAAAAATCCCAGAAACGCAATAAAATGGGAAATCTGGAAGGGCCTGTTTCTGTTGGAAGTAGGCAAATTAATTACAGTAATACTTCTCAAAATAAATTCTCAGCCGGGACAGAAGTGCACTGAGTACACATGGTCTCACATAAAATAGCACAAGGCGACCCGTGTCCATCCCCCTCTGTACAAGAGCCCACGAGAGCTTGGGGCTTGAGAGCTCCTGTCTGAGACCCACCATTGCTCTTGCTTTTAATGCGGAGATGCCTCACCTTGGTCTCTCTTCTATTCACGAATTCCAACTCCCCATTAAAGAGTCCACATGAGCTCGCAGACCCTGGGGAACACGCCTGGGAGCCACGCCGCCCGGCTGCACATGGAAAAGGCCCCGGGCTCCTCAAAGCGGTGAGTGCGGTGGAGTCCAGAGGGAGAACGCCAGTGTAACCTCCACTAGTTCACCAATGGGATGGCCTTGGTGTAATCCTCCGCATTCATATGTGTAAAGAAACCAGGTAAACTCCGCACCTACTTCACAAATCTGCAGGCTTCAGAGAATGAGGTGTGTGACGGTAACCACAGCACACGGCCGCTTCGAGGACAGGAGGAGCTGAGCACCCTGTCCTGCTTGCCACAACTTCCACTGGTGAACTAAGGGTGCTCGTGTTTTGAGCTCTCTTCTACCGTAACAGTAGTACACATCAATGTATAATAATGAAAACAAGATAACCAGGCAGAAGAAGGGATATCATTCATGTTCTCATCACCCCAAAATAACACCCATTAACATTGTACATAAATATCAATCTTCACCAGCACTTCTTCAATTGGGTGGGTGGGTTTTGCCATGACATTTGGCTATTTCTGGAGACATTTTTATTTTTTCACCAAAATTTCAAATGATGTCTGTCTTCATCAGTGTTTATTTGCAGGAGGAGGACAAAGGGAGCTACTGAGTAGAGGCCACTAAACATCCTACAGTGCGCAAGGTAAGTGTCAATAGTGTCAAGAATGAAACTCTGGTCTCATATACATGCATCTATGTGTACACAGCATCACATATAACATCAATGCCAGAATGCCAACCTAAGATGTCTTTCACCAAAGTATACTGGGTGTCAAGGGCATTCCCTCACATTTAGCCAATGTTTACTACTATGGGAACAGCATACAGGCAATGTACAAGTGAAATTTAATACTGAAATTATAAAATGTTTCTTTATATACTACATTCAATGGAGGCAGTGTTTGTGATAATACTAGTGGCCCGGTGCATAAAATCCATCTATATTAAAAGGGAATTGATTAGAGGAAATATTTTAATATTGCTATTTGAACTTTCTCTATAATAGAAGTGTCAGAGATGAAAGAAAATTAATAAAATATATATGAAGGTCTCCCTCCTGTCAGAGTCTGGGGCACACCTCGGGACCCAGAGTCAAGTCCCCACCCACCACCTGCACACACCTGAAAGTCACGTGAGACCCAGACCCTGCTGGCTCTACTCCTATCAAGCCCCCCGCAGGGCGGGGGGTGCAGCCTCAGGTTCCCCAATGCGGCCTTAGGTCCCCCGACCCCAGCACAAGGGCATGACAACCATTTGCATACTAGCTTTTTACTATATAGAATGACAAAAGTTGTCATTTACTCTCCCAACTTCTTCTATACCTGCAGGAAGTGGTTAGGGTGACAGGGAAGAGGGAGAAAGGGATTGTTTTTGCTCAAGCAGATTTAGGTGTGCCTCTTTGTCATCAATTTCTACAAAATACATTTCTTGACACTACAATGAAGTGTCACTGATACGGGCTGGGCATTGAGAAAGCATAATAAACTCCAGTTATTCTGGGGATGTTGTTAAAGTGGGGAGAGTCTTGTGGGTAAAAAATTTTTTGCTTTTCTTGTGAATAAGTAGTTATAGAGTTCAAAAAATAAACAGGTTATATATTTTGAATTCTCTTTAACAAAAGTAAATACTACTTTTTACACAGCTAAGTAATCAAACATTAGAATTTCACCAAAATAAATTTAATAATTAAGTTAATTATGGAAAGAAGTCAAATAGGAAAGACACTCCATGTTTCTTTTTTTAAATTTTAAATGTATTTTTATTGATTTCAGAGATGAAGGAAGAAGGAAAGAGAGAAACATCAATGATGAGACGAAATCATTGATTGGTTGCTCCTGCACACCCTTGACAGGGGGTCAAGCCTGCAACCCAGGCATGAACCCTGACCAGGAATTGAATCATGACCTCCTGGTTCATAGGTCAACCAATGAGCCATACTGAGCGGATCTGATTCAGCCAGGAGGGGAACCCTAATTAGCAGTTTGTCATTCCTTCCAACTACCTTCAAACCTCATCCAGTGTCTGTGAGTCAATTCAATGTACATGTGTACTTAGTTTTATAACTGCAGTTCTCAACCCCAACAGCCCAGTCCGTGATGGGTTCCCAGCACACACTGAGGGAGGCACACATTACTTGAAATTTCAGATCTTTTGTTGTTGTTGTTGTCCCTTCTGTCAAAAAAATCTGTCTCGCCTAAACCGGTATGGCTCAGTGGATAGAGTGTCGGCCCTCGGACTGAAAGGTTCCAGGTTTGATTCCAGTCAAGGGCACGTACCTTGGTTGCGGGCACATCCCTGGTAGATGGTGTGCATGAGGCAGCTGATCGATGTTTCTCATTTTTCTAACTTTCTATCTCTCTCCCTTCCTCTCTGTAAAAAATCAATAAAAATATATATTTTTTAAAATCAGTCTTTATTTGTTTTTATTTAAAATATACATTAATTGGGGTTTTAAAAAAAAACAGGAAGGAAGATAGAAACATCAATGACAGAGAAACATCGATGGGCTGTCTCCTGCACGCCTCTACTGGGGATTGAGTCTGCAACATAAGCTGTGCCCTGACTTGGAATCAAGCCAGCAATCTCCTGGTGCATAGGACAATATAATCCACTGAGCCACCCTTCTGGACCAGTCTGCAGAACTAGAAGGGTTTGGCCAACCCAATCCCAAGGTCTTGGGGAGGAACTCAAGATAAATTAACTGTATTTTTAAAAATATTTACAACAGACTCTTTGAGGGCATGGGTACCATTTAGATAATTTTTTAAAAAAATCTTTATTGTCCTTTTTTTTTCTCCCACTGATAGGGTCTATAAGGGATAGACCACCCCACCACCTGCCCCAGCCTTCCACCATTCTATTGTCGATGTGCATGGGTTATGCATATATGTATACAATTTCTCTGGTTAATCTCTTCCCACCCACCCACCTCTCCTTCCCTCTGAGATTCAGCAGTCTGTTCCATGCTTCTATGTCTCTGGATTTATTGTGTTCAATAGTTTATTTTGTTCATTAGATTCCACATATGAGTGAGATCATGTGATACTTATCTTTCCCTGACTGGCTTATTTCACTCAGCATAATACTTTCCAGGTCCCTTCATGCTGTCTCAAAAGGTAAGAAATCCTTCCTTTCTACAGCTGCATTCATGGTGCAAATGTGCCATTGCTCTTTATCCATTTATCTGCTGATGGGCACTTGGGTTGTTTCCAGATCTTAGCTCTTGTAAATTGTGCTGCTATGAACATAGGAGTGCATATATCCTTTCTGATTGGTGTTTCGGGTTTCTTGGGATATATTACTAGAAGTGAGATCACTAGGTCAAATGGGAGTTCCATATTTAGTTTTTGAGGAAACTCTACACTGTCTTCCACAATGGCTGCACCAGTCTGAAATCCCACCAGCAGTGCACGAGGGTTCCCTTTTCTCCGCATCCTCACCAACACTTGTCCTTTGTTGATAGCAGCCATCGTGACAGATGTGAGGTGATACCTCATTGTCATTTTACTTTGCACTTCTCTAATGATCAGTGACTTTGAGCATTTTTCATATGCCTCTCTTTGTAGAAGTGTCTATTTGTATTCTTTGCCCACTTTTAATGGGATTATTTGTCTTGCTTTTGTTAAGTTGTATGAGTTCCTTATATATTTTGAATATTAACCCTTTATCAGCTGTATCATTGCCAAATATGTTCTCCCATACAGTGGGCTCCCTTTTCATTTTGTTGATGGTTCCTTTGACTGTGCAGAAGCTTTTTATTTTCATGTAGTCCTATTTGTTTATTTTTTCTTTAGTTCCCTTTGCCTTAGGTCCTAGGAGATGTATCCAAAAGCATATTGCTGAGAAGATGTCTGAGATTTTGCTGCCTATGGTCATTTCTAGGATTTTTATGGTTTCACATCTTACATTTAAGACTTCTATCCATTTTGAGTTTATTCTTGTGTATGGTGTAAGTTAGTGGTCTAGTTTTATTTATTTTTTGCATGATCTGTCCAATTTTTGCAGCACCATTTATTGAAGAGACTATCTTGACTCAGTTGTATTTCATTGCCTCCTTTGTCAAATATTAATTGGGCATAAAGGCTTGGGTTGATTTTTGGGGTCCCTGTACTGTTCCATTGATCTATATGTCTCACCTTGTGCCAGTACTACGGTGTATTGATTATGGTAGATTTGTAGTATAAGTTGATATCTGGTATTGGTATCCCTCCAACTTTGTTCTTCCTCAATATTGCCAGAGCTATTTGGGATCTTCTTGGTTTTAATATAAATTTTTGGAGTATTTGTTCTAGATCTATGAAATACGTCATTGGTAATTTAATAGGGATTGCATTGAATCTATAGATTACTTTGGGTAGTACGAACATTTTAATTATGTTAATTCTACCAACCCATGAACATGGTATGTTCTTCCACTTGTTTATATCTTCCTTTATCTCTTTTTTTTCAATGTCCTGTAGCTTTATATCCTTGGTTAATTTTATTCTTAAGTATCTTAATTTTTTTTTGTTGTTGCAGTGTCAAATGGGATTGTTTGTTTACTTTCTCTTTTTGAGACTACATTATTGATGTATAAGAATCACATTGATTTCTGGGTGTTAATTTTATATCCTGCTACATTGCCAAATTTCTTTATTAAATCTAGTCACTTTTTGGTGAATCTTTAGAATTTTCTATGTATACTATCATGTCATCTGCAAATAAAGACAGTTTTACTTCCTCCTTTTCAATTTGGATGACTTTCATGTTTTCCTCTTGCCTGATTGCTGTGGCTAGGCCTTCCAGTTCTATGTTGAATAAGAGTGGTGAAAATAGACATCACTGTCTTATTCCTGCTCTTATGAGAAATAGTTTTATTTTTTGCCCATTGAGGTATGATGTTGGCTGTGGGTTTGTCATGTATAACCTTTATTAGGTTGAAGTACTATCTTTCTATTAGAGGCCTGGTGCATGGAAATTCATGCACTCAGGGGGTACCTCAGCCTGGCCTGCACCCTCTTACAGTCTGAGACCCCTTGGGGAATGTCCACCTGCCAGCTAAGGCCCACTCCCCAGGTGATTGGGCCTAAGCTGGCAGTCAGACATCCCTCTGGCAGCCCAAGAGTCCTCGGAGGATGTCCTACTATGGCTTAGGCCTTCTCGCCTGCAGCCATCTCTGTGGAAGGTGGGTTGGTGGTGGTACCAGGCCTGTGCCACTGTCTCTGTGGTAGTGGAAGTGGGGAGGGGCCAGGGCCACCATGGCTGGCCTGGTGGTGTAGGCTCACTGGCCTCACTCCTGCCCACTGGTCATTCCAGCAGTTCATTCTGGAAGGTCATTCTGCCATCCAGTCTAATTAGCATATTAGCTCTTTATTATATAGATTCACACTTTACTGAGGGTTTTTATTTTAAAAGAGTGTTGGATTTTTGTCAAATGATTTTACTGCACCTACTGATATGGGCAAGTGATTTGTCTTTTAATTTATGTGATATATCACATTTAGTGATTTGGAAATATTGCACCAGACTTGCATCCCTGGAATAAATCCCACTTGGTCATGGAACATGACCTTTTTAATATATTGCTGGATCTGATTTGCTAATATTTTGTTGAGGATTTTAGCATATGCATTCATCAGTGACATTGGCCTCTAACTCTCTTTATTTGCAGTGTCTTTATCTGGTTTTGGAATTAGGATAATACTGGCCTCATAAAAAGAGCTTGACAGAGTTACCTCCTCTTGGATTTTTTTAGAATAGTGTGAGGAGGATAGGTGTTAGTTCTTTTTTTAATATTTGGTAAAAATCCCCTGTGAGGCTGTCTAGACCAGGGCTTTTGCTTGCTGGGAGGGTTTTTTTAATTTAATTTCCTCAATTATTATTTACCTATTAAGGTTTCCTGATTCTTTTTGATTTGGTTTTGGAAAATTATATTTTTCTAGGAATTTGTACATTTCATCTACATTGTCCAGCTTGTTGGCATATAGTTAGCTACTCATAGTACTTTCTAACAATCCTTTGTATTTCTATGATGTTACTTGTATTTCATTGCTTTCTTTTCTGATTTTATTTATGTAGATCCTCTCTCTTTGTTTCTTAATGAGTCTGGCTAATGGTTGATCAATATGTTTATCTTTTCAAAGTACTAGCTGTTGATTTCATTGATCTTTGTATTCTTTATTTAGTGTCTATGTCATTTATTTCCACTCTAATCTTCATTATTCCCTTCCTTCTACTTACTATTGACTTTTATTGTTGTTCTCTTTTTAGTTCTTTAGGTTATAGGGTTAAATAGCTTATGATTAATTTTCCTTATTCTTGAGGTATGCCTGTAATGCTATGAAGTTCCCTCTCGGGACTCATTTTACTGTGTCCCAAAGATTTTGGCTAATTGTGTGTTGGTTTTTATTTGTTTCTAGGAAGTTTTTTATTTATTTCTTGATCTCATTGATTACCTATTCACTATTTAATAACATACTACTTAGCTTCCATGTGTTTGAATGTTTTTAAGTGTTTTCACTATAGTTGATTTCCAGTAAATAATTTAATTCCATGATCTGAAAAGATGCTTAATAGAATTTCAATCTTCTTGAACTTGTAAAAACTTGCTTTGTGTCCTAACATGTGATCTATCTTTGAGAATGACCCATGTATACTTGAGAGGAATGTATAGTCTGGAGATTTTGGGTGAAATGTTCTGTAAATATTCATTAAATCCACCTGATCCAGTGTGTCATTTACTAGTAGAGTCACTGTTTCCTTATCTGGAATATCTATCCAGTGAAGTCAGTGTGGTATATCCCTGTTAATCTCTTGCTTAACATTCTTTAAAAGTTTTTTTTTTTATTATTATTATTTAGGTGCTTCTATCTTGGGTGCATATATGTTCACCATGGCTATATCCTCTTGTTGGATCAATCCCTTTAGTGTTATGTAGTGACATTTACTGTGTCTTGTGAAGGTCTTTATTTTTAAGTCTATTTTGTCAAATATGAGTATTACTACCCCAGCTATTTTTAGTTTCAGTTGCATGGAAATTTTTTTCCATCCCTTCACTCTCATCTGTGTGAGTCTTTTGTTCTGAGGTGGGTCTCTTGTAGACAGTATATACTTGGGTCATGTTTTAATACACATTTTGCTACCCTATGACATTGGTTTGGAGCATTTACTCTATTTACATTTAAGGTTTTTATTGATAGGTACTTATTTAATTCTTTTATGCTTATGTTTCTCCCTCTTTCTCTATTTCTTCTTCTCATTACAGCAGTCCCTGCATTTCTTGCAGTGCTGGTTTGGTGGTGACAATCTTCTTTAGCCTTCTTTTTGCCTGTGACGCTCTTTATTTCACCATCTATTTTTATTTATATTCTTGTTGGATGTGGTAATCTTGGTTTCAGATCTTTGCTTTTCATTTCCTTGAGTACTTCATGCCATTCCCTTCTCATCTATAGTCGTTCTGATGAGAAACCAGCTGCCAGCCTTATAGGAACTCCTTTGTAGGTAACAAATTGCTTTTCTCTTGCTGCCTTTAAGTTCCTCTCTTTGTCTTTTAATTTTTATCAGTTTCATTATGATGTGTCTGGTCATGGGCCTGTTTGGGGTCTTCTTGCTTGAGACTTTCTGTGCCTCCTTAACTTGTATGACTTTGTTTTTACCAGATTAGGGAAGTTTTCTGCAATTATTTCTTCAATCATATTCTTTATTCCTTGTTCATTTTCTTCCCCTTCTGGCACTGCTATAATTTGAATTGTTAGGTTATGTATTGTCCCACAACCCCTTAAACTGTCTTCCTGTGCTATTTTTTCTTTTTGTTTCTCTGATTGTGTGAATTTTTACATTCTGTCTCTAATTCACTGATCCAGTCTTTAGCTTCCCCCAATATACTGTGTATTCCTTCCAATGTATTCTTTATTACTGTTATGTCATTCTTCATAGTTACCATATCTTTTCTCATGCTATTATTATTTTGATTTCTATGTCTGATAACTTCCTATCTTTGTTTCATTTAGCTCTTCTTCTGGAGAGTTATCTTGATTTTTCTTTTGTGGGTTGTTTTTGTCTCACTATTTGGCTGCCTGTTTGTGTTTGTATCTATGTATTAGGTAGATCTGCTATGCCTCCCAATCTCTAGTGCAGGACAGTGTTAGATGCTGTTTCTAACTGGCCCTAAGCTCCCTGTTTGGAGCTATCATCAACCCACAGCTTTTGGTGCCCTCTGCTGGGGCTGGGTTCCTTTGGAAAGGACTGAGACATGCACCAAGGTCTGTTTTTCCTAGTCCTGGGCCCAAAATTAGATCAGGCAAAGACTCAAAGCCCCCAGAGTCCTGCCTCTGCCTATAGTCTCCATCATGAGCCAAGAGTTCCCTAAATGTGAAGAGGGTTTCGTGAAATGTGGACCCTGAGGCTAACTACTGCAGTACTCATCTCCAGACATGTGCAGCCTGTTTTTGCTCCAAACTGGAATTGGCTAGATGGGGCCTCTCGCCTATAATACCTGCTGCCAAGTGTGAATTTATTCTTTCCCACCTTGCTAACAATTTTTACTTTTCCAGCTTGGCACGTAGAATCTTGCAAGTCTCCCTGGAAGGTGACTCATATTTAAATATGAATGGGGCAGCTGGCTTCTGTTATCTTAAAGGGTTACATTATGTCATTGCACATTTTCAACTGTGGCAAAAACAAACTGTGCTCTTTCCACACAGCAATTCCAGTAATATATATTTATACAGGATCACAGGGTCTTGTAAATTGTCTGAAATTTTTCCAGCTTTAAAAATTAAGACCAGTGTACTGTTTCTTAATAATTCAGCAACAACCACTAAAAAGATCCCTTTGTTACCTGCCTGCTGTTTGAGACTTATTTCTTTTAAAATGATGATGAGGCGGAGATGACAATGATGGTGAAAATAAGAACAATGATAACAAATGGTAGCTTATGTTGACATTTACCATACATCAGGCGCTGAAATCCAAAGAGAGAGGAGAGAGAGACTCTCATTGTTCTCATCCTTTCTATGAGGACTCAAGGGCTTAATGGGGGAGAGTTAGAAGCTTAGATCATGGCAAAATCAGGGTTTGAAAGTGGCCAGTTTTTCCCAGCTGCAGTTGCTCAGTGGTTGGAGTATAATCTGAGCATGGAAATGTCCCAGGTTTGATTCCCAAGGGCACGTACTTGGGTTGCAGGTTCAATCCCTGGCCCTTATCTGGGGCCTGGGGGAGGCAACCGAGATTGATGTGTCTCTTTCACGTTCTTGTTTCTTCTCTCTCTCTCTCTCTCTCTCTCTCTCTCTCTCTCTCTTTCTCTCTCCTCTCACCTCTCTCCCTCCCTTCCATGCTCTCTAAAAATCTATGGGAAAAATATCCTAGGTTGAGGGCACACACACACACACACACAGAGACACACAGAGAGAGACACACACAGACACACACAGAGACACACACAGACACACACACACACGCGGAAAAATAAAGCAGTCAGTTTTAATTCCAAGGCCTGTGCAGTAGTACTCTTCTTTTTTCTTTTTTTAATTTCAGAGAAGAAGGGAGAAGAGAGAGAGAAACATCAATCATGAGATAGAATCTCTGATTGGCTGCCTCTTTCACACCCCCTACTGGGGATAGAGCCCACACCACAGGCATGTGCCCTTGATGGAAATCAAACCCAGGACCCTTCAGTCCTCGAGCTGAAGCTTTATCTGCTGAGCCAAACCAGCTAGGGCTTGTGCAGCACTCTTAACATGATGGCACATATTCATAGCTGTGGCAAGCACTGGATTTGGAATAGTGACTGTATAAGTTAAGTACAGTGGTGGCAGAAATAGTATCAATAGTTGTAGGTACAGGATCAATAGTATCAGCAGCAATGGTGCCGCGGGACACGGAGCATGAGAGAGCAGGGAAGGAGGGCAGAACACAGCTTCACTTCCTCAAAGTGGACACGCTCCTTGGAACTTCCCCCGTGAAGGCCACGCTGCATCATCGAGGACAGAACCACGGATTCTTTACAGGAGCGGGGAAGGAGTGTGCAAACATTTATGTGCTTCACGGAATTTGGTGTCCGGGCACGTCCATTGCAGGCGACGATGCGGAGATTCGGAGAGCTCTGGCACCTGCCCTGGATCACACAGCTGGCGCCAGGATACTGACCTTAATTGGTTACTTACTGAGGGGCCTGTCCCTTCCACTGGACCCGTGGTCGGCAAACTGCGGCTCGCGAGCCACATGCAGCTCTTTGGCCCCTTGAGTGTGGCTCTTCCACAAATTACCACGTGTGGGGGTGCGCACGTACAGTGCGATTGAAACTTCGTGGCCCATGCGCAGAAGCCGGTTTTCAGCTCAAAAGGAATTTCAGGTGTTGTGCTGTTGATTTTGGCTCTGTTGACTAATGAGTTTGCCAACCACTGATCTGGTGCAGTGGTCGGCAAATTCATTAGTCAACAGAGCCAAATATCAACAGGACAACGATTGAAATTTCTTTTGAGAGTCAAATTTTTTAAACTTAAACTTCTTCTAACACCACTTCTTCAAAATAGACTTTCCCAGGCTGTGGTAGTTTGTGGAAAAGCCACACTCAAGGTGCCAAAGAGCCGCATGTGGCTCACGAGCTTCAGTTTGCCGACCACTGAACTAGACTAAAGACACTATGAGGCCTGGGCCCACATGAATTCTGTTCACTGCTGTGTTCTCAGCCTGCACACAGTATATAACCAGCAACAGGGAATTTTGGAATGTGTGAAAAAATGAATGACTAAATGGAGGAATAAACCCAGAGACTAATATCTTAATCAAAGTGTGTCTCTTAATTGTGAGATGGATAATATTCTCGTATAACACATCATTGGCAAAATTAGAAGTGGGCTGAGACATTTAATAATAATATAGTAATACTAATACTAATAATGCCTGCTACCCTGTTTCCCTGAAAATAAGACAGTGTCTTATATTAATTTTTACTCCCAAAGATGCGCTAGGTCTTTTTTTCAGGGGATGTCTTATTTTTCCATGAAGAAGAATAAGGTATATATTTATTGTTAAATGAAAATAAAAGAAATTTATTACCTGTATAGTATGGTAGTATGGTAGTTGTCAACACAAACCAGACAAACTGTGACTCCTACAGTATCAAGAATTTACTCATTTATTCAATGACAATCATGTCATCATCTTCTGGAACATCATCATAACAATCCAATTCCTGAATTTCCTGGTGAATTTCTTGTGACTCCATTTCTTTCAGAATCAGTGGACCCAATCTCTCATGTTTAGCAATAGCACTGTCTTTAAATGAGTACTTCTTGTCAAGGTAGCCTGCTTGCAGTGCATTTGCAATGCAAGTGTCAGTGATTTTCTCCCATGAATTCTTCACCCAAGTCACAGCTTCTTACAGTGTAGGTTTCACAGAGTTTCCACACTGATTTCTCTCCAATCACACAGCAGTGACGTCAGGACTCTGCGTAATGTCACTGGTTGCTAGACGCCAGTTGGGACGGCCCTAGCGACCAGTTTACAGTAAATTAATTTTCATTCTGAGACAGAGCCTGGGGCCTTATTTTCGGGGGGATGCCTTATATTTCACTCAGAAGGAAACCTGTAAGTAGGTCTTATTTTCAGAGGATGTCTTATTTTCGGGGAAACACGATATTTATTGAGTGCCTACCATAGTCATTGTTTCTGTGCTAAAGGCCTTATAGAGGTATCTCTAATACTTCCATAAACCCATAGGTACACATCATTATCTCTACTAGAGGCCCAGTGCACAAATTCATGCACGTGTGGGTTTCTCAGGGTGGCCTGCAGAGATAGGGCCCCAGCTCGTGCCCCCAGCCCTGCAGCCCCACAGCCCTGCCTAGCACCCTGCCTGGACCTGGCGCTGCCTGCTCACCTGCTCAACCCTCCCACCACGGTCCCACTCTCATCGGGCCCATTGGGGCCAGCAGCGCCTCCTCTGCCATCCACTGCCAGCACCATATTGTCAATGCCCACCATGGTCCGCACTGCCCCCTAGTGGTCAATGCACATCATAGCGAGTGTTCAAACTCCCAGTGGGCTGAAGGACCACCCAAGGGGACAATTTGCATATTCGGCTTTTATTATATAGGACTTTACAGATATGTCAGTCAATTATGCAGGACTTAAATGCAGCCATTTGGTCTGAAGCCCAAGCCATTTCCACTTCAGAACACCAACTCTGAAATAATAACAAAGGCAGGTATACGTTTTGTGTGTTCTCCAAGTGACACGTGAGATTCATGCCAACCAAGCCCCAGGAGTTTAGGAAGCTCCAGGCATCTGTGGCCAAGAAAAATCGACTGCATTTCAGCATCCATGATGCCTGATTACCTCAGTGCCCATGTGTGTGTGAGCTTGGCATTGCCCTCTCTGCCCCTCTACCCCCCCCCCCCCCCCATATTCTCCAGGACTGAAGGGATAGTCTGAGTCCTCTGCCATCTGCTGCCTGGTTGCTCAGGTTTGCATTTGGCCTTGGAGCATGAGTAGTGACTGAGCTCCAACACCGACACTCTGCTTTTTGCTTTGTTTTGCCCGATCACTCAATACTTAGACCTTCAGTTTTAACTTACCGTATCCTCGCGCCTCCGGCAAACGTTAGACCAAGCCATGGACTTGTGCACAAATATCAGCCAAGTCTACACAGTCTCCTGCTTTCCTGCTTCTCCAGCTGTCTAATCCCGAAGGGCCTTCCAACTTCTAAATGCTGCAGATAAAGCACTGATGAGGACAGACAAGGATCAATCCATCCTGGACTCACTCACTCATGCGCTCAGCGGACACTGTGCCTCACATACGGCCGCTTCGTAAAGAGCACAGAGGTGGGGCTCCATAAAGCGAATGGCAGAACCGGCTCTCCTCACCTTCTGTGAGATGGCCAGAATGACACCCCAAAGTGTCCAATCCAGACGCTCAGACCCCTGGCAAAAAGGGCTTCGGGATAGGAAGGACCTTGAGGTGGGGGATTAGTCCGGATCATCTCGTGGGCCCACTTGGTCACAGGACTCCTTTTCCTGCAGGGGCGATGGGGGGTGCGTGGCTGTGACGGCACCAGGGGGTCGCGTGCCGGCCCCCACGGGGAGGAAAGGCCAGGGGCCGGGGAGCAGGCCCGGAGCTGAGGATGACACAGTGACCGGCTCCAGGCTCCCCCCTGGTCTCACAGAGCCGGAGGTGCGGGCTGGCCGGCTCTGCATGTCCGAGCCGTTACAGCAGCAGCGGGAACGGTCACACTGCGCCAGAGTGAGGCAGTCCTCCCAGGTGGCCCACTGGTAGGAAAAGTGATTTTTTACAAGAATTTCAAGGATAAATTACAACTTTTATGCTTAAAACTTGGAAAGTACAAGAATGTAATGAGTAATAAAATAAATGTTAGTGTTGGATACACTTGGTACCAGCTGCAAAAATACCTATTGCTGGTATCGCATTGCAAATCTTCCGAGATCAACCCGCAGCCGCCGCGGCCCGGTGAGCCCGCCAGCCCGGCCCGGCCACCAGCTGCACTGGTTCTCGTGTTCTAACTTTGAGTATTTTAATTGCTTACATTTACCAGTTTAAAAAAAAATGTTTTCCATCCTGATTATTTGATCCAACGGGAAGGGAATGAAAGAAAAGATCGGAGTTGTGCCGAAGAAGAAAAAAATTAACTTTCCTTCGGTGAAGGGTTTTGTTATAATGAAACATCTTTCCCAGGAAGGGGGTGCTAATACAACGCACCAGAACGCTAAGAGAGGCTTTTCCTAATGTTTTCCTGACGATCACTTGCATTTTAAAAATTGCCTTCTGTATCACCCCAAACGATGCTCAAGAAGATCAGCACTCTGCCCGGCCCCTTTCCCCGGCCTCTGGCTACGGCACACGCCCTGTGCTTTGTGCCGGGTCCCAGCCAGGGAGACTGCCCACGGGGAGGGGCGGGGGCAGCCGGGGGGCACCACGTGTGACTTCAGGGAGCGCTGGTCGCATCCGGAGTGCCCCGAGGTGACGCCTGCGATGGCAGGGCCGCCTGTGGGCTTAACGGGGGAAAGAGCTGTGCTTAATATTTCACAAACACTACGTTTGTTTTCTGTGCCTTTAGTAAATCCGAGCTTCTCTTCTTCTCTAGTCCAGGCACAGTGGGAATGGAGCGCATGGCATTTGGGCCTGGAGGAGGTGGGGGTGGGGTGGGGTGGGGTGGGAGTGGGATGGGGGTGGGGTGGGGTGGGTAAGTTCAGGAGGAGGCCGCTGGGGGCAGCCACTGGGGGGGGCGGGCAGGTGTGCGCTGGCCTCTGGGAACCGGAAGCTTTTCACAGAAGACACAGATGCTCTTGCTTCACCAGCTGTTTGACCTGCTTTGAAAGACATCGCTTTCTTGAGGAGCCGACTCCCCAGTTGCTTCTAAATTGTTTCTTTGGGTGATTCTTTGCCTAGAAAAATGTCCAGTAAAGGTGAACCTTCTGTTGCCTTAATTTAAAATGACATCTTTAAATGTTACATTTAAAGTTACATAAATATGTTTAAATTTAATTAAATTGTATGACAAACTTAAAATTCTACAAAATTGCTTTACATGCTAAATTATAGATTTACATGTAAAATAACTAGTGTATTTATATATTACATACTCATGATACACTACATTGAACATCTCTTAGAAGAACTTCAGTTTGTTTTAGTCATGGGTGCGTTCCGTGGTCTTTCCCGCAGCCTGCCGGTGTGCCTGGCAGTGCTGTGTGAGCTGCAGCCACACACCACAGGGGTCTGGCATCTTCCCACCTGCCCCCTCCCCACCCCTGTCCTCCCCCCTCCACCCCGACCCCTCCACCAAGCTTCAGTGTGACCCACTGAAAGCATTTGGATGTCCACCCAAAAGGCACCCTTGGTGGCACAAACTATTTTAGTGCCTGCAGTTTACCCCCCGGGGCAGACTCTGCATCGTCTTCGGGGACACAAGCGCCGTCCAGGCTCCGGGTCTTGGTTCCTGTCGGGGAGGCGGGCGCACAGGAGGAGCTGCGGCCTCACATTCCCCGGGGCCCAGGCCGCCCGCCGCCCCGCCGCCGTCGGAAGTCAGACTAAGCGGCCGCAGCCACGGGCGTGCCGAGCTGGGCACTCGGGCATGAACCCGGGGAGGCCTGTCATCCTGAGAGCTCCCGGGTAACGCCGTAAAGTAACAAATCTCACGTTAAAGACTCTGGCACCGGGTGTTTGAGCAGCTGTGACATTTTAACCGGCATCTGCCAACATGTGTAATACTGTCCTCCCTTTGCCAAGATTTCCATATCTTTTTCCACAGAAACATTTGGAAAAGAAAGAATACCTTTAGAAAGTTATCATGCCAATTTTGTTCACTTCAGTAAGGTTTTTTTTTTTAAACATATTTTATTGATTTTTTACAGAGAGGAAGGGAAAGGGACAGAGAGTTAGAAACATTGATCAGCCGCCTCCTGCACACCCCCCACTGGGGACATGCCCCTGACCGGAATCGAACCCGGGACCTTTCAGTCCGCAGGCCGACGTTCTATCCACTGAGCCAAACCGGTTTCGGCAACTTCTATAAGGTTTTTAATAGCATGCAACTACCCGTTCTCCACCACCCAGCCGCAGTGCAGAAGCTTCTCGCTAACTCGAACTATCCAGTGAAAGACAGAAGGAAAAAGCAACCTCTGAACCACCAGCCCGGAGACGCGCCTTTCTCTCAGGGCTCCCAGCGGGACAGCGCCGGGCAGTCTGCTTCAGGCCAGAAATCAGCGTTCAGAGCTGCCCCGCCCAAGAGGAGACAGTCCTCTGGCCTAGGACGCGCGGTCCCAGGAGAGGGCGCAGAAGGGGACCAGCCAACCGCGTCCGCTCTGGGCGCCCCGCCAGGACGGGGCCGCGGATGGGAGCCTGACCACCACGCCGGTGCCCGTGCCGGTGCCCGTGCCCGTGCCTGTGCCGGTGCCTGTGCCTGTGCCTGTGCCGGTGCCTGTGCCTGTGCCTGTGCCGGTGCCTGTGCCTGTGCCGGTGCCTGTGCCTGTGCCGGTGCCGGTGCCAGTGCCCGTGCCTGTGCCGGTGCCTGTGCCTGTGCCGGTGCCGGTGCTGGTGCTGGTGCTGGTGTCTGTGCCGGTGTCTGTGCCGGTGCCCGTGCCGGTGTCTGTGCCTGTGCCGGTGCCGGTGCCCGTGCCGGTGCCTGTGCCCGTGCCCGTGCCCGTGCCGGTGCCTGTGCCGGTGCCCGTGCCGGGAGGGGCCCGCAGGAGGGCACAGGAAGGCACAGGGACAGATGAGGGGGCACAGTCGGACCGTTACCGAAGATGGAGATGGAATAAAGCCGGAGCGCCAGACGCCCGAGGAAACACTGGGCGCTGCCCTGGGAGCGGGGCCTGCGGCTCCCGGGGGCCGGGTCTGCCCAGCTCACCCTCGCTCACAGCCACCCCGGCTGGTAGGCCTCGTCCTGGACCCAACGCAATAGCAGCCCCGCCCGGGAGCGTGGCCCCATGAGAAGCAGCTTCTCTGGGAAGGGCCCGGGCATTTGCGGTGGGCACGCGAGTCCCTCAGCCGCCGCTCTGCGCTCAGGGCTGGCCCTCGGCCCAGGAGGCGGCGTTTCTGTGATGACAGCTCCCAACGCTGAGCGCCCCACTTACCAACCCCACCCCCAGCCCTTTGCACTCCGAGCATTAACCTTCCCGCTCAGGAGGAGCAGCGTGGCGCCCGGAGACTCCGCAGTTTCCTGCGGAATTTATCCCGCCCAGCGCTCCGCAGCCCCACTGCCAGGGAGGCTGTGGCTGCTTCCGGCCAGCAGGGAGCCCCCCGTGTGCACAGCCTCAGGGTGACATGCAGGCAGCCACCCCGTGTGCACAGCCTCAGGGTGACATGCAGGGAGCCACCCCGTGTGCACAGCCTCAGGGTGACATGCAGGCAGCCACCCCGTGTGCACAGCCTCAGGGTGACATGCAGGGAGCCACCCCTTGTGCACAGCCTCAGGGTGACACGCAGGGAGCCACACTGTGTGCACAGCCTCAGGGTGACATGCAGGCAGCCCCCCCCCCCCCGTGTGCACAGCCTCAGGGTGACATGCAGGGAGCCACCCCGTGTGCACAGCCTCAGGGTGACATGCAGGGAGCCACCCCGTGTGCACAGCCTCAGGGTGACATGCAGGCAGCCTCCCCCCCCCGTGTGCACAGCCTCAGGGTGACATGCAGGGAGCCACCCCGTGTGCACAGCCTCAGGGTGACATGCAGGGAGCCACCCCTTGTGCACAGCCTCAGGGTGACACGCAGGGAGCCACCCCGTGTGCACAGCCTCAGGGTGACATGCAGGCAGCCCCCCCCCCCCCCGTGTGCACAGCCTCAGGATGACATGCAGGGAGCCACCCCGTGTGCACAGCCTCAGGGTGACATGCAGGGAGCCACCCCTTGTGCACAGCCTCAGGGTGACACGCAGGGAGCCACACTGTGTGCACAGCCTCAGGGTGACATGCAGGCAGCCCCCCCCCCCCCCCCGTGTGCACAGCCTCAGGGTGACATGCAGGGAGCCACCCGTGTGCACAGCCTCAGGGTGACATGCAGGGAGCCACCCCGTGTGCACAGCCTCAGGGTGACATGCAGGGAGCCACCCCGTGTGCACAGCCTCGGGTGACATGCAGGGAGCCCCCCCCCCCCCCCCGTGTGCACAGCCTCAGGGTGACATGCAGGGAGCCACCGTGTGCACAGCCCCGGGGTGACATGCAGGGAGCCACAGCATGTCACATGGGGCCCTCAAGGCGTTTCTGAGGAGTCCCCCAAAACTGAAAGAAGCTCGGATTCCCTTTCTCCAACCAAAGCCTGGGCCCTTGTTCATGGTTAGCAGCAGCCGCCAGGCCGGCTGAGGAGAACCGGGGTGAGGGCAGGCTGGGGAGAACCGGGGTGCGGGGCTGAGAGGGAGCAGACCCCCAGGGAGAGCCCAGCCTGTGGCCGCCCCCAGCACAGCGTCCACTCTCTCCAGCCGCCCCGCTGGCCCGTTGGGGGGGGGGGCGTCTGCACCGAACCGGCCCCTCCCATCCGGAGAGGCCTGCACGGTGACCCGATGACTGACCCGATGGGTGACCGGATGGGTGACCCGATGGGTGACCGGATGGGTGACCGGATGGGTGACCCGATGGGTGACCTGATGGGTGACCGGATGGGTGACCCGATGGGTGACCCGATGGGTGACCCGATGGGTGACCCGATGGGTGACCGGATGGGTGACCCGATGGGTGACCGGATGGGTGACCGGATGGGTGACACCTTCGCCCCGCCTGCTCCCGGGCTCCTCAGGCCTGCGGGCCACCCCCTGGGGCCCGGCCTTCCTGAGAGGCAAGTTGTGAACCTTAAGCAAGAATCACGTTTTAAAACCGAAATGGACCCGTTTTCCTAAAACTCAGGAGACACGTGACCTGGTCCTCCCGCTGAGCGCTGGCCCTGACCGCGTCCCTGCGGCCCCGCTCCCCCCAGCCGGGCGTCCGGGCGGTGGGGGGGGGGTTAGGGGGGGTGGGGGAAGGGGCGTCCGGACCTCGGGGGTCCGGGCGGGGGCAGCAGGGCGGCTGCATTGGGTCCGGGAGAGACCACAAGGCGGGGCCCTGTCCACCGGCGGGGGCAGTGCCTCTCCCCAGGCTGCCCCGTGGTCCGGAGGGAACAGCCTGCAGCCCCCAACTCGGAGCTCCCCAGCGCGGGCCCTGGTGCCCTGTGCCCAGTGCAGCCGGTGCCCCGTGGAGCCGGTGCCCGGTGGAGCCGTTCCCCCGTGGAGCCGGTGCCCTCTGGAGCCGGTGCCCGGTGGAGCCGGTGCCCCGTGGAGCCTGTGCCCCGTGGAGCCGGTGTCCGGTGGAGCCTGTGCCCCGTGGAGCCGGTGCCCAGTGGAGCCATTCCCCCGTGGAGCCGGTGCCCAGTGGAGCCGTTCCCCCGTGGAGCCGGTGCCCCGTGGAGCCGTTCCCCCGTTGAGCCGGTGCCCCGTGGAGCCGGTGCCCGGTGGAGCCGTTCCCCCGTGGAGCCGGTGCCCGGTGGAGCCAGTGCCCCGTGGAGCCTGTGCCCCGTGGAGCCGGTGCCCCGTGGAGCCGGTGCCCCGTGGAGCCTGTGCCCTGTGGAGCCGGTGCCCCGTGGAGCCTGTGCCCCATGGAGCCTGTGCCCCGTGGAGCCGGTGTCCGGTGGAGCCTGTGCCCGGTGGAGCCGGTGCCCGGTGGAGCCGGTGCCCCGTGGAGCCGGTGCCCAGTGGAGCAGGTGCCCCGTGGAGCCGGTGCCCCGTGGAGCCGGTGCCCCGTGGAGCCTGTGCCCCGTGGAGCCGGTGCCCGGTGGAGCCGGTGCCCCGTGGAGCCAGTGCCCGGTGGAGCCGGTGCCCCGTGGAGCCGGTGCCCGGTGGAGCCGGTGCCCCGTGGAGCCGGTGCCCCGTGGAGCCGGTGCCCGGTGGAGCCGGTGCCCCGTGGAGCCGGTGCCCGGTGGAGCCGGTGCCCCGTGGAGCCGGTGCCCCGTGGAGCCGGTGCCCCGTGGAGCCGGTGCCCTGTGGAGCCTGTGCCCCGTGGAGCCGGTGCCCGGTGGAGCCGGTGCCCCGTGGAGCCGGTGCCCGGTGGAGCCGGTGCCCCGTGGGTCTGGTGCCCCATGGAGCCGGTGCCCCGTGGAGCCTGTGCCCTGTGGAGCCGGTGCCCGGTGGAGCGGTGCCGTCCCAGGCGCCCGGCAGCCGCGCTGTGTGGGCCGCGGCTGGGCCAGGAGGGCTGGGCAGGAGGCTCAGCAGCCAGTCGGTCCCGTTTAAGGCCTTTTCTGCCCGAGGCGTGGATCACAGCCCGAGGCTGGCCGCACGTGGCCTGGCCGGACCCCACCCCCCACCCCGGCACCCGGCACCCGGCACCCATGGGCGCTGGTAGGAGGCGGGGACACAGAGGCTCTGGGACAAGCTGGCTCCCCCGGAGATTCTTTTATTTTTTAAATAAATCTTTATTGCTCAGATTATTACAATTGTTTCTCCTTTTTCTCCCCCAAAGCTCCCTACCACCCAGTTCCCTTCCCACCCTCTCCCCTTACCCCTTCTCCCCCCATTGTCCTCATCCATTGGTTATACGATTTCAATCCAGTCTCTCACTGCTCCCCCACCCCCTTGTCCTCCTGATAATTATCAGTCCACTCCCTCTCTTTGCCCTGATTCTATTATATTCACCACTTTATTCTGCTCTTCAGATTTTTTTTCCTTCTCTTTTCCTTTTTTCTGTATATGAATTCCAAGTGGGACACTCTCTCCCATTTGTTTTTGTAGGGAAATACAACAGAGTGTTCTGTAGCTAATGGCTGCAGACTGTCCAAATGTCTCAGGACCACAGGAATAGAATCCGCTCCTCCTCCGGTTTACACCCCCCCACACACACCCCCGGGTCCCACCACTTAACCAGAGCGCAGGGCTCTCCCGGTGTACACGGCTCCCCAGGTCCCACTGCCCCCCTTGGGCACACGGCTCCCCTGGGGCACACAGCTCTCCCAGGGCACATGGTTCCCCCGGGGCACACAGCCCCCCTGGGGCACACGCTCTCCCGCCCCGGGAGATTCTTTAAGGTGGGGAGACAGCAGACCTCTCCTGGCTCCCATCGCCCACCCCTGGGAGCCGCTCCTGGGCACTAACTCCGGCAGCTCTGCACCATCCCCAGGTTCTGATGCTCCAGACACCCCCCCTCCCCCGAAGCTGAGGCTCAGGCCCCGCAGGGGAGCCCTGCCTGCAGCGGAGTGAGGGGAGGCCCCCGAGCACCTGCTCCACGCTCTGCACCGCCCGCCCTCCGCCCGGAGCCCTGCCCGCTCTGTGCCCGGAGCCCTGCCCGCCCGGAGCCCGGAGCCCGGAGCCCGGAGCCCGCCGGGGCCTGCAGGCCACGGGGCTGCCCTCCCAGGGGCCCGAGCTCCCGGTCCCGCTGGCGTTCCCGATGTTTGTTAAATGAACCGATGCGTGCAGATGCCCCCAGTCATTCCATGACACTAAATGTCTCATTTCACATTTTTGACACAGATAAAAAGATAAGGTACTGAGCCATTAGTATGAAGTTTAAAATCTGCAGCCCTAGCTGTCCACTATGTAATGCAATATTTTAGAATCAATGTAAAAAGCTAAAACAAAGTTGCTATTTTCCTGGCGTTTGTAATTTTGAAAGTAATAAATAAAGAGAGACAGCAGAATCTTTCAGGCTAACGGAGTTTAAAATGTATATAGAAGTCACTATTCAATACACCTCTATCAAATCTTTAAAACTTTTGTTGCTAACCTTTAAAATGATTTAAGCAAGCGGCTATCGTTTTTTCTATTCCAGCCTTATTCAAATTCGCTGGGAAGATTTTGTATACCCTTCTCCTGCTGCTTACGTGATGTAACCTGACAGAAACTCAATAGGAACATGGGTGGTTTGGCATCGGCGGCCAGGAGCCCAGAAACGATAACTGGCTCATCACAGCACCATCTCATCCTGGCGACAGGCCGCTCTCCTTCCTCAAAGAGCCACGTTCCCAAATTCCCACGCGTTTAAAACAGAGTCCCATCCTATTGGGTGCGCCAGTTTGCATTCTTTTTCATTCTATCAGCTTACAACTGCGAAAATGTGCATTGCGCACAAAAATGTGCAACACATAACTCCTAGATAGTTGTGGAAGCTGGAGTGAAATCAGGGCGTGGCTGTGGGCTGGGGACAGGTCGCCGGGCCTTCGGCAGCCGTGCGTGTGTGTGTGTGTGTGTGTGTGTGTGTGTGTGTGTGTGTACGCGCCCGAGGGGAGCAGGGGCCACGGGCTGGCCTGTGCCGTGTTCTAGTGACCCTTCAGCGCACAGCCCAGCCGCTGCTTCGGACTCCACAAGTTCAGTGTTTTCATATCTTGTCACCAAATTCTCCTGGAAAGTCAAGTGGATTCCGTGTAGCAAAGCTGACCAACGCTCCATCAGTTCCGCAGGCTCCACCGGAAGGCTGTGTCCCCGTCAGAGGTGATGGCACAGGTTAAGGCGGAAGGTCGCCGCCAGTGGAGCCGATGCCTGTGCTTAGCTCTGCATTCCAGCCCCACCCAGTCTTTTTTCTTCCCTGCAGGATTTTACTCCCTCTGTCTACGTCCATGTACGTGTATATAATAACGTACACACAACAGGAAAGTTATGGTTTTAACAACTTCAGTGCAAGTCCACTCCCCACGTGGACAGTCCCCCGTCGCCAGCACTGCTCAGTCCTCCGAGCAGAGGCTGTGCCCGGGCCCGGAGCTGCCCGTGCCCCCTCCCCCCCCCCCCCAGCCTCGGGGCCGCCGTCCCACTCTGTCTGCACGATGTGCCCAGTCTAGGAGCTCATAGAAGTGGCATTTGTCCTTTCATCGCTGGCTTATTTCACTTGGGAGAATGTTTTCAAGGTTCATATCAGAATTCTGTTTATTCCTGGGGTGAGTGATATACCATTGTATGTTTAGACCACATTTTCTGTTTATTCATTCAGCTGTTTAAGAGTTGGGCTGCTTCTACCTTTGGGGACTAACACTGCTATAAAGCACCTGATTGAGTTCCAGATTTCAATTGCCTTACCTATCTATCTAAGAAGGTAATTGATGAATAGCATGGTCATTTTATGTTTAGTTTTTGATAAACTGCCATACCATGGGACACAGCAGCTGCACATTTTACACTCTCCCAGGAATGCACAGGACTCTGATTTCTCCACATCTTGGGCAATAATTATTTTCCATTTCTAATAATAACCACCCATCTGCAAGGGGTATCTTGCAGTTTGCATTTGCATTTTCCTAAGGACTGATAATATTGAGCAACTTGTCATGTGCTTGTTGGTCATCTGTATATCTTTTATGAAGAAATGCCTATTTAAGTCCTTTCCACGTGGTATTGTTCTCATTGCTGAATTTTAGGAGTATATATATATATATATATATATGCCTAAGCAACCAGTATGACTCAATGACCAGAGCAACCAGTCATTATGATGCACACTGACCACCAGGGGGCAGACACTCAGGGCAGGAGCTGCCCCCTGGTGGTCAGTGCGCTCCCATAGCCAATCTCCCCCAGTCAGCCAACCTCCCGCAGTCCCTCCCCCCAGCCAGCAGGCTCTGGGCTGGGATGGGAACTGGGGGTGGGTGGTGCCTTATGCGACCCTTTCCCAAGGGGGTCAAGGGCCGGCTTTCTCTTTGGGGCCTGTGGCCAACCTCCAATGCCCCGTTCCTCCGCCCGCCTGCAGGCCCCAATCGGCCCGCCCACCACAATGGCGGCGTGGAGGTGAGGGAAGGAGGAGGGGGAAGGCAGGGAACCACGCAGTGGTGGCATCAGTGTCGGTGTTCATTCCTTCCCTGCCTGGCCTGGCGACTGTCACCTCCTCTCCTAACTCCTCTGGGCCCTTCGGGCGCTGATCGCCAGCCAGGCCGACGGACCCCCCCCCCCATGCATGAATTCGTGCACCGGGCCTCTAGTACTCTGTCTGATTCCTTATCACATGTGTGATTTGCAACTGTCTTCTCCTATTCTGTGGTTTGTCTTTTCACTCTCTTGGCAATGTTCTTTGAAAGAGGAAAGTTTTTGATTTTGATGAAGTCTAATTTGTCTGTTTTCTTTTGTTGCAAGTGCTTCTGGTGTCATATCCAAGAAGTCATTGTCAAACCCAATCTTATGAAGATTTCCCCCTGTTTTCTTCTAAGAGTTTTAGAGTTTGGGCTCTTAAATGTAAGCATTTGGTTCATTTTGAGTTAATTCTTGCGTGTGGCTTAAGGTCATAGTTTTTCTGCATTATTTTTCATATGGTGTACAGTTTTTTCCAGCACCATATGTTGGAAAGACTGTTCTTCGTCCATTGAATGGTTTGTATCCTTGCCAAAACAATTTTTTTTACCTGATATATGAGAGACCCTCTGATATATGAGAATTTAGTTCTAGTTATAAAAAGGAAGCATTAAAAGAAACAAAAACTTTTAATTTCATACTCTGAAAAGAGAGATGACCCTCAACACTGCACAAAACATGAGATTTCTACTATAGTATTTGTCAATGTTGTTTAGATTTGTTTTGAAAAGGACAGACACTGCCCAAGCTGGTGCTCAGTAGTTAGAGCATCGGCCCATGGACTGAAGAGTTCAATTCCCATCAAGGGCACATACCTCAGTTGTAGGCTAAATTCCTGTCCCCTTTTGGGGTACATGTGGGAGGCAACCAATCTATATGTCTCTCACATTGATGTTTCTCTTTCTATGTTTCTATCCCTCCCTTCCACTCTCTAAAAATCAAAGGGAAAATGTCCTCTAGTGAGGATTAACAACAAAAAAGGGCAGACATTACAAACGCTGTTATTATTCAGCTCCATGTCTAAACATTCCATGCCACACTGAGCAGGCGGCATCGCTCACATGGTCAGCTCCAGGGAAGGGCCAGCCTCCGGCCTCCGCAGGGCCTCTGTCTTCGAGGCCGGGAGAGGCTCACCGGGGATGCCTGACCTGCACCATGGCCGGCCTGCGGGGAGTTCTGTGGCGGGAGTTACAAAGGGCATCATTTTCCAAGATAGTAAGCCCTACCTTCTGTATTCCGTTGGCTCCAAACAGCCAGGTTGAATTCCATCCATCACTGTTATTAGCGAAGGGAGTCTACGGCTGGGCCCAGGGTGAGATCCGGTCACACAATCCCCTGACCCAGGAGCAAGGGTAGAAAAATGAACAGACCCATTCCGGATCAGCTACCTCCGAGTTCATCTGAAATATGATGTTTCCCTTTGATCACCTCCGCTGGCAAGACAGAAACAAAAACCATATAAATACAACTTGTTATGAATGATGAAAAGCAAAGGAAATGGAAGCAATTTATGACTACACTTTCCATACACAGAGAGGCGATAAAACGTGTGGCTCAAACCGAGCAGGGAAGGAGGCTCCATCATCAGGAAAATGAAACAAACTCACCAGGACTTGCCCCCCTGCCCCCACTTGCCAGCAGGCCATTGCCAAGCAGACGGGCGGGGAGGAGAGCCGGGAGGCTGGGGCAGAGGGGACCCTGTGCGTGTCGGTGAAGGTGAGCATGGGGCGGCCACGATGGGAAGCAGTATGGCGGCTCTTCAAAAATTAAAAATAGAATTCTTCCAGATCCAACACCCCACTTCGGTATTTATCTGCCGGAAGTGGAATCACTATCTGCACCCTGACATGCATTATCCACAATAATTACACGCAGTCCCCGCGATGTGGCACCAGCCTAAGTGTCCGCTGGCGGACGATGGGGTAAGGTGCCTGTGTGCGTATAACCGTGGTGGGCAGCAGCCGGTTACGCGTGCATTGTGCACACTTGTGAGTTAACAGAGCCCTTGTAATAATCATAACCTGCATGTCTCTTTTCATACAAACAACTGTAAGCCACCTTTGCCCACCATGTGTATGTGTGTGTGCGTGTGTGTGTGTGTGTGTGTGTGTGTAAGTATGTGGTGGACTATTACTCAGCCATTAAAGACAGTTCTTGCCACGGTGGCACCGTGGGTGGACCTGAGGGGCAGTGTGCTGAGTGAAATAAGGCGGACGCTGCGTGCGTCACTCCTGTGGGAACCTGGCAGAGCTGAGCTCACACACTGAACAGAGCGCAGTTGGCTGCCGGGCTGGGCGGGGCGACGGGAGAGGCTGGGAGGCCGCACAGCGCCAGAGACCGGTGAGCAGGTTCTGGGGATCGAACGCACAGCAGGATGTGATCATAGCAGTACTGTATTATATAGTGGAAACTGCTATTATTGTTTCAAATTATCACATTGTACACCTTACATTTATACAACATAATATCTCATTATATATCAGCAAAGCTGGAGCGATTTGAAGAGAGATCAAAAGACCAAGTGTTGGGGGGGGGTAGAAAATGGGGAAAATGTACTTAATTGTTGTTTTATACCAATCTTTGTATTCTATAAGACAAACAACAAAACATTTTAAAATGTTACTTTAATGCATTAATAACTGAAATATTGTTACAAATATGTAAAATGTTATTAATGAAGTGTTTATTCATCCAAAAAAATGACAAGTCTTTGCGCTGTTATTGTTAACGGAAGGTTCTGGAACACGCGAGGGAAGTTGGTAATGTTGAGTAATGTCGTGATGGCTTTGGGCATGGGACAAACATGCCCCCAGCTATGGAGCCACTGCCACAGCCCGGTCTCGCCCTCCGGCCTGCGCGGCGGGTCATTGCCATTCCCTCACGGCACTGCGGTAAGGAGTGAGCACGTGGAGTCACTTAATGAAAGCTGTGGCGATGGCCAGCGCGACAGGAATGTGCCCTGAAACAGGGCAGTGTGGGGACAGGCATCTCCATGGCTCTCTTTCCAGGGAGGGAAGCCAGGTCCTCCCCCAGCAGCTCTGCTTCCGGAGGGCGCCGGGCTGGGCCGCGGGCCTTCACCTTAGAGAACTGACCCTCGCAAAAAACCCACAGAAAATTTGACTTGGACAATAACTAATGTATTCAATGGAAAAGCTTATAAAATACTTTCCTTGGTATCTAAAAGTAAGCCCTTGTAAGTAGTGAGGTGTATTTTTATTATTTTTAATATATTTTATTGATTTTCCACAGAGAGGAAGGGAAAGGGATAGAGAGCGAAAAACGCCGATGAGAGAGAAACATCAACCAGCTGCCTCCTGCACACTCCCTACTGGGGATGTGCCCGCAGCCAAGGTACATGCCCTTGACCAGAATCAAACCTGGGACCTTTCAGTCCGCAGACTGATGCTCTATCCATTGAGCCAAACCGGTTTCGGCAGTGATGTGTATTATTTATCTAATTTGTCTAAGTTCAAATTTATCGACAAAAGTACCCATAAAAATATACTGTCACCTCCTTTCCTCTCTTACTGGCACTCACGAGAGGTACTAGTAAGTATTCTGCAGAATTTGAACCAAAATTAAGCCATTTTGAAACAATCATTAAAATTGGATTCTTTTCCTACAATTGAGGGAACTGGAATAAATATAAGAAAAACAATTTTAGAAAAAAGAATCTATAAGGTAATGAACAGACAAAAAAATATTTTTAGTGTTATCCATGAGCAAACAATAAACAGCGAGGAATTTAACCAAATCTTCCTCTTAGAAGTTAAAGTCACTACTGTAAAGGACCCAGTTCAGCACATGATGGGTTTCTCAGGGAGTACAGTGCACTTAGTAGGAGTATCGTGCTGCGTCTGGCTAAGAGGCTTAGAGCCACTGTTCGCTCCCTCAGCAGAAAGAGGGGACTTCAAGGGACAGAAGACCAGGAAAGATTCCACGGTTTAAACGCTCAGATAACGGCACGTCAGTAAACCCACAAAATTTGATATTGCATCTAGCTTAACGAAAGGAAAAAGAAAGAAAATAAATGACTAGTTGTATGTATTTTGGATGGAAAGAGGAAGTGGATGAAGCGGATTACCCCTGATGAAGGTCGGTGCTCTGGGCAGTGAAGGGCCCTCCTCTCAGATGCAGCCTGACTGGGTGCTCGCAGCCTGACTGGGTGCTCGCTGTCTGGTGTGGGCAGCACACGGCTGCCCCGGTTGCAGGGCGGGCACCGTGTCGGGGCCGGGCCTCCTGAGGACGGGCGTCTCCCGGCCCCGCTGCTCCGCTGGGGAACCGTTTAACGCTGTGCCCGCCGCGCTCGGGGACTGGCAGCAGCCCGGGCGACGGTGAGCACTGCCATCTGCGTCACCAACGAGGACACGCCGCCGAGCCGTGGACTTGGGTTCCGGGGACCCTGCGGATGGGAGTGCCCGGCCCGGCTCCGGCCCCGAGGGCACCGGCCACTGCGGCCTGGGCCGCGGCCTTCAGCGCAGACAGAACCCGCGGGCCACGGAGTGACTCCGCTCCGTCCCGGCGAGAGAGAGCTTCATTCTGCTCCCGCGGCTCACATGGCGGGAGGCCCCGTGTAACACAGGAGGGTGACACAGGAGGGTGACACAGGAGGGTGACACAGGAGGGTGAGGGTGACACAGGAGTGTGACACAGGAGTGTGACACAGGAGGGTGACACAGGAGGGTGACACAGGAGGGTGCCAACAACCTCCGCGGCAGCGGGGTGCACAGCCCTGGGAGTGGACGTCCCGCTCAGCTCCGCGTGGTCCAGGACGTGCAGGCACGTCAGCTTCAAACAAGAAGGTGTGAGCAGAACTCCTCTGAGATGTGCCAACCAAGAGTGCCCCCACCCCCTCAGCACATCCGCGCTGCCCCGTGCTTGCCCGGAGCCCGCCCCCTGAGTCCTGCGGGCGTCACCCGGGAAACGGGCCCGAGCCGCCTTCGTGTTCTCTCTGGGCCCCGAACTCGGCCTCACCTTGCACCTGCCGTCAGAGTCATCAGCCTGGGACAGCACGTCGTCCAGGACATGTGTCATCAGTGCTGTCCTTCGCACGGAAAGAGCAGCCGCTCCCGTGACGGATGGCCCCAAAGGTTCCTGGGGCCGATGGCCGAGGAACGGGTCTGCCGCGAGAGTCAATGTGCAGGGACACCCACCGTGGCAGCGTCCTTCTGAAACAAACAACATTTGTTGTTCTGAACTAAACCCTGAACACTCCTAGCAATCATGACACCGACCCCGATTTGCAGGAGAAAACAAGGACTCGTGACGTTAAATTGGTTTTTCCTGACACAGGAGGAAGGCTGCTAAAGCCAGTGGGCTGCTGAGGGATAACCTAGCCCGAGCTTGGTGATAAATTTCAATCATGGCTTTCAACGAATCTCTCATTTAGTCCACCTCTCGCTCACTTAAATTTTTCAGTAGATTCTCCAAAGGAGAGAGAGGAGATTAACGTCCGATGTCTTCAAGGGCATTAGAACAAAAATCGAGTCACAATTAATTAGCCTATGCCAAATTCTCGCTTTCTACATGGCTGATGACACATTTTTCCGAAGCTCAGTTCTCCCATTTTCATTCTTCAAAGTCCGGAATGCTGTCCTCTCATTACTTTGCCCAAATGTGACACAAATATTTTAGTTAACCAATGAAATAAATTATCATGAACATTCAACCTCAAAGAACATTATGGCAAATGAAAGTGCCTCCGTGGTCTGATTCATGGGTGCCAGAAAGCTCCAGGCCCGCAGAGTTCTTCATTAAAACGGGGTCAGAGCGCCCCTTCCCCGCTCCCCGTGCAGCTGAGCCTGGCCCGTTAATGTGCCTCCAGGAGCCAGTGCTAAGGTGATGCCCTCTCCTCCCCTCCCCGCCATCCAGGGCCGCTTCCTAAACCGAGTTCTCCAAGGGTCCTGATGCCACGAGAAGAGGAAAGGGAGGGATAAAAGCCCGCGCACACACCGTCCGCGGCTCTGTGCCCACGGGTGCCTCCCCCGCTGCGTCCACAGGCCGGCCTGCTCGGGGCTCTGTGCCATGAACTCGGAGACACCGGCCCCTCTGATCCACGCCCACCAACCTGGACCTCAGCAAAGGCCTGGCGCGCTCTCTCGGTGTCTCCGGAGATACTGTAAGATCTCACATTATCTGAGCTTTGCAACAACCCCTTTCCTCCCACGGGATGTCTGTCGTGGAGGGAGGAAAACCTCTCGTCTTGCCCCGTTGTCTGTGGTGACCAGGGACCTCCTGTGTCCGCCGCCCCGCAGCCTGGCCTCCTTCAGACGCCGCCACGGCACTGCGCTGTGGTTTGCGACAGTGACTGACCCGCCAGGAGATCTTCATTTCAGTGGGAGAGAAGCCGAGACGGAGAGACCTTCAGACAAGTCAGAGAGTGAGAAACACAGGGCAGAAGGTCGGAAGGCATGAAAAGAAAGGGCGTAACAATTGCACTTATAAGCTTGAAATTGTCGTCTATTTAGTTATCTCACCACCATCTTAAATCACAGTTCCCTCCCACATGTGAAAAGCGAACACGGCAGTGCCCGGAGGACAACACTGGCTGTCATCCTCCAACGACTTCGCCCTCTCCTCAAACAGAGAACCTTTAGCAAAATGAAATGCTTAACTGAGGAACATGGCGTTATTTCACTGATTAATTCCCACAATTATTTCCTCCTTTTGCACTTCTATGAATTACCAAACTCTCACTGCTGGTTGATTCCGTCCTACTGGTTTGTTCCCCTCTTCTTCCGAGTTCTTCCTGAGAATAGGACATCTGACGTAAGGTCTTGGTTCGCTAATGAAATACGAAAACAACAGAAGCTCGGCATTAACATAAAACCACTGGACTTATTTCAAGATACCTTTTCCTCTAGACCAGCGGTTCTCAATCTGTGGGTCGAGACCCCCTTTGGGGTCGAATGACCCTTTCACAAGGGTCGCCTAAGACCATCGGAAAACACAGATATTTACATTATGATTCATAACAGTAGCAAAATCACAGTTATGAAGTAGCAACAAAAATAATTTTATGGTTGGGATCACCACCACATGAGGAATGGTATCAAAGGGTTGCGGTATTAGGAAGGTTGAGGACCACTACCCTAGACTCTTTTAAGCAAATCTGCCTCAAAACTTGATGAGCTCACCAACCCTCACATATGATGGAGAGGAGCCGAGTTCATTTTAAATAGCGTGTTCTCACTCCTGTGTGGACCTCCCCTCAGCGGTCTCTGTGGAAAGGAAGGCCTCCACCAGCTCCTCCTCCTCCTCCCGCCTTTCACCAGGAGTGGACACGGCCATGACTGTAAGGCCGGGGAAGGACCTCCTTCCCCTTCTTAACTGACTTTTCCAGTAAGCCCTGGTTAACTGACCTTTCCAGCAGACTCTGGTTTGGTCACTGTAGAGGTATTTTATCTGTTCCTGAAATCAGCCTGAGGGATCAGCCTGCTAAGACAGACCATCCAGCCTCCCTGACCGCAGGGCCATAGCTATATTATCTGTTTCTGGGAGAACTATAGGTATTTTATCTGTTTCTGGAATTGACCTGCAAAAACAGACCATCTGGCCTCCTCGGGAAATGAGTCAACTGTCAACTATTATGAGCCAAATATTATCTGTTAACATAGTTCCCTGATTTACAGACCACCTGCGTGTGGTTTTAGCCTTTATAAACTCATGTCCTGTAATTACTCGGCGCTCCCAGTCAGCCAGCACTGATGCTGTCTGCCTGAGAAGCCCCTGCTCTGCGCTTGTACTAATAAAACCTCATGCTTTTTGCATCAAGTTTCGGTCTCGGCATTTGACATGGGGTCGTTGCCCCCTCCGTCGGACTCACCGGGGGTCTTGGGACCTTACATGACCACAGCACCAACAGGCCTCTTTCTATCCCTTCTTTGCACAAGTGACCAAACAAACCTAACATGCCAGTTGTTCTTAAATTGTCTGCTTCTCTCACTGCCTTTTCCCTTTCTTTGCCATCAGTGCTAAGATCCAAGAGTCTCAGGAGGAGCCAACTTCAGGAGAGAGATTATGAAACGAGGTGAGATCTAGAAATCCTGGGAATCTCGTGGACGGCCACGTTGCGTGAAAGTTTGGATTTGGTTTCTCTAACCATTTCCTTAATTCAAAGCAATCACATGACAATATCAACCCAATTTTACTCCACAGGAAATGCATCCCTACAATCTTTCCTCCATTTCCAGAATTAAAAAAATAAATGAAATAAAATGAAAGCTATTTTAAAATGATAGAGGGTGAGACCATTTTGTTTCAAGATGAGGGAGTTAAACCAAATTGAACTTAGGGAGTCTTACAGGCCCTTGAGCTGTGCAGCAGGCATAGTCGGAACCAGTGAATTCTTTAACAACGTTCTTGAGAAATAAGCTGGGAGGACAGAGTGAAACGGTGACACACAAGCTCCCAGGGGCCCTGCTTCACCTGGTCAATCACAATTGCCTTTGACATCTCCAATGCAAGTCAGAGGACTGCATAGATTTTGCAATAAGAAATAAAATTAGTCCCATAAATGTTCCCAATCGAAAGACCAAAAGAACTAAAAAACACACACAAAAAAACCCTGGGACTATTAGAAATGCAGTTGTCTCCTGTACTGGCTGAAGCACAACCCAGTTTCTCAAGGAAATCAAATTAGATCCATTTGGGGGCCAGTGGAGGACATGCTGTCATTTGAATACTCTGAGTTTCTGGAGAGAATTAGTCTGTAGAAATCTCAGTCTATTTCAGCCCCGACTCAAGGACAGCGGGTCACCGGAGAGCCCAGTCTTCGGGGAGACAAAGGTACCCCCTTGTTAACGAGGGGCCCCAGCCAGCCCTGCCTCACAGCAGGTGGCAGGAGACTGGCACCGCTGTGGTGGCAACGGGTTTAGATCTCAATTCCTTTTCTCCCTGATAGGGGCTACTTCTTTAAAAATGTGGATGAAGATTTCACAGGTTTCTTTGAAAATCATTATTAAAGAAGAAATGGCTCCCAGCGATGTCCATGCATAGCAATAAACCTCATCTGCAACTAAGTTTTTTTTAAGTCAAAATTTTTGCTTCAAAAAACAGATTTGTAGAAATGCATTAAAAAAACCCTCATTAATTGGAGCAGGCTACAAGCCAATTACTCCAGTGGCTTGAAAACAACCTCAAAATAATGAAATAGGTGATGTGCTAATTCCCCCTTGTTAAAGGCACCGCGCTCCGAGAGCCCTCCGAGACACTGCGCCAAGGTGCTCTGGGTTGTTAGTGACAATTAATTACAGGAAACCAAAGAGAGGTTTAGAGAATTAAAAACTAAAACCAGGCATAGTAGACCTACATTTAGTATTACTTAAGTAAGCATTGCTTTTCTTGACTGATTTTTAGCATCTACCACTTCTTCATTTTGCCACAGATGTCTTATTTTACAAGTGGATGATGTTTTTTAGTCTAAAATTCGGTTAAATAGGGTAAGCAATTATAAAAACAGCAAAAGTCAACAAGGCTGAAAGATGGGCCATATGCTACCTTCCTTCTTGAAAAGTAAACATAACAAACAGAAATAAAAGAAAACCTAATATGGACATTTTTAACCTCCAACAAAAAGTCATGATACAATTTTCCCAGCAGGAAATGTGACTCATGTCCTTCTCCCACACTCCATTTCTCTCTCTCTCTCTCTCTCTCTCTCTCTCACACACACACACACACACACACACACACACACACATGCACACACACATATACATCCAGACACATGGGATCTTTCCATGAACAAATGATGTGGTGAAAAGAGAAAGATCTCGAGGGTGGCTTCTATGAAAAACGAAATCCCCACCGTCAGCCCCGCCCTGGACCAGGCACTGGGAAGCTGGAGGGGTCACAGTGAGGAGAGCAAAGCATTTCACTCGCCATCACCAAATCTTCCAAAACATCATCTCTCTCTGGAACTGAGAACCCTGTTTCAATGTCCTCAGTCTGAACCCCTTCACTGGCCCAGAAAAACGCACGTTGTGTAGCGATGCCCGCTCCACGGGGTTGTGGGGAGACGACAGGAGACGCTGTCTGCACAGGTCACTCCATCCTCCTCGGGGGCTGTGGAAGGAGCGCGACCGTTTGTTACCGTGGTCCCATCCGCCGGGAAAGGATGCGGGCCAGGCTGGCTCCTCAGACAGCCAGGGTGGAGAGCGTGCGGAGGGAGGGAAGTCTGAGAAACTCCACCCCTCGAACAGGTTTTCCCAGGCCAGACCTGGCTACTGACTCATCTGCCACCTCCACAGAGTCTGTCATTTCCAGGTTGGTGGGGAGGGGTCGCAGTCTGCTGGCTGTTATAGCGCCTCCTGCTGCTCCTGCTGCTCCGGCCCCGCTGCACCTGCCCCCCTGGGTAGCTGGTGGCTCTGCACCTGCCTCCCCTGGGTAGCTGTCGGCTGCTCCGCGGCCCTCTCCCCGCGCCCATGGGTGAGCTGAGTGGTGCTCCCGCTGTGGGAGCGCACTGACCACCAGGGGCAGCTCTTGGGTTGAGCATCTGCCCCCTGGTGGTCAGTGCATGTCACAGTGACTGGTTGACTGGTGGTTCAGCCATTCAGTCATTTGGTCACTTAAGCTTTCATATATATAGATGCCATATATGGATGGCTTATAAGCAACAGAAATTCATTTTTCACAATCCTGGAGGCTGGGAAGTCCAAGATCAAGGTGTGGAAAGACTCAATGTCCCGATCCATAGGCGCCTCTGGCTGTCCCCACATGGTGGCAGTGCTGGCGAGCTCTCCTCCGAAGGGCACTGATCTCACTCAGGAGCTAAATGCCCCCCAAAGGTCCCACCTCCCAGCATCATCACCTGAGGGTTGGGGTGAGCGTGTGGGACTGGGGCTCACAGACAGCAGTGCGGTTGGTCCACGGCGCTGCGGTGCGGGCTCCGGCCTGGGTCCCGGCCTCCGGGCCTCCCCTGCGGCCGCAGGTGCTCCCTCACCCGGGGCGCTGGAGCTCCGTCCTGTCCGACTCCGCCCGCCGTCTTAATGTCTTCGCTTTCCACCGGGGAAAGGAGCGGGGGGACAGAGGGAATGAGGAAGGCTCTGTCCCGAAGGGATCCCCAAGGGGTGAAGCCGGTTCCCACAGACGCCCTCTCTCTGGGCCAAGGCCATATTATCCTCTGGGCCAGAGCCGTGTGTCCGTGGAGGGGCCGCCCCCGCAGAGGCCGTTCCGGAAAGCTCTCCGATGGCTCCTTGGCCATCGCGCTGAAAGCTGCACATCCGTGTGGTGCGCCCCCCGGTCTGAGGTCTGAGGTCTGGCTCCGGCTTCCTCCCCGCGAGGATGAGCCTGTCTCCGGCCCTCCCAGGTCAGCTTGGGCTCCCACTCCCGCCCCCTTTGCTGTTAGAGAAATGGGCACTGAAACCCCCCGTTTCCTCTCAGGAACTTCTTCACCAATTGGACGCACATTCATAATTTAAAATAAATACATGTTCACTTCAGCCTTGCATGCAATTCTGAGATCTCTCCCCCTTGGATTCTGGATTAAATTGACGTGGACATTGGCCAAATAGGCTTTCCATCATCCTGACTGACTGGGAACAAAGCACAGACCTCTCTCTCCCCGGAGTGGCCGGGGTGGGGTGGCTCTGAGTGAGAGAGTCACCGGCCAGACCCTGGCTGGGGACGTCCTGCCCCGGCCCCTCCGGGGGGAAGGGCGGGACAGGCAGGGAGGGGCGGCTCTGAATGAGAAGACGAGGCTTCTCCTCTGCCCCCGGGAAGCGGCCGGGCTCCTGAGGAGGGAAGCAGCGGCCCAGTGGGTGGGGCCCGGAGGGGGGACCAGGCCCCGCTGTGCCCTGCGTCCGCCGAGCCTCAGGTTGGTGCTTCAAGTCAGTGACTCACCCTCACCGGGACATGGCTTTCCTTTCCTGCCTGAGCTCAGTGAGTGAGCGATACTAAGTGGAGCCGTGTTTTCTATTTCATCGCAGGCGTTCAGAAGGTGGATCGGAGGTGTCTGCACCACAGCGCCCAGGACCCGCAGACAGGAGAGCCCTGGACTGGCACCCGGAGGGCGAAAGCCAGCGCTCTGGGCCACACAGCCCCCCCACCCCCCCGGAGGGGGGGGGCGCACATCGGAGCTGTGGTGAGAACACCAACAGGCCACAGACTGGGACACGGGAGGTGCCCTGGTGTAGGTGCGGGGTGATTTGGTTCCCTTCGGGACCCCTGGCAGCCGTGGGCACAGGTTGGTTAGGCCCCGGCCCTCGGTTTGAAGCCGGCTCCCACCTCTGCGGAGCCGCACGCCGCGGACGCCTTCCTTACCCTCTGAGCCTCAGGCTCGGCGCTGGGAGCACTCAGAGCAGCTCACCCAGTGGCCGAGGAGGAGGGCGTGCAGGGCGGCCTGGCTCCCCTCGGCCGGGAGTCCTCCCGGTGGGTGTGCAGCCGAGGCCGCCTGCGCAGGGAGAGCACAGCTGCCCCCGCAGCTCCTGGGCTGCGCGAAGCAAACCGCCACGCCTGTGCCGCCACGTCTGTGCCGCCACGTCTGCCCCGCCACGTCTGTCCCGCCACGCCTGTCCCGCCACGCCTGTCCCGCCACGCCTGTCCCGCCACGTCTGTCCCGCCACGGCTGTCCCGCCACGTCTGTCCCGCCACGTCTGTCCCGCCACGCCTGTCCCGCCACGGCTGTCCCGCCACGCCTGTCCCGCCACGTCTGTCCCGCCACGTCTGTCCCGCCACGCCTGTCCCGCCATGGCTGTCCCGCCACGGCTGTCCCGCCACGTCTGTCCCGCCACGTCTGTCCCGCCACGCCTGTCCCGCCACGTCTGTCCCGCCACGTCGTCCCGCCACGCCTGTCCCGCCATGGCTGTCCCGCCACGGCTGTCCCGCCACGTCTGTCCCGCCACGTCTGTCCCGCCACGCCTGTCCCGCCACGCCTGTCCCGCCACGTCTGTCCCGCCACGTCGTCCCGCCACGCCTGTCCCGCCACGCCTGTCCCGCCACGTCTGTCCCGCCACGTCGTCCCGCCACGCCTGTCCCGCCACGGCTGTCCCGCCCCCGGTGCGCCTGCTGTTTTCTCCAGTGACACTGACCTGTGTTTGTCTTTTTTTAAAAAAAATATATTTTTTATTGATATTTTAGAGAGAGGAAGGGAGAGAGATAGAGAGCCAGAAACGTTGATGAGAGAGAAATATCAACCAGCTGCCTCTTGCACACCCCCTACTGGGGATGTGCCCGCAACCAAGGTACATGCCCTTGACCGGAATCAAACCCGGGACCTTTCAGTCCGCAGGCCGACACTCTATCCACTGAGCCAAACTGGCCTCGGCACCTGTGTTTGTCTTAGTCATCGAACTGAGTTTCCCGATTAGCACACCCACGGTGTCAGTGACTTAACCCATTTGTGTGATGCCTGCTTTTAGGGATGTTTAATTGTTTGTGAAAATCAATAAAATCAGCTGCATCAACTAGTTATTAAAACTATAATTCTTTTATTGACTATTACCGAGAGGGTGAAGCAAATGAAAAGCGATAAAGCATTGCGTGCATCTCCACTCCACAGCAAGCTCCCGCAGGGTGGCCTACATACTCCGCATCGCCTGCGGCCTGCTCAGGACACGTCTGTTCTATCTTTAGCCGAGAAGGGAAGGACCGAGTGGGTAAGCATATGTGCCGCTCATGTTCTAATTTATGCTTTAAAATAAACACGCGTTTGAAAGAAGCGGTCTTGGGAAAGAAGCGAAACGCTTGCTAAAGGGAGGGTGTGAACTGGGTCCAAAGGCGCTTCCACCGTCCTCCCCTCGGAGCCGTGTGCTCCTCCGGCTCCGGCCGGCTGCGCCGGGCTGTGCGCTGGGGCTGCCGCGGGGCCTCTGCCAGCTCTGCTCACCTCCGGAGCCTCCAGGGCCTCCACCTCCAGGGGAAGCCAGACGCCGCTCCCGGAGGCGGCTCCGGCCAGCATGCCTACTGGCCGCCCCTGCGGGAAGCCAGGCTCCAGCCAGACAAGTGAGCGCCACCTTCTGGCACCTTCCAGCCCCGCCGGCCCCGTGGCACCAAGCCCTGCCCGGTGGCTCAGCCAGGACTCCTGCCGCCCGAACTGTGCAGAGGGAACGTGATGGTTTCAATGTCGCTCTGCGTCCCCCAGATAGATAGCTCGATGGAGGCGGGGGACGGAGGGGTGAACACAACGTTTCCTGTAAGTGCTCAGGAGGGAGAGCCTGTGAATGGGTGACTCCGCTGACCCGGAATCTCCCTTTCCTGCAAACTGATTCCCAAGGCAAGAGCCCTCCGGTGCGGCGGGCAGGGAAGAGGGAGGGTGCCCACGTGTCGCCCAGGACAGGCCGCTGGGCCAGGAGTCCGTCCTGTGGCGTCGGAGGCTGAGGAGGAGGTTTCGTGTCCCGGTGTCTGTGTTTTCACGGCCATGTCCGCGCAGCAAGCAGAAATACTGCCCCACACAAACCACCTCTCACCTCCGTTTTCCTCATCTCCTGGTGGGAAAAAAGGATGCTTTTAACCTGAGATGAAGTCCCTGAGAGAAGAAATAGAGCAAGTAGTAAAAATAAAAAAATACATGAAAATTAAAGCAGTACAATGCTATGATCGTTTGTCAAACTGGACAATTAAAAAGTAATCCTTAATGAAAGCCAAATAAAGACATTTTCCTCCTAAAACACTAAAAGAAACTGTCACCAGCACACTTTCCTTCGCTGCAGAGTGTTAAAGAGGATTCTCTAAGCAGAGGAAAGATTATCCCGGATAGAAGAACCGAGATGCAGAAAACTGAGAAAGTAACAAAAGGGCAAATACATGGCCACGTCAAACTGGATATTACATGTACAAAACAGCAGCACTGATGTTTTACATTAATTAACAGGGAATAAACAGCATGAAGATGACTAGCACTGAAGTCCTCAGATTACCTAGAAAGAGGTTGAAACACTAATACTGGACTTTGGTAAGTGTAAGTAACAAAATATGAGTAAAACTTTCAAACCCCTAGAAAAAATTTAAGATAATTAAGAAGTCTTTGATTCATTTAAGATAATACCCCCCAAAAAAAATAAATAAAGGAAAATGGAGAAAGAACAGGCTGACAGATAGACATGCTGCAATTTATTAGCGGACACATTAAATATAAATGTGCTAAGTGCTCCATTTATATAAGGAAGGCTACTCAAATGGCCTTAAAAACACCAAACAAAACAAAATTTAGGAAAACCTGTTCATAGGGATAAGCAAAATAGGTTGAAAACAAAATATCTTAAAGAAAAATATCTTATGTCATACAAACTGAAAAAGAGAGCTGTGGAATAGCAGAAAACGGGTTTTAACTCAAAAACACTTCTAGCATTGAAGAGTACAATTTAAATGATAAATATTTAACTCATCAGGAAAATATAGTAATTCTAACTTTGGATGCACCTAAGAACTGAGCTTCAAAAATCTATGAAGCAAAAATAGACCGCAGTGGAAGAAGGAGACAAGGCCACAGCCGCAGCAGGAACATTTAACCGCTGTCCCTGCCCTGACAGGCCAGGCGCCCCGTCAGCCGGGCTGTGCAGATGAAAACCGCATAACCAGCAAACCGCGTAACACAAGCACAGCGGCTGCTCTGCACACGCGGGGAGACACTCTTAACGGCACAGAGCACGTAACCACGCCGATCACAGTGTCCATGCCACAGGTCCCAGCACACCTCTAAGACTTACAACTGATATAGATCACACTCGCAATGAAATCCGAAATCAAAGATGGAAAATTAGGTGGAGAATCCCATGTACTGGTATGGAAGACATCCTAGCTGTGATGGAATTGGTTCTTGATAACAATCCTCTTTAAGACATCTATAAAGGCTGGATAAAAACATAATGGTGATGAGTGAATGTAATCTAACCACTGCGGGGAGAGAATCATATAAGTAATTTGGTGGGTGGCTTTTCTTTACATTCATATTTATTTTCCCAGTTTTCTAAATTCAGTAAGAATTACTTTTTGTAAATTCGGTCAGAATGGCCATTTTGCTGTGACCATAGACAGTTATTACAAACAAAGTGCCATTCAACGTTTCCGTTATTTCCATTTCAATCCATAGTTACAGCTGTTCTCACGGGAGGCCTTCCCCGCTGTTCGGTGTCATTAGAAGTGTGTGTATTATTCCACCCACCAATTTTACTTGTAGAACTGTGCCGCCCAAAACATACCCGTCCGTCTTTTCAGAGAAAGAGCCCAGGAATCCGCGCGTTGATGCGGACGCACGTTCTGAGGGACTTGCCGCTAGGACACCAGCAGCGCCTGCGTGGCGGCGGGGACGGTGACCGCCTGAGCCCCAGGACGGGTGGCCAGCAGGCGGTGGTCTGGCTTCGCCGGTGCGCTGCACGTCTTCCGTTTGGTACCTTCGGTTGCGAGCAGCAGAACTCCGTTCTGGAGGACCCAAGCCAATGTGAAATGGCTGGAGAGGATGGGCTGGTCCCCAGGACGGCCGAGAGGCTGGAGAACAGAGGGGGCTGGGGGCTCCACACCACACGGCATCGGATCGCCCCATCGTCTTGTCTGGATGTGGACAGGCCCCCCACGCACTTCGGTCCTTGAGTCACTGGGCGAGGAAGAGAGCGGGGTGCCTGGCTCCTGGCCACAGGGGACAGGGAGCCGGTTGTAGAGAATATGTAAAACTAGGAAGCGGGGCTGTCCTGAAATGAAGCCAGGTGCTGCGGGAAAGGGAGAGAGAGGGAGGGAGTCGGGGAGTCCCCCGCACACTGTGACAGAGAGAAAACAAACAGCAGGTGGAGGGGAAGTCCCCGGTGGCCATCTCTGTTTTTAAAGATGAGCCAGTGCATGTTACAAGTACCCACTTAGGATGGATTCTTAAAAACCATCAGAACACCAGGAAGCATGTAAGACCTGAATCCCGGGAGACCCTCGCGTCCAGTGCCCGGGACCGGCGTCTGTCGCAGGCCCGGCTGTGCCAGCGGCGGAGCTCAGCCCGCGCGGGAACTGGCCCGAGTGAACACAGCAGTGTGCTTCAGAGAGAACTGGGGACGGGGATTTACTTCCTATATGTTAATCTTAATCATTAGAAAAAGCGGTAAAGAGAATAGCAAGTAAAACTATATAGTATACACACACATCTACATGTATATACATATATGTTTGGCAATTGTTGTTCTAAGTGATCTTGTGACAGCTATTACAAAGTGCCATTGAATCTTTCCATTGTTTGCATTTCAATCCTCCCTTCTCCCCTTCTCCGACAGCACTGACCGTGTGTGTGCGCGAGGCCAGAGAACGGAGCAGACAAGGCCTCCTCGTCCCCGGACAGACCAGCTCCCGCCGGGAGCCCTGCAAGGCACACGCTGCTCCGGGGTCGGGAAGCCGCGCCTGTGCAGACCCACAGCCCGGGGTCTGGCCCTCACGCTCCAGGTCTTTCCTGACTCACTGACACAGAAACATGCCGAGTGTCTACATCCCTCCAACGACAGCGGTAGAGACCCCCGGGAGGACAGCATGCCCGACAGCCGGCCGCCGGGACAGCGTTCTGGGGGCCGAGATGACTGGGAAGGCAAACCTGGGACGCTGACCTTCTCGTGTCAGTGTGCGACCCTGTGGTGTATGGAGAAGTGGGATTTCAAACAAAATGAGCAGACTTGAAGTTGTTAACCAGCACAGAGAGCACGGAGCGCTCTGCTACGTGAGCAGAGAACTGGGAATGCTTTGTTCGCTCCTGCTATTTGATAAACAGAAAAAGGTTTCCGTTATCGTTGCTAGACCTTTGAGGTAATCTTGCAAACGGGCATGAAATGGGGTGGAAGTGGAATACTGTGAGGACATATCACTGTGTAATTATGTTATCATCCCAGGAGTTTAGAAAGGGCCTTTCCCAGCCACAGAGGACCGTGAGGGCTCCCAGCGCACGCCTGCCGGGACCCCCAGGCTCTGTCCCCGGCGCGGCGGGCACGGTGCCTGCTTCCGCTGCAGCGGCCCCGGGGGTGACACACAGCGTGGCCGCATCTCACGGCAAAAGTGGGGCCAGTTCTCTCTAAGCCGTGAGAGCAGGCCCGCACCTCAGTAAGTGCTGTCACTGACAAGCTATTACTCTTTATGAAATCCTTGCATTAACCTTCGCGTACTGGATCAGCATGCGGGGAACAGGCCCTCTGTAGCGGTAATGAGCAGAATGCCGGTGAAAAGGTAAATATTTGATTCTCCTGTGGGCGGGGCATTGCCCTCAGTGGAGGATTCACCTGCCAAAGACAGAACTGAGTCTGAGAGGACAGGGACCGGAATAGTCAGCGCCGGCCAGGCCCCTCCGGTGCACTCGGGTCCCAGTGGGCAGAGGAAGAGGAGGTTGAGGGCAGGCCCTGCTCCGGCAGATGCAGGCCAGGCCAGCTTTCCCAGCGCGTTCAGCCATCAGCTGGGGCTCAGCCGCCCAGGGTGCCGGCAGCGTGTGGGCGGAGGGGCCCGGGCTGCACTCCCGCACACGCGGGGCCCCGGGCTGCACTCCCCGCACACGCGGGGCCCCGGCTGCCACTCCCGCACACTCGCGCTGCTCCCGGTCCGACTGTCACGGGCCCTTTGTGAGGCGCTGCCTGCCCGTGCCGCCCCAAACAAACAAACAAACAAACAAACACATCTCTGTTTCTAAATTGCTCAAGAAAAAACTTCCAGAAAAATCTAAAAATAAATGAAATAACATTTTAAAATTGTAATAAAAGGTCACTGTCACCTCCAAACCCGAACCACAATAAAAACAAAAGAGCGGTAACTCCAGCAGCTCTTTGGGATTCATCTGGTAGAAGTCCGCTTGCAGTTTGATATTCAAGCCTTATTTAGTCACGGATGTGGTCTCAGGACAGAGGTGAACAAGGTCAATGTTTTAAGGACATCCGGGCGATATCACTGGAGCGTTTTCTGAGGACGTGAGCGCGTGCTTTCACAGCGGGTGTGGCGATGTTCACTGGGCAGAGCAGCCACCTTCCAAAGCGTCCGCGCGCTCTAAGAGTGAGCGGCGAGCACCCAGCCCTTCCCGTGGCTTCGTCTCATTTATTAATCTGAGGGCCTGCCATCAGGGGGCAGGAAGAGCGACCGGGGGAAATTTTAAGAAATTAAAGAGACCTTTGGCTTCACGCCCAGAAAAAAAAAAAAGTCAGCCCTGTGCGGAAAACCGGGCAGAGATTAAAAAAAAAGAAAAAGGCTCCATTATCTCTGTAATGCACCCTCCGAAGGCTTCAGCACAAGCTTCTGTCTAACAGGCCTGCAGAAGGGCCGCACAAGCTACAATGCCATTAGGTGAGCGGAGCGAAATCGAATCACGTAAAGGGCCTGAGAGCCGCCTGCCCACTCAGACCCTTCCCTCCAGGGCAGTCGGAGAGCGGGCGCGGGGCTCTGGAAACCGGCTCTGCGCTCATTGCCGGGAGCACAATCTGCTTTGCTGACATCAGTGCAAGCTCTTCTGAGGCCACACGGAGAAGACAGGAAGCTATTAGCTCCTCGTGATCCTGCTCCGAGCCAAACCCGGCCTTCCCTAAATGAATGAAAATGCTTGTTACGCGGCCCCACGAGCTCCTCTGTCCATTTGGAAGTTAATTAGACCGTAGCTCCGTGAACAACCGTAACGCACTTCCACGGCGTTCTCAGAGGGATGACCCTGGCTGAGGTCCCAACCGTAACAAGCTCACCCTCGGGGAAAACACGGCCTCTGACTGGAATGCCTTCCTGACTGGGGGCCAGCTGCTGGGCACAGCCCCACAGCAAAGGACGTGAGGGAGGGGGTACACAGCTAACACACCATCTAATAGCTGTTCTGGCAAGACATTTTTTGTTTCAAGGAGCCAATTTAGTTACTCATTTTACAGCTGGATGTAGAGAGAAATCTTTTGTATGCCATGACCCACTCCGTGAGGGTACAAGCTTCTGTTTTCCTCGCAGTGCTTTCCGGAGAGGGAGACCAAGTGTGGGAGGATAAACCACATGGAAATTTAGTTTGAACAGTATCAGGCCAATGGTGCTCCCTGCTGGCTACAGATCAGAGAATCTTTAGGTGAAGATACTGAGAAACTCCACTCACAGGGACTAATCACTACATCCAGAAGTAACCAGGACATGACTGCCCATAGGAAGGCCCAGAATAAAGATATTAGGTATGACGATACGGCTCATGCTTAATTATTTGTAACTAGGGGCCCAGTGCACGAAATTCGTGCGCTTAGGGGGATGGAGGGGATTCCTCAGCCCAGACTGTGGTGCAGGCCAGGCCAAAGGACCCCACTGGTGCACAATCTGGGCTGGGGAGGAACGTGGGAGGTTGGCCAGCAGGGCAGGGGCTGCCGGAGGGCTCCAGGGTGTGTCTAGCTCGTCTCACTCAGTACAGATTGGCCAGACCCCAGCAGCAAGCTAACCTACCAGTTGGACCATCTGCTCCCTGGTGGTCAATGCATGTCATAGCAACTGGTCAACTGGTCGTTGGCCTCCTGGTGGTCAGTGCATATCATAGCAAGTGGTTGAGCAGTCTTAGCATATCATTAGCATATTGCACTTTGATTGGTTGAATGGCTGACCGAATGACCAAAGATTTAGCATGTTAGGCTTTTATTATATAGGATGTGGAGTTGAGGGCAGAGATAATAGGAATTGAACATATTGTGTGGAAAATAAAATTCTATAGACTACCAAAAGTCAAGACATTTGGAAAGTTTGCCCAACCCACATCTTTACTGCTGTGTAATCTTGCAAATTGACTCCATCCTTCTGACAGCTGATTGGGCAAGAACAGACATATGACTCTGATGGAGCCTGTTCATTGGCTGATGCTGACCAATTACATTCTTTCTGTCTCCATTGGGTTCTCTCAATGTCTTCAGCCCAGGTTCTCTTGTTCTGAGGCAGACAATGGAGCATCATTGGGCATAAACATGATTATAGTTGGAGAAGGCTAGGAGTCAGGTGTTGAGAGAAGAGGAGCAATAAGAGCACATGTCAACTGTAGTTTCTTAATCTGTAGGAAGACCACAAAAGCTTAATAAGAAAAACAATGGAGCTGGCCACCATGGACGCTTAAATTCTTTCCGCTCGCCCACCTCAACCAGGAATTTGTACCATTAGAGTGCAGAGACATCAGCACACAAAAGCACTTCTGGGGGTTCCCTAACGTAGAAATTATTTTTAGCGCTTCCTGTCCGCCCTAACTCCAGATTTGCTCTATGTCCTTTTGTGACCTGAATAGTTACCAGTCACCATCCCTCCACACACTCCCCCATAGAGAGTTCTGTAAGTCTGGGCTCTGGGAACTCCAGCCCCGCCATGGCCGGCAGCCTGGTGCTGCAGCTCCAGGGGCCTGAGAGTGCGCGGGGGAGGGACCAAGGGAAGGGCTAGCGCTGATCTGTACAATCTGGCTCCACACTCATCCCTGGAACTGAGTTAGAGAAGTCACACTGTTTGCTCCTGAGGACTGATTTTGACGGCTACAGTCTGAAACATTCCCCAAGTTACCTGCAGAGCTGGCCAGGGTTAGACCATTGGGACCCACAGGAGGTCACTCTGTGGCCGGAGAATAAGGAATTCCGTTTTTCCGTGAGAGGCTGGCTCTTCTGGATTTGCTGAAACGCCACCCTATCGTTCCAATAAGCTGCCCTTCAGTTAGGCTCCCTTACACCAGATTTTGTCCCCAAGTTTTTTGCCAGGTGCTTTCACCCTCTGACTAACAACTGAGACTTCCACGGAACACCCAGCAGCATCCAAGCTGACAGATGCCAGGTTCCTGTCTCCCGAACCTTCTCTTCCAGTCAGGGAACTCACACCTGGGACAGTGTTCACAAGCGGATCGACTAACAGGCGTCTATGAGGAGGCCCCCAGACTCCCAGGCTGGCTTAGAGGCCCGAGGATAAGCATGAAATATAGAACAGGAAACTTTATCCGACAAATATGCAACAGGACTCATCACCGTCAAATTAAAGTGTTGCATATAAAAACACAAATTAATATTAGCAATTAGTGAATGAAAGAAAGAAAGAAAGAATGAATGAGTGAATGAATGAAGAAGTGTCCTACTCAGAAGCCCGTGGGGAGCTGAGGGAGAAGGGCCACAGTTGTTCCCTCTGCACATTCTTCCAAACGGATGCATTTGCAACAACTTCAAAGAAATAGGACTAATTATGCAGCTGGTTAAGAATCTTTGGGTGCAAGCTCAGAAGAAAATGCAACTTTGGAGGCGAGTGAAACACAGTCAAACGTCAGAGGTCAGACCCTCAGCGGGGAGGGAGGCTGTCGGGGGAAGCAGTGCAAGTCCCGCCTCCCTCTGCTGCTCAAGCCTCGCCCACCCCAGCTCCGGCCCCTGCGGCCCACGCTGAGATCAGACCTGCACACATCTAACCAGTCTGGGCCTGAATGGAACCTCAACCTCCCGGCCTCTATCCCAGATTTCTATCACCCCATTGACCTTCAGTGCCCCCCAAGAGGATTCCATAAATGGACTAGGATCCAAATGAAAGGACAGATTGAATTTAGGCAGAAAAGTGAGAGTGTCTTTTCAATGCTGGTAGGCATTGCCTTTGGCATAACAAAGAAGTTAAGACATAATTAAGATCTGAAGACTGATTACAGGAATGTGTATGATTATTTTTATTATTTCCCTCTTTCTATTTTTGTGATAGGATGTGATCAACCTCTGCCATGCTCCGTTGCTTAGTAGCAGCAGGGAGTTTTAATTATACACTAACATAAGCTAAAGAGCAGACACCGCTCTATGTCTAATGCGTATGGATCCAGAAAGGCATGTGACAGCATCTAAATTGCTTTGGTGGCTGATAAAGAGCCTCCGTCTACGGTTGTCATTAAAAGCCCACAAGCGGAGAGGGAAGTATTATTAATAAAGCTGCTACTCTATTTATATGTCCTCCATTGTTTGTGACTCCTTGTTCAAAGTTGGAAATGAATTTTTATCTACCACTAATTTCATCAGGGTTTTTTTTTGAGTCAGAGAAAAAATTAAAAAATAACTTTTGTCAATTCTACTGCCAACCCCAGTCCTCCAAATAGAATTCTTTTCACTCCTCCAGATCTGCAAGTCCCAAAATATTATATCTCACAATGAAACATTAAAGAGTTAGTTCATTCATCCTCTCAATGTCCCACAGAACCATGATCCAGCAGCGCACCCAGAGGGCCCGCTGCCCTCACACCGCAGGTTTAGGGCGGGGAAGATAAGGAACAGGTGAAACAGGGACGAGATAGTCACACACCACAGGGGGTTTATAATAGAAACAGAGTCTATGACTGAGGCTTTGGCTTAGCTGCAAGTGGCAGAAGCTTTGAAATCAACGTGGCTCTAACCAAGTCTGTGTTCAGCCAGTATGCATTGGGGCAGTTACAACATTTAAAAAAAAATTCTTTATTATCACATATTTGTCCTCATCCCCCCATTCCCATCCCAAACCCCTCCCCACGCATGCCCCCACCCCCTGTTGTTCGTGACCACTGGCTAGGCTCATAGGCATGCACACGAGTCCTTTTAACACTGGCATTTATTCTGATTGATCAGTGCTCTGTTCTGTTTGGTTGGTTCAGAGCCATGTGCTGGACAAGCTGCTATCTACGTTGAATATTGACTGGCTTGTGGAGCTTATTTCTTTCTCTCGCAGTAAGGAATGGGCCGGGCAGCTTCATGCATTCATCGAGGGCTTGTGTTGTCCAGGCTCAGCGCGTGGTTCCCGCCTCGTGGGCCAGGGTGACTGCTTGAGTTTCAGCCATTGCACCTTGGAGGGAGACTAAGGTGACAAGGGAGCCAGGCCTTCTCCCCTTAAGGATAATGTAGTGTTTATCTCAACATCCAGAACGTAGTCCTGGCTGCAGGAGAGGCCGGAGCAGGTAGCTTTGTTGCCCGTGTGGATGTGGAAATGGGCGGTCTTTCTGTCACCAAGACAAAGGAAGAGCGGAGGAAAAGGCAGGCGGCAGGCACTGCCGCGTGGTGAGGGGGAGCGTGACCAGCACCGGGCGGAGGGGGGCTTAAAAGTGGGGGTCCAAGGCCCTCCCCAGTTCACACCTCAGTGAGGCCGTGAGGCTGCAGGGAGATTCCCGGGGGCTGGGGGAGGAGGGCTCCTGCACAAAGAATGTGGTATTTCAGACCAGAGTGACTTCTGCCAGGTGATTTTGACCTCATTTCATAGTTTTCCTGGGGTAGATGATATTCTGTTTCTTCATTAATTCGTAGTTCTCCAAATTCCAAACATGTTACATTATAGAAACTTTTGATTTATCAAAAGTCAACTACTGTCACCCTATCATATTGGTAGGAAGAGGGTTGAGAATATATTTAGTAGCAAAATATTATTTGATAAGTATTATTTAGGCTGTGTGTATTGGGGGTAGCCAAACCAAATAAAGTGTGTCTAGTCTGTCTTAGAAGCCACCCTGAGTGTTGTAAATAACATGCTAGACTCAGACAAAATTCCTTACAAAGGAGGCAGTAAATCACCACGCACATCACAATAACATGACTTGGCTGGGTGTTCACGGAGAATAGAAGCATTCGTATGGAACTAATGGGATGTTTTGTGTGAATGTCATGTTAGTCATGCATTTGTTAGGGGATTTCTATGGATGCCAGAAGATAGCTCATTGGAATAAATGGGAGAGCTAGGGCCTTAAAGCTTTAAAGGGGAATTTGCCTTCTTCCAGCCTCCACACCTGTAATTAAGGTGACATTATATCCAGAGCATTTTCTTAATAAATATCTTCACTGACATCAGACAAAAGAAGAAAATCAGCAATACTATTTATTTCTGCAGATTTTATGTGAACAAGATCATTAAAAAGTAAGTGGGTTTTGTCTAAATATATCATGCAGCGGCCGTGTGCCCTCCTTCAGCACAAGGCAATGACACATGTGGATAAACGTGTACCGTATTTGCTGGCGTATAAGACGACTTTTTGGCCCTGAAAAATATGCCTCCAAGTGGGGGGTAGTCTTATACGGCGAGTATATAACAAACTCTGTATTTTTAGTGGAAATTTTAGGGGGTCGTCTTATACGCCGGCAAATACGTATTTTTCAGGGCCAAAAATCGTCTTATACGCCGGCAAATACGGTACGTATTTCAAGACATACTCTTGCGTCTGTTGGCAAGCCATGGAAGAGGGGACCGCCCCAGAGATCAACACGGGCTTAGAGGGAAAAGCTCGAAGGGTATACTTTTTCAAAACTGACCAGACTGTTTGTGTGTCTCACTATGAACATAAGGCTGAATTTATGGAACCAAGAAATCCTATCTGTACTAAAACTGTTAGAATGTGAGCTTCATTTTCATGAGCAAAGACTATATCCTTTTTACCTCTGTAACCCCAACACCTAAAACAATGTTTGACACATAGAAGTTACTCAGAAAGGGTTCAATGAGTGAATGGTGGCTTTCCTTTATAACAATTTCCACTTAGTCCACAGCTCTAATTCCCTATCAATGTATTTGACAAACCCAATGTGTAATACAATTCCAAGACAAGAGAAATCAGAATTAATTCTGAAGAGACCAAAGCTAGAGAGTGCTCTATTGGGTACATCCACCAATCTCTAGAAATCCGTCTCAACGTGAAACATTGAAAATATCTAGTGAACATGAACACAGATTATAGTACATACATTTTGATGTGCAAAAATATAGAACTTGTTTTATTTTTCTAAAACATTTTTTATTTGTATTAATAGCAAAAGAAACCATCAACAAAACAGAAAGACAACCAAGTGAATGAGAGAATATATTTGCAAAGGATACCTCCTGTAAGAGATTAATTTCCTAATTTCCAAAGTATATAAAGAACTCATACAACTCAACAACAACAAAAAACAATCTGATTAAAAAATGGACTGAGAACCTGATTGGACACTTTTGCAAAAACAAACAAACAAAAAAACAACAACCATACAGTCAGCCAACAGATATATGAAAATACTAGAGGCCAAGGGCACAAAATCTGTGCCCCGGGCCGGAGGGTTCCTCAGTCCAGCCTGCACCCTGTCTAATCCAGGATCACTGGCTCTTAACTGCTCACCTGCCTGCCTGCCTGATAACCCCTAACCAGCTCTGCCTGCCTGCCTGATTGTCCCTAACCACCTCTGCCTTGGCCCCTGCCACCGTGGCTTTGTCCGAAGGACATCCGGTCTATCCCATCTAATTAGCATATTACCCTTTTATTAGTATAGATGCTCACCTTCACTAGCTATTAGGAAAATGAAAATCAAAACCACAGTGAGATACCACCTCACACCTGTGACCATGGGTATTATCAATACGATAAGAAATAACAACTGTTGGCGAAGATGTAGAGAGAAGGGAACCTCATACATGCTCATGAGAACGTAAATTGCTGCAGCCACTGTGGAAAACAGTACATAGGTTCCTCAAAAAATTATGACTAGAGTTACCATATGAGCCAGCAACCCCTCTTCTGTGCATCTAAACTTTTAAAACATTTATTTGCAAAGATATATGTAGCCCTATGTTCATTGCAACCTTATTCACAACAGGTGAGACAGAGAGACAGCCCAGTGTCCTTCAACCGATGATTAGATAAAGAAGATGTGGTACATATATACAATGGTATGCTACTTGGCAAAAAAACACACAACAGCAACAACAAAAAACCCCATGACACTAGATTTAATTTTTAATTTGAGTCTAATTTGGGGGTTTCCTTTCTTTTCTTATATGGGGTTTTGTCCAAATTTCATGGGAATCTATAGAATAGTCATTGGGCCTGCTAAGCACCATGTCCTCCATGTCCTTCTCTCTGGTCTTTGGTAGTGGGCCCATATGAATTACTGATGAGTCTTTCCTCATCCTCCTCTACAAATTCTTTGCATAACCAGCTGCTTCCCTCTTTAATTGGGGGGTTTCTCCAGGGTGAGTCCTACCAAAGGACTCAGCGGTCCGGTCTCCTCTAGCGCTGCCTCTCCAGGACATGCCTGGGAAGAGCCTCATCCTCTTGCTCTCATAACATTCCTCGAGATTCTTTCTGGCTCCCCAGGCCTGGCCTGCACACAGTGCCCAGGGCACCCCAGTCTCTCATTGCTCTCCCCCTGACCTCCTCTGCTCCCGCAGCTGGAGTCTCTTGGAGTCTGTGAGCGAAACTGCATCCAAATACTTGCTCTATGTTGTGTGTCTTTCGTTTTCCTATGAAAAGCCTCCTCTGCTTTCCACTTTCTGAAGAAGCATGCTGTTCCAAGCCCACAGTACAGAACAATTGAGCTGCATGAAGTTGTGGCCAGACCAGGAGGAAGTCATAATACTCAGAAGTTTGGTTAGTATTACAAAAATACTCTTCTACCTGATGATTTCCTGTAAGCAATGGAGTTGGAGCACAGAAAGGAGCGGTGAGGTGGGGTGTGGGGGATGGTCAGTAGTAACAGGAAGTGTGTCTGGGCTGTGGACAAGTGCAGGTTAACAGAGGGATGTTATAGGCCCAGGTCTTAGGGGTTAGGACTAGTCCAAGGTGCACAGCAATCAAGGAAGACTAAGGCCCAGTACCCAGAACCTGGGAGCAAGTGCTACCGACAGAACAGAGCCAAAGTGATGGGAGGAAAGGTTTATAAAGCGGCAGAGACCTACAAGGCCAGGTCATAAAAAGCCATGAGGCTTCTGTCCGGGTTTTTGAAACTCGCTCTTGGGTTGTTCCTTTTCAGAAGCCAGCCACCATACTGGGAGGAACCGAGCTGCCCGGAGAACCACGCCTGGGCACTCTGGCCAACAGTCCCGGCTGCACCAAGTCTTTGAGGCATCACAGCTCAGGTGCCAGGCTTGTGAGTGGAGGAGCCTCCAAATGACCCTAGTCGTCAGCATCCGGGTCACCACCAGCCCTGCGGTCTTCCCGTCCAGCTGGCCCCAGAGATCATGGGGACAGAAGCCATCCCAGCTGAGTCCTCACCACACTGCTGACACACAAGTCTCAAGCATGATAAAATGCCTGTCCCAGGCAACACTTCTGGACGGGCTCGGGATGAGGCGGTAGTTAAGTGGGACAGCTGGGAAACAAAGCCCGGGAGCACACCAGAGCGCAGTGAGCGGGGCTGTCACTGCCGGGTAGGAGGGCGGCCAGCGGAGGACCCGGATGCCATGCCCAGCCTGCTTCCGGCCGCCAGGTTCCTGGCCACTGCGAGAGCCTATGTGGCCCCGACCCATGTGGTCTCACAGAGAAACCTATAGACCTAGAGCAGGTCCTGTGGCATTTTTCATAAAAGCAAAACAATTATTGGCTTCCTCCCCCTCCCCCAAGAAATTGCATTTGAATAAAGAAAAATTAAGTCTGATGTCTTACACCATTTCAAATGCTAAGGCAAAATACAGTTGGGCTCTAGAGCCACTAAAAGATGTTGGCTAATAACAGAGTTATTTTCTATGGAGATAAGTCAACTATTGTTTGAAGAAAGACACTATGAGATAAACACAAGTGAAGAAACAGTAACAGCCATCAAGTGTTGCCAAGTGTAATGGTGCTTCTGTATTTTCTCTCAATCTTTAGAGAGGCCCCGAGATGGCATTTGTACCTCCTTTCTCCAGAGGAGGAAACTGAGACTCAGAAAGCTTATTTGCCCTAGAAGTTGCCATGTATTCCATGGCCTGAAACACAGCTGAGAAAAATGCCACTGCAGCCCTGCATGCGCCAGGCACCGTACAGGCCTGTCCTGGAATCCTTAAAACACTTTTGTTTTCAAAAGCAAACTGCCATTACCATTTAGCAACACTGCTGAGACTTATTGGAATTGGGACCAGTCCTATTACTTGCAGTACCTCTGGGTTAGGTAATGGGCTCCACAGATTGTAAGTACCAAACAAGTCCGGCTAGTTATGCTAAGTTTCACACATAAGGGAGCCTGATAATTTTAATATGACAAAGTACTTGAAACTTCTTTTAGGGGAGGCAATGCCTCTTGGAAACAGCAGGAGTGAGTGATGGAAGGTCTTTCACTTACATTCTGCATGAAGTGCAGACTAGAAGCCCTGCTGGGTGAGGATAGAAAGCTGTTGCTGGTGAGCTTTTGCCATGGCAGCAAACATGGAGGGTCATCCCCGCCCTTGCTAAATGCAATGAGTCTAACTTGATTACACTCCCATAAATGACTTTTCCTCATGCTACTCAGCTATGCATTACATCTTGGCATACAAAAACAAAAAACAAAAATAAGAACAGTAGTTCTAAAGGTTCATTCATGTGGGCTGGATGATGAAGATTAGCCCTCAGATGCACTTTTGAAGAAGTCAGAAAGTCCTGCTAAGCATGGCTCAATGATTAGAGCATCAACCTGAGCACCAAAGGATCACTGGTTCAACTTGCAGTCAAGGGCACATTCCTAGGTTGCTTTGAGTCTGTGCCTGATCTAATTAGTCAGAAACAATGTTTGACACTGTTCTGCACTAGAGATTGAGAGGCATAGCAGATCTATCTAATACATAATCACAAACGCAAACAGGCAGCCAAAATGAGGAGACAAAGAAACAACGCCCAAATGAAAGAGCAAGAGAATTCTCTAGAAGAAGAGATAATGAAATAGAGATAAGAAATTTAGCTGATATAGAATTCAGAGTAATGATGATAAAGATGTTCAACAGCATGAGAAAAGATATAGTAACTATGAAAACAGAAATAAAGAATGGCATAGCACAAATAAAGAACACACTGGAACTAATACATAGCAGACGAGAGGAAGCTAAGGATCAAATCAGTGAATTAGAAGACAGGGTTGAAAAAATTACACAATCAGGGAAACTTAAAGGAAAAACAATTAAAAAATAGGAAGACAGCTTAAGGAAGCTGTGGGACAATGTAAAACATAATAATATCATAATAGCAGGTGTGCCAGAAGAGGCATAGAGTAAAGAGATAGAGATCACGTTTAAAGAAATAATGACATAACACTTCCCTAATTGGTGAAGAAAAAAGTCACACATATTCTAGAGACAAGAAAATACCAAATAGGCACATTCTCAGACACATAATAAAAGACAAAGAGAGAATCTTAAAGACACCAAGAGAAAAGCAAACTGTTACGTACAAAGGAGCTCCCATAAGACTGACACCTGATTTCTCACCAGAAATAGAGCCACAAGAGACTGTTATGAAGTCCTCAAGGTGATGAGAAGCAAAGATCTGAAACCAAGATTACTATATCCACCAAGGTGATCATTCAAATAAAGTTTCCCAGACCAAAAAAAAGAAGAAAAAAAAAAAAGGACTAAAGGAGTACATTACCACTAAACTAGCATTACAAGAAATGCTAAAGGAACTGCTGCAATGAGAAGAAGAAATAGAGAGAGAAAACTAGGCATACAGAATTAAAATGGTGGTAAATAAGTACCTATCAATAATAACCTTAATTGTAAATGAATTACATGCTCTACCCAAAAGGCAGAGGGTAGCTGAATGGATACAAAAACATGACCCAAATATATGTTGTCAAAAGAGACCCATGTCAGAACAAACAACACACACAACATGAGAGTGAAGTGATAGAAAAAAAATTTTTTCAATGCAGATAGAAAGGAAGAAACCTGGAATAGCAATACAAAATACATTTCAAAATTAAGGCCATCCAAGAGACAACAAAGGTCACTACATATTACTAAAGTGATCAATCTAACAAGAGGATATAACCTTGGTAAGCATATATGCACCCATATAGGAACACTTAAATACATACACACACACACACACACACACACACACACACACACACACACACTCACACTTCTAGAGGACTTCAAGTGAGAAATCGACAACAATACAGTCATAACAGGGGACTTTAACACACCATTGACTTCACTGGATAGATCTGCCAGACAAAAACTTAACAAGGAAACAGTGACTCTAAAGGACACACTGGATTAGATGGATTTGATGGACATTTACAGAACATTTCACCCCAAAGCTGCAGAATATACATTCTTCTTAAGTGCATATGGATCATTAACAAAGATAGGCCACATGTTAGGACACAAAACAAGTCATTGCAAGTTCAAGAAGACTGAAATCATATTAAACATCTTCTCAGATCATAGTGGAATGAAATTAGAAATCAAGTACAATAAAAACACCCCAAATATTCAAACACCTGAAGGCTAAATAGCATTTACTAAACAATGAAAGGGTTAACAATGAGATCAAGAAAAAAAGAAAAAAAAACTTCCTTGAAACAAATGAAAATGAACACACAACACCCAAATTCTCTGGGACATAGCAAAAACAATCCTGAGAGGAAAGTTCATAGCAATACAGGCCTACCTCAAAAACCAAGAAAAATCAACAATAAACTATTTAACCCTGAAACTTAGAGAACTGAAAGAGAACAACAACAACAACAAAAGCCCAGAGTAAGTAGAAGGAAATAGTGAAGATTACAGCAGAAATAAATAATATAGAGACTTAAAAAATAAATAAATAAAATCAAGAACTGGTTCTTTGAAAGGATAAACAAAATTAATGAACCATTAGCCAGACTCAACAAAAAAACGAGAGAGGAATCCAAATAAATAAAATCATAAATGAAAGAGGAGAAGTAACCACTGACACCATATTAATGCAAAGGATTGTGAGAAAATACTATGATCAACTATATGCCAGCAAGGTGGACAATGTGGATGAAATGGACAAATTCCTAGAAAAATATAATCTCCCAAAACTGATCAGAAATAATCAGAAAACTGAATAGGCCAATAATAACTGATGAAATAGAAACAGTAATCAAAAAGCTCCCAGCAAACAAAAGCTCTGATCCAGATGGCTGCACAGGGGAGTTTTACTAAACACTCAAAGAAGAACTAACACCTATACTTCTCACACTATTCCAAAAAATCCAACAGGAAGGAACACTTCCAAGCTCTTTTTATGAGGCCAGCAATAACCCAATTCCAAAACCAGAGTAAGACACTACAAAGAGAGGGAATTAAAGGTCAATATTCCTGATGAAAATAGATACTAAAATCCTCAACAAAATACTAGCAAATCAGATCCAGCAATATATTAAAAAGATAATATACCATGACTGTGCTGTGTTATCACGGCCAAGTGTGAATCTGAGGAGGGGTGGAGAAGGATTGAAGAAAATACAGAGAAGAGAATACAGATGGGGCTTGGTAGATCTCCCATGCCTGGATGAGGACACATAAGACCCAGCCTGCAAGCCAATGATTTATTTTATAATATGATTAAAACAAGGGAAGATTAACATATATACAAATGTTGTTTTGCAACACTTTCTGTACCTCCCATTAGCTAATTAGTAAGGAATTGGGGAGGTCTACAAGGTTGACTTTAATTACGCTAGGAAAGCTCTGCCCTCCAGGTTGGGACTTGTTTGTGGCCCTGCCACAGGTCAGCCCAAGGCTTGACCCTAGAACTGCTCCCTACACATGACCAAGAGGGATTTATAACAGGTATGCAAGGCTGGTACAATATTCTCAAACCAATAAATATGATATATCACATAAAAAAATTAAAAGACAAAATTCACACGATCATATAAAATAGATGCAGAAAAAGCATTTCACAAAATCCAACACCCACTTTTGATAAAAACTCTTAGCAAAGTAGAAATAGAGGGAGCATATCTCAACATGATAAAGGCCATATATGACAAACTTACAGTGAACATCATACTTAACGAGCAAAAACTAAAACCATTTTCCCTAAGAACAGGAACAAGCCAGAGAGGTCTGCTTTTACCACTCGTATTCAACATAGCACTGGAAGGCCTAGCCACAGTGATCAGACAAGAAGAAAAAATAAAAGGCAACCATATTGGAAAGGAGGAAGTAAAACTCTCATTATCCACAGATGACATGATACTGTACAAGAAAACCCTAAAGATTCCACCAAAAAACTATTAGATTTAATAAATGAATTTCACAATGTAGCAGGATACAAAATAAACACCCAAAAATCTATGGCTTTTTTATACACCAATAATGAATTCTCCCAAAGAGAAAGTAAACAATACCATTTAACACTGCAACAACAACAAAAATAAGATACTTAGGAATAAACAACTAAGCAGGCAAAAGACCTGTACTCAAAAAACTATAGGACGTTGAAAAAAGAGATAAACAAGAGAAACAATATACCATCTTCATGGATTGGTAGAATTAATACCCTTAAAATGTCCATACTACCCAAGGCAATCTATAGATTCAATGCAATTCCTATTAAAATGTCAACAGCATATTTCACAGATATAGAATATTCCAAAAATTTATATGGAAACAAACAAACAAAAAACCCCAACAACACAAAACCCAAAATAGCTGTTGTAGGAAAAAAAATAAAAAACTTCCTTGAAACAAATGAAAATGAACACACAACCCAAATTCTCTGGGTTAGAGAAACCACAAAGTTGGAGAAATCACAATACCAGACATCAAGTTATATTACAAAGCCACTGTATTCAAAACAGCCTGGTACTCACACAAGATCAGGCATATACATCAATGGAATAGAACAGAGACCCCAGAAATCGACCCAAGCAATTACACTTAATTAACACTTGACAAAGGAGGCAAGGGCATACAATGGAGTCAAGAGAGTCTCTTCAATAAATGGTGTTTGCAAAATTGGGCAGACACATGCAGAAAAATGTAACTAGCCCACCAACTTACACCACACACAAGAATAAATTCAAAAGGGATAAATGTCTTAAATGGAAGTAGGGAAACCATAAAAACCATAGGAAAAAAAAAAATCTCAGACATCTCTTATAATACTAGAGGCCTGATGCATGAAGATTTGTGCAAGAATAGGCCTTACTTCCCTAGCTGCCAGCACTGGCTTCCCTCTGGAACCCAGGCCTTCACTCCGGCCAGAGCCGCCTTCCTGTAGCTCCCTCCATCCCCTGCTCCAGCCCGCCCCCCCTTCCCCAATAGCAGGCATCCCGCCCCACCCCGGCTGCTCCAGAGCTGCTGAGGTGGGGCAGAATGCCTGCATCATGACAAACATCTCAGTCTGGCCACCGCCATGTTTGTCACATCAATTTGAATATTCCCTCCTTATTGGCTGTGGGTGCCACCATCTTTGTCACAAGATGTATAGTCAATTTGTATATTCTGTCTTTATTAGATAGGATGTTTATGGATACATCTCCCAGTGCAAAAGAAACTAAGGAGAAAATAAACAAATAGGACTACATCAAAATAAATAGCTTCTGCATAACAAAAGGAACCATCAACAAAATAAAAAGGGAGCCACTGTATGGGAGAACATATTTTGCAATGATACATCTGATAAAGGGGTAATATCCAAAATATATTTAGAACTCATACAATTTAACAAAAGGAAGACAAACAATTCAATTAAAAAATGAGCAAAGGCCCTAAATAGACTCTACTCCAAAGTGGACATACAGATGGCCAAGAGGCATATGAAAAAAATTCTCAAAGTCACTGATCATCAGAGAGATGCAAATTAAAATGACAATGAGGTATCACCTCACACCTGTCAGAATGGCTACCAGCAACAAATCAACAAATGGTAAGTGCTGGAGAGGATGGGGAGAAAAGGGAGCCCTCGTGCACTGCTGATGGGAATGCAGACTGGTGCAGCCATTATGGAAAATAGTATGGAGTTTCCTCACAAAATTAAATATGGAAATGCCATTTGACCCAGTGATTCCACTTCTAGGAATATATCCTAAGAACCCTGAAACACCAATTAGAAAGAATATACCCACCCGTGTGTTCATATAATAGCTAAGATCTGGAAACAGCCCAAGTGCCCATCAGTAGGTAAAAAAGCTGTGGTACATTTACACCATGGGATACTATATAACAGTTAAAAAGAAGGATCTCTTCCTCTTTGCACCAGCATGGGGGAACCTGCTAAGTGAAATAAGCCAGTCAGAGAAAGAAAAGTATCACATGATATCACTCACATGTGGAATCTAAGTAATAAAATAATTTGATGAATGGAATGGATCCAAAGACATAGAAGCATGGAACAGAGTGCAGAATCTCGGAGGTAATTATCCAAGGACCTTGTATGCATATATGCATGGCCCATGGACACAGACATTGGGGCAGTGAGGGCCTAGGGTGGGAGGCGGGGGCAGGGTACAGGGGGTTACATGGGAGGAGGGTCATATGTAATACTTTAAACATTAAGAATTATTAAAAAAAAAAAAAAGAAAATTAGTCCTGCTTAAAGGAAATGTAAAATAAAATAAAAAAATAAAGGCCAGTTCACTTGTGCTGAAGGCGTATTTAAAGTGTGACGAGTTGGGTTTATTACTAATTCTTCACAACGTTCTAATCCGGGGTCCTGGAGACAGCCAGGGCCCCTGCTCTGAAGCGCCGCAGCTGCCGGCCCCGCTGGTTCACACCCACGCTAGCCCTCGGCCCAAGCGGTGTCCCAGCATGCCTCCGCTGGGCCAGCGTGCTGGCTCCCTAATGAAGGCAGTGATGACAATCATCTAAAAACAGCTGCCGTGTTCTATATGCTGCCAAACAAACCTTCTAGAGCTCTGATGCTTGGTTTCCACGAGACCTCCGAGTGGCTGGCATTGCCTTCAGTGAACAAAGAGTGGGACGCAGCAGCCAAGTAACTTGCTCAAACCACACTCTGGACACGGGCAGAGAGAAGATCCACACTCAAGACGTCTGTGGAGTCCACGCTCATGTGAGGGCGCGATGCCACACAGGCGTGTGGTTTTGGTGGGGGCTGCATAAGGGGAAGCTGGCGGCTAAGGCTCCGGTGGGATGTGACAGTGACCGGCACCGCAGGAGAAGCCCAGGCTGAGGTCCTGTGCCGGCCTCCGGGACAGGCAGCCCCGCTCCCGCCCTCGCTGCCCCCCGCCCCCGCGCTCCGGGAACTCTCTGTGCAGTCACATCTACTTTTACACATTGTCAGGACACCACATAACCACATTTCTATGGGAAATATAAATAATTCAAATGACTCTGAAAAGATGAGTTCAATTATTGTATATTACAATTTAAGAAAATTTTTTTTAAAAAGCTGACAATCAGATCAGAAGCATTAAAGGAAGTTTCTTGCTCATTTTCTCCAGAGGTTCAACCAGAACGTTTTTTAAGAGGGCATAAGTTTAAGGTCTAGCTAGGGAATAAAGACATGTTCTGTCTGACACTTCCCACGTCAGACCCAGGAGATATCAAATTATCTTAAGTGCTGTATTTAAAAAAAAAAAAAAAAAAAAAAAAAGGCAGGAGCTGGCAACCCGAGTCTACTAAGCTCTCATTATTATAAATTTGTATTTTAAAACCCAGTATCTTTTTTTGTAAATATGCAAGGGACCTTCCAATAATTACTCTCTTGGAGAAACACCTCTCACTAACACATTTAAAACAATACCCCTGTATCTAAAATGAATTCTTGGCATTTGGGAGTTCAAAGCTCCTCAGAGTCAGAGGGGAAAAGCAGCATAATTATAGTTCATCTGAGTGCAAGTTATAAAGCAATCAGTGTCTGAAACAAAAAAGCAATACCTAAGAATGACATTTAAAACAAAAAAAGTACTTCTTGGCACTTAAATTTTTTTCATGCAATTTGTTATTCATTCAATTGGAAGAAAATGTGCACTGCCATTTTTTGATAAGGCAAACAGTATTCAAAATTGGCATTGACTAAACACAACTTGCCAGCACTGTGTGAAAAACCAAATGCTTTAATGAAGCTATTGAGAACAACAGTTCAAATGTCACGGATACATTAATATTGATCCACAATATACAGTGCTGTGGACCACACAGAAAGCACTGCTGCGCCCAGCAGGTGACCACATTACAGTACCGAGTGTCCGGAAGAGACAGTCATATTTGTCTTTTTTTTTTTTTTCAAGAAATAGGAGTTTTGTAATACACTGTTATCAACATCAACTTTTCCCCAGTGCATTTAAAAAAATATTAGTAAGTGCATTCCTTTGTGCTTTATTTTGTATCTTTTATCTTCCTATGAATTTTATTTATTCTTATTGCTTTATATTTTTAAAATACAACCAGAAAGAACTTTGTCATCCTCGTATGACCAAGTTGGTTGCGTGTTTTTTGGCAAAGTCAGGTTTGGTATTTCCATCACCGCACCCGGAGGCTGGCATTTCAGTCACCCCAGAGGGAGGCCCAGGCCCAGGTCACAGCTCTGCACCCAGGGACCGGAGCGGGGTGGGTTGTTCTCTCATCACAAAGAGCAAGCCCAAGCCACCCCCTCCTGGCTAAACTAGTCCCTACAACAGACCCACACACTATTTGGCAAAAAAGAAATAAATAAAACCACTCCCGCAGCTGCAGCCTTCGGGCTCACTCGCCTGCCGCTCCCAGAAGCTGTCTCTTAAGAAGGTTGGGCAGCGGCGGGCGAGCCCGGCGTGCGAGGCCCCGGGCAGTGGTAGGAGATGCCATGCTTTCCCTCAGAGCTTCCTCTGCATTCGCTTAATCCGGGCCCGGGATGTTTTTTAAAGAACCTTGCTCTATTTTTAAGAACCACCAAACCAGCCCAAGAAAACTAGCATCAAGCTATCACCGCCTTCGCCTTAGGCACCCAGGTCCCCTCCCGGGTCAGTGGGGAGGAAGATGGACGGTGCTGACTGTGCCCGTGCCCACCGCGGCACAGCCAGCTGCTCATGCACACGTGCCGCTGTTCTAGAAGAGCTATCTGTACAGTGGAGGAGGCTGAAAGAATGGGAACCACGTTCCCTGCCCCTTAAGGAAAGAAGCTCTAAAACTGACAGCATTCCCAACGTCCCAAGGACTCCGCTGCCGCCCAGCGCGCCTGGGAGCCAGGCACGGCTACTGTCACCTAAGCCATCCATTCCCACGTTCGTTCCACACCACTCCTCCCTGAACCTTCGACAGCCTGCACCAATTCCCATTTGACACTTAAACTCAGCCTCGTTTTTATAAAACCCTCCTGAATGAGGTTTCCTGATGAAAGAAGTTGGCACTCTGTCACTAAAATTTATATATATATATATTTAATATTAAAACTATCGAAGGAGAACTGGAAGCTCTGACACTGTCCACAGAGGCGCCACGCCACCCCGCTCCCCGCGAGACCAGCTCGGCCAGCGCCCGCCCTCGCGGCTCTGCTCTGTGTAAGGCACTTCATCCCGGATGGGGGTGCTTGATGCCACCGGCCGCCCACCTGTGCCTGCTGCTGAGACATCCACTCCACAGCCTGGCACCCGGCCCCACGCCCGTGACGCCTCGTGGACAGAGCGCGGGCCGAGGCCGCGACCCCGCAGGACCGCCCGTGCCCGCGCACGGGAGCCGAGGGCACCGCCGCTCAGCGAGCAGTGCCACCAAGTACCAGCCATTTGCCAATACACTCTCTCTCTCCTTAGAAAAGTTCAGCAAGCTTGCTGAAATAAACTTCAATTTAAATGACCATATTGGGCATATTAACACTATGGTTACCAGTCTCCAAGAATATTGCTACTTTTATATCACTAAAAATAAATATGTAAGTTTATTCTCTCTAAAAGGCCAGTTTTACCTATTAATCTACACCTTAAATGTGTGGAAAAACAGTCCTGAGACTGTAATATACAAAATATTCGCAAAGCTCTCTTTAAACACAAGACCTTGCGTAAAAGTTTTCTTTCATGTGTGTACAAACAATGCAGAAAACCATCAGTGAATTGTAAAAATATTGAAAACTTGCCATTTTAAGATGCATATTCTTACAAATTAATACAAATATACTGAAAAGAATGATGATAATAAAGAATCTGTACAACTCAAATGAACAGTAAAACATAATTTAAAAATAAAAATAGTAAAGCCAATTAGAAATGTGCCGTTTGGTTTTCTTATCAAAAGCAAACTTAAAGAAAAAGAGAGTAAAACATTCAGTGCTCCTCCATGTCTCACTCTGAGAGGACATTCACTTCATCTCAAAATAAAGCAGACGTCAGCAAACACTGACCCCTCCTGGTGAGGAGAGCCGGCAGCGGGGGAGGCCGCGCTCCAGGTCAGAGCCGGCTCCCCGCTGCGGCCCAGCGGCTAGGAACACGTCAGCCACTTTTCTCACCAGACAATCCTCATGAAAATGGCTGCATTTTTTTTTCTTTTGCAGAATATAGCATTTCTTGAAATAGTTTGCAGTATAAAGACTGATGCTAGAGGGTACTGTATCTTTAAGGCAGTACCAATGAACACATTTACAAAATGGAAAAGGTTAGTGTGAATTTTTTCTTTTCTTTTGTCTCTCTGTCTGTCTTTTTATTTACTTATTTTTGGTTGGTTTACATCCCTCTGATTAAACTTTCAATTTAATTTCCAAGGAAGTCACAGGCATAAAAATCTCCAACCTGCTTCCCCTGAATAACAGTGGACAGACATTTCTCTGATGAAAATCCTTTTGCTCCGGAAGCTGGCATCCAGGGTGAGTTCAGTTCACAGGTTCTGTACGCTTATTGTACAATACTTTGGAGGCATATATAGTTGCAAAATAGAATATACAGGTCCGCTTCACAAAATTCTAAAAATAAAATATATCCTTCGCTATTGAGAAAGCATGAAAAAAATTCATATTAAAGGAAAATTATTGAGAAAACCCCTCAGGTCAGTTACGGAATCCCCTGGAGGTGGCGAGCGGGGTCGCTAACACGCGTGCTCGGGCTCCTCCATGCTCACGCTGCTCCGCCGGCTGCTGGTTTTGGACGCTCCCGGGGACACGGACGAAAGAAGTGGATCCGTTATGCCAACAGGAGAAAGAGTGTCGTCCATCAGGATGTCTTCCAGTTTAGAGCCCATTTTTGTGGGGACACCGTAGGCCTGGCTGCTCTCGGTGCAGGGGCCCAGGCTGCTGCTGAAGCTGATGGTGCCGTCGGTGAGGTCGAGGGTGCTGGTGCAGGAGAGGTCCGCGTGGCGCGGCGCGAGGTCCTGGCTGCAGTTCTCCAGAGCAGGCTCCTGCTTGATGATGCGATTCACCAGGTCCGCAGAGCAGAGGCCCGAGGACGGGAGAAGGGAAAGGCCATGTGCTCGAGCCTGCATCTCAAGTTCCTGAAAGAAAAGGGAAAGTCAGACACTGGACCCAAAGGGGCACAGCGGGCTCGGGGCAGAGACACTGCCCATGCCCACAGGACTGTCGCAGAGGGTTAGAGGGAGAAGTGGGGGGGGGGGGGGAGAGGGAGCATGAAAGGGTGGGGACTTGCGCTGGTGAGGGCAGGCTCCCCACCTGTGGCAAATGCACCCCGTGGGAGGAGATGTGGATCGTGGGGGCAGGAGGTGTATAGAAAAGCACCGTACCTTCTACTCAATTTTGCTGAAAACCTACACTTGTTCCAAAAAATAAAGTCTATTATTAAAAAAGCATACACTTAGAGAGAAAACAATAAATATTAAAATATGTTGCTCTTTTTAATTATCAAATGCCACGTTTTTAAAAGTAGAAGGTAAGTACCACTGGAACTAAATGAAATGCTTTTTAGGAGGTAGTTGATTTTATGTATTAAATATAGAGTCTCTCACAGACACTGATGTTCACAATGAGGAGAAGTTAAAAAAATCAAAATAAAATTTCCAAATGTAAGCTGATTAAAGGGAAATATTCAGTAAACATTATTGTTCCGTGGTCGATAAACTATGCGCTTAGGTATTCGGGGGGCAGCAAAGAACACACAGGGCCCTGGGAGACTGAAAACCCCAGGGAAGTGGTGACACTTCCGGGAGGGCCACCGCCCATGGAGGGTCCACCTGGGGCAGCCGCGCCTGGGGCCCTCCCTGCATGGAGCAGGGCCTGGCAGGGGCCGTTCTGACCGGCGCCAGCACTGTGTGGGAGTCACTGTGCAGCGGAGACCGGTGGCAGCCGCCACCTCCCACATCCAGGCACACAGGCCCAGAAGCAAGTAATGCAGGTATCCTATCTAATAAAAGAGTAATATGCAAATTGACCATCACTCCAACACACAAGATGGCTGCCCCCATGTGGACACAGATGGCTGCCACAAGATTGCCAACAGGGGAGGGAAGTAGGGAGGGACTAGGATTAAGCCTAAATGGGCAGTCAGACATCCCTTGAGGGGTCCCAGATTGGAGAGGGTGCAGGCTGGGCTGAGGGACACACCACCCATGCACAAATTTTGTGCACTGGGCCTCTAGTTCTAAAATAATATAAAAATGCTATTTTTCTTAATTTACATGCTTAAATTTTCAAATGCCTACTAAGTGGTCAGAAATGGGAATAGTTACTAAGACACCAGGGCCAGCAGCACTAAGAAAGTGGGCAGTATTGGCAAAAGTGGTGAAGGTTTGCACAAGGAGCTGCAGGTTGAGAAGCATCATTCTGTCCATTTCAACACAAGAAATGAACATTTCTCTTTTTTAAAATATATTTTTATTGATTTTTCACAGAGAGGAAGGGAGAGAGATAGAGAGCTAGAAACATCGGTGAGAGAGATACATCAACCAGCTGCCTCCTGCTGCACACCCCCCACCGGGGAGGTGCCCGCAACCAATGTACATGCCCTTGACCGGAATGGAACCTGGGACCTTTCGGTCCGCTCTATCCACTGAGCCAAACCAGTTTCGGCTGAACATTTCTTTTAGTTCCAGAAAAAAAGTTCTCCTCTGACTAATTCCTTCCTCCACTTCCTTCCCAAGTGCTGTGCTGAAACCTACCCGGCAGTGCCTCAGCATGGGGCTGTGTTTGGAGACAGTGTCTTCAGAGAGGTCCGTAAGCTACCCTTCAGCACGATGGGCCCTGACCCAACCCGCTGCAGCCCTGGTGTCCTTGCGGAAGAGGCGGCCAGGACGCCGGGCAGAGGGAGGCGCCTTCTCCACGCCCAGCCCAGGAGTGCTTTCAGGAGAAACCAACCCTGTGGACCTGCGCGCCTTCCCAGGATGCACTGCGAGGAGATGAAGTCTCCGCCGTCTACACTGCCTGATGGACTCCAGCACTCATTGCTAAAGCCCCTCCTTTTCCCTCCTGAGTATCCCTGCACCCTCCTAAAATGAACCCAAGAGACCCTGATAGACTCCCCAGAGCGCCCCCTCCGCCCCTCCGCGCCGGTGGTGCAGGAAGAACAGCAGTGAGGCAGAGCGAGTCCCGTGGCCTCGTCGGAGGGGAGAGCGGCCCTGCAACATACGGGAGCCTCAGCCTCGGCCCACGCCCCCAAGGATCTGCCTGGCGGAAGAGACGTGCTCAGTCCTTATTAAAGGCTATTTGACCTGCAAGACCTTTGGATGCAATACATCCAATTACTTGCAATACAGGTAAGAGTGGAGCCAGCAGCACCTGCCTGTCCCTCCCTCTCACCCCTCCAGAAACACCTGTCTCTCAGCATCAGGTCAGAGCCTGGCTGTGGATAAAATGGGGATTCCAATGCCCTTCAGGCCTCATGGTTTCCGCTGTGAGACCCTGTGCGTGCCTCTCCTAGAGTGGGAATGGAGGGCAGCCCTGGCTAAGAGCGCCCGCTCTTGTACATCCAGACCAACGTGCTAATAGAATGGCACTCCCACACAAGTAGTTTGTCTTTCCAACCAAATAATAAAGTTGAACTAAGAGAGGCAAACATCCTACTCTATCTTCTGTTATTTAATTTAAAATATTTGTCAGCTGACTAAAGCCTTACTTAGATTTCTAAATAGTGCGATGCCTCTCATCCAAGTGCAGGCTTGAGCCTGCAGAGCTGTCCTGACCAGTCACACTTCCGGGACACTCCAGTCCTGAGGACTGCCTCACTATCACGTAGGAAACCCTGAGATGCTCCCCTTGGGGATTTTCCAATTCACTATTTTACAATACTTGTATTTCACACAAAAAGACATATTTGGAGCCTTAAAACAAAACATAGACTCTCTTTCAAAACAATTACTATCCTATATAATAAAGGCCTAATATGCTAAGTGTCTGGTCGGCTGGTTGGCCTTCCAAGCAATCAAAGTGTAACATGCTAATGATATGCTAAGGCAACTCAACACTCACTAAGATGTGCACTGACCACCAGGGGGCAGATACTCCGACCAGTAGGTTACCTTGCTGCTGGGGTCTGGCCAATTGGAACTGAGCAAGATGGGTCGGACACACTCTGGAGCCCTCACAGTCCCTCCCCGGCCCTGAGCATACACCAGTGGGTCCCTCAGCCTGGCAATTCGGAACCCCTCAGGGGATGTTGGCGAGCTGGTTCCAGCCCAATCCCACAGGCCAGCCTGAGAGATCCCACTGGTGCACACACCAGGCCTCTAGTATCTAAATATTTGTATGAGGAACTATCACATTAATACAAGCTGCTTTTATAAACTGGTGCCTAGATTCAATAGATCCAAGACCTGTAGCTCTTCAGTGAAGAACAGGACATAGGACCAACAGCAAAAGCCAAATAAAGGGAGAGCAAGAAGGAGAAATTTACATTTCAGCTGACTGCTTCTTCCCTGCTGAGGTTCTAAAACGTGCCCCTGAGGACAGCTGTCCTCACCCGCTGTGCAAGCGGTGCCACCACAAGTGTCCCGGTGGTGTGGCATGGAAAAGATCGAGAGCATCGTTATCAGTGAACTACTCAGCTATGAATCCCATGTCTGGGACTCCCAGCACTACGGCAGACAACTGGTCGCTAAAGTGCTTCACTTTGCACTGCCATTCCATGAACAGTTAAACGTAGCCACTGCTTTATGGCAAAATCTGGTACGAGGTGGGTTCATCTACTCAAGAAGAAGGCAGTGACTCCTACTGGTGGGCCGTGTTCTGTCGGCCAGGACATTAAAAGACTCTTGCAACTCCTTCATCAGCAGCAGCCTCCGTTTTTCTTCCTCTTTTTCAAGGCAGTCTCCGAGGAAGCTGTGCTCACACTCGGCGCCAGAGGCCGTGCCCGAGAGAGGGCCCTGCTCACGCTGCGCTGTACACACACCCTGAGTGAAGTCACGGTGGGTCCTATCGACCCATAAAACCAGCATTTCTCCCGCTGAGAAAATACAGTGCAAACTAAAGATGCACCTGGTGTAAGCTCACTCTCTGTCCTACTTCTTACATGCCTGTCTTGATGATAAGGTCCTCTGGGCGTCCCCAAGTGGCCTATTAACACGGGCTCTGACCGTGGACTAACTCCCTTCCCTCCAGTGCTAAGGCATCTTTGGATTGAACAACTACGGTCAGTTCTCATCATTCGCAGGAATCGATCACCGCAATGAACTGGATGTACGTGCTCCCCGAACTCCTACATGGAAACAGGTGTCCCCGGGCGAAGGCGTTCGGAGACAGAGCTTTGGGATGCGCTTAGGTAATGAGTGGAGCCCTCCTGGGCGGGACCTGTGTCCTTATAAAACACTCCCGAGAGCACCCTCGCCCTTCCCCCACATGGGACGTGGGCAAGGAGGCGCTGTCTCTGAGCCAAGGAGCGAGCCCTCCTCACCCTGGGACTGTGAGACGGTGTGTGTGGGTGAGCCGGAGGCTGTGGCAACTGTCCGCCGCAGAGGGACTCCTCCCTCCGGGGACACAGCGAGGCCTGCGGGCCTCTGGCCACACTCTGCCCCGGAGCCAGGCCTCCTTGTCTGTATGTAATGTTACTGGTGAGCACTGAACTCGCCAACAGCACTGCAACTGATGTCCTGAGTCAGCTGAGTTCCGTCAGACCCAGCGCAGCCTTCACTGCTTGGGAAACCAGTCAACACTCTGGCATGGTGCTTACAGGCCACCGGAATAAGCAAAATCACCTACAAAACCCTCAACAATATAAAAACCTGGCACTAACCAGACCGCGGAAAGGACACTGGTCACAGGCGGCGCTGAGAGCAGAAGGCGGAGCCTCGCCTGCTCTCCCTGCGGAGCATGTCCCGGGCAGCTCAAGTCTGAGCTCTGAAATTTCGAGAATGACCAAAAGGTGCCATGAGTGTGGCTCTGGGTTACAAATATATTGTTCCAAACGGGGAATCCACAAATAATGAGGATCACGTGAATGAACTCCCGGGCCCCCCTGCACCCTTTCTCCTCCGGGAAGTCCGGAGCGCCGGGCCGTACCTGAATGCGGAGCAGCAGGTGCCGGTTGGCGTGCTCCAGCTTCTTCTGCCGTGTCTCCAGCTCCTTCGCCCGCTGCTGCTCCCGCTGCAGCTTCCGGATGTAGTCCACGGACGCCTTTAAAATGGTGCCCTTGTTCCAGCGCATGTCCCTGATGAAGGGCAAGGAGACAGACTCTGCATGACCGAGGCTCAACGAAATGCAACAGTCAGAGCAGTTTCTAAAAATGCACTACGGAGCGCAGGCTGTACAGCTACCAGCCGCTGCCATCCCCTCTCCCCCCATGTCCCCCGAGGGGCACCCTGGCAGGGAGGGAGTGCACGGGCTGGCCTGGGTCAGAGCTACAAGGTGGAGTCAGGACCTAAACACTTAGGTCTGTTGGTTGCAAAGTCAATATTCTTAACTTAGTTATCACAGTAAAGAGTTACAGCTTCCTATCACATTAACTATCACATTAACTCAGAGAACAAGCTGTGGCAACACATCTCTGATGTCTCACGGCCTGACTGTGGGAGGCTCACAAGTGGCACCTTGAATTGTGTCGTGGTTTCCATGGACAGGCTATCTACTTCTCTCTGCCTATTTCCTCTCTGTAACCCGTGACAGTGCCCTCGCAGGAGCAGCCTCCTGGGATGTTATTGGAATCAAAGGGGGCACTTTATATAGAAATGCTGTGAGGAGCTGAGGGTGCAATTCTGTGTGAGGGGCTCCATGGACTCACTCGATGGCTATCTTTAAATAGCTTTCACTAGGTACCAGGTGCTTTTCCAAGAATCTTACAGCTCATTTACTCATCACAGCTCCATCTGACAGACTGGGAAACTCAGGCACAGGAAGGTCAAAGCATTTGCCGAAGGCACACGGCTGGGAAGCGGTAGACCAGGAAGCCTAGATTGCCTGGCTTTGGACGCAGGCTCTGCACCACTGTGCCATTCTTCCTCGTGTGTAACTGAGTCCTCCTCAGAACCACTAGCCTCGGCAGGACTCTGATCGCCCCTTTGGCCAGCTGCGGGGGATGAAGCCGAGAGCTCCAGGTCTTCCCCACAGGCGTCTGGGAAGGCACCGTCTGGGAATGCAAACCCAGCACCTGCGGGCCAGGCCCCTCAGGCTGTGACCACCACAGCTCTAATGCACTGGCGTGTGGAACAAACAGAAAACCACTTAGAGCACTCCAGAGCAATGGCTAAGGATGAAGTTATAATTACATAAGTAATATTTCTATGGCACTTTAGTCTGAGCCCTTTTATAGACAATATTCATGATGATGACAGTGACAGTGATGACAACAAAAACAATTTTAATGCATGACAACCTCCAAAGCTTTACTCTACAGCTGCCCAAAGTGGACCAGAAGTATCTGGTGGCCGGGTGAATGGAGGGCGGTTAACACAAGTCACCAAGTCACTCACTGATCCTCACATGGTCACATAAAGAACAAAACAGAGTTCTCCCATGAGAGGCAGCGTTCAGGCCCCTGAGAGTTACTGGGGGCTGATCCCCAGGGTTTGGACACCAACGATGGCAGCATAGGAGGTGTCCTGGGATTGAGCCAACTGGCTAATGTCAGGGCTAATATCCAAGGAACAGAAACTTCAGCAGCCAGCGAAAAAGGCAACTGCACTGAGACGTACGCCTTGCTGAGGCCAGCAGGGTGAGGAAAGTTCCTGCGACACGCACACGGCCACTTCATGTTTAAGAAGTGGCCATTTCAACCAGTCATCTTGGGCTTACTTCCTTGTGAGAGCCAACCAATTCATTATGCCTCAGGGCTGAAGAGAAGAGTTTTTAAACTTCTTTGTCATAACGAGAAAGACCCATTTTCACAGAGAAGTGTACACAAATCCCTACCATGTAAATGGACAAGAGCAGGTCTGCTGAGGGCAGGGAGGGCATGGGGCCGAGACCCTGGTCTGCTGTCTCTTCAGTCGCCCCAGGGTCTGCTCCTGGCCCGGGGGTTTCCATAACAGATGACAGTCCATTTTATCTTAAAGCAATGCCTACCTATTCAGATCATCACCAGTTTAGATCGTAAATGGAAGTAATGACCGAAGGAGAGAGGAGGTAGGCAGGGGAGGCTTTCACTCCCGCCCCAAACTTCATCCTTTGGTAGAGAGAGTCCCATGCTAGCCTAACAGTCCATGCTAAGAAGCGAGAGCTGAGAAAGAACTGGAAAGGAGGGATTCATCTCCGCTGTCATGCCAGAAGGAGGATAGGGAATGAAGGTCACAGCCCCTTTGTGGGATAAATGTGTGCTGCAGAGCTGAGAATGCGAATGTTCTGAGTTTCAAAATGGTTTTCCTTGATAAATCTGGAAAGTAAAATGTGGATGATGGAAACTGTGCTTGATCATTCATTCATCAGAGCCACCTTACAAAGGTTTCATTTTATTTCGTCACAAATATCCTGACAATAATGTGAATAGCAAGCTTAATAAGCCGTGCATGAATAATGGCTGATTTCATCTTTCCATTTTATTAGATAGCTAAAAGGTCATATTCACCCGCTAATTTCACCGAATGCCCGTGGGAGCCATTAAAATGTGTTCATCCTCAAGCCCCTCACTTCAAATGGGCCGATGCCTAATGGATAAAACTCTATGTGTTGTCTGTTTGCTGCTGTTGCCAGCAGGAGAGGCCTTTGCCACTGTGATCCCCCAAGCAGCTGGTGGGAAGAAAGAGCTGAAATCCCAGGAGCTGACCTATGTACTTAGAAGAGGATTAAAAAGTACTCTTTTTTTTTTCTTTCTAGAAAGGATAAACATACAAAGAACACGGATGTTTAAAAAACACACACAATTGAGCAAAACTGTTAAATGTGAAGTCTGCAATAGCAGCTCTCGGTGCCTACGGATGCTGTCCGCGATGAAGAGCAGCCAGCAAAGCCCTGCTTCAGCTGGCACCGCGACCGCTGGCCTGCAGAAGCGGCACACTTTGTGAGCAGCTCAGAGGCCTGCCCAGGATTCTCCTCACGCCCACAGCTACTCATGTGCGACCACCCTGCCGCCAGCCGGTGCACTGCCCTCGGCATCTTAGTTGATGAGACTATCAAAGGCTAGGTGTACAGAGTATTTAGGATGAAACCCAAGGAAAGGGGGACTTCTTTACACTGGATTTCATAACGGTGCAGTTTTTGCAATATATGGAAAAACATTAAGGTACAAAAAATATATGATGCAGATTAACATGCAATTGTACTCACGGATCATTGGACTTGGGAATCAAAGTACCTAGTTCTTTAATGCGGTCATTTATGTTAAATCTTCTTCTTCGTTCAACTTCAAGAAAAGAGCACAGGAAGAACTATTAGCAACAGCATCACACTGACATGAACGTATCTCATTAATGACATGCGTGTATCAACCTTATGGCTCAGGACCACGGACACCTGACCATGTATCTCCGCCTTTCCGTGGTTTTGGTACTGAGGTTAAAATAGCTTTTCAAATGAGCTACCTGTAATTAGTAAGACCTGAGATATACAGTTTCTCATCTGATCCCATCACAACCCTGAATTGGGGTTCCTATACACCAGTGTTTCCCAAAGTGTGGTGTGCAAACCCCAGGGGTACGGGAAGAGTTTGGTGGGGATATGCACTGCACAGTGCTTAGCTGCGCCTAATTCTACGTTCTCACGAGTCAAGTCAATTTCATCATTCTCATTGATCCAAATAAATGTTATTTATAATATAACTTTTATTTATATTTTATTAATAATTTTATTTTTGTTTATTGTTTTGTGTATGTACCAAAAAATAAAATATAAATATATTTTGATTATTATTAAAATACATCCTTTTTTTTTTTTGACAAGGGGTACTCAGCATTGCGAAAATTATAGAAGGGGTACACATATGTCAAAAGTTAGGAAAACACTGCAGTACACACCATTACAAACAGGAAAACTGCCCTGAGACCTGGGAGGAAATGGGAGGGCCAGGACCCCACGTGGCTGCAGACCAGATCGGACTTGCTGCAGAGGGCCCAGGGGATTTTCGGCTCTGCTGGCTGAGCGGCAAGAACTGAGGCTGCTATGTAGGCACTTACACAACAGGAGATAAAACAGACTTCCACAACTTACTTACTGACCAACGGCAGCGGTCACATTGACCAGGTAAAACGTGTGTGCAGTGCAGTCTGCTAGTACAAAGCGTGGCTGCCAAAGCTTGGACTTTATGTAACTTTTACATACCCCCATGTTATTCTTGTTTAGATTTTTAAAAACTATCTAAAAATGTAAAGCATTTTCTTTGCTCAGAGGCCACACAAAAGCTCCTGCTCTGGCCCAGTTCTTCCCAATAGGAACATAATGCAAGTCGTGGATGAAATTTTAAATTTCTAGTAGCCACATTAAAAAAGTACAGAGGTGAAATTAACTTTAACATTTTAACAAACCAATATGTTCAGATTGTTATTTCAACATGTAATCAGTATAAACATTTATAAATTTCATATTTACATTCTGTCCTTTGTACTAAGCACTGCACCTGTACAGCACGTGGCCGCTTCAGCTGCTCGCCAGGCCCCGGGACGTGTGGCTGGTCCGGACGCACCACCGGAGGGTACACCCAGCACCCTTCCCTACACCACCAGCCCAACAGCGCCCCCCTCATAAATCTAGTTGTATGTTCTTAGAGGAAGGTGAAGTAGCAACGCTATGTGTTAATAAATGTTCTTAATTTATTAATTCCAAGTAACTTAAGGTCTAATAAATTAAATTAAAGATGTTAACTTTTTACTTTAAATATATCATAACCTAATACATAGTTATTATTAGATTATTTTGTATAACTGAGTACATATTTATACTTGATTTACTTGAATAAAAAATATTGTTCACTACTTCCCAAAATATGTTACATTTTTAAGCTGAGTGATGATCGCTATCATTAACTCAATCGTACATATTCCTGCCCATCACTGAGCTTTTAGATGAACAGAAGTAACAGGTGACATGCAGTGGTTCCGAAGGAGGAGCGTTTGCACCTCTGATCTGCTTAGCAAACCTCCTCTGACAATGCTCCTTCCTTTCCCGAGCACTTAACAGTCCTAACATTCCAACAGCACTGAAACACGCCGAGGGAAAGGAGAGCTCCTAGGGCCCGGCAGCTGCTGGGACGTGTCTTACATGTCCCTGGCGGTTATTTTTAACCCTGAAAATACACACACACGGGCCCCGGCCACAGTTCTGGGCCTCTTGTAGGTCCGCATTCACTTCCTGTGACCGTGCCACCTCCCGGTCTGAATGCCACACACCGCTGAGACTCTGCAGTTACACTCCCAGCCCGGCGTCTTCCTGGGCCTCCGGACTCACGTGTCTGCCTCCTGCCTCCCTGGGGAGCTCTAGGGGCAGCCGACCCTCCGCCCAGGTTCCCCCTCGCTTTGCAGACCTCTCTCCTGGGAGCAACACTGCACCTCTGTCATCTCATATCCCACCACTGCTCCAGCATCAAATCTGCTGGCTCTGTCCTCACAGTATTTCTAGAATAGTCCGTGCAGCTTCCAGGGCTACTGATGGAAGCCACCATCTCCCACCTGGATTCCTGCCACCCAACTACCTGGTCTCTGTGCTCCACCCAGGCCCACCGATCCCCAAACCCATTGGTCTGGCCCAGGGGTGGGCAAACTTTTTGGCTTGAGGGCCACAATGGGTTCTTAAACTGGACTGGAGGGCCGGAACAAAAGCATGGATGGAGTGTTTGCATGAACTTATATAAATTCAAAGTAAACATCATTACATAAAAGGCTACGGTCTTTTTTTTTTTTTTTAATTCAATAGTTTTATTCACCGGATCTGGCCCACAGGCCATAGTTTGCCCTGCCTTGGTCTAGCCAGAATATCCCAGCGGGAGGGGTCTCGTGAAAAGTAAGGCAGAGCACGGTTGTCCTTCGTTGAAAACCCTCCTTCACTCCTCATCTCATCTAGACAAAAGCCCCGTCCTCAAGGTAGCCCACAGCACCGGAGGCCTCCATCCCTCCCGCCTCCTGTTCTACCCTCTCCCACTCCAACCGACCTTTTATCGTTACTCCTCTGGGTCCCCCTTCGGCCCTAAACTTCTTGCTATTCCTCAACGACTTTGGGACTCCACTCCCCACCTAGAGCTTCATACTGGTGTTACCCCTGCATGGAGCACTTGTCCCCAAGTATCTGAGTGGCTCTGCCCTCACCTCCCTCAGGGTGACCCACATTGTCCTGTGAGCCTTCCCTGGCTCCCCTATTTAAAACCCAATACCCACTCCATCCTGACACTCTACTTTGTCTCCTCATAAAACTTCCTGCCATCCGACATCCACATCATTCATTCATAGGTTCATTCATATGACTTTCTACCATCTAATGTCTGTATTTTCTGTATGTATGTACATACTTTCACTGAAGCTTTCAAAACATCCACATGAGCTTGGAACATAGTAGGCCCTCCATAACTATGTATTAAATAAAGAATGATGCAGTTGCATTAGAATAATTTTTAAAACTAGAGGCCCAGTGCACGAAATTTGTGCATGAGGAGGGGGAGATGTCCCTCAGCCCAACCTGCACCCTCTCACAATCCAGGACTGTTGGCTCCCAACTGCTCCCCTGCCTGCCTGCCTGATTGCCCCTAACTGCTTCTGCCTGCCAGCCTGATCACCCCCTAACCACTCCGATCAATGCCTAACTGCTCCCCTGCCAGCTAGATGCCCCTAACTGTCTTCCCTTGCCAGCCTGGTCACCCACAACTGGCCTCCCCTGCAGGCCATCTTGCGGTGATCATCTTATGTCCACATGGGGGCAGCCATCTTGTGTGTTGAAGTGATGGTCAATTTGCGTATTACCTCTTTATTATATAGGATTCTACATCTATCATTTCTCACTTAAAAGCATATTGTTGACATCTATCACTGTCAACATTTAAATGTACTACATTTTATTTTTAATTCAATGCCTTCACTCTCAAACTTTTTAAAATTATGTAAGTGGTATAAGCTTATATAAACTTGCAAAACATACAAAAGTGTATAAAGAAGTAAAAACCACCTTTTTACACCATCAAACACCTATATTTCTTGTCAAGGTTGAGGGTGACTCCCAGAACCTCCCACTATGCACCCATAAACACACACAGGTGCACATAGTAGGTGCTTTGTGTCTAATGAGATACTGCACGCATTGTTCTGCTTTGTACTCAGCAATGTATGGTAGACACCGTCTGAGTCAGGTGGGCCAGACTACCTCATTCTTCTAAGGGGCACTGAAAATCCCCGCATGGAAACACCATACTTTTCTTAACAATTCTCTACTGATGACTATTTACACTGTTTCCAAGTTCTCCCGCTTTTTCGATGTATAAGAAGTGTTTTTGCCAGGACTTGCACATATATTTCCTTCCTATCATCACAATACTTAATGTTGAACACACCACCTTGATGTGTTAGTTTTCTCATCTATTCTGCCAGCCCGAACGTGAACCTGAGCCACAGGACGGGGAGCCCTGCTTGAGAAGGTGACTCCCATGTGGCAGCGGCTCAGTAAGCAGAGGGGAGGAAGGGCTGTGTCCTTTTGCACATGTTGGCAAGTGTTCTCACAGATAAAATGCGCGAAGTGGGGGAGCTACGCCAAAAGGGGGAGTCACACTGAGTGCTAATTTCTAACGGTTAGGTGCCACTTCGGGGTTGTTTTGTAGCCTCACCATGCTCGAGCTCACCATGCTTGCACTTTGACAACTATGAACTTGAGAGATTTGGTGAATATTGTTTTTGACAAGTTTTGGATAAGTTACTTATAAGGCATTTGAAAAAGAGAAATATCTAAGAATAAAATTACTTGGAAGCTAGAGGAGACCTAATATTAACTCACATCTTTTGGTAAGAGACGAAGGAAGCTTCTCATCACTGGATGGGACTGGCTAGGGCAATCGCTGCTTAGAAAGAGCGCCCTGGGGACCTGCCTGCCTGCCAGCAACTCCATCCCGCAGCTCCTAACCTGGAGCAGCAGGATCCCCTGCACATGAACCTGAGGATGACTATAATTACATTTCACTCTAGAAATCGTCTCTCTCTACCCCTCAGAGACCTTCCCCCTGGGAATCAGCAACCTGAGGCAGCAGAGGAGGAGCGGGGCTGAGGAACAGAGCTCTACAGGAGAGAACACCCGGCCTGGCTGTGTCAACTCCCGAGCCCGAGGTGCAATGGCCCCTGGCTACTTCCCATGAAGCCAGACAGAGCTGCGCTCAGGAACTGACTCCCCAGCCTTCCCCTGCCCCGGCAGCTCCCGGCACAACGGAACCCCCAGCCCACCGTGCCCTGTGCTTTATCCTATGGAATCTGTAATGACAGCCACACCACCGGGAGTCCGGGCTCTGAGCGTTAGCTGCCGCTCTCCGGGGTGGCATTATTCATGATAAAACAGGACTTAGGGTGTGGCTCTGCCAGCACTGGGCGGGGTGTGGTGGCTGGTGGGGGGAGCACGGGTTCTTTCTGTTTGGTGACAAACACAGAGGCACATGCCCACATGTCCACCGTGGCATTGTTTACAACAGGGACACACTGGAAACAGCCCCCGCAGCAGAAGGCCACGCTATGGAACACTCGGCAACAGCCTTTACAGGCAGGGGGTCAGTTATCAATGCAGAGGAAAGCAGCAGGCAGCGGAGTGTGGACAATGCGACGGCCTCTGTTTCCTCATCACAGGGCACTGCTTTCTATTTTGGGTGTGGCTTAAAGACAAGGAAAGAGGCCCAGAAGACCGACAGCAAATTGAGAAAAAGAAAGATTATCCCAGCGATCAGAGGAGAACTCTGGCCTTATTCTATCATTCCCGTCAGCACAGAGCGCTTTATGTAACTTACATTCTTAAACATCAGCGTGGGAAAGAGAGCCGGGCGGCCATGGGATGAGACGCTGACTCACAACGAACGGTTTCCTGCCTCCGAGCCCAATCCCTTTTGTTTTGTTTTTTGTTTTGTTTTTACCATGCAGCCTCTTTACTTATTTATGAAACAAAAATCTTAAGTTTTCATAGGAACAGCTTAAACATTTGGTCGAGAGTAAATTAAACACATACAAATAAGTTTGAATGTTAAAATTATTTTTATGCCACAGGTAAAGTAAAAAACTTGGAAGGCTACCTCACCTACTGATAGGCTACCCCGCAGATGATGCTTTTCCTTTCAAATCCCCCCGGAGAAGGTGCCCCGTAACCGTGTGTTGTTAATAAGTTCCAGTGTGAGCAACACTTACAATTGGGTAGTTGGGGATCAAGTGTCTTTCACTCACACACATACAAAACCAATTCTATAAACAAGGAAAACAGTCTTCAGGGTACTGGAAAATTTCAATTTGATCTGAGATAAAGCATGGGGAAAATACCTTGATTTCTCTGAAAAAATAATTTTCTGCTATAAAATATGCCTTTTATATCAGAGAAGTCAATTTCCCTCTAAATTTTCTGGGGAAAAAGCTTGATAAAAAGTGAACATCAATTCCAACATCCACTATGACAAACAAAACCAACTTACTCAGGTTGTGATTGTCCTTTTTCTGTCTCTCTTTAGCCAAGGCTCTCGCTTCCGACTCTGTGGGGAAAATACACGCTGTGCACGTGAATGAAGCAATTAGAAACTGGAACTGGTCACGGCACCAAACAATGTGAACACAGAGCAGCCCCGTTCCCCGGAGGCCAGCTCCCCCGACCTGACTCCACACATTACGAAAAAGCATGCAGTTTTCAGTCTAAATATATACCTAATAAATGCAAACCCGGGGCCCCTACACAATGGAGAGGCCAGTCCCTCGGTCGCAGCACAGGCGCACCGGGAACAGACGGGCCAGAGGAGAAGAGCAGCCGGGGGAGACCGAGCAGCCCTCCCTCGGGAGGCAGACGGGCTTTCCAGGCAACAGAACTTGTAAGTCTTCCTGTGGTGCCTTTCTGACACGCGCCCTAAACTTCCAGCTGGAGAAGCACACGAGTGGTCAGATGCACAGATGCACTTATATCCGTAATGCACAGGCTGATTCGTGCACTGGGGGGCCAGCCCCAGTATTTCCAGGCGCTGTTACTCATGCCCCTCCACCTCAGGATTTTAATTTGTTTTGTTTGCTTTTGTTTCTGGACTCCAGCCGGACCCCATAGTTCTCTACCTGCCACCTCAGCTCACCAGCTGGGGGCCGCTCTGGTCGAGGCCCCCAACGGCTTCTGCGCATCTGCTGCGGCCACGCCCCACCCTGGCCCTGGGGGAGGGCTCCCTCCGAAGGGCGGGCACTCGTTAGTACTGATCTTCTCCAGGAGCTCACCACTGCCTGCACGTGGCCAAGGAAAGTTAAACTGCTGTTCAAATCACTGCCCGGTTCCCTCCTCCTGTTACTAAAGGCCAGTCCCCCTCCCCTGAGTCTGACACCCTGACTCCTAAGCCTGCCTGCCTTTGGGGACATCGTGCATGCTTCCCGCAGCACCCCGACTCCTGCCCCCTGGCTCCCTTTCCTGGCATGCTACCTCGGCCTGTCCAGATGAGTCACTTTTTTAGATGCAAGTGAATTTAGAAGTATATTCTCCACTGCATCTGCTTTTTAGAAATTTAATCCATTCATACCCCTTCACCCACTTCTCCCACTCCTCACCCCTGCCGCTGTGGTTTTTCTAGGTTTTTGAACAATCATACAGAATTCAAACTCTACTTCAAACTCAAGTAGTAAGAATTTTAGTCATGTCGCTCTAACCTTATTTTATTATTATTTAATACAGATCTTATTTAGCAATGTTTTCTAAAACCTCATGGTACTTTTCTTTCCTGTAGGGTATTTACTACTTGGCTGGCCTCTGATGGTATCTAATGTATTAATTAGTTATCTTCTTTAACCCAAATCAGTGATTTTTTTTAAAAAAATTTTCTCCTACCACAATTTTCTGAAGTAATTTTTAAAGATACCATTGAATAGGACAGGGGTTTTTTGCACCAAATCTATATTCCATATTCTCAGCCTGTTCGCCCAAAACCACAGGATGCAAGGACCACACAGAAACAGGGGGTGGGGTGAGGGCATGGAAGAATGCCTGGCCTACTACCCTCATGTTTTAACGGTCTCATGCCTTCCCTAAAGCGCTAAGCAAAAGGGAGAAATGGGTAATTTCACACTTGCCTCAGAACAAACAATACCCGCCACTCCATTTTGTAATTTATTTTTCACTCTGTGTAATACGTCTCTTGCTCTTAATACAGCAAAAATAATAGTAGGCATGTGAAGGTGTAAGAAAAATATTCTTCCCCATCCCAGCTGCAGGTTTCGGGGTCTGTGGCAGGAAAATTCACACAGGCCCTCAATGCCTCCAGGGCTTGGCAAGTGACTTAAACACCGGGCTGTCTCCCCCACCTTCCCCCCCAACGCCCACTCCCCCAAGCAGCAGCCATCGCAGACGCACGGGGGCCGCAGAGTGGCAGCCCTGACTCCCAGTATCTCACGGAGTCCCGGACACGAGGATTTTCAAGTAAAGTCCTCCATCTTAAAATATTGCTCACAGTTTTACCTGCCGCACAGATTTTAAAAAGCATGTCTGTGAGTTGGAAACAGACTGGAGGTCACTATTTTGATTACCTTACTTGCGAGAAAATTAACAGAAAGCCCCTGGTAAGCAGGGCATTTGCTGGGCGTTACCTGTGAGCTCCCGCTTTATGTTGGGAAGGTTGGCTGGACAGGAGTTGCTGACGGTGAGGCCAGGGGGGGGCAGTCCTTGATTGCCATAGAGGTCAATCAGGTTTCCGGAGACGGGTAACTGGAGAGAGAAATCAGTAACGGAAGTGAGTTGCTGAGCAAGTCCTAAGTTACTTAGACAAAACCCATACCCATATTAGACTTTATTTAAAAGAAATGGTTTGATGTAAAGTTGTTGTTTTTTTAAATTAGAAACCATGAGAAGTTTGCCTTTTCGTTCGCTCACAAGTGTTGAATCTCCTTTAGTTCCCCTTTCGAGAGGAAGGGACCCAGGCTCACACCCACAAGTAGTACAGGACCGGCTGGCAGAGGGCACCCCACAGCGAGGGCCCGGGTGCTGGCTGATGCTGTAAAGTAGGGTCTGTATGGCATGCCTTTCTCACTCAGTCGGGATTTTCACCAAAGCCAATTTTCTTCCTTCCCTTTCTTTCTCTTATTCTTATTTCTTACTTATTCTTACTCTTATTCTCATTCTCTCCCTCTCTCTTTCTCAATGAAAAGCATCTTCTTACTAGAAATAAGCATCTTTTTATTGCCAATGAAAAGCTTTTTTCTTGAAACTGAAATCTTTCACAAAGCCACAAGAGGGAGCTCACAGACTTTAATAAAAGTAAAAATATATATACCGTATTTTTCGGACCATAAGACGCACTTTTTCTTCACCAAATAGTGGGAGGAAAAGTGCCTGTGTCTTATGGTCCGAATAGAAGTAGTGCCTGCGTCTTATGGTCCGAGTTGCAGAGCGGCAGCGGGTCCCCCGGGACCTTCCGTGTCCCTGGGGACTGCATATTTGGTGAAGAAAAAGTGCGTCTTATGGTCCAAAAAATACGGTATATACTTAAAAAAATACTTCCTTAAGCTAGGTTAAAAGCAGTTTTCTCTAGCTCTGAACTGAATATTTTAAAGTAGCAAAAATATTTCCCCTAACACTGGCTTCCCTTTGTTGTATATATATTTTCCTCTGACTAGTTCATGTTGTAGACATAAGAAGTCGGAGACATTTTGCTTTCCCGCTCCCTGAAATGAATTCTAAGCATTAACTCCAGGGAGAGTGAAGTGAAACTTCCCACTTCCACCCAATTCAATTCCTGTAACTACCACCACCCGGTAAGGCTGTGCATCCCTCAGCCTGCCCTTCCTTGAGTGCATACCTGAGCGTTAAACTTAGATAGCATTCCACGTGATTACAATGGTTAGTGACCAAGAAGTACTGGGTAAAGCTGCACTGCACAGTCTACCTTCCATTCTCTCAGCCACTGACATGCAGATGTAAATATCACACAAATAAAGATGGATCAAATGTGTCCCCTACCCCCTCCCACCCCTGCAGCCACAGGCCATCCATTTCTTTCATGGCTTCTAAATAAATACTCTATGAGCTAAACTCCACGCTGAAGAGACAGGGAGGCCTGCGCACAGTACCATTCTTCCTGACGGGAACAGGCGCTAGTCTGCTCCTGCTGGGTGGGGTCTGGAGGCGCCCGCCAGCAGAGCAGGCTCTCTCTGCTAGAGGCTGCAGCTCCGTTTTAAAGGACAACACCCTCTCCAAGCCCCGAGGCACATAAACCAGGCCATGGCCTAATGTAAAAAGCCCCCGGGCCACATTTCAAGGCCCTCTAACTAAGAAAGTGATAAAAAGGTGACTTGGATTATTAGCTATCATTTAACAAAATTGTTTTATTTTAATTAAATCACCTTCTTAGGGTCAACCTTGCCTTGTGTGTGTTCAGTTTTATTCTTGTCCAGCTTAGCACAGCAGAGCGAAAGGCGCTCCCATGTCTAAATACTGTAGGTTGGAGTTGAAATTATAGCGCGGCTGTGACTTCTCGTCCCCGTCTGGGTCACAAAGACTCCTCCCAGCTTTCTGAGATTTCAGATTCAGGGAGAAGTACTGGGTACTATTAAGCCAAGAAAATGACTCCAAAATTCAATAGAACAAGCTAAATAACTCTTCCTGTATCTCTGGAAATAAATCATCTGTATCATGTTTTCAAATGTAACTTTCAAGCAAAAGATGCAATTGTGCTATGATGACGATTGTTAGGAATTTTAAAATCCTGTCACCGACGCATCCGGAGGGACACCTGACTGACAGCTTCTCCAGGACGAGGACATATTTCCTAACCGTTTCCTGAAGGAAGATGGTCTGTGTACACAGATTTAAGTGCAGAGTCGTAGAAAGAGAGACAGAAGGTGAAAGAATCAAAAACCTGGAACAAGACAGACACAGACACAAGGAGTGTGGGGTAGAACACAGGACAAGAGAGCCACAGAGGCAGAGGGGACAAGGGATGGAACAGCAAGTGGACAGGCCGGCGGTGGGGAGACGGGGCCAGACTGGGGAGTCGCAGCGAGGATGGGCTGCAGGCCGGAGCGGCTTGGCCTGGCCGGGACTCCCGGGAGGAGAGGACCTCACATCTCCAGAGATGCCTCATGTCACCCACCGAGTCAGACAACGCTACTTCCATTAGAAAAGCAGCGTAGAAGCCGCCACTGCTTCAGCGCCCTTCCCTAGCCTCTCCTGTCCTCACGGTTAGGAGTTGGCAACACAGAGCCCCGCAGAGCATTTTGCTGGGGAAATTTGCATTCTGTGGGGCTAGTCTGGCCCAGGCACAGAATTAGGCAGGCTCTTGTGTGTTATATTACTGATTTTGAAGGGAGAAAAGCCACATAGAACTGCATTCTTGGCAGTGGAGGAGGGCAGTTTCATCCTGCTGATGTTAATGAGAAGCTGCAGTGGTCAATTAATTTCCACCTGGACCCGGACAATTCAAAGCCCAGAACAACTCAAAGTGTGGAAAGTCAAACTCACAAAGTGATAATGTGGCGACTCTACACCTGGGTTTAGGAGTCAGAGACCAGTTCAAACCTGCCTGGGGCACGAGCTGCTTTGATACAGAAAACCGTGCACCACGTTCATTACCAACGACTGGCTGACCGACCGTTTACCAGCTGCAGCACACCTCTGACACAGGGATCGGAGTCTGTGGGGCTGAGATGCTCACTCAGTATCTCAAACCAGTGATTTTCCCTCCAAGGGACATGTGTCAACGTCAAAGACATTGTTGGCTGCCACAGCTGGGAGGGGGTGCTATTGACACCTGTGGCGGAGGCCAGGGTGCTGCTAACCGCTGTGAGAGCACAGGGCGGCCCTCAGCCGGGATTAGCCATCCCACAGGTCAGCAGTGCCAAGGCCAAGGGGCCAGTCCTACAGGGTGGCGTCTGCTCTTTGTGCTGACAGCTGTACATCACCGAGGCTACCAACAGGGAGGCTGATTACAATGGGATGGCTTTCTAACTGAAAGTTAGTCTCCTAGTCATGATGCTGTGGTTCCCCTTCTGGATTAGAAAACCCCTCATAAGCACAGTGAACATAAAAATTAGGTCAAAATCACACCTTTGGAGCTAAGCAAGAAGAGGCATCTTCTCCTCCAGAGAGGGATGTCTGCTGGACAAGACCTCCCTCTGGCACACACACAACACGGGGCAGCGGGGGCAGACCTCGGCACAGAGGAAGGTGGGCTCACCCAAACTTGGTCTGGATCAAGTTGTTCAATTTTCTGATCCACAAAAAATAATTACTTTTTCAAGTAAATGATCATTGTAGAATATTTCCCTCTGGATGGTCCCCTTCTCTGAGTATCAATTGGGCACTGTTCGCACAAGCAAACTGGGACTTCTATTCTTTGTTCCCGATGCCACAAGAGGCCCTTGTGCTCTCAGAAGAGTGGTTTCTAGACTCCAATCCCCTAAGGACAGTTTCCTCTCTGTGTTCCTTCCTTTTTTTTTTTTTTTTTTTTTTTAATAACTTGAAACAAAGATTTCAAAGAATCAAATAAAAGGGGAAAATGCCTAACATGAAAAACATTGTTTAAACTTCACTGTGGAAAAAATTAAAATGTTAGTAAGTTGTAGTAGCTTTGTTATTTAATTTTGATAACCAAAACCCAAATTTATCAAAAATAAAGGCTTAACTAACATTTAGTGAGAGCATATCAGGGCTAGGGCTGTTCAAATGCTTTTCTGTAGATGAATTCTTGATTCTACTGTTTAGATGCTGTTTTGTCCCCATTTTCTGGACTAGAAAAGTGAGGCGGAGAAGTCAGCTGGCGTGGGTGTGTGTGTTGAGTGCAGAGGGGCGGCTCAGTCTGTGTTAAGCCTCTACAACACACCGTCTTAGCAAAAGGCTGCAGTAGTTTTCTTGGGGGAAGGCTCCATTGGGGCCGCGTGCCTTTTCCAGGCTGCGACTCCAGAAGAGAAATGAACTCCTGGACAAAGTCAGTGACTTCTGAGGGTGGCGACAGGTTACTACTCCCCTCCCGGCTGGAATCGCTTCAACTCTGCCCAGGGGGCTGGGGTGGGGTCCTGTCTGGGAACTCTGCTGAGATGGCCTCCCCACTCCTGACACCCTTCTGCCCTCAGAGTCTGCCTGGCGCCCTGTCTGGCGGGAGCCCCATTCTCCGAGGAGCAGCCCCTCGCCTGCACCCCGAGGCCTCACCAGTGCGGCTGGCTATTCGGCATTCAGTGAATGCTAACCCAGCCTTCCCTCCGCTGCAGGAGCGTTCCACAACGAGGGACAGAGTGAGGAGACACATGGTTTAGGCTAAAGCAGAGAAGAAATGGGGCCATGACAACTGTCTCCAGAGGCTGTCAGGGACGAGTCCTCCGTGAGGTGAGCTGGATTCCCAGAGACTCGTGGTGAGGACATCTGGGTTACTAAGTAGGAGGCTACCTAACGTGCAGCTGGACAGTCCGGTGCTCAATAAATAGCACCGGAATAAAATACTATCAATTATTTTACAGAGTAATAAATTATACTTAATAATTAAATATGTTGAATACAACTCGGTTGATGCTAACTGCTGTACATCCTTTATGGGCTGACCATGTGAGGGAGACACCATTATCGGCCCCATGACAGAGGGGAAGTGCCGGGCTTCGGGAGCTGAGTAACCGCAAGGCCACCAGGACTGGAAGCCAGGGCTGCCGGAGCCGCTGGCATCGCTGCCCCCTGGGAGCTAGTGCACGCCTTCCCTGGAGCGCCAAGAAGCTGGGTCTGCTTTCCGGCCGGGGACACAGCACATGCAAGAGAAGGTCAGTGCAAGAGAAGGGTGGCTCAGATGCCCTCACCCTTGGAGGAAAACAAAAGCAATGATGATTTTTAACTTTTATTGATTCTATAGTCATCCTGAATAGGGCCAGATGTCCGCCAGACACCACTGGCAAGAGGCCACCTCACCACCAAGTTCTTTGGAGATGACTGGGCGCAGCTGAGTAATGCGGCCGGGCAAGAAAAACACTAGAAATATACCCCTGGCTTGGGGTGTATTTATAAATTCCCGCGGGCAAGCTCACCTGGGCTTCTGCCTGCCGACAGGTGAGGTCTGCCTCTCGGGCACAAAGCTGGAAGGGAAGGGGCCCGCGGAGGCCAACCGAGGGCCCAGAGGACGGCGTGTCCACATCTGTCAGGATGGCAGGACATTTAGTTCTTTCAAAATCAGGGAGTGAATTTATATGGGAAGGAGTTGATAAAACTAAAGATCCTAGAAGAGGCCTGAGATTTCAAGGGGTGTCCTCACTCCTCCAGACATCAGGTAATTGAACTTGATGGAAAAGAAAATGCTAACTATCAAAAGTTAGCTTACTAACAATGTAGGCGCAAATTTTTATAGGTTATCATGCTTCCTGGCCAGGTGAACTTATTACAGGAATTTAGTTTGTAAAAACTATTCTATTGCAGTAAAAAGTCATACAAAATACACCACCGTCTTTTTACGCGTGCAGTTCAGTGGTTTCAAGTACGTTCACGTTGCTGTGAAACATCTCCAGAGTTTTTTCATCGTGCAAATCTGAACCTGCACCTCTCAGCCAAGGACTTCCCTTCACCCCATGCAAGTCCGCGTTTACACAGTCCTTATTGAGGACGACGAGAGCGCAGGGCATCGCTCCCGTAGGAAGCGACAGGCCTGCTGGGACACAAAAACTACTGAGGAGCCCCACTGCCACGCCACCCCCTCACCCCGTGACGGCAGCAACGCTAAAGCCCCCCTGACCACAGAACTCACAGAATGCCTGCGAGGACACAGATACCTGCAGAGACTAGCAGGAGAGCAACATCAGACACAAATGTAACGAGTGAAATACAGTAAATACAGGCAGAGCTCCAAATTATAGGGGGCAGTGACACATATAGCTCTACGTTTTAAAAATTTACTAAAATAGGAATAAATTCTGCTGCCGACGGCAACCTGACCGCCCCCCCCCCACCTGTGACCGGCAAGAGGCTGCCCGTCAGACTGCACGTTTCTGCCGGCCACAGCCTGTGGCCAGCGCCCAGCGCCCAGCGGCCAGCGGCCCGGGCGGGCAGCAGGCGCTCCGCGGGAGGAGGACGCGGGCCGGAAGGCCTGCCTCCTGCTGAAAGTGGGCCTGGACTCCAGGGACAGTGGAGTTTTGTAAACTTAACTTTTGATGTCCAAGTCACTTCTTTGTGATCCTGAGATAATTCTGTTTTATTATTAATACATTTCTTGATGAATCACTTCCAAAGATAAACTAAAAGTTCTGGAAAAGGAAGAGAACACTGAAAATAGCTTAAGATTTTCCTTAAAGAAAAGTCATCAATACCGTGTTTGCCATTTGCAAGGCAGGATCCATCAAGCTCAGGATTTCTTCATTATAACTTGACTCTAGGCTAATGATGTCATCGATAACATCATCCATCTGCAGGAAAAAGGGCAATGGGAGAGAGATGTAAGCAAAACCATGCAAAGCAACCCACAAAGAGATCCAACTCTTTTCTGACCCAAAGCAATAATGCTCTTTAGTTAGATTCTAAGAACTGTCCTTTCTCCCAAAATGTGAGCTTGACTAAGGCCGTCAGCACGCACAGGTGGCGGGAGGGCACCACCAGCGCCGTGTGCGTGGCGAGCGGGCGCGGCGCTGTGCTCGGGGATCTTCCCTTCAGCGGGAGCCCGAACAGGGACAGGCTATTACTCCAGCTGTTTTCCAGGCGGGAGAAACAAGAAGCAACTACCCCTAAGTCACTCGTGCAAGGCTCAGCGTCCCACGGTGAACCCAGGCCCTCAGCCGCGGTGGCATTTCACTTCCTGGGCCCGCCTGGAGGAGGGAGACGTGGCCAGCCCAGCCCTTCGCTCCGGCCAGGGTGTCGGGCCCGGCTCTCGGGCTCGGGCAGCCTGCTCTGATCTCACAGTGACTTGTAAAATAAGTTTCTCCTGGTGCAGCTGCCCTGTGCCCTGTGCCCCCCGGGGACTCCCCCAGGACGGGGTTCTCATCACAGCCCTGGAGCTGACATCCCACGGGACAATCTTATTCCTAAAGTGTCAAAGCACCAGCCGTGACGGTAAACGGCAGTGATTACGTGCGTATCGCAGCTGCTGCAAGACGAGTCTGCAAAAACATTTCTCCACCAACAAACACTTTGTGTACATGGGCTAGGTGCATGCGTGTGCGTGCGTGTGTGTGTGTGTGTGTGTGTGTGTGTGTGCGCGCGCGCGAGTGTGCATGGGCATGCCACAAGGCCTGGATCTTAGGAGTCCTTCGTAAGCACATGACGAAATCTCACGACTCAGAGACACGCTCCTGTGGGTCCTTTTTCTTTCTTTCTTTCTTTTGTCACTTCCAATTAAAGAGGACAAGCTCCAGCATCATGGGACTGTGGAACTTTTGTTCTCCCTCTGTCTGTACTGGAGGCAAAGCCCCCAATCCTTAATGCTTCAGTGGGCCTATCTGTAAAATGGGTTCATAATGCTCACCGCCTTACTGGATTCTTATAAGGTTTCAGAATAAGTCATGCAAAGTGCGCACAGTGCTGAGAAGAGTGACTGGAAGTCTGTTTTGAGTAACTCCCAGCATACTTTATTAAGTTCCATCTGTACGTATACCAGTTTTATTTGTCTTGTTTGTTTTTAAGAGATAATTTTCTGATTATGCTAGTGAACAGGCAAATGGACCAAGGGACTTAAAAAAAAACCTTTCTTTGTAAATTTTTACTTTATTTACACTATAAAAATTAGAGAACTTGGTGTGATAAAATTTTTAAATAATTTTTTCTTTTATGAAAAAAGTAATGCAAGCTGATAACAGAAAATATAAAAAAGCAATAAATTTTGTGGCTTATTTTGCTTTCTCTTATACATCTATGCACACATTATAAATATATAACTATATCAATAAATGAATGTAGCATAATTTATATACCCATTAAGTAGACTGTCATAGAACCTTTAATTACTGATAACAGCCTTCTATCAAAACTGCTACCCTACACATTTGCATAATATACACATATGATGGTATCTAAATGAATTATAGCATTTTAATTTTGTTTACTGAACTTTATGTATTATACGCACTATTTAATTACTTAAAGCAACTTAGGGAAAATGCATTTTAAGTCTAATCTCTTAGTAATTATTTAATCTTGAGACACTATGAAGGAAATGGCTTCTATTTAAAGCTCTTTATCTTTAAAACTAAATCAGTAAAGGGATTAAAGGAAAATTCACTTTACAGAGTGTACAGACTCTGCCCCCATGAAGCTGAGAGCTCTAGGGCACCTCTCATCATAAGTGAAATAGCCAAACGGTTTTCACTAACGACAATTAGTAGATATCTGAGTCCCATGGGATACTCAATACTATGTACAAAATGGGAAATAGTGTATTTGATATAGTCTACTCTGAAGATTCACAGTGAACATGAAAACTGAAAAGGCTCTCACTATCCCTAGAGAAAAAACAAAAACCTGCTTAATTGTATTTATTTATACAAAATTCTCTCTTTTTGGACCACAGCGTATTCCCTACTCCCTTTGCCATGTGCAGTAACCCTTGTTAGCATCCTGTAGCGCAGCCCACCAGGAGGAGAAATTAGAGGTGAAGTGTCACATGTGCGGTCAGGGGGCATTCAGACACATGGACAGGCCGGTGTCTTGAAGGATAAGTAAGGACCTGGTACAATCCAGAGAGAGAAGGAGTCTTGGCAAATATAAGAGCATGTGTGAATGCCTGAGTTGTGAAACAAAAGGAATATAATGGAGTGAGTAGGAGTGGTATGAGTTCAAACTGAAATAAAAGGCATACGATATAAATACATAAATAAACAAAACAAATACAAGAATCAATGGAGGCGGGGGCTTAAGCATCAGGATGGTGTGATTAGCCACAGAGTCCGATCCTCATTCCCAAGTGTTCCATCCTGGGCCCAAGCCCCTCAGTACCTGCATGCAGGATGCTCGGGAGTGTGTGTTCATTGTTGGGCATTCACTCTCCGCCCTGTTTTGTTCTTCAAACTTATAAAATCCCTGCAAAAACACAAGCGAAATCAGCCCTTGACTTGGGTTTGCAAATGACCCTTCAACCAACCACATGTTCACATGAGGCTGATTGTGCAGCAACAAGATGAACTACATTTTCAAACAAAGGTGAATCTGAGCAAGAAATGAAATAATGAAAAAAGAACTTGCATCAAATCAGCCTGTTAGATGACAAATATGGGCAGAGAAAATAGGACAGTTGGTTTGGGCAGGGGGTAAAGACTTGATTCCTTTAGAAATTAAAATCAAGCAAACTTCTGAAAAGTCACCTTGGAGTTTCAGAACTCCATTAAAATGAGGCTCGGCACCTCATAATCTGGAAATGACAGACATTAAATAAATCACAACTCTCCTCTCGGATTTCCACGCACCACATTCTGCGGTCCGAGTCTTGTCTCCAATCAGCCTTTACAAAAGCAGGTTGGATAGGCAGCAGCTTTTATGATAAACTGAATTTATCCAGCAATTAAACACTTGCCTTTCTGTTAGATTCTCGTGGGTTGTATTATTCAAATCCATCCACACACATTCTGTACTATTTTTTCCACTTGGGGAGAAATACAAGCGGAACTTCAAACCGCCTGTCCCACACCTTGTCTATTTTTGCTTTTCCTTTTCCACCTTCCCTCTCCTCTCTCTGCACTTTCACTGCTTTGTAAACGGAAAGGCATTGAAGAGGAGAGAGCCCTGAGCAGAGGCAACAGAAACAGGGGTGGGAAGGGCCAGGGCTCCGCATGTGCCATCGCCCCAAAGCCGAGAGGCTGCGAAGGAAGGGCTGGGCGCTGGGCAACCGGGACAAGGCCTGTGAATGTCGCCACGCGGACAGACCACAGTCCACAGTCAAGTGCAGGAACAATATCCAACAGACAGTCATTTAGTGTAAGAAAACAGGAGAGGGAAGAGACATGAATTACCTCTTTTTCACAGTTGGAGTTAAGTGTGAGCATAGCCATGGGGCTGTTGGGTGCGCTGCTCCCCGGCACTGGTGGCATGACATGATCGCCAGGCTGGTTTGGACATGGCAAGCTCAGGACTTGGTTGGCATGTTTATTTGCTAAAGTGGTAGAAAGGTACTGCTTTACCTGCTGCCTTTGGGCTTGCTGTATGTGGTACTTGGTGGGGTTTTCCAGGTGGGTCTGCACCTGAACATAGCCGCGGGGGGAGAGAAGACAGCGCTGTTATTGGTGAGTTCAGACAGCTCCGGTTCAGGCACAGACCGGAGGCGTGCCAGTCCACCGGCAGAATCAAGCCCCGTCCCGGGTGCATACCAGCCACTGTGCTCATGGTTCTCACATCGCTGAAGCCCAGAGCCTCACTCTTAGGACTTGGGCTCCCACTTTGCCTGTCTGGTTTCCCGGGGAACGAGGGCACATCTCTGTAAACCCGGCCCTTCTTCTCAAGTCGAACTAAAAATATGCAACTAACTGTAGGGCAAAAATTTCCCCAACACACCTGAACAGATTTATTAAGATCAAAACAACAGTCTAGTAGAAGGAGCATAGCATAACTCAGCTTATTTCACCCTCCCTGGCAAACAGAACAGCTGCTTGTTTTGTTTGTGTGTGTTTTTTAATTCCATAAGAAACACCTGTAATATGGTTATTGAAAATAAAAAGCTTCTGATGCTTAAAGCAGGTGTCGTGGATTAAATCCTTCACCTTCATTGGACACAATAAGTCAACATCTTAATTAAGATCGTGAAGTCAACTGAAAAAGCAAGTGCCCAGTACACAGCTTCTTACAAAGCACTATCACTTCTCTGTATTCTTAACACACGAATATTAAGTTACCAAGATATTTGTCCTCCTTTCTTATTTCTCATAAACATTAATACAGAATTAAAAATGCTTTTTTAAAAATCAGTGATACCCAAAGTCACTTTTCCTTGACAAACATGATTTACTCTTACGAGCTAAGCACAGCCAAGCACTGGGGGGAAAGCCTGCTAATATTTACTGAGTTTAAAAATAAAATTGAATTACTTCTTACGGTAAATAGCACCAAACTACAATTATTTCAACAATTATACTTCTTGAAAGTAGTGTCTATTGCAATAATGTGAAAAAGCAAATTACTCAATGCAGTGCATTATATCTCAGAGACGGGATAGGAAGAATAAAGCTCACCTGGTAGTGATTATATTCTAGCATTTCCAGCATAACAACGCTTTAGGTGGCCCACTCCAACGAGAAACGGTTGGCTATTCGCTCCCTCTACTCCCTGCAGTCCCGATCGGAGACTGCCTGGCATAGAGAAGGCACCACACAAGGTGTCCCGAGGCACCGCCGGAAACTGCCACAGCAGCCCTGCTTATAATAACCTAAGCTAATTAGTTATGCATGTAAGAGCCCGTTCACACAAGGGTTGTTGTTATTTTTTCTGGAAGCACTACAAGCTTGGTCTTAAATATTGATATAAATGTCCCCCCTTGACTTGACGTCATGCTTTTTTTCATAAATATAAAAGAAGCTTTTTAAGTGATGAGCTATCAAAGTCAAGCTCAGTGTCAGATCAAGGCCGCTTCACTATTCATCTTTAGTTCCAGTAGGATTAATAGACAATGGCATTTCTCTTCCAGCCGTAGGTCCGAGCTCTGTCCCCTTCGGAGAACACACTGCTGGGAGCTGCTGCTACACATGAGGTTTCCTGAGGGCCAAGCAGCCGCCACTTGGACTCGGGACCATGGTCCTTCAGTGCAGGCGTCTGTGCCGAACCTGCAGGCCCTCAGCCTCACCTGGCATCCGGTCTCCACGTGCACCTCACCCTTAGCTGGACAGACGTGGAACCTCCCCCCTGACCTCACATCAGGAAGAGGGAGCGTTCCTGAATAAAACAGCTCTTGCACACACACACACAATATACCTTTATGTGTGAGTATATTTAAGTGGAACGTCTCCCCGATTTAACCCTCAAATTAGAAAGCATGAAAATTTACGAAAGATCTTTCAATACAATTCTGGGGCTAAAGGAGAACAAGAGTTATATACACAGCTGATGCATTTATACATTTACTCATTTATTCATTCTATTACTCACTGTTATTATATGCTAGACACTGTGCAAGGCATTGAATTTACATTGTGAACAAAGAGATGGTTGCCAACTTTATGAAACTTATGGTCTGGAATGAGGCAAAGGAAGAAAAAAGGCCAACAAATATACAACTAAAACTATGATAAGATTAATAGTCACTGGTGAATTGGGAGCTGTTTTCAGCATAAAAATCTGAAATTCAGTAATTCTGTCCACATGGTGGGCAATGAAGCCCTTTAGATCACGGTCTCCAGTGGTTCCAGACGAGTGAGGTGAGGAGCACCAGAGGCTCAGAGACACTCCAAGTTCCAGAAAGCGCCTGGACCCGGCAATAATGAGGACAACAGACATTACTGAAATAACCATAAATGAGGCCATGAGTGCAAAGTGCTTATCTCACTGTTACACTTAGAAAAGAAAAGGCTGCACATCTAAAAATAAATGGCAATTCACTGGCAGATCCTCGTTCTTTACTGAATCAGAACTTTGTGCGTTAGTGAGGAGAGGCCACGTGGTCTCCAGTTAGCTTTGCCAGCGAGGTCTGCGCTACATTCGCGGTGGGGTGACCGGAGCGGGATGTGTGCCTTTTTAGGTTTCAGTTAAGTTGAGAACAGATTGGCTATCCATACTATGCAGTAGATATATCATCTCCAGCCATTTCCAGCCCAAACACCTGGGTCAGGAAACATAACAGGCCCATGAACTCTGGGGCAATAACAGGGAGTGGAGGTCTGGGGCAAACTGGGGGATGCACACTTCACCTAAAAGAAAAGGTTGACTGTGGTGGCCGGGGAATGGCGGCCAGTAGAGCTAGATCTTCCACTTCTTCAATGTAGCTGGAAGTCTCAACTTTTTTGAGCAACATTTCCCAGATTAAGAAAATGACACCCGATTGTTTGATTGTACAAATCAAACTCAGCTCACAAGTGACTAGAATGTGGTCTCTGCTCCCACTGCTCATGAGGACACCCTCCGTATCCATGTTCCTGGGAGCGGCCCAGTTCTCAAAAGTTAGTCCCTCTTCTGAGAACTTAGTGTCAAACCTGCTGTTTCTCTGAGAGGCGGCCGCCTGACTACGGTCAGCAGAATAGGAAAGAGTTCGAGAACTGGGGTTGAATTCTGCCTTTGCAAGTTACAACTTATGTGATCTTCCATGAGTCAGCAGCATTTGTAGGCCTTCCTTTTCTAGGTGCTCCATGAGGCGCTAACAGAACCCACCACACAGAATTTCTGGCTTTAAACTATCTGAAACCGCTGTTCTAAAACTGTGCATATCACAGCACCTTTTAACTATTCAAGTTTGTTGTGTTTCTGTGGATTACACTTATCAATAGTTAGCATATTAGAAATTAAAAATGAGAAATTTTTAAAACATAAGAGTATATACTAGCACATACTCCTCTGAACATGAGAGCAATGACATTTTAACACATCCTGTAGCATTTATAAAACTATTATGCATACTCGTGAGATAAGAAGGAAAAAAGGAAATTAACAAATTGGTATTATTATGAGGACTAGAGGCCCAGTACACGAAATACGCACACCATGGGAAGGGGGGTGGGGGAGAGTCCCTCAGCCCAGCCTGCACCCTCTCCAATTTGGGACCTCTTGAGGGATGTCTGACTGCCCATTTAAGCCTGACCCTACCAGGATAGCACCTAACTGCCCCCTGCCCAGTGGGATTGGGCCTAAACGGGCAGTCGGACATCCCTCTCATGATCCAAGACTGCTGGCTCCCAACCGCTCACCTGATTGCTCCTAACTGCTTTTGCCTGCCAGCCTGATCACCCCCTAACCACTCCACTGTCAGCCTGATCACACTTAACTGCTCCCCAGCCAGCCCAATTACCCCTAACTGCCCTCCCCTGCTGGCCTGGTCACTCCTAACTGACTTCCCTGCTGGCCTAATCACCCACAACTGCCCTCCTCTACAGGCCTAGTGCCCCGCAACTGCCCTCACTTGCAGGCCTGGCCCCCCAAACTGCCCTCCCCTGCAGCTTGGTCCCCCTCAACTGCTCTCCACTGCCACTCTTCCCCCCCCAAAACTGCCCTCCCCTGCTGTCCTGTTCCCCTCAACTGCCCTCCCCTGCAGGCCTGGTCACCCACAACTGCCCACGACTGCCCTCCCCTGCCAGCCATCTTGTGTCCATATGGGGCTGCCATCTTTGACCACATGAGGGGCCATCTTGTGTCTTGGAGTGACGGCCAATTTGTATATTACTCTTGTGTTAGAGAGGATAGTTTTGACCTGGAAGGGCCCCTGCAGGGGTTGTGGAGATCCACAGCGAGGCCCTGACCTGGCCCAGCCACACTCTAGCACTCTCACCCGCCAGCCTGCCTGCCATTCACACCTGAGTGAGGAAGAGGGGCACAGAGGCTGCCAATCACCTTCTGGAGATGCTGGAGGAAGGTGGGAACCCTGCATTAACTTCCTTGTCGTCGCATGACTGTGAGGGTCTATAGTCCTCTATTTTAAAAACTATATAAATACAATTTTCTGTCTTCAAGTATCCTAAACCATAGCTTTTAAATTAGCGACTTTCCCTTCATTAATTTTAAATAGCCAGCAAATGAGCATGCAAATGAAAATATATGTGGCATTAAAATCTGCACAATTTCTTAATAATTTCTGTATTCTTTTTTGGCTTCAAACCAACTATTCAAGTTGAGGAATTAGAACAGCAAAAATTATAACAGCAAAAATTTGAAGCACAGACCACAAAATAAAGCTAGAAAACCTTATACCCTATCAAAACATCATATTTTATTGACAAAATTTTTATTTCACATAAAGAAAGATCACTATCTGGTTAAAGTGCAAAAAACAAAACAAACAAACAAACGCAAAGCTTTGACACTTTTCTTCCTTGTCACTGTGTTGTGCGGAATACTCTTGACTCAGCAGTGACCCCTGGCGACCCTATGAGTGAGGGGCATCCACAGTACCCTATCCTCAACAGCCTGCCCAGTCCTACAAACTCAGGCCTGTGCTTCTCCCTGGGTCAGCCTGCCTCACAATCGATCTTCCTCTTTGCCTGCTGCCTTCTGTATTTCCAGCGTAGTTCTCTTTCCTAAGAACCGGCCGGAGTAGGACAGCTTCGGGGAGTCACATTTGCCCCCAGTGGTATTCCCCTCCGCTGGCGAGTGCTCTCCACAGCGCTCTTTCCTTTCTTCATTCAGAAGTTGAACTGACAGTAAGAGAACTGGAATGGATCACCTTCTAACTGTCCCACTTGAGCTCTGTCACTTCCCAGGTGACACTGATAGGTCATTTGCCATCAATTTCATTCCAAAGACATCCTAGCACACTCGTATGAGACGGTGAAGCAGACACTACTATCTTGGCTAAAAAAAATAGTTCACTGGAGGAAAAAATATCCCCATCTGATGTCCACTGTTCTATTCCCTGTACTATTTATAAACCAGAATATTATAAATAAAATTGAGTGAAAATCACATAATCCCTTTAGTTTATAATTGATTTTTTTAACAAGTCAAAAAAGTATTTCAATTTCTCATTTTATGTTTAGAAAGGGAATGTGTTCTTTTGCTCATGAAATTTAAGGAAAATTAAAGTAATTATAATTCAACAAATTGCTACCCACTGTCACCCACACACCACCATTCTTCTCATAAATCTAAAGTTTAGATTCTAAACAACAGTTTATAGAGGTCAATTATGCAATCACCATTCTTATAAAAAAATGGGGAGACTAGGATGGCAGGGGAGTTAGTGAGAGATGACCAAATGACCAAGCAGCAGGCTGTGTGAGGTGACCAGGCCAGAAGGGAGGTTACTGAGGGGCAACCAGACCGGTGTGTGTGTGTGTGGGGGGGCAGTGACCCGTGTGTGTGTGTGTGCGGGGGGGGGGGGGGGGCAGTGATGGGTGACCTGGTTGGCAGAGGGGCAGTTGAGAATGACCACACAGGCAGGGGGTACAGTAAGTAGCAACCAGGTTGGCAGGGGGGCCACTAATGGGCAACCAGGCTTGTGGGCAGGGGCAGTTGGGGTGACCAGGCCAGCAGGGGGAGCAGTTGGGGGTGACCAGGCAGGCAGGCGGGTGAGCAATTAGGAGCCAGTGGTCCTGGATTGTGAGACAGATGTCTGACTGCGGGTTTAGGCCCAATCGGGCCCCAGATTGGATAGGGTGCAGACTGGGCTGAGGGACCCCCCCCCCCGCCAATGCACGAATATCATGCACCAGGCCTCTAGTCCTATATAATAACGAGAGGCCCAATGCACAAAATTTGTGCATGGGGGGGAGGGGGTGGTGGTGTCCCTCAGCCCAGCCTGCACCCTCTCCAATTTGGGACCCCTTGAGGATGTCTGACTGCCCATTTAGGCCCAATCCCACCAGGAATCTCACCCAACTGCTCCCTCCCCCCCCTCCCCCCCAGTGGGATCGGGCCTAAACAGGCAGTCGGACATCCTTCTCACATTCCAGGACTGCTGGCTCCCAACTGCCTGTCTGCCTGCCTTCCTGATTGCCCCTAAATGCTTCTGCCTGCCAGCCTGATCACCCCCTAACCACTGCCCTGTCAGCCTGATTGATGTCTAACTGCTCCCCTGCCAGCCTGTTTTCCCCCAACTTCCCTCCTCTGTCAGCCTGGGCACCCTCAACTGCCATCTCTTGCGGGCCTGGTCCCTCCCAACTGCCCTCCCCTGCTGGCCATCTTGTGGTGGCCAACTTGTGTCCACATGGGGGCAGGATCTTTGACCACATGGGAACAGCCATCTTGTATGTTGGAGTGATGGTCAATCTGCATATTACTCTTTTATCAGGTGCATGGGTGGGGCCAGCTGGTTTGCCCTGAAGGGTGTCCTGGATCAGGGTGGGGGTTCCCTTGGGGTGTGGAGTGGCCTGGGCAAGGGGCCTGTGGTGGTTTGCAGGCCAGCCATGCTCCCTGGCAACCCAAGCAGAGGCCCAGGTCTCTGGAATTTATTTACCTTCTACAATTGAAACTTTGTAGTGTGGAGTGGAGCCAAGCCTTCTGCTTGCTCCATAGCTGCCCCCATTTCTGTTTGGATTTATTTAACTTTCATAATAACTTTGTAGTCTTGAGTGGAGGCCTAGGCCAGCTAGGGCAGGTGGAAAGCTTGACTTCTTCCATTGCCTGGGAAACCCAAGCCTCTCTCCTGCTCTCTGTGGCTGCTGTCATCTTGGTTGGGGTTAATTCTCATACTCACTCTGACTGGCTGGCGGGCGTGGCTGGTGGGTGTAGCAGAGGTATGGTCAATTTGCATATTACTCTTTTATTAGATAAGAAGAGCTAATATGCAAGTGGTTGTCCCACCCTCACACCTTAATGACTCAGACACTCAACACTGGGGAGAGAGGAATGGTGACAGCCAGGCTGCACCCTGGGAGAGGAACAAGCTGCCCATCCCACAGTCTCCAGGGTCTCAGGCAACAGGGGCTGCACCTGTGCCTAGGACAGCGACAAGCCGACCTCTCCGAGGTCCTGGGCGCCATTGCCTGCACCTGTGGCTCGGGAGAGAGGCAAGCCTCTGACCCCCCAGTCCCGGGTGCCTGTGGCTGCGGCCTGGGTGAAGCCTCCCACCCATGGTCCCCTGTGGCTGCAGCCAGCCCGGGCGAAGCCAGACTGGGTGCTGGATGTCTTTGGCTGGTCAAAGGGAGGGAAGCCCAGGTCCTGAGTGCCTGTGACTGGCCAGAGGAGAGAATCCTGGGTCCGGGGTGTGGGGTGAGGCAAAGGCGGTTAGGGGTGATCAGGCCAGCCGGGAAGCAGTAGGGTTGATTGGGCCAGTAGGGGAGCAGTTAGGGACAATCAGGCAGGCAGGCAGAGGTGGTTATGGGTGAACAGGCAGACAGAAAGGCAGTGATTAGGAGCCAGCAGTCCTGGATTGCAAGAGGCAGTTGGACATCTGCCAAGGGGTCCCGCATTGGAGAGGGTGCAGATCAGGCTGAGGGACACCACCCCCCTGTGCATGTATTTCATGCACCTGGATTCTAGTCCTCAAATAAAGCAAAGTTAGAAGTGTCTAAGTTTGACAAACCTAAGTCCTTTTCCCTCTCACAGGAGTCTGCCCACCAGCCCAACCAGTCCCTCCCAATGTTTGATAAGATCTATAAAGATTTTACATTTTTAAATGGTTAGAAAAGATCAAAAGAAGAATGATACTTCATGATACAGGAAAATTATATGAAACTAATCAATGTTCATGAAGAGTGTCCTTACACACAGCCATGCCCACTCCCCACATGTTCAGGGTGGCCACACCCACTCCTTACACCTGTTCAGGCGGCTTATGCACTGCAGAGGCCCAGGCGAGTCCGTACACCATTACTGCAGGGCCCCATACCTGACATATCTACTCTCGGGATTTTTACAGAAGGTGCACACCGGCCGTGTAGCATATTTCACTGGGCTAGAATTCGGCTTTCTTATTACACTGATGTTTTGGCCAGGTGTGAAGAAAAGAATGAGGTCATTTTTCTAAAAGAAACAGTGTATGTCTATATAAGTTTGTGTAGTTGTTTTTCCAAAGACATCTAAACTGAACAAGCAGCCACGTAAGAACCCAAGGCGTGCTTAATGATTCCATTTTAAATATAAAGAAACGGAAACCCTGAAAAGAAGGTGAAAAGACTTGCCAGGATGAGAAATCAAACCCAGGTGTCCATCATTCTGTCCCCAGGAGCAAAGGCGGACACAGCCTGCACTGCTGGTGAGTCTGGATCTAGGGCGTTAACTGAGTCAAGAGGAGAAGATAAGCTACGTACATCCAGAGGTGCACTCACATACCCTTTGTGTGCACATGGAAATACACACGAATTTATGTCCCACTCTTAGTGGTTTATATACTTTCACATTGCTTCCTATCATGCTACTTTGTAGGATTCTGAATTCAGACAAATGAGTTATAAATGTGCACAAAAGGGAAGGATAGTAAGTACATTTTTTCTAAACATTTGATGTCGTAATGGAATAAACTAGACCAAAAGTTCCTAGCCAGTCCTCTATCCTTAGCTAATGTGCATGTTATAATCCTCAAGATGGGATGCTTTGTGATTAGGACAAACAATATTTAGTAGCCTCAGGAAAAAGGGTATCCTCAAAGAAACTCCTCCTATATATAATTTTTTAATCTCTCAGACTAAAATAAGGCAAAGACCCAAGTATGACAGGTCCAAGTATAAAAAGAACACCACATTTTAATGTTGGCCATATAGAAATATGAGAGATTTAAGTGTGGGAGCCATGCCTGCAGAGTATTTATAAACCTAGATAAAAAACATCACTTACAGAATCAAATTCCTAGGGGAAAAGCAGCAAGACCTAATAAACTTAATCCAATGCGCACTTTGGGAGAAAACCATGCATGTACAGGCCCTGCTCTCTGAGGATCCTGCCGGTCATTTCGCATGGGTATTAAATACCGTGTCCTAGTAAATAGCGAAGCTCAAACTATAGAAAAGAGAGTAAGAATTCATTCATTCAGAAGAGTCTACTATGAATGAGATGCTGTGCAATTTATATTCATTCCCAGGGCAGGTCAATTAAAAATAAAACTAAGAAATCACTTGAATGACCATATAAAATATTCTTGAAAGCCTCTTCACACAGTGTTTTAACCACAGGATGATAATTGATGGAATATAGAAGCAACTATAGGAGACGTACTTGTTCTTGGTACACCTGAGAGCATACATAAAGAACTCAGTACAGGATTGGGTACAAACCTTAATGTCCATGTAAATCACCTGGATCTTATTAATTAGGGTAATTCCATAGCTCGTGGGCAGGACCCACAATCATGCATTTCTAATAAAACACCTGGGGATGCTCCATGGACCACACCACACCTCGATGCGTCACACATTCTCACCTGGAGTTCTGCTCCCATGAAGAGAGTTATACGATCACCATTCGTTCAACAAATATTGCTGAGTGCCCAGCAGACGCCTGACAACTACCCCTTCTTCCCAGGCTGTCCGGGGAGGGCCTCTGGCCAGCTGGCTGAAGCACAGACCTGACGCGGGGAGAGGAGCAGGCAGAGGCAGAGGCAGGGGAAGAGCACGGAAGTGCGGAAGTCCTGGTGGGAGGGAGCCTCCCGTGCTCAGGGGACAGCAGGGAGGCTCTACTGCACACTGCTTACTTAGCTCTAACTTCCCACACTCGCCTGGCTTTCCTTCCGTCCTTTGCTAGCTTTCCCATCTCCTCTGGAATGTCAGATGCTCAGGCTCCAAGTTTGATGTTCCCCTGCACACAGCCTTGGCGACCTCGGCCAGCCCAGAGGTTTAAATGCCCAGCCCAGAGGTTCCCCTTACTTGCCTCCTCCACAGCATCCTTTGGAGGCCTGCAGACACCTCAACCTTGACAGGCCATCATCCCCTGTAAGTCAGCTCCTCCCACGTCCTCCCCACCCTTCTCTAGGTCAAAAACTGGTCCTCTTATCGTTCAACCCAGTTGCTCATTCCAAAAACCTTTCTTTCTTTTCTTCTACTCAATACCCAATTCATGGGGCACCGGCTCCCTCTTCAGAAGGCACCCAGAATTTAAGTAACTGTCCCCATTTCTAGTGTTACCATCGCCGTTTCTCACTTGGTCAGAGTCTCTTGATGGTGTGCCGCTTGCAGTCTGCTTTCATGGCACGGCTGGAGCGGTTCCCGGGAGCCAGGCCAGATGAGACCTCTGCCCGGCGGGAGCCGCTCTGCAATGGCTCCCTAGCTATGGCGGAGAAAACGGAAGTACTGACAATGCCTACAGGGCCCTGAGCCACTGCTGCCCATGGCGCTCTGTAGGAAGCACACTCTTGGGCCCCACCCCAAGCCACTGACTCAGAACTCTGGGTTTGGAGACAGAAATCTGTTTTAACAAGTTGGCCGAAGTGTGCAGACCCCTGTCCACTCCACTCTGGGTCATGACTCTTATTTATCTCCCACAACCATCCTAAGATTTTATTCAAAATCCTAACCCGCATGCTGCCAGTGCTCCCGATTCTACCCTGCTCCTCCTGGTCCAGACCACGGCCTGGCATGCAGCAGCCCCTCAGCAAGCTTCTGTGGATTGACGAGTGGATGGTGCCAGGGGCCGAGGGCCTGGACGAGGAAAGAACAGAAGCTAAGAACCAGGCTCCACTGCGCAGCCCTGGCTGGGGCTAGAGGCTGAGCTCCCAGTGGACCAGCACCTGAGGTGCGCCCAGGCTGCCATCCCTCCACTGTCCCCTCTTGGCTCAGCCCTGATGACCTCAGCACACGGCAGGAGCCCAGGTAAGGCACAGTTAAAGCAGAGTGCCCCACGCAGGGGGCTCTTGGGAACAGTCCACAGGTAATGCTATTGGCCTACCCGGTATGTAATTAAAAAAAAAAAAGTTTTCACACCAAAAGATGGCTTTCTGGTTCCTCAGGATAAATCTGAGCTGCCTGTGGTGGGCCACGGGGCAGAGCTGAGGAGAGCGCCCTCTCGGGGGCCCTCCTGACGCAGACCAGTCTGCTCCAGTGTCACCTGCCAACCCCTGTCACCTGCCGAGCCTGAAGCATCCGAGTCAGCACCCCTGTGTCACCCTCTCCCACTTCACACGTGGAGGAGGTTCCAACCCTGATGGGAAGGTGATGGTGTACGAGCACTTAGAAAGGGCCACGGCAAATGAACAACCTCATGGTTTGGGTGAGAAAATAAAAGAAATGGATGTAAACTTTGAAAAGGTCCATACACATCCATCAGCCATGATACTTGCAAGAACTTCTCTAAGGAAACCATCAGCTACAGCAGGAAAGATTTAAGGACAAGGATGGCAGCCAGAGCATTATCTGTAACGGGAATGGTCCCGAGCTCCCCAGGCACAGCCGTTTACATTCCGCCGGTGGCAGTCACTCTAGCAGTGCTGGGCAAACGCCTAAAGCACAGTGGAGCCTAGGTTCTCGGATTCTGTGTGTTCCCCAAGGCCGTTTGAGAAGCAACTTGTTCAAAAATGAAATCATTTTTCCCGTTAGAAATAATGTAAACTAAATTAATCCGTTCCAAATCCCCAAATGATCCACCATTCCCTTTTTGTTGTTGTTGTTTATCCTCAACCAGGGATATTTTTTTCCATTGATTTTTAGATTGTGGAAGGGAGGAAGGGAGAAAGAGAGAGAGAAACACCAATGTGAAAGAGACACATCTATTGGTTGTATCCTACATACTCCCTGACCAGTGCCACATCTGCAGCCAAATATGTGCCCCTGACCGGGAATCAAACCCACAACCTTTCATTCCAAGGCTGGCGTTCTAACCATTTAGCACACTGACCAGGCTGATTCCCTGTTTTAATCTTTCTTATATACAGTACATGTCTAATGCATTGTTTAATCTATAAATAAACACTTTAAAAACATAAAGGACATTAAATGTAAGTGAAAATTTAACAAAAAAGGAAATGAAATGTACAGTAAAAAATGAAAATCACACTAGAACTCACCTTTCCACCCATCCCTCTCTCCATCCTTCCATCCCTTCACTCCTCCGCCCATCCTTCCCTCCATCCATCAATGTCCAGAGCTACTAATGACTGACTATGGAGAGGAGGGATTGAGGAGAATAGAAGGGATAGGTGGGTGGAGGGGAGGATGGAGGGATGAGTAGGTGGAGGGGAGGAGGGACAGAGGGATAGAAAGCAGGGATGGAAGGATGGATGAGTGGAGGGGAGATTGAGGGATGGAGGGGTGGAGGGGTGGAGGAGAGATTGAGGGATGGAGGTGGAGGAGACTGAGGGATGGAGGTGGAGGGATGAAGGATGGGGGAGGAGTGAAAGGATGAATGGGTGGAAGGATGGAGGGAAGGATGGGTGCAGAGGAGGAGGGATGGCTGGGTGGAGGGATAGAGGGGTGAAAGGATGAAAGAATGGAAGGGTGGAGGGATGAAGGGATGGAGGGATAGAGGGATGGAGGGGTAGAGGGATGGCGGGATGGAAGGGTGGAGGGATGGATGGGTGGAAAGATATAGGGATGGAGGGGTGAATGGATGGAGGGATGGGTGGAGGGATGGAAAGATGAAGGGGTAGATGGATGGAGGGGTGGATGGATAGATGGGTGGATGGATAGATGGGTGGAGGGATGGAAGGATGGAGGGGTGAAAGGAGGGAAGGATGGAGGGGTAGAAAGGTGGAGAGGTGGAGGGGTGGATGGATAGATGGGTGGAGGGATAAAAGGATGGAGGGGTGGACGGATGTTCAAGAACCGAGGTTTGACTCTTCATTATCTGGCCCTCCGCAGAAAGTGTGCCAACCATTAATCTCCAGTAACAAAAATATGGGAAACAAATACCTAATACTATGCAGTGGATTAAATTCATTATGAGGCAACCAGGTGAGCTCAGGGTTCCCGAACCTGTACACTAGCGAGCCTGGGGCCAGATACAGCTTTGCTGTAGGGCTGCCCTGTGTATTGTGTTGTAGGATGTGGAGCAGCATCCCTGGTCTCTGCCCAGTAGATGCCAGAAAAACCTTCCCCAACACCAGCTGTGACCTCCAGACCTTCCAATGTCCTGTGGGGCCAACTTAGGCCCAGTGGAGAACCTCTGCAGTAGATGGATGCAACACAGTCCTAAAGCCCTTGTTTTATAAAACAACCCAATGAGGGGAAAGAACCTTACGTAAATAGGAGCCAAGCAGGTTAGAAACAGTATATACACAGTGATCCCAAGTCGCCCTAAACATGCTGTTTCTATGTATGCAGAGACCAGAAGACCAGTTATAAATCATTTGGCAAAGTCTTAGTAATAAATATCCTGCGATGATGAAATTAAAAATGACTTTTACTTTATTGATTCTTTTCTATATTCTCTACTATATACATGGCACTGATTTTGTAACTTTAAAAAATTTATATATTCCACAAAAAGTAAATTCTGTGGATCTGGACAAATAAAAATATATTCAGGTAGAATTCCTCTACTGAAAATGTTGCAAGCAACAAATAAACCCATGAAGTTGTTATATTGATGAAACTTGCCTCATCTCCACTTTTTCTTTACGTGCTTGGTCAGAGGAAGACTACCCTGCTATTTATGATGTTTTACTTTAACATTCAAGGCCAGTGTGCATAGTGTTTGACACACTATGGTTTTGTAGATGGCGGCGATTCCTGGCTCAATGGTGCCCTTACAACAGGCCATTGTGAGGACGGGCAGATCCCTGCCCCCACAATGGGAGGTGTGAGAGGGGTATGCCACGTGCTACAACTTTTCCATGCGCCCCAGTTTAGCACTGCTCAGAATTGCAGACTCCTTGTATTAGCATTTCCCCCCAAATGCCCCATTGTTTGCAGTTTATCTGGTATTAAAGATCATTACGGCACAGGCCATACACTTCTTTTCATGAGGTCCGACACTTAGAAAACTGGCAGGGGTCAAGTGTGTTAGAGATGAAAAACTTGCCCCAGGCCTAAGCAAAGGTCAGCTAGAAATGAGAGCCGCATGCTGCAGGTTTGAAGGTCAAGTCCTTAAGCGCTGACAACTGGCACAAAGCAGCTGCCTTGTCATAACACAAAATTTAGGACCTAAATCATGAGACTGGGGTCTCCTGTGTTTGCAGAAGGTCACTGTCTGGGGCAGTTCTGAAGACTGTACAGATACGTGAGGATGAAATCTCAGTTTGGGATTAATAACCCAAAGTAACAGCAGCTCAAGAGCACTTTCGGGCTGTGCTAGCGATGCGCTAAGCTTTGCACGCAGATGCCCTAACTACTCCCACCTAATGACCCAGTCATTCATTCAACCACCATTTCCAGGGCACTGAGGTGAGAGCAGAACTCAAGGAAAGCTCCTGATCCCACAGAAACCAGGTTTTGGTTCTGAAGCACCAACAACCCAGTGGAAACAAATCAGCAAAGGAGCCTTACAGAGAACAGCAGCAGCGGGAAGCGGGAGAGAAAGCAGCCAGCCACTGGAGGGAGAAGGGCCTCGGTGCGGGGGCCATCGAGCTGAGACCCCAAAGCCACAGCAAGGCAAGCTGTGTCCAGCACCAGAGGGCTTCGATCCTGAGTGGGAGCTGGCTTGGCATACGGAGGGACAAGGACATCAACAACCACGCCAGCAGGCTGAGCAGTAAGGTCAGCGCGCGGCCTGGGAGAGGAGTGGGCCCGGTGTTTATATGGAGCTGCTGGCCTCTGAAAGGATTTTACTTTTCTCCTTTGATACTTACCAGAAGACTTTGGGAGGTTTAAAGCAGAGAAGTGATGGAAATGACCAGGAGAAGGTGGTAAAGCATCACTCTGGGGTCAAGGTGGGTGGGAGGTGAAAGTGGACACAGGAAGAACAATTAGTGCTGGAGGCTAATTCCAGCAGGGCAAAATAAAATGCAAGAAGTTCATCAGAAGGCTGATGAACCTTGAGGCTTCAGCAGGGCTGAAGATCTGCATGTTACTGCCTGTTGCCAGACAGCTGAGAGGAGTTCCTCCAGCCTGATAATCCTTTACTGTTTACCAAATCTCACCTTTGATATGTATACTGCTTTGCTAAAGGACAAAATGTGTGAATAAAAAGCCCTGGGCCTGGAGATTCGAGGAGCTTAGTCACTAGAGCTAAGCCTCCCCTGAGTCCCCCAAAATGTCTCTCAAATTTATATTTCATATCTAGTCTCTTTATTCAATTTATTTACAGCCCTCGCCCAGATTCCTAAACCTTTGCAGCTGCAGATAAGACCCTGGCAAATTAGGAGGATCCTGTAGCCACAATCATAAAGTTGAGGATGCCTTAGACTCCTATCAGGATAAAGTGGGCTTGCATGAAATCTAATTTAAGAAAAACATGCATTAAGGACTTTATTATGCAATGTTCTGAAAATCTCACACCACCATCAAGTTATTATAAACTAGAGGCCTGGTGCATGAAAACCGTGCACTGATGGTGGTGGGTAGGGGGAAGGAATTCCATAGCTTGGCCTGCACCCTCTCATAGTCCAGGACCCCTTGGGGTATGTCTGCCTGCCGGCTTAGGCCCAATTCCCCCAGGAATTAGGTCTAAGCCAGCAGTCAGACATCCCTTTCACAGTCTGGGGTCCTCGAAGTCTGGGAACCCTCGCTCCTTACCGCCCACCTGCAGCTGAGGCGGGAGAGGCTCCTGCCACTGCTGCTGCACGTGCTGCACTTGCCAGCCATGAGCCTGGCTTCGGACTAAGCAGCATCCCCCCTGTGGGAGTTCACTGACCACCAGGGGCACAGCTCCTGTGTGGGGCCTGGATGGGATGCAAGAGGTTGGCCAGCCAGGGAGGGATAGTAGGAGGGCTCTAGGGTGTGTCCAGCCCGTCTCACTCAGTCCTAATCAGCTGGACTATAGCAGCAAGCTAACTTATCAGTCAACTATATATCCCCTAGTGGTCAGTGCACATCATAGAGAGCAGTTGAGCTGCCTTAGCATGTCATTAGCATATTATGCTTTGATTGGTTGAACAGACAACCAGACACTTAGCATATTAGACTTTTATTATATAGGATGATGCACACCATTATAATATCCCATATATGCCTGCTTGGAGTATACAAACTAAGTACATTGCCAACTATCAGAGCACAATGGAGAAGGGTGCTCTAGTATTGTTATAATCTGGCTGGAGTTTGACATAGATCTCAGTTCAAATCCTAGGCAAGTTGTTTCAATGTTTTTGTTTGTTTGTTTAAATATGTTTTTATTGATTTCAGAGAGATGAAGGGAGAGAGAGAGATAGAAACATCAATGATAAGAGAGAATCATTGATCGGCTGCCTCTCACATGCCCCTCTGCTGGTGATGGAGCCCACAACCTGGGCATGTGCCCTGACCAGGAACTGAACCATGACCTACTAGGTCACGGGTCGTCAAAACTCAACCACTGAGCCACACTAGCAGGGCTGCTTCTATGTTTTGAACTTGAGTTTTCTATTTACAAAATGGGACCATGAATACTACCTACCTAGTAGTTGCTGATCTTGTTAAGTGATAAAAATGCATAAAAAATACTCAGCACACAGTACATGCTCAGTAAATAAACAATGTTCTCTTTTATGGTTGGTCTTGGACTTTTTGCTTTCACATTCAAGTAGACCAGTGTTAGATCATTTCGCTCATCCACCTCAAAACAATTTAAGGCCAACTTAAAGGAGTGGAGAGGTCACATGTTAGACATTTTTTTCATCTTTGTCTTTTTAGCTGGCTCAACTATCATGACTAGATGGTAAGAATCGATGAAAGAAACAACAGGAAGTAACTGTTGACCAACTATGAGTCTCATATCCATTAATGAAAGAAGAGGAAATGTGATCATTGCTGTGAATACCTTAATTCAAAACCCAAGAGTTCTGGACAGCAAGATGGTGCCAAACCCAATGTCCAGATGACAAAGCTTTAAATATGAACATATTCATCACATCATTTTTTTTGTAATAATAAAAATGTAATTACAATCACCAACATTAAAATAATGGCAAAGTAAGTACATTCATTTTAGAGTTATGCAATTACTGAAAATAATATATAAGGGGAATATACAGCAGTATATAACACATGATTTGAAAATTAAGTGCATATGCAAAAGTATAAAAGCTATGAATTCACTGACCCAAAAACATATTAATTGGGGAAAAAAAGTAAGAAAATTATATTTTAGCTGAAAACCAGTCTAGCTCAGTGGATAGAGCGTTGACCTACGGACTGAAAGGTCCCAGGTTCGATTCCAGTCAAGGGCATGTACCTTGTTTGAGGGCACATCTCCAGTGGGGGCTGTGCAGGAGGCAGCTGATCAATGTTTCTCTCTCATTGATTTTTCTAACTCTCTATCCTTCTCTCTTCCTCTCTGTAAATAAATAAATAAATAAATAAAATGTAATTTGAAAAAAGAAAATTATATTTTAAAATAGTTTTGTATTAGAATAATTTGATATTTCCATCCTTCCAAACTTTCTGGTATAATTATGATAATAAGAAATTGCCATTTATTTTGGCTGAGGAGATAGCCTCCTATTGGAAAAGTGGGGAATATAGGCATTTCTTTTCCATTCTCCCTTGCAGTTCAGGAGTAAACATCATTTAGGATCCACCAATGAGATATATTCTCAATGACTCCGGAGCTAGAGATGAGTGGCAAGCACAAGAGGTCGTCACGCTGCAGGAAGACTGAGTCTGTGGGGGTGGGGGACCAGTGGAGCAGGTTCCAGTGGTTAATTTCCAGACCAATTCTGCACTGTGGTTTGAGGTACAGCTTCTGGCAACATGGCTCCAAGCCTGGTTCTTCATATAAAAATATTAGAGGCCCGATGCATGAAAATTCGTGCAAGAGTAGGCCTTCCTTCCCCTGGCTGCCCGAACCGACTTCCCTCCGGCGCCCAGGAACTGAGCTGCTTCCCTCTGGCTGCCGGCAGGCACCCGGACGCGGGCTTCGCTCCGGCCCCAGCTTCATCTGGAAGGACATTCAGATCGATGCCTAGAAGGATGTCTGGTCTGATCAGCATATTACCCTTTTATTATTATAGATGTATATACTTAAATATGTGACTACATATAAATGCAAGCCATCCTTCCAAAAATATATATACACTTTAACAGCTGGTAGCTCAATTTTGTAAATGAAATGTATTTTAATAAAAACTGCCTTTAAAATTATTCAAAGTGTGTATACATTTTTGGGACACCCTGTATATTTATTTACATGTATATAAAGGGGAATTATTATTCATTAATTTTTATGTAGAAATGTTTAACACAAACAAGAACTATATATGTCATTGTTATTATACCTGATTATGATACACACTTCTTATATTTAATGGAACACAGGCTCTAGCTTAGAAAAGAATTCTACAACATGGAAAATCCTCAAATGAATGGATTCTTAAGATTTCCTTCCATTGGAAGCAAGTGAAATGAATTGTTAGCATTTTTCTCTGGGTCATATCTTACATTTGAATGTAATTATCTGGAAGTAGATACTATTTCTCTTTAACTTTGGAGAAAAATGTGACTGATTATGTTTAACACCCATGTTTATATTGATGCTTTTCTCAGTGACTGACCCACAGAACACAGAAGCTGTTACATAAAGATATATATATTTCATTAGAACCTAGTAAACTAAGATTTATACCTCCTTCTATGCTTAGTACAATATGTGACTGATTATGTTCAATAAATACCTGCTCCAGTATTGAACTGATATGAACAAGCCGGGATAGTTCATTATTTGCACAGGTTAAGCCCCACTAGAGGAAGTGAAGCTCAGGGGCCTTGACTTAGTCCCTATTTTATCAACCACCCCTGTGCACAGCACCCTTAGCAACTACCCTCATTCGTATATGGACTCATCCACCACTGCGCAAGTATGGCATCTACCCAACTGCCACCTCATCAATGGAGTCCTGAAGTCTGAGAAAGTAACAATTTGCACACAAAACAGACAATAAATACACAACAGTGTCGAGTTCAGTTGTTGCAGAGTTTCTACTGCCTGACCATACTCTCTGAAGTGCAAAATTGTCCTTTAAAAACAAGTGTTCAAATCTAGTAGTATCGATGAGCATGAATTGTGTGTGTATGTGTGTGTGTGTGTGTGTGCGCGCGCGCGCGTGCATGTCTAATAAAGGAAGGAGAGGAGGGCAACCTCAACAGAAACAATGAGAAGACCATGAAAACCACTCTTCCTAAGAAGAGGCATTTTGTTAACTCACGTTAAAAAGAGAGAGAGAATTCCCTTTCTCATTTAAAGCGCCATAATCCATTGGGTCACAGTTAATAAAAATTACTATCAAGTCTATACTGCATTCCCGAAAGCCAGTCACAGCTTGACAGCATCCTGGACGCCAAGGGCTAATTCACTTGGCTCAGCGTCCTGCCCAGATGCCCGGGCACTGCAGGCGCTCCCTCACCGGAGAGCTGAGTGATTATTTCCATCGAAAGAGTCGACTGCGGCGCCCTGATCAGATGTAGCCCATCACTGCACACGATGATCAGTATCCCAAGGGCTGAAATCCAAGTCACCTTCATGCAAACTCAACAAGCAGTGTTGTCACTGCCCCATTACCTCAGCCTTCTCTCTGGACCACAGAAAAGCCTTCCAGTACAAATGCAAGGTGAAGGAGCGCTCACAGAACTCGCCCCTGAAAAGGACGCTGGCACAAGACAGGAAACGCAGCACATGGCAAGCTCCCTCACACGGTCAGACGGAAGTGTTGTTCAAGCCTCAGGAACACGATGATGTTCATTAAACAGGGATAAAATAAGCTCATTAAAAAAAACCTTAAAGACAAATATAAATTCAGGCCACAAAGCCCCATCTCATGCTTCTATTTCTACTCCCTAGAATTAATCAATTTCAGAGTTTACATGGATTTTGTTTCCAGGCTAAATTAAATAGAATTAATAAAATGCAATTACATACATCTCTTATAAATTGCATATGCTCCTGCAGTTTCTTTAATAATGTGAACTTTCCAGGTCAACACACCCACATTTCGCCTTTTTAAGAAGCAGCCACCTCATTTTCCATTCTATTATTACAAATTTTAAATGATTCCAGATTGAAGGCCATTCAGGTGATTCCCGATTTTCACTATTATAAGCAAGACAGGACTGCATCTACCTGCATCCATGAACATTCCTCCGCCCCGAGCTCCTGGGGCGTCTTGAAGAAAGCAGAGGCCTGTTCTGTGTGGAATCGGTGCTGCGCAACCCCCTGCCAGAGGACCCCCCTTTGTATGCCCAACAGGGGGCCCCAGTGCCCGTGCACCCTCACGAACACCGACTCCAACAGGTTTGAGAAGCTGTTTTAACAAACTGGTGAGCAGCTAACAGAATTAGTGTCACACTTTCTTTGGGAAATAGCATGAAGCTTGACTTCAAAGAAACCATAGGAGACATCACTGCCCTAAAGATAATTATAGTGTAAAGAAAAATGGCAACACAGAAAACAACTAAGAAATGACCAAACAACCCTAGCCAAGTGGCTCAATTGGCTGAAGCATCGCACCGATCACCAAAAGACTGTGGGTTTTATTTCTGATCAAGGCACACACATACCTGGGTTGCAGGTGGGGAGGTAACTTATGTCTGTCTGTCTGTATCTCTCTCTCTCTCTCTCTCTCTCTCTCTCTCTCTCTCTCTCTCAATAAACATGTCCTTAGGTGAGGATTAAATACTATCCATGCTGAAAGCGGTTTGGCTCAGTGGATAGAGAATCGGCCTGTGGACTGAAAGGTCCCAGGTTGGATTCTGGTCAAGGGCATGTACCTCGGTTGCGGGCACATCCCCAGTTGGGGGTGTGCAAGAGGCAGCTGATCGATGTTCCTCTCTCATAGATGTTTCTAGCTTTCTATCCCTCTCTCTTCCTCTCTGTAAAAAAATCAATAAAATATATTTTAAAAAATATTACCCACGAGAGCCCCTCAGGGAGTTAGCCCAGAGGACAGAGCTGGAGCCTCTGGGCTGAGCACCACAGTTTCCTGGTTGGGATGTGCCTCACTGCTTCTCTTTTCCCTTTAAGTGTTCCCTCCTCTAAAAATTAAAAAAATATATATTGAAATTTATTGAAATATAACTGACATAATGTAATATTAGTTTCAGGTGTACAGCATGATTTGATATATGTGTATAAAGTGAAATGATCACCACGGGAGGTCTAATTAGCATCCATCACCACAAAGAGTACAAATTATTTTTTTTCATTTTTAAAATTTGTGCAGAATGATATAATAGCTATCTTCCTGCACCCTGAAATGAAAACAATTAAAACGCTGTCTGTTGCTTTGGATTAACTGTTGGAGATGACAACCAGACCCTCGATTCTCCTGCCCAGCCTGCCCCACACTCCCCCGGGGCACCACGACCCACATTGGTCATGTGCTGATCCAGTCCATGTCTTCATGCATTTACAGCATAACAGCTACGCAGTCCCTGTGATATTTTATGTGGTTTTAAATAAACACAACAGCCCTGAACGGTTTGGCTCAGTGGATAGAGCGTCGGCCTGCGGACTGAAGGGTCACGGGCACATCCCCAATAGGAGGTGTGCAGGAGGCAGCTGATCGATGTTTCTCTCTCATCGATATTTCTAACTCTATCACTCTCTCTTCCTCTCTGTAAAAAAATCAACAAAATATATATTTTTAAAAATAAACAAAACATAAATATTGACCATATGTACCGTATTTGCCGGCATATAAGATGATTTTTGGCCCTGAAAATAACGTATTTGCCGGCGTATAAGACGACTAGGCGTATAAGACGACCCCCTAAAATTTCCACTCAAAATACAGAGTTTGTTATATACTCGCCGTATAAGACTACCCCCCACTTGGAGGCATATTTTTCAGGGCCAAAAAATCGTCTTATACGCCGGCAAATATGGTATGTCTGAACCCACTTGTTGTCATCACTCAGGATTACATTTCTGAATCGATCTACATTGATATAAATGTTCTCATTTATTTTCTTGATGCTGAGAGTCCATGCAATCCATCCCTTACTGATAGTCATTTAAGTTGATTGCAATTTGTTGTAAACACATATGATACTGCAGTTCATGAATCCTTTCGGGTTTCTCTAGGGTATAAAGCTTAAAGTGGAACTGCTAGATTGTAGGTTCCACATGTTGAAGACTTTATTAAATGTTGCCAAATTATAACTAAGGTGCCGGTACACTCTATGCTCATACTGGCAACATATGAGGGCTCTGAGTTCCCTGTTCTGTCCAAACAGGGAATTATCAGGCTTCCTAACTTTTGCCAATCTGACTGTTGTAAAATAGTATCTGCAGTTCCTCTGATTAGAAATCAGGTTGAGCTTCTGTGAGCTGTCTATATTCTTTACCTTTGTCTTGTACCATTGATTTCTTATTGCTTTTTAAGAGTTCTTTATATATTCTAGGTACAAATCCTATGCTGTTCCTGTTACTGATATTGGTTTCACCTTTGTGTTTCTATAGCTCCACCTGCCTTTCTTGAAACCAGTCCCACAGCACTGCCCGCATCAGCTCTCCAGAGCAAAGCAAAAGTGCTTATAAAAAGAAAACGTACGTTCTAAAAGATTTGAAACAAAATTATGTTTAATGACCTCATTAGTGAATTATTCCATAAACATTATAATACAGTGTCAATCTATAATATCTGGTTTCTAAACACTGGAAAATTGCTGTTTGTTTGTTTTTTAAAATATATTTTATTGATTATTTACAGAGCGGAAGAGAGAGGGATAGAGAGCTAGAAACATCAATGAGAGAAAATCATCGATCAGCCGCCCCCCTGCACACCCCACATTGAGGATGTGCCCGCAACTCAGGCACATGCTCTTGACCGGGAATCGAACCCAGGCCGCCCAAGTCCACAGGCTGACTCTCTATCCACTGAGCCAAACCGGTTTCGGTGGAAATAGCTGTTTTAAATGAGAACTTTTGTATACAAATAGACTCACTATTTAATCACTATCACTAATTATGATATTCAAATTCAATACCGAACATTAAAACCTGTGTGATAACTAAGAATCAACTCTGTTGTACTAAACTTACCATTCATGTAAATGTCATACATTCATAATTTTCACGTCCCAACATTTATAATACCATCTTTGGAAAGAGTGGTTAGAAACTTAACAGATTTTAGCAGCTCATAAAGGAAATCACTATAGTCTATAATCAGAAGCATCAAAGACATTTTCTAAGGACTTAATTCAGATTAAACAGATTTTATCACAAAAATCATCTACCTCACAGTGACAATGTATCAAATGTGACATTCATTTAAAGTACTTAGCACAATGACAGACACATATGAAGTAGCTAATAAATAAAAGCTGCATTTCCTGTACCAGCAAACATGGGGTCAAGAGGCAGAATGGGGGCTGTGTTGACAGCTCCCACTATAAATCATGCCCAACAAGGGTGTCTCCACTCTAGATCCTGACACTTGGGCATCTTAGAAAGTAAGAAAACAAAACCCAGCCACTGTCCTCTAGACAGATCTGTAATCCAAGTCAGATCTACCAGGGTTTAATCAGCTTTGTGACAAGCATTGTGAAGTCACTGTCTAAACGGTAAATAATTATATCATTAAAGACCATGTTTTGTAAAGGCAGAAAACTTAAAGATTACACAAATGGACTTGTGCACAACTCATCCCTCTGCTATTTGGGAAATTTGTGAAATGTCTCAGATAAATTATTTTAAGAGAAAGAAACCTGGCGGAATGCCAAATAATGGCCTTTATTAATTAGAGTGGTAAAGCAAGGTTTTGGTTTCACCTCCCTGATGACTGACACCATAGACACGCCTAGTCACCATTCAATCTTCCAACAACAGCGAAGAACCAGCTGGAGGGCAGGCATTACCTGACTTCAAGGCACACAAGAATGCTACGGGAACCAAGACAGTTGGTAATGGTGACAAGATAGATCAGTGGGCAGAGAGCACAGAAATGGGTGCACAGGCATGGGTCTGCTCATCTGGCAAAACAATGGAGAAATGACAGTCTTTTCAACAAATGGTACTGGACAACTGGACATCGAATGTACAAGGATGAACTTCACTCACATCATACAGCAATACAGAAATTACCTCAGAGTAAATCTTAAAATCTTAAAATATAAAACCTCTAGAATAAGACATAGGAAGAGTTTTATAATTTTGGGTTAGGCAAGGAGTTCTTAGATATGACACCAAAAGCATAATAAAAGAATAAAGTGATAAATTTGGCTTTGTCAAAATTAAAAACTGCTCAACCTACACTATTAATAGAACAAAAAGACAAACCACAAAATGGGAGAAAATATTATACCTGATACAGGACTTATAGATCCAGAATAAATAAAGAATTCTCAAAATATCTATAATAATAAAAGCATACTATGCTAATTAGACTGGACATCCCTCCAGGTGACCTTCTGGATGAAGCCGGGTCCTGGGTGGCAGAGGAGCCGGCGCAGGCAGCCGGGGAAGGAAGCCCTGCTCTCGCATGAATTTCATGTATCGGATCTCTAGTAATAAAATAAACAGCCCAATTAAAAATTGGGCAAATTTCCCCAAAAGAAATGTATAGATAGAAAATCAGAACATGAGACAATGCTCTACCTTATAAGTCATGAGGAAAATGTAAATTACAACCACAATAAGATAGCACTATATACTTATCAGAAAAAGAATTGCCAATTCAAGTGTTGGAGCAAATGTAAGAAAATGCAGCCCTCAAACACTGCCAGCAGGAATATAAAATGGACCCAGCTAGTGTGGCTCAGTGATTGAGTTTTGACTATGAACCAGGAGGTCATGGTTTGATTCCTGGTCAGGGCACATGCCCTGTTGTGGGCTTGATTCCCAGTGTGGGGTGTGCAGGAGGCAGCCAATCGATGATTCTTTCTCATCACTGATGTTTCTATCTATCTCTTCCTCTCCTTTCCTCTCTGAAATCAATAAAAATATTTTTAAAAGAATATAAAATGGCATAACCAGTTTGGAAAAGGAAAGAATGCATTCATGAAAAGATCAGTACATACATATTTATTGCAGTTTTACTGATTAGATTTAAAGATTGGAAACAACCCTGAATGTCTGTCAACAGAGAAAAGGATAAACAAACTGTGGAACATGCATCTAAAGCAGGGCTCTCAACCTCTTCAATGCTGCCATCCTTTAATACAGTTCCTCCTGTCATGACCCACAGGTTGAGAACCGCTAGCAGGGTCGCCTAAGACCATCAGAAAACACAGATATTTACATTACGATTTGTAACAGTAGCAAAATCACAGTTATGAAGTAGCAACAAAATAATTTTATGGTTGGGGGTCACCACAACATGAGGAACTGTATTAACAGGTCGCGGCATTAGAAAGATTGAGAATGATTGATTTAAAGGAATACTAGTTAGCAATCAAAAAGTGAGCTATTCATTCATGCTGCAACACTGCTGAACCACAACTCACCTGTAATTACACCTGAGTGAAAGAAGCCAGGCCCCTCCCCCCACCAAGAAAAGACTACATAATGCATAAAGCCATATTTATTAAACCCTAGAAAATTCAAACTACCTATCATGATGAGCCACATCAGTAGTGCCGGGGGATGAGAGGCCTGAGCAGGATAAAGAGACACAGGAAATGTGTGAGGGTGAAGGGATGCTCATTCACTTACTGTGGTGATCATGTCACAGGTGTGTAATATATCATGGTTTATCAAATCCCAGACTTCTACAATATGTGCAACTGATCACATACCAATTATATTTCAATAAAGCTGTTTTACAAATTAACAATTATTAGTAGTTACTCAAACGGTGCTATTAATGTGCTGCAGCAACACACACACACACACACACACACACACACACACACACACGCTTTCTTGCCAGCCTCTGAGATAGGTACTATTGCTTTTACTCCTGTTTTACAGAGGAGTGAAGAGAGGAAAATATCATTAGTAGACTAAATTTCTTTCTCTTGATTAACTCCGTGTCATACTGATTATTAATATATTCTGGGGACTGTCTTCAGAGCCAGGACAGAGCGAAGCCGTGGGGCCATGTGGTCCTTCTGTCACGTGACTTACACAGAGAAGGGTATAGATAAGTAAGGGCAGTTTTAAGGATAAGCTGGTTTGTACAGTAGGTGGAATACAAAGAAACTTCTAGGAAGGGGTGGGTGGGGAGTGGAGAGGAGCAAAGAGGAAGGAGAAGAGGGAAAGTCAGGACATCTCCCCGGAAGGCAGTGCTCAAGCTGGGCCTTCGAGGCTGAGTAAGATTTGGCCAAAGATGGAGGCAGGCAGAAGGGCAGACGGAAGAAGACACAGTGAGCAGTCTCTGCTTTCTGCTGTCCTTCCTGCTGCCCAGTGCCTGGTCTAACCAAATACGCACACAAAATCTAAAAATGGTCAAGCATCTCAGTTCTTCCCTCTCTCCAGTGTGCTTAAATTGGGGGAGGGGGGTGTTAAAGGGTAGTTCAGAGTCATTTTGTAACTATCATTATGTTTTGTCTCTTCTGGTCAATGGTATCCCTACTGCCTAGTATCCTACTTGGCACACCGTACTAAATAAATATGTGTGGAATACATGAATGTATAAAAATTCCAAAGGAGACATTAATTAATGAACAATCAGGGGCAACACTACTTCAACCCAAGTTGAAGAGTATTTATTAAAAATGTATAGTGTTCATTAAAATATATAGTGGGAACAGCAGTCTTTACATTAACATGTGAAGAACACTTACTTTTCTGCACACGTTGGCATTTTGTCAGCTATCCAACAACCTTGCAAATTATTATTGTTGGCTTGCTTATGGGGAAATAGAGGTACAAATAGAATTGGTGTTTCTATCTCTCTTATGAGGAAATAGAGAGGTTAAGTAATTTGCTGTCAAGATCACACATGTAGCAGGTGGAGAGGCAGACCCACGCAGGTGGTCTGATCTTGGTGCCGCCGGCTCACAGGCTCCTGAAACCCCCCCCGCCAGGCAGGCAGAGGCGGTGACTCCCGGGAGGGAGTTACGCTTCTGAATTCTAGCGCCAGTGGGAACTGGAGAGAACCCCGGAGTCTCTATTAGTGGCAACTCAACAAAACCCCCGCGCTGAGCATTGGTTAGAAAAGAAGGAGAAGCCCCCATGACAAGGCTGCTGTCTGACACAACTACGCACAGACACAGCCCACGGCCCGGAATGCCGTCCCGTGTTCTGAAGCAGACTTCGCACATCACCAGAAACTCCTGGGGGCTGTGTTGTTTTTAAAGTGCAGATTGAGGGGGCACTTACAGGCTCTCGGTCCGGGCCCAGCTAAGTTTATATTTAGGAGCCTGACTAGGGTACTCCTATGATCAGCTACTTTGGAAATCACCCTTCTCAATCACAAATGACACCCACATCTTAGGGGAAAATTGTTCTTGTGATACACATTAAATTTTCAACTCTATGGTTTCATCATAATTGAAACTAAAACCCATAAAATGTGGTCAACTTAAAAGGGAAATGTAGTTCCTGAACTCTTTGAAGATTCACAGACCAGAGCTTATAAACTACAAATGAAATAAAAAATGACAAAACATGCCAGTGTTTTAATTATTTTAAGAAAAATCTACTTAAAATTTATAAACAAACCCATTTGGATGGGGGGGGGTTGCCTTTAAAAAATAAAGTACATATTAAAATGTTCCAGAGGCAATTCCAGCTAAATATCATGAATTGCCAACAACCAAGTGAGAAGGCAAGCTCTCCACAGACAAAGAGCTGAATGTGCAGCCATCTGTGCCGAAAGGCTGAGTATAACCAAGACCGCAGTCATTAAAAGTAGTATTTTTGTCAGAAGATCAAATTAACGTCATTTTTTTTTTAAGGAAGCCTCGGGCTGGTTTTCAAAGGGTCTTTTCAGAGAGAACTGCCTCTGAGCTGTTTAACCCTTCCTTCAGAGAGACCGCACCCCCACAGCCCACCGGACAGCTGGTCGCTCACGCAGGACTCCGGGAGGAGCGAGCGCGCCGTGAACTAAGCTTTCCGCCCCTGCACTGCGCTCTACGGCCATGGGGCCTCCTGGTGCCACGGCCCCGCAGGAGCCGAGGAGACCCATGGTCCCGGGAAGCTACGACAGCGTTAAGTGTGACATTTAGTGTGAATAGCTGTGAACTTACATGAATACAGAGAGGACGGGGGAGCACGATGACCCGTCACACAGGAACAACCACACAGCATGAGTGTGTTTCTTCCTGGTGGCTCCTGTGGCTGAGGGAGAGGGTTTCACTCCCACTGACCCCACCTCTCAACACGGGGCACCCTGTGGAAGGGTGAGCCCTCCTGCCAGCTGGCGGGACTGCCTTTGGATCTCTAATGCAAAGCCAATGGGACTACGGCCACTGGCTCACACCTCGTCAACCAGATCAGGCTGCGCCCCACAGCTGACCCTCTCCCCTCGCAGTGGACAGCTCTGCGTTTCCAACACTGACTCTTGCTGAGGTAAATGGGTCCTGTACCACGTGAGCTCTTACTGAGGCAAGAGTGAGCGGCTACCCCGAGCCCACACCACACCACGTTCCCACAGACCTCTGGATTAGATAGAGGGGGCAACGCGTTAAATGTCTATTTTCAGAATTTTCTATTAAAATAATTGCTTTATTCATCTGCTTACAATGTGTGCAGAAGTGTGAGCTGCTCATAGGACAAGACCAGCTGCCCCTGGGCTGTCCAGGACAACACCTGAGCACCATGTCAGCCAGGGGCACACACCATCGCTGGAGGGTGCGCTGACAAAGACGGACGTAAGGAGTTCTATGGTTGGAGGGGAAGAGAGGGGGCAGTCACGTCAGGTCACAGTCAGGGCATAATGGAAAAACCTTGGGTTCTTGAACCCATAAAATGTATCTAAACCTTTGAAATGGAAATAGAAAAAATGATATGATATAAAAACATCTATAATAATAAAAGGGTAATATGCTAATTAGACTAGACGGCTGCACGGCCTTCTGGACGAGGCCTGGGCAGGGAGGGCAGGGTGCAGCCCAGGCTGCTGCTGCCGCCGCCTCGGCCTTAGAGCCTCTTGCACGAATTTTAATAAAGAAACAAACCAATTTCATTAGTAGCACTCTATTCATAGTTAGGGAAAAAAAGGATCCAAATGAAGTAAATACCACTAATGTTCACCAGGACAGAGACAAAGTCTAACTAAGAAGTGTAGGATTTTCAAAAATCACATTGGTTGGTATCACTGCTAACTTGAGTAAAGAGTAATTTCTTTTATATAGCTGGTTTAGAATATGTTTCTTGAAATTACAAACAACCCAAGTAATAGGTATATAGGAAGTTATACAGTAGCAACTTTCACCCAAAGAGTTCAATGTACTTCACACATACTTCATTCCTTCCTCACAAGTTTTTTTTAAATTGAAACCATTTTTCTGAAGATATTTAAAAAGGGGCCTCTCTCCTGCACAGCAAAAGAAGCCATTAACAAATGAAAAGGGAGCCGCTGTATGGGAGAGCATATTTGCCAATGAGACACTCAGTAAAGGGTTAATTTCCAAAATATATAGGGAACCCATACACTTTAACAAATACCAATCCAATTAAAAAACGGAAAGAGGAACTAGACACTTCTCCAAAGTGGGCATACATATGAAAAAAAGCTGCCCTGGCTGGTTTGGCTCAGTGGATGGAGAGTCAGCCTCAGAGTGAAGGTCCCGGGTTTGATTCCAATGGAGGACACAAGCCTGGGTTGTGGGCTCCATCCCCAGTAGGGGGTGTGCAAGAGGCAGCCAATCAGTGATTCTCTCTCATCATTGATGTTTCTCTCTCCCTTCCTCTCTGAATTCAATAAAAATATATATATTTTTAAATGCTCAACTGTTATTAACCATCCAAGAGATGCAAATTAAAATGACAATTTTCGCGGAAAACGGTTTGGCTCAGTGGTAGAGCAGCGGTCTGTGGACTGAAAGGTCCCAGGTTCGATTCCGGTCAAGGGCATGTACATTGGTTGCGAGCACATCCCCAGTAGGGGGTGTGCAAGAGGCAGCTGGTCGATGTTTCTTTCTCATCGACGTTTCTGGCTCTCTATTTCTCTCCCTTCCTCTCTGTAAAATATCAATAAAATATTTTTTTAATGACAATTTTCACCTCACACTTGTCAGAATGGCTATCATCAACAAATGAACCAATGACAAGCACTGGGTAGGGTGTGGAGAGAGGGGAGCCTAGTGCTCTGCTGGCGGGATTGCAGGATGAAGCAGCCACTGTGGAAGACAATACGGAGCTTCCTCAAAAAGTTAAAAATGGAACTCCCATTTGATCCCGCTTCTAAGACTATATGCTAAGGAACTCCAAACACCAATCAGAAAGAAAATATGCACTGCTTTGTTCATAGCAGTGCCATTTATAGCAGCTAAGATCTGGAAACAGCCCAAGTGCCCACCAGCAGAGGAGTGGATAGAAAAGCTGTAGCACATTTACACTATGGAATACTACTCAGCTGTAAACAGGAAGAAAAGTTTACCCTTTGTGACAACATGAAGGGACCTGGAAAACATTATGCAGAGAAAGATAACTATCACATGATCTCACTCATATGTGGGATTTAATGAACAAAACAAACTGATGAACAAAATAGATCCAGAGACACAGAAGCATGGAGCAGACTGCGGAGTCTTAGAGGGAAGGCAGGCAGGGCGGTGGGCGGGAAGAGAACTTGTGAGCCTGTGTGCATGGCCCTTGGGCACAGGCAACAAGGTTGTGAAGGCCGGGGGTAGGGGGGAGGGGGTAGGGGTAGGGGATAGGGGGTGGGGGGTAGGGGGTAGGGGTAGGGGGTAGGGGGTGGGGGGTAGGGGCAGGCTAGAAGAGTCAAGGCGGGGGGGGAGGGGGGAGGGGAGGGGACATGTGTAATACTTTCAACAATATTTTTTTAAAGGGGGGATTCTGGTGCTTAACATATTTTAAGCCCAGTTTTCCTCTGTAGCTATCACTTTTCCAAACAAATTCTTCTAATTTTAATAGGTAACAAATACTGTCTCTATAATAGACTTCATCAATCACTTTTCACTCTGTCCATCTATCACACCTCCTTAGTAAGCTTTGGGCCTATCCTTTATTTGCTTTAATTATGTTAAACTTCTGTTCTTGAATAAATTGTCTAGTCAAACATTCAAACCATAACTTCCTCTTAATGTATTCACCGAGCTGCTTCTGCCTACTGAAATACGGGCCAGCTGCCTGCTTTCATCCCCCCTGCTGCCTTCCAGCAGCTTCTGACTCGAGCTGGCAAAGAAGGTCACTAGTTTGCCCAGCATCAGCTAGTGCCACCCCTCCTGGGTGGACTGGGATGAGCAGGAAGAACATAGACGTGGGCGGTGTCTGGTTAAGCAGCACCAGGAAGGAGGAGAAGAAATTCAGGTAATTATACCACAAGTTTTATGCAAAGCTAATTAAGGAGACACTCTGGTGGGGGCTTACAAGGGAGAATATAGGTAAGAACAGGACAGAGAAGTATCACAATTTTTTAATTCCAGAGAGAAAGCTTATCATCAGTGCTAAAATAAACCAGCCACATGAGAGCTGTGGGTGAGGAGGAGCCACCATGCGCTGGGATCCCGGGGGGCAGAGCTGTGGGTGAGGAGGGTCACCATGCGCTGGGATCCCAGGGGGCAGAGCTGTGGGTGAGGAGGCACCATGCGCTGGGATCCCGGGGGGCAGAGCTGTGGGGTGAGGAGGCACCATGCGCTGGGATCCCAGGGGCAGAGCTGTGGGTGAGGAGGGTCACCATGCGCTGGGATCCCGGGGGGCAGAGCTGTGGGTGAGGAGGGTCACCATGCGCTGGGATCCCGGGGGGCAGAGCTGTGGGGTGAGGAGGGTCACCATGCGCTGGGATCCCAGGGGGCAGAGCTGTGGGTGAGGAGGCACCATGCGCTGGGATCCCAGGGGGCAGAGCTGTGGGTGAGGAGGCACCATGCGCTGGGATCCCAGGGGGCAGAGCTGTGGGTGAGGAGGGTCACCATGAGCTGGGATCCCAGGGGGCAGAGCTGTGGGTGAAGAGGGTCACCATGCGCTGGGATCCCGGGGGGCAGAGCTGTGGGGTGAGGAGGGTCACCATGAACTGGGATCCCAGGGGGCAGAAAGAGCCACGGCTTCCTGCCTAGGCCCCAAGGGCCCGCCAGGATCGCTCTGAAGACCATCCCTTTTCCTTCGCCCCCAGGCCAGCAGCCACCACCTCCTCTGAACAGACCCCCCCCCCCCAAGGCCAGCGGCCAGCGGCCATCACGCCCTCTGAACACGCTGCCATGGAGTTCATCTCCAACACGGACACGTCCTGCGGCTCCGGGGCCCAGGGCTGGGACAGGAGGAGGAGGAGGAGGAGGACAGTGGTATTTGTACAAATGCTCTCAGAGGGGGTCTGAAAACCTGTGCTTCGCGATCATGTCCAGGCAGAGTCCTAGGACAGACACCCCCCAAAGGAACTCCAACCAAAGGCCATGAATGGCTCTGAAAGCTCCGGTCAGAGGCACTGGCCTTTGTTTCTTTCCTGCCTGACCCGGGCTGGCGCAGAAACTCGGGGCCCCGAAGGCACAGCATGTGAGTCCCTGAGGCCGTCCTTCTCAGCAGCACTGTCTCCGCTGCCTTAGGCAGGGCCGCTCCCCAAGGCCGAGGTGGGCGGCCACAGTGAGCCAGGCCCGGGTCCCAGAGACAAAGGACGCTTCCGAGGGCCATCTGCCTACGCACTCCGGAAAGCACTCCAGTGCTCACACTCTCTACAAAGGCTGGACTACACTTTAATGTTTTTTGCTAAATCTGGCTCCTCTGGCCTACACCGCTCCATGGGTCCTCACTGCTCTTGGAAGAAAGACAACACTTCTCAGGACCTGGGCAAGCCCTGCCCCCTCCAGGCTCTGAAGGCATGCCCCTTCCTTCCCTGCACCAATCTTCCACTTCCCTTTTGTTTCCTGGGGCCAAGGAGCCTCTGGAACCACATCTGTCTCCTCTCCTAGCAGTAAGCTTTAGGAAAGCACATAAAAATCCTCACACTGCCCTGGCTGGTGTGCTCAGTGGTTAGAGCACCAGCCCATGCACTAAAGCGCCCAGGGTTTGATTCTGGTCAAGGGCATGTACCTGGGTTGCACTTTCAATCTCCTGGGAGGCAACCAATAGAAAGATAAAGATGTGTCTCTCTCACGTTGATGTTTCACTGTCTCTTCTCTCTCTCTCCCCCCTCCTTTCCTTGCATTCTCTCTAAAAACAAAAGGGAGGAAAAATCCTTTGGTGAGGATTAACAAAATTGTCAAACCAAGGACAATGCCTTGTACTTTTTTTGTATGTTAACTCCTACTCAAGATCTTTATAATTAATCCTATCTAATAAAAAAGAAATATGCAAATTAATTATCACTCCACTACACCCACAAGCCATATTCACCAACCAATCAGAGCAATTATGCAAATTAACCCAACCAAGATGGCTGCGGCCACAGAGAAAGCAGGAGGGAGGCTTGGGTTGACCCCAGCGATGGAGGAAACCAAGCTTTTGCACACCCTGGCCTACCCTTAAGGCTACAAAGTTTCAATTATAGAAGGTAAATAAATCCCCTGCCTATAGGGAGCGAGCAGAAGGCTTGGCTCCACTCCAGGCTGCAAAGCTTCAATTGTAAAAGACAAATAAACCCCAGATGCCAGGGCCTCCACTTGGGTCACCAGGGGGCATTGCCGGCCTGGCCGGCATGGCCTCAAGAGGCCGCTCACCAAACTGTCCCACACCCCAAAGGAACCCCCAACCTGATCCAGGACACCCTTCATGGCAAACCAGCAGGCCCCCACCCAGGCATGAGCCCTCTATCCTATCTAATAAAAGAGTAATATGCAAATTGACCATCATTCCAACAAACAAGATGGCTGCTCCATGTGGTCAAAGATCCTGCCCCCTTGTGGACACAAGTTGGCCACCACAAGATGGCCAGCAGGACAGGGCAGTTGGGAGGGACCAGGCCTGCAAGGGAGGGCAGTTGGGGTGATCAAGCTTGTAGGGGAGGGCAGTTAAGGGTTACCAGGCCAGCATAGGAAGTAAGTTGAAGGCAAACAGGCTGGCAAGGGAGCAGTCAGACATCAATCAGGCTGGCAGGGGAGTGATTAGGGGGTGATCAGGCTGGCAGACAGAAGCGGTTAGGGGCAATCAGGAAGGCAGGCAGGTGAGCAGTTGGGAGCCAGCAGTCCTGGATTGGTGGGATCGGGCCTCAATGGGCATTTGGACATCCCTCAAGGGGTCCCAGATTGGAGAGGGTGCAGGCTGGGCTGAGGGACACACTCCCTCCCGTGCACAAATTTTGTGCCCTAGGCCTCTAGTGTAGAATAACTGTGAACAGTAGATTTGACTGTGAAGTAGATTTGACTTTGCTAGTTCATTCTTTCATTCACTTACTCATTCACTCACATTCAATCGGAATTTATTCATGAGGGATTGGACATTATGAGGTAAACCAAAGAAACATGGTCCTGACTCTTAAATATTTGAGTCTTAGGTCCACCAATTATTAGCCACGCACACAGACCTGCGGTCGGAAAGCTCTTCCTATAAACCCCAGAGAGTAGTTGTTTTCAGCTTTGCAGGCCAGATCTTTGTGCACCTGCCCACGTCACGCTCTGAGTTAACATACAGAAAGAAGTACCAGAGCAGCCAGGCAGCACATGGAAGTGAGTGAGCAGGCTGTCCTGGCACACGCAGGAGACAGGCAGCAGCAGCAGGAGCTGGCCCACATTCGCTGACACTGTGTGGCAACTCCGTCTAGCAGTTCCTTAGGCCCCACTACTCAGCTTCTTCTCTGTGGAATGCGCAGTGTTAGCGAGTCTTCCCTCTCCCGCTCAACAGACTCCACTGCCTTTCCCCCAAGCTTTAGCCGGAGCCTTCTCCTCCGTCTCCTGAGATTTCTGAAGCGAAACTTTCGTCATTTACTCCCCAAATGATTTCTATCGACCTCTGTCTCCGGTCACATTCCTCCAAAACCCGTCCCCCCACCTCCACTAGCTCCCAACAGCATCGGCCCGACACCCCCCCCCCCCCACTTCTCTAAAAGGAAGATAAATGAGCAAACTTACAGAAACAGATGCAAACACATGCTGTCAATGGCTACCCACTACCTACTAATGAGACGCAAGTGCCTCAGCCACAGGCCCTGTGACACTGGCCTGTGCTCACCGTGCAGCGGCCTCCTGCTCTCCCAACCCCACCTTCCAGCATCCCGAGTTTCACTGCTCACACCACCGCCCAGAAGACGCGGTACAGATTCATTCCTCCCTCCGCCACACCCTCACTCCAGTCCTGGGGGGCCCTGTCCACTCGCCCTCCCATTCAGGCTGAGCTGCAGGCCCCTGAGCCTCACAGCGCCCCTCCGAGGCAGAGCCCACAGACTTCACGGTGGAGAAGGCGATGGTGATGTGAGAAAGTGCAATATTAACAGCGCCAGCTAATCCCGAGTGCTCCCCACGTATCCTCTAAGACTGCATGCAAAGGCGCCGCCTATGGTACAACGGGAATTCATTCGGTTCCAGGGCTCTGAAGCTGGTTCAGGTGCTTCTGCTCTAACTTCCTCTGTAAAGTCCTGAAAAACGCCACATTCCGAGAAATCACTCACTCTGAATAACAGCAGGGAATTTAGGAGAAGACAGTTATGAGCAGGCACGCGCCCGGCCAGCACCAGCCGGAGACTGCTGCGGGCTCCTGCCGGCTCCAGGCAGGAGGCTCCACCACCTCCCCAGAAGGGAGACTAATGCTTCTAAGGCAGAGCATTTCTTTGAAAATTAAACTGTGATCCTGGATTTCGCCTTCTCTATGGGAGCATCGTGTGGACACAGAGCAATGGGTTTGCACCACTTCCTCTGCACACCGACTGCCCCGGAGCGGAGCCAGGGGACAGCGAGCCCCTGTGCGCTGGGGGCCCCGACTGCGGAGGGCGAGGCTCCACACACACTGCCTCCGTTTAGCTCAAGCCTTTACTGTGGCCACGGCTTTCTTTTTAAATAACAAAAATATACACTGGAGCTTCTCCTGACTGCTTCGACCATTAACATGCTGTGGGAAAATGAACCAAAAAGAACTCCCAGTTACTCTAGCATGAGTCTGTACTTACCAATAACATCTGAGGTATTCACATTAATACCGAGCCCACTTTACACATAAAGAAACTAATGTTTAGACTAGAGACTAAGTCACCTGCCCATGATCGCCTAATGACAGAGCCAGGCTTCAAAGCAGGTTCTCTGGCTCAAGATTTGTATATTTAAGGAAGAAAGAAAGTAGGGAGGGAGATTAAGATCTATAAAAGTGTCTCCAAAGGGGAAAAAGAGGAAAAATTGAAAGATCACTAGAAAGGGAATGACTGAGAGAAAGCCAGTCAACACACACACACACACACACACACACACACACACACACACACACGTTTTCTTAAGAAGAGAATTAAAATCAGTATTAGTATGTAAACTTAAGGAAAATGACCAAATATACAGAAAAGTGAATTGCATTTTAAATCCCTCTTGACCTGCCCTCATACTCACTAATCAATTAATCATAAACATTCTTACCCTCAATTGGTTTCCTGCTTAATAAAGGAAAGAAAATACAAGCAACCACAAATTAAGTCAGACATAAAAGTTCCTGTTAGTGAGTGAGGAAGCCTGAGAATTAAGTGTTTCATAGACATTCGTGCAAACAGACTTGTGGCCATTTTATCAGCCGCTCATCAGCTACTACTACGAGCCTGCGCTCAGGCGGGGCCAGGATGCCTCAGGAAGCCTCCGGTGCACAAAGTGACAGCGGCTTCAGATTCCTCCCGCGATAATGAAATTACTCCAATGCACTTGATATTATAACACACAAAACTATGCAATAATCTATACAATACCCTAAGTAAGAACAAAAGAGGTTTTCCAACTCACCTTTTGCCCCCTGAAGGAGAAACTGTCGTGTAAACTAGCAGAACTGAAGGCACTGCACACACTGAGGTTCTTTCTCGTGAGATCTATTTTGTATACAGGGGTGGGCAAAAGTAGGTTTACAGATTTTGTATGGAGAAAGACAGGCATTTTATTCAAAAGAATGTCACAATGCAACTGTAAACCTACTTTGCCCACCCCTGTATTTAAAATAAACCTAATGTTTCTTTCAAGGATTTTAAAGTCCATTGCCATCTTCATCTTTTCACAAACGAAACTTCAGTGACCTGTAAGTCAGCAGGTCTCAGGGAAAAAGAGGGCAGCTCGCTGACTGCCCGAGCCAGGAGGAGGAGTTGGGGAGACTGCGGCCGGAAGAGCGCTTCCCCAGGTCACACAGGCCAAGAGCGGCGGGCCCTGCGCTGCGTTCAGGCTCAGTCCTCACTGAACGCAGCAAGCGTGCCGAGACCCACTGAGGGAGGGAATGCCTTTGGTCTCAGTGAAGACAATACAGATCACAAAAGTAAGATGCATGTTTAACAGCAGAAATGAAAGGCAGCACTACAAAACACATGATTCTAAAAGGTAAAAATATAAAAAGAAAAATAAAGTATAAAAAGGGAAGATTATAATTTTATAGGGCCTTAGAGGAGAAATGAACACCTACCTGATAAAAGAGTAACATGCTAATTGACCATACCTTCACAAGGCCCACCAGCCAGTCAGGATATGCAAATTAACCCAAAAAAGATGGTGGGTTAATTTGCATATGCAGGCGCCATGTGGCGAGGGGTGGGCGGGGTGGAGGCGTTCTGCACCACCCCAGCCGCTTTGGGCCCCTGGGCAGTGTGAGAAGGTGGAGAGGTGGCTCCGGGCTAGAGCAGAGGAGCGAAGGCGGTGCCAGCAGCAGGGGAAGGGAGGCCCATTCTTGCAGGAATCTCTGTGCATCGGCCTCTAGTGTCATACCAGGAAGAGTCACGTCATTGCTGTGCACATGAGGCTCAATAAAAATAACTGAGCACTTTGATTAGCGACAATAACTATGAACACGACGGTGTTCCAGTCTGTTGACTGTCTGTAAAGTGGGCCCTGGGACTCACACTATATTAATGTACTTTGATTCTCCATTTACCCAAAATTAGGAATGCTTTCAAAAGTGAACAGTTAATAAAATCATGTATTGTCAATTATATTTAACCAGAGTTCCAGAACCAAATGTTGACTTCTCAGCTTATAAGTAAAAGTTTAACTTCAGAATCAGAAAGAATTTTGACAACTGACACCTATTAATTTTTCTTGAAAATTTAACCCCAATTTTTACCACTTTCCCCAGAATTTTCCATAAGTAAGCATTTAACAGTTGCCTAATTTGGCTTTTAATTGTCAAAACAACTTCTAAGAACTTTAAATAATGCATATCATTTGGATGAAAGTTAAAAACTGTGCCCAAGCATACCACTCACTGCCTCAAAGAAAAAGTCACTGCTAGGGAACCTGCATCGCCAGGTGATGTTTCAGAATGAAAATTCCTTGCTGCTAAAACATAGCTCCATAGTTATCAGTTAAGAGTTTGAACACACCTTATGGCTCTAGGCCAGCCGTGGGCAAACTACGGCCCTCGGGATGGATCCGGCCCGTTCTGCTGTTCTATCCAGCCCGCGGAGCCAAAAGAGCGGAGGGTTCTCTTGCTCTCCCCTCCGCTCCTTCACCAGCAGCCCAAGATGAGAGCGCCAACATGGTCAAGTTGCTTTTGTTCCAGCCCTACGGTTCAGTTTAAGAACCCATGTGGCCCTCCAGTCAAAAAGTTTGCCCACCCCTGCTCTAGAGAAAGCAATGCCAGATTATATGGAGAATCAACTTCCTCCCCTTTGCCAAAGCATTAACATTTGGTCATTTCTCAAGAGCCCATTATGTGGCTCAGTCACTGTGGACTTGGTATGTGTCTCTGGTAGAAACAGTGACTACAGGCTCGGCGTTAGTAAGTACTGTGCCAGTGCTAAGTGCTTTGCAAGTCTTATTTCTTGTTTCTCACAGTGACACTGAGCTGGGGACTCTGTCATTCCTGCTGCATAGACAGGGAACTGAGGTTGGAAGGACTTGGACACAGCCCATCATGCCCTACATGAATGCTGCACCTAGGGAGCAGGTGTGGCACATAATCAAACCCCTTTGGGCAAGAGTTCTTTGAATGAATTTTAATTGAAAAATGGAAACCGGAACAGAGAAGCAAAGTAGGTCCATGAAACAAGGTTCATGGTTAGTGCAGAAGTTTACAAGGGTGTCTTAGGATTACTTCTGAGTTTTTCTCTCACAAGAGGGAGGAAAGAAGACACACTGTGTCGGGGGAGGAAAAGCGCACCTTGCTCCTACGTGAGCTGCTCTCCCAATGCTGGGCCGGCCCGAATGCCGAGCGCACAGTCAGGCCTCCAGTGAGGGCATGCTCAGGCCCAGCATCAGAAAGGGTCTCAATCCCAGGAAGCTTCGAACACATGTTTTATTCCAACCAGGAAGCAAGCGGGCCACATGCATGGAGGGACTGCCTTCAGGCAGAAAACTAATCCTGAGAAGAAAAGGGAAAGCCACTTTGTGTTGATGACAAGGCTGCGGTAAAGGCAGAGCCAAGAGGCGGCCAGGCAGGGAAGCCCTTGCTGCCAGGAGAGCGCCAGGGCCCGCTGCTTGGGCGAGCAGAGATGCCAGGGCCCTCACCCTCTGGATGGGCCACTGTGTGTTACATTTAGTGAATCCAATGGATGAAAAGAGAGTCAACTCTGAAACTGTAATTTAAATAATACTTGAGAGTTTTAAAAAATTTCCTACAAAGAAGTAGGTCTTAACTTTTTTTAAAGTCAAATATTTCAAGGCCCTATTTGATAAGGCCCTGTGCTTAGTTCTCATTCATTAAGAAAATGTGAAAAATGAGGAGAGAAAGAAATATATGGCTTAGGTATCAATTTGTACCATGTTTATCACAGCAGTATACATGTATTTGGCTAGTGGGTGTGGCTGATGGGTGTGGTGGAATGGTGGTTAATTTGCATATTACTCTTTTATAAGATAGGAGATATATATATAACAAACATTTGTGGACAATGGATTCATTGACCTCGCAGAGTTCCTCCAAAGACACAGGATTCTACAGCTTTGAGTGGGAACCACTGTGTAATGTTAAGAGTTTCTTTCTTGTTGTTTTATTTGCAAATCATCTCCCCATGATTTGACAGGATTAACCTACTTTATCAACTTTGAATATAATAGAATGTATATAATGGAATGTGTATAAGAGAATCTAAAGAGACTCTAAAGAGATATTGGGAATTTTATAATTTCCATTAACAATTTTAGACAAAGCAAAAAATCCTTTGCTTGTCTTTATCCTCCCGTCTTCTCAAAGTGCCCACCTAAAGTGCCCTGCGGGAGACTTGGCCAGCTCTGCACATGGTTACTGGAGGTCTAAGAAGCCCCTACGTAAGGAAGCTTGGTGGAGCCCTATCCAGGTGCCTTAGTTGGTTGGAGCATCATCCCATTCTATACACCAAAAGGTTTCGGGTTCGATTCCTGGTCAAGGCACATATTTAGGTGGCGGGTTTGATCCCCAGTCGGGGCATATATTGGGAGACAACTAATTGATAAATGTTTCTCTCTCAAAATCAATAAAGAAACAAAAACATATCCTCTGCTGAGGGTTTTTTGTTTTTTTTTAAGAAACTTGGTTGATTTTATTTGCACTAATATTGCCCAATTTTTCTTACATTTCTTACAAATTAACTCGCAGGTCCCTACAGCAGTGACTCTCCAATATGAGCATGCGCTAGGCTCATTCTGAAAGCGGCTAAACCCAGATAACAAGCCCCACTCCAGAGCTTCAGCTCAAGAGACTTGGGAGGGACTCAGGAGTTTGCATTTCTGAATCGCTCCTAGGGTGCGGGACTGAGGCCCCAGAGGACCTGTGAGAATAACCCCAGGATATTTCCCAAGAAACTCCACTGAAGTCCTATATTCCTTAGATTCACACCAAACTGCATAAGGGTTTTACATAAAAATTAACCAACCTTTTACAATGTTCTGGTTTTTCTCTCATCTGTGAGATAATCGGTGATCCTATGTTGTCAATAATAATGGGTACAACAACCCATACTGATAACATTGCAATATAAATTCTATCAAGATTATGCCAATTAATGAGCTGAAAAAATTATTGTGGTATATGATTTTAATGTACATCTGGAAAGCTACTAGAAAATTGAAATCAACTTTACAAAGGCCCGAATGCTTATTCACATATCTTTTAAGACAATAACAACATCGTTAATAAGCAGTGAGGAGAGTGTGTAATTCTAAACTAAAGAAAACCGGAGTCTGACAACTCAGTGGCGTTTTTTCAGGAAGTCGTGGGTGTTGGTAGCCCTGCTCTCTGGCCGTCCTTCTTACTGAACTGGTGAGTACGCACCTTTACAGGCGCTTACTTCGGTATGAAGATCACATTAAATATCTCCCAACAGTTTTTTTATTCCAACACAATAAACTCATTGTTTGCATTAGGAAATGACAAGATACCTAAAATATATAAATTATCATTTAAGAATATTAATTCTAGTTTAATAAATGGTCAAAAACTAGTATCAAAACAAATGTTGGTGCCCTAACCGGTTTGGCTCAGTGGATAGAGCATCTGCCTGCAGACTCAAGGGTCTCAGGTTCGATTCTGATCAAAGGCATGTACCTTGGTTGTGGGCACATTCCCAATAGGGGGTGTGCAGGAGGCAGCTGATCGACGTTTCTCTCTCATCAATATTTCTAGCTCTCTCTCCCTTTCTCTCGTTAAAAATCAATAAAATATATATTTTTTAAAACCCACAAATGTTGGCAAAACACACAAATGTTGGGTGCCTGGTGCCTAGTTGGTTTCACTGAGTTACCAGCCGTGCTGCAAAGTCCTAAAAATAGACTGCCAGTGAACAGAGAAGAGGGCTGACCACCACAGCACGGATAAGAAGTATCCGAAAGTCGCCACAAAACTGTCTTCACAGCAATCCCCTGCCTGTGGATTTAACCGCTGTGGAAGTATAGTCAGAGAGTAAGTGTGGACGAACTCCTCTCCCTTCCTCCAGCGTCCTTCTTGTACGGAGAACAAAGATGAGTGCATATTCCCGAGCTGAGACCCCTTTCACACGGGCTGGTCTCTGTTAGCGACGGGCACAGTTTGCCAAGGACCAGGAGTGAGCCCTGTGACTCCGGGTGGAGCGCGGCCACCACAGGCCTCTGGGGCGCTGCTGGCCAAGATGGGCGCGGACGCCATGCCAGCCGGTGACCCATCCCTGAATTCTCCTGCCCCAAATATCACCATCCGTGAGTGACGTCAGCTCACCTACCCTTCAGACCACTGTGACAAAGAAAGCACGAGTAGGTATGTTTTGTTTGTTTGTTTCCTTGGGGGGAGGAAGGCAGCAGGCAAACCACGGCGCTGGGTGGGTCTGAGGGCAGCACAGACAGACAAGACAGCGGGTAGGCCACAAGAATCCCTGCAGGAGGCGATGAAAATGAGCAATGATTCCATAATTTTCTGTCAACAACAACAAAACAGAATGGGCCGCTGAGCACTTTCTGGCCATCAGCACTGCGCTAAGGGCTTCACATTTGCACTAACACACAGGCAACGGGTCACCTGTGGTCCTGGCCTGGAAATGTGGCCCGGGTGATCTAGGAAATGAGTCTTTTATTTTTACTTTCTTCAAACCTAAATTTAAAGACATACTCAATTACTGGAAATATTTCAAATATGTTTGAAACAACTTGCGTGTAGAAATCCACTTTTTCAATTGTCCATCTCATAAAGTCCAAGCACAGATGGAGTAATCCTGATAAAATTGAGCATGCAAATTAAGATGTGCTTGTAGGTGTAAAACATACACCTGATTCTGAACACTTAGTATGAAAGACTCATATGAAGACTTATTATAAAAAACGAACTTTAAAATCTTGTTAATAATTTTTATATTGATTACACGTTGAAATGATAATATTTTGGATACACGGGGTTACATAAAATATATTCTTATATTGATCTCGCCTGTTTCTTTTTTCACTGTTTTTAGTGTGACTACTATGGAATTTAACTCTTCTATGGCTCATATTCTATTTCTTGTGCGGAGCTGTGCTGGTAAACCCTCACCTTACCCTCACCAAGATGAGGGCACTGAGGCCGGAGAACAGGAAATATGCCAAGGTCATCCATGTCAGTAGTGGAGTCAGGCTAAACCTAGACTTTCCACAGGGATGCTGAAGAGGGTCACACCTCAATGCATACTGAAGCACATCAGTTGTCATTAATGGGGATCTGGCATCCAAATAATAATTTACTGTTTGGATGCCAAGGTTACAGGGCTGAAGTCATATGTTTCTGTGCTTCTCATAAATTCAATCTTTCAAGGTTAACCTGACTGTCCTAAATCTCACCAAACACTTAGCAATGCAGGAGGACCAAAGGCCATTACTACCTCCTGTCTTACCAGGGGAAGGACTCAAACTACATTCCATCAAACCACAAGGAGCCAACGCACTCTGACAAGCACCTCACAGCCAAACCTCCAAGAGCCTAATTTGCTCCCCATCTCTTCCCCAGCAGACAAAAGAAAGCCGGAATATGCTGATGGGGTAAAAGGAAACACAGCGGAGTTAACAGAAGACTATAGATGGCCCTTCAGGATTTGTAAGAACAAATGCAAGAGGGCGCGTTCCCATCGCCGCACAATATGGCTTTGTTTAAGAGCCAAGTCTCAGTCTTGAAACGTGTTGGTCATAAATCAGCAGGCATCACTTTAAATCAACCAGTTTTATGAAATAAGCCAAGAGTTGAAAGCGGCAGGCCTAATTACCAGCATTCCTCGGTGAATTACTTAGCAGGGTGTGCTAAGCCCGTGTGCCCTGCCTCTTGATCCCCAATCTCAGCCCGCACTTATTTCCCAGGAGGTGAGAGAGCATGTGGCTAATTAAGGCCCGGATCCCCACAGCCAGTGCTCAAGGTAAGATTTCTTTTGAAAAAAAAGGAAAAAGAAGAAGAAAGCAAAGGTTCTTTGCCTGGCACTCATTAATCTAATTTTTACTCCTTCACTAGAAAAATAGAGCTAATCTTGTCACCTTTAGGCATCTGAACCACCTTGCAGTGTTCAGAAAAATGTTACATATTTGTAATTTAGCCAATAGGAATTTCTTAAGCCTTTCCTAACCATCAGGAATGTCTCTGGTTTGTCGTTTCTAATTAACCCTCAACAAAATTTCTAGCTCCTAAATTTTAATTATACAAAACTCAGGGCCAACAGAAGAGATTACACCAAAGCTATGCCAGTGGTAAGGCAGCAGAAATCTGAATTTGTCTTTTCATGTTGGGCCTCTTAACTACTTTAAAATGTTATTTACAAGCTAGTGATTTAAGTCCTTTATTCCTTTTTAGTTTTCAGGACCTCGCTGTCTTTCTGCAGAAAAGACCACTCGTCGCATAATGTGCATCAGCAAGTGCAGTAAGCCCGCCCGCCCGGCGGAAACGTGCTGCTCCATCCACATGGGGGTGAAGAGAACACGGCGGAGACTCACAGGAAAAAGGCAGCCAGGATACTTACATTCAGAATGAATGCATATGCTCTCCTATAAAAACAGCAACACAGGCTCAGACCACCATTGGCTCCACTCCCAAATCTCACCCTAGGAGTAACTGGTAGGAACAGTTTGGTGTAGGTTCATGTATACACTGTTCTAGAACATTCTCTCTTTTCTAAAAGACTGACAAAAACACTTACTTTTCTAGGATCACTCTCTACTGCAACAGCCTCTTACTTCATCTGCAGCATAAGCTCCTTTTTTATTCTTCTCATTTTCAAAGTTATAAATCAATACACAAAAACATCCAACTTTATAAACAAGGACCGGAAGACTATTGTACTGCCAGGAGCTAAATTTTCCTTAAAGTTTAGGCTCACAGAAGTCAATAAAAAGAGACATATTCGGGGCAAGAACCAAGATTCTAGTACCGATTGCAGCTATAACCTTAAGCAAAGCCACTGTTCTGATTTACATATTTTTAACACAGATCCCACCCACTTTTTTTTAAAGAGGGCAATGCTAAAATTAGATTTTGCTTACACATGTCCATAATTGCTGCTGTTTAAGAGCATGTCTATAAAACAGTGATTTTCAACCCGTGGGCCGCAAGAATGTTTAAAACCTACAATACCTGACTATATAGTCAGGGGCTCCGACCCCTTTTCCCTAAGATTGTCAAATAAAAAGAATGACAACAGCCAACACAACAACAGCTGTCCGGTGTGAAGGAATCAAAATTACACCTATTTTCCTGTCAGATGGGCAAAATATATATATTTTTTGATGTGTTCAGAGTTTTAGTAATTAGTTTATATGTGCCACTATAGAAGGTAGTCAAGTCAGTGGTCTTTAATTGTGGGATTAAGTAGGTAACATTCATAAGACTTGGTGACCTTTTCATACAGTAATTTAAGATTTATGACAGCTGACATTATTCACTTTAAAGCAAAAAGAAAAGTAACCAGAACCAAAGTTCCGGTTCCAAGTATTAAAGCAAAAGCGCTAATACTGCAGGGAGGCGGTGAAAGAAACACTACAAATGCAACCCTAATTTCAGCAGAAAATTCATATTGAAAGATGTGTGTGAGTCATATCAAATTGAGTATTTTAAAAATCCTTTAAAATAAAACAAATTTATTAAAATATATAGAACTGTAACCATAATGAGTTGTGACAGTCTGGCCACCAGCACCTTAGAACCTAAGTGACCTTGAGTTATGACCTTTGGGTGTTGTTTCAGAAACTTTCACTGCAGTGTCTTTATTTTTTAATCCTCACCTAAGAATATGTTTTTATTGATTTTAGAGAGAGAGGGATGGAGAGAGAGAAAAAAACACACAACAGGGATCAAACCTGCAACCTAGTTATGTGCCTTGACTGGGAATGGAACTTGCCATATGCTCCAACCAACTGAGCCACAAGGCCTGGGCACTGTAGAGCTTTTTGACCAATAATGATGACTGTAACTAGATCAATTACCATCGTGGTCAAGGCAAGAACAATTCTAGATCTTTAGTCAGGCACATGGTGGAGACTAATGGAGATGCATTCATTATTCAATGTGAATGATCTTACCAATCCCAAATGCCTAAGGCCATGCACCTTTCTGTTAAGTCTGCGAGACCCTCTGTAGTCTCTCTGTGCTCTCACTTTGCTCTAACATAGTCTGTTACCAGTGATTCTTTTTAAAAAATATATATTTTATTGATTTTTTTTTTACAGAGAGAAAGGGAGAGGGATAGAGAGTTAGAAACATGGATGAGAGAGAATCATCCATCAGTTGCCTCTTGCACACCCCCTACTGGGGATGTGCCCGCAACCAAGGTACATGCCCTTGACTGGAATAGAACCCGGGACCTTTTGGTCTGCAGACCAGACGCTCTATCCACTGAGCCAAACCGGCTGTTACCGGTGATTCTTTGCAAATGTTTAGGGCACATCCTTGAACTCTGTAGAAGACAGAGGCATAAGTTGCTAGGGTAGGATATGGAGCCTAACTGTGTGCCCAGGAGCCAGGGACAATGTCTATGCCTGTTTCCCCATCTGGAAGACATGCTTTTTCCTACCTACCGGTATTCCATAGGGTTGCTGGGGGGATATGACCTGTGAGCCTACCACCCAATTCACCCAGTAATTCATCTGGAAGCAGTCACCGCCTTCCTTCCTCCAGGCTGCTTTAGGTAGTACCACACTTATGCCAGTAATTCCTATGAAGGTTCTAAGGCATGGCCTGAGCTCTGTAATAAACATCTGCAATACGCCCGAGGCTGCCGTGTACGTGGGACTGCCTCTCCCTGGAGCTCCTCAGGCCCCTCCCTCTGGGACAGGCACTCCCGCCAATGGCCAGGAGTCTGGGGTTCAATGGAGCGGGCTCCAATCCCGCTGCCCCACTGACCTCAGCGACTTTGGGTGAGCTCCTTTCCCCTTTGCCCAGCTCCCATCTGAGACACGGGGTGCTGGGCATGCCAACAGCTCTCCGAGGGCGACACAGACCACTTAGAACGTGGAGGCATGAGCCTTGATAAGTGTCCTCTACACACAGCACAAAGGGAGTTCAGATGCTGATCCTCTGCCAGGATGTCTCTCCACCCTTCTTTCATAACCAGCACCCCAAAGAGCCTTTCTATACTTCCCCCCCAATTCCCTCTCACACATCCCCATCCCCATCCACAGGCGCATATTCCATGGGGCAAAAAGTCATTCAAACAGCTAAGACATTTTTGCCCTCTAAGATGTCCTCCCCTCCCCCTTCAGGCGGTATCACCGCTGCTGCAGAGGCCTGCTCTCCAGGCCTTGCCGCGGGAGAAAGAAGTCACCATTCAGAGCCTCTCCCAGCTCCAGCCCCTGATACTCTCCTTAGATGCTAACCTGGCTCCAGTAGCATGGGATCATCATGAGAAACCTGCCAGTGAGGGCAAGAGCTCCTCCCCTCCGCCAGCGGAGAAAGCGGAGGCGGGACCCTCACGGAAACCCAGGTGCCTTCGGTGACTGCGACGCAGCACGCTGGTGGCACGAGGGGCCCCCCAAAGCTCACGGAGCAGCACCCACAGCACAGCGGGCCTGGCCACAGACTCATGTCCTTGTGGTCACGGGGGCATCATTTCCACTTAGTGCCTCATTCCCAGGTGACTGTGGGATTGGAACAGATGCCCCAGTGTTTTCAGAAAAGTGAAGGAATTCATAGGCTTAGCTTTGTCGTGGCGGAATCGCTTGTTTCAGAGTTGCTCTGCCTGGGTCTACCCTCTGAGTGGACCAGACCTAAGCATCTCAGTGAAGTGGCCTTTCTTCAGCCGGTACCTCATCACCAGGCACAGTGCGGACAGAAAACATCTCAAAGTAATCCCCAGGCAGGACTAAGACGGCCGCACCACTTGGCCGTGTTGCTTCACGGCACCATGCGGAGCAGCTCTAAGATCACCTTGCTGTGTCAGCCCTGCCATGCCCGCCCCTCCCCACCGGGCGCACAGCAGGGAGGCCACTGGCCGCCGGCTGGGGCCCGAGCAAACGGGCACACCTGTGACACCAAACCATCTAATTGCTCTCAGCCCAGGTTAGGACGCACCCATCTGCCTAAGGAAGACTGGAGGCTGAAGCCATATTCTCAAAAGTAGAGACAACCCAGAAAGAGAAATTCTGTTTCTTTTGTTCTATTTGCAAATGTGACCAAAGAGCAAGGGTTTATGTCTCCCTGACCGAACTGCTCAGCAGGCCTCTTCCAAGAGACCTCACCCGGCGCCAGGGCAGGCGGAGCTCCGCAGGAAGGCTGCGCCCTCCCCGGACAGCGGTCCCGGCCACGAGGGAGGCTGGGGGCCCGGGAGCGGCCCGGGCCTTTTCTTCTGCACTGAAAATCTGTACTAGTCAATCAAAATGAGTTTTAAAATGAAAGATCACATCAAAGTGATGCTATTAGGAGACTCCTGCAGGGAAATGCGGTCTCTCTGCGAACCTTTGTCCCCATGAAGAAGGATGCCTTACACATACAGAGCTTGATCCAAAAACAAAAGGACACTGAAGTTCATAAACAGTCCTGGAATCAGGCTCACAGAATCTCCTGTGGCTCACAAGGTGACAGAAGTACGTGACAGCACGGACAATGGCACCAGAAGAACGCTCAGATGTCCTTCCTTACGGAGCAGGACCTCCAGCGGCAGGTTCCCCTAACTGAGGGGCCGGGCAAGCCGATCTGAAAAGCGAGTGCTGCGCCTGCTCCTTATGACGCCAGCAGTCTGCGCCTGGATAATAACCGGAACAAAGCTAAGCGCAGAGTGCTGTGGGAGCTCCCTCCTGCTGAACCGGTGACTCGCCAGCCCTCGCCAAGGGTCTCTGTGACACCCAAGACACAAGCAGCCCCGAGGACACTCCACACCAGGTGGATTTCCTAGGTTGTACAGAGAGGCCAGGATTCCGTCACCTGCCCTTGCCTTCAGCAGCAAAAGCTGGGATGCTGGTGCAGAACAGGGAGGCAAGGTGGAGGACTTCCCTGGAATAACCAGCCGACAGGACGCCCGCCCGCCCATCAATGCCGGAGCGAATGGGCGCCTGTGTTTGAGGAGCAGCACCGCAAGCTGCCCGGTCCCTCACCCGCCTGAAATGATCTGCAAACAGGGAACATTTTAAAAATAAGTTCTCCCAAACTACTTAAAATATCCTAACGTTACAAAAAGTCTTTTTTGTTTTAAATTCTCATAACCTTTCTCCTAAGCAGAGCAGAAAATGTCAATGCACGATCTATTCCAGAGAGAACAGCTTCGTTTAAAGTTTTACATTCCAAGGCAAAGAAAGGAAGGGAGACCGTAGAAATCCCTGGCAATTCCCTACAAAGCTCTAAACAGAGGGATGTTTTCAAAGCATAAACTAACTTTCTCAGCGGTAAGCTGTGGGCCGGGGGAGAGGAGCTGGGTGGACTGAGCAGCAGGGCTCGGTGGCCGTCAGGCAGACGGGACGGTGAAAGCGCGTGCTCGGCGTGTGCGGACAGCGGCGGGGCTGGCGCCCGCTGCTCTAGCTCGGCACCGGCACCGGCGTGTCCCAAGACCTGTGTCTGGGTACCTGCTTTCCTCTGAAAGAAGGTGCATCAAACTTCCAACCTCAGGTTTGTGTGATTCCTATGGCAACAAAACCCACCTGGAGTAGAAACTGTTTCCATTAATGAACTTAATGTTCCTTTTTGATAATTCATAATTTAAAATACAAGGTGTGTTCACCACTGCAAAAAAACATATTATGCACTACATTGGTTAATTTATGATGAAGCAACCTTAATTACAATATTCAATTGAGCAGGGCTGTTCAAACCCAGAGGATATCTCTAGTACTTGAATACATAGCGATGCGTCTAACATTCCATGTCACCCAACACAAAAATCAACAACAGGAATAAAGGCACAAATTAATTAAATCAATATAGAAACTCAAGGCTGATACTGCAAACCTTCACAAATTTTCAGACTAAATGACCAACGTGGGAGGATATGTAAGCAAATTTCCAACCTCTATTATGAATTCCAACGACTAGACCTAGTTTGCCAGATGCTGTGAACAATTTTTAAACACACTTTATAAAGTTTCATATATTTTAAGTATAACTGCCCAAAAAAGGGGGGTGGTTAACCTGAAAATACCCATTTAGCTTTTGAAATCAGTTCCTCAGCCCACTGACAGCCTATCCGTGTCAGAAGCTGGCCCTGTGAGTGCGATCCTCTGCCACGTTCTCGCAAACCAGGGAGCGGTCACGTCCCCGGGGCTCTCCCTGCAGCACGGGCGCCGCTGCCTCCGCGGGAAGCGGGGTTCCACCCGGGCAATGCCACTCCTTAAAAACCAAATGGAGAGTTTTCTCAGCTATACTCAGAAAACACACCTTCGATATAATCTGTCTGTATCATAATGCACTCAATTGGTCAACTTGATATTACTCATTCCTTGAATACATACATTTACTGAAAAATGGTCAAAGATTAAGCATATTAACTGTTTTTGATATTAACCATTTACTTTATAAAATTATGCTTATGATTTAAATGGGAAAAGAAAAAAGTACATTTATCTCACCTTTCTATAACAAATATTTCATAATATTTTATACATAACTTTTAAAAATATGTAAACAATTTTTATAAGGTACCACGCCTTTAAGCATCTGAAGCAATCACTAATATGATACTCTCCTTAAAACTGTTATTTGAGTTTCTTATAATGTCATATCAAATCATATAGTTTTATTTGGTCTTAAGGTTACTAAAATCTGTCTAGCTATCAAATCATCATCATTGCTATGCCAACAATTCTTGTTCTTCATTTACATGACACACTTCACTACTTTACACAGTGTAAACATGCATGGCAGAGATCACCTGTATTCAACATGAAACATAAATTCACCAATTGCTCATTTTTAGTTAGATGAAGTCTCCTGGTTCTAACACTTTAGTTGTGCTTTAACTCTGAACATTTTCCTGGCACACCTAGTGGGGACTGTAGCTCAAGCCATTATTATGGTATTACCAGTTAACTGAAACATATGAGGAAAACAAATATATTATTCAAACCACATACTAAAGATTTTAATATTAATCGTTTTTAAAATAACATATTTTAAGTAATAAGAACATTTAGGATTAATGTGCATTTTTAAAATGATATGGAAATGGTTCAACACATTTGCATTTGGATAACTTCCCCACCATGGGATATAATACCATTAATATGAACATTGATTTCAATTAATATAACATAATGTCTAATATTACCTTTGAATTGGACATAAATTACTACTAATACAACCCATGTTCTCTTCTAAAATTTGTCCTTCAGATATTAAAAGTTGATTTCTGTAATCAGTAGGCAATTTAAGTCTTAAATAAATCTTAAGTCTATAAAAACTTATTGACTGCCAATCTTCACCCAAATAGAACACAAAGATTTAATATACAACCTTTTCCCAAGAGGAAACCTTGCCTTTAGTTGGGGTGACGGGGGGTAGGGTAATATATCTATTAATTGAGGCAATATCCAGAATTCAATCACATTAGAGTAAACTTTTATGCTAAACTGTTTGGGTCTTTTTTGCTCTAACAGAATTTTAATAGATTTTTCCCCCATTAAAGAGTTTTATCATTTCATCTTTACATTTTTAAAACGTCTTTGCAAGTAAAAATCAATTTACTTTACATTGTTTTTAAAGAATCTCTGTCCTACTTCCTGGGAAGGATCGCATATTGCTTCCCAGTCATGACACATCATCCCACTGCTTGTTTTAACAGAACAGTCAACTAGTGGGAGATGGTTTTGTGGCACAGAGGAAGGCAGAGGCCAGCAGTGAGTCACCCATGTGTGAAGTTCACACTGTTTAAAGAACAGCTAACTCAGATTCTTCAGAATGAATCCATTAGGTGAATGGGTTAAAACTTTTTAAGGAACTTTTCTTGCATCAATCATAATTAAGAGTTGGGGTGTTTATCTTTAAACTAGGGAGTCTCTCCCAAATGCGATGTGAATACACCTGTGTGAGATGGAAGTCTGCGCTCACACGTTACAATGTTACCAGCACTTCGGAAGCGGCTGGCTCTGACCGATGAGGCGAACGGGCTCCGCAGCTTCCCCTCCAGCGCGAACCAAAGACCACAGACAGCGGCCGCAGCCAGGGCCCTGCCTCTGGCAGTGAGGGGGGAGCTCCGGCCACACCTGCAGAGACCTTCTGAAAGAGTCGGGCTCTGTAGCCACGATCACTCACTATAGACAGAAGGAACTTAAAGAAGGGCCATGGGGTGTGTTAGGGGAAATGCATACACTGATTAGGAGAGGCTTCTCTTACATTTAAACTTTCCCAAAGGAAAATGGGAAGATATGGCTGCAGCTTGTGATTTCTCATGGAACATCCTCTTCCTCAGTAAACAAGGTCAGCACTAAGGTGACAGGAGCATGCAGGTACCTCACAGCCCAAAGCATGGAGAAATAGGCGAGTTGGCAATGACTGGCATGATTCAGACAGGTCGCTAGGACCAAGTACACATTCAGACAAATAAAACGCCTAGAAGCTGGGAAATGCTGGTTTGGCAGAGGGCTCATCTAACAACAAGAGCCACGCTCACGTACCTTAAGGACTTCCATGGGCACCTGGGCGGCAGAGGGGAGGGTGGTGGGCACGCTGACGTTGATGGCTGGCGTCGGGCTCGCAGGTACTCGCTGCTGCATGAACTGGGCCGCCTGCAGCCTCTGCTGCTGCTCCCTGCGCTCCTGCTCCTGCATCTGCTCACGCATGAGCTGCTGGCGTAGCAAGATGCGTGATGTCATGCTGGAGGAGCTTAGCGGAGGCTTGGAGGCCCCAGGATGCTCCTCGGAACTGCTGTGGGAAAACCAAAAGAAGATGCACTTCAGTTCCCTAATGAGACCTTTAATTTGCATTTGGGGTATCCTAACTTGTACGATACCCCATGAAATGAATCTGGCAAACGTAATCAAGTTGCAGGGTAGTCTCCACATAACTGAGAATGGCATGGTGACAGCAAGTCATTAGCAGTTGAATTAAAATAAGTCATTGTGATTCCATTGTGGCATTTTATCACATGGCTGAGAAGCGATACACACATGTAAAAGTGAACTGCTTGATTTGCTTCTTTGTAACAGAATCTAAACAAGTAACTACTACACGCTGTCACAATTCCTCGAAGATGTCTGAAATGTTTACTAACGTGGAGTACTGTAAAGGAAAGGTGTGTTTCGCCAATGGGGTCATTTGAGGAAAGTAATAACCATTAATGAAAGAAGTACTTGGGGGGAAATATTCACACTGAACTTGACCTCAGCCATTGGGAAAGGGAGCAGCAGCTGGCTTGACCCCCTGGCTTTCTCGGTGCGTGTCCTCTGATGCCCCCGGGCATGCCCTCTCCTAAGGCACTGATTTCCCAGGAAGCTGACTCTGGCAGGGACCGCCTCTTCCCCAAGTTACGTCTAATGCTTCCACACCAGCCACCAGTGAAGAAATGACTTCCTGAATGCGAAATTGTTCATACAATCTGATTCAAAATTTAATCAAAAATGGAACTATGTGAGGTAACAGATGTGTTCTTTAGCTTGATTGTAACCATTTCACAATATGTACATATAGATATACACCTCAAATACGGTACACACAATTTGTGCCAATTATACCTGAACGAAGTGGGGGGGGGGTTAAACCATTTAAGAGATTTAACCATAAAATAGGTTTTAAAAAAGTAACTCAGAATACATGAATGATACATGAATTTGGTAATGTAGCATTTTTTAAAATAGAGACTACAGAGCAAAGTGGGAAATACCTGTAATAAGAGTACATTAAAAAGTAGGATTCAAAAATGTACTTACAACATTTTAATTTAAAATAAGAACAGCATGTGTATGCTCACAAATACACATGACTACAGGGAATGCCTAGAGATGATCATAGTTGCCAAGTTGCCAGAGTTGGAGTGGAATTACAGGAAAATTTCTTGCTCAGTCTTTGCCCCACTAAACTAAATAAAGCCATAATGATTTTTCTCAGTGGCAGACTATATGCTGCTAATTTCAGAAAATGAAAAAATGACCTGAGTGGTCAGTCACCGCCTGGCTAGGAGAGGGACCGGCTCCGCCACAGACAGGACACTGACAACCCAACGGGAACGCAGCGGCGGCCTCCAGCGCCTGGCGCTGAGCCTTCAGAATCCCAGCAAAGCCCACCCCTCCCTTTTTCACCGCTTCCTCCAGCACACACAGAGTGGACAATGTTGACATCCTACTTATGAGTAAACCATGTACTCATCCGCATAATAAAAGTAGCCATTACTCAAAATAATCTGTTCACCTGGTAGACAATCAGCAAAACTAAAATGTACTAGTGCGTCCCTAAACGAAGGAAAAAAGGCAGGGTGGGGTGCTATTTAAAATGAATAAATAAACAGTCTTAGCAGTCAAAGCCTGTCAGGTTAGGACATTTCAGGAGAGGCTGATCCTTTTGATAGTAACATGAGCAACCCTTTGTGCAGCTGTGGAATAATTGCACTAATTAGCTGGCCACTGGCTGTGATATTGGGGGCGGGAGGAGGGGGAGAATCCTGTCAATTAACAGTAAAGCATTCTGGAGACTCCTTAAGATAAAATTATGAGTTACCAACCACATTAAGGCTTTGGACTTTAATGTCAATAACAATGTCATTTAAAGTATTTACTGAACTATCCAATCAGAAAATAAAACATATTGAGACAGTAGATCCATTTAAATAAAAGGAAACCCCACTAAGGAAACCCTAGCAGAGCTCACTAGTTGACATTATTAACAAATCTTCCAAAAATAAAGTGCAAAGGAAGATTGCAGTTACTTCATTGCACACCCTCCTTGTGGGATACTTCTAAGTCATTAAGATACCTCCAGGTTCTCACCTTCACTTTAAACCTTTTTAAGCATCCCTTTCTCTTCAAAATAATTGAATCTGAATGATCACCTTATAGAAAAAAATGAAGATATCCACATTTCTAAATGGTAGCAGGACAAATAAGCATAAATGTTTTAAACTCATAATGGAGGTGAGAACATTACAAGTGACCACAAAGCATGTTTTTTTTTTCCTTTTTTAATATTTATTGAATTTATTGAGTGACATTGGTTAATAAAATAATATAGATTTCTGTATAATTCTATAATACGACCTTACAGAAATTACTTTTCTAATTATTAGCTCCTTTTTAAAAAATCTTAGTTTTTAAACTGTCTATTGTAAAATAAGACCCTGACACTGAAGTCTCTGATGTAAGTAAGCAAGGAGAGCTGTCCAAATGCATTTAATTCTAGAAGCTAACTGAACTCATCCAGGGCCAGAGAAGCTCAACCTGCCTCAGATAATCCTAATTCCTCCAGTATGATTCCTTTTAATCAGATTATTTAAAGGTCATTTATTCGATAAATTCAGGGTGTCCCTAAAAAGGTACACATACGCCAACTGGTTTGGCTCAGTGGACAGAGCGTCGGCCTGTGGACTGAAAGGTCTCGGGTTCGATTCCGGTCAAGGGCATGTACCTTGGTTTCGGGCACATCCCCAGTAGGGGGTGTGCAGGAGGCGGCTGATCGATGATTCTCTCATCAATGTTTCTAGCTCTCTACCCCTCTCCCTTCCTCTCTGCAAAAAATCAATAAAATATATACATTTTTTAAAAAGGTACACATACTATAACAGCTGACAGCTCAACTTTCAAAATGAAGAGTATTTTAATAGACACTGCCTTTATAATTATTCAAAGTGTATGCATGCATTTTGGGGAGATACTTTCAGTTGGGGAGTGCTTCCTCTCTGCCAGGGACTGGGACCACCTGGTCTCTCATCTCAGAAAGTTTAAAGCCACAGACATATAGTTTTTATGAGATGCCTTAAAATTAAGTCAGTTATCTAGATTATCTGTCTGTTCTCTAGTTCCATGTGGGAAGGCACACACCTCACCAGAAGAAAACACCCTTCGGAAGCCAAGAGGCCAAAGCCTGCACTGGCTCACACAGGACTCGCGGAAGCCATTCACACTCCCTGAGGTGCGGCCTCCCTGCACTGTGAGCCTGGACTGCCATCAATGGGCTCGCATTCTAGTTCAGTCCCTGGTAAGCAGTGATTTTTAAGGAGCCCTCCCACCTCTCGGTATCTCTCCAGAATGTTCCTCCCAAAGGTATGGTGCTGATTAAATCAGCTTGTTACTAAGTTAAAGTGCTGGACCCAGTAGCTAGAATATGGACACCAGGTAGCCACAGATACTTGAGAACTTATGATCCAAATTATTCGGCTTATTCTAAATTCAAACAGTTAACCCCACTGCCTTCCCTGGCCACTTGAATATATCAGAGCTCCATGCAACCCACCACCCCAGCATCTAAGCACCAGCTGCCCACCTTCTCCACCGGCGACCACGCCGCAGGCCCTCACTAGGCCCAGGGCTCAGGCTCTGGCCTCCACGCCGGGGCCTCGTGCTCGGAGACTGGAGGTCAGTTGGAACTTGTCCTACAGACTGAAGGAGCTGATAAACTTTCCCCGGCATTTCCTCTTTTCATTTCCTCACATAGAATCAAGCTCTGCCATTTACTAACTTGTAACTGTGACCAAGTTAGTCCATCTCTGAGCTTCGATTTTTCTTATTCATAGAGTATTTGTTTAATACATCTGTCTGTCAGCACTGTGATGATGATTAAAATAAGTAATAGACGTAAAAAGCTAAGCATGCGGTGCTCATTTCGGCAGCACATCCCTGAAGTTGGAACCATACCCAGAAGATGAGCACGGCCCTGCAGGGACGGCATGCCGGTTCGGCAAGCAGCTCGCAGTTTTGGAGTTGTTCACTTGCAACCTGTATGGTCTTGTAAACCAATGAAACCCCAATAAATCCAATTTAAAAAAAGCTAAGCACATGACTAAAACACAGTCCAATAAATGGGAACAGAGTTCGAATATTAGTAAAGAGAGAGAGAGAGAGAGAGAGAGAGAGAGAGAGAGAGAGAGAGAATAAAACTGAACATGCTACTTCATTCCTGATGCAAGGAAGTGATTCCTACATGCCTCTATGTAAGTCTGGACCATAGCAGATTCGTCTTTTAGGGTTTAGGCATCCATATTTAAATCAGAGAACTCGACAACCTGTTTCAAAGGTGAAGAGAGAAGATACCGTATTTTTCGGACCATAAGACGCACCTTTTTCTTCACCAAATAGTGGAAGGAAAAGTGCCTGCGTCTTATGGTCCGAGTTGCAGAGCAGCAGCGTGTCCCTGGGGACTGCATCATCCCTCCCCCGCCCCGTATCCAGGCTTCTCAGTAGTCCACTGAGATACTGGCAGAGTGGCAGTGGGTCCTCCCTCACCTTCCTTACGGAAGCTGATGTGTGCAGGAAGGCGCGATGCTGCTGTACTGTGTCACCGCCGTATGCTATTGGAGGATAGCATGTAGTAGGCGGTGTTACAGTACACAGCAGTGCGCATGCCCCTCACTCCAGTCATCGGCTTCTGAGGTAAAATGTCATACACACACACTACACTACACTACATTTTCCCAATAAACTGTTCCCAATAAAAAAAAAACACTGTTTTCCCTCTGTCCCTCTTTTCCTTTCAATTGTCACTCTTTTCCTTTCAATTGTCACTCTTTTTCTTTTAATTGTCACTCTTTTTCTTTTAGTTGTCCCTCTTTTTTTTCATATATTTTATTACAGAATATTTTTTGGTTCAGAATATTTTTTTTCCTATTTTTCTCCTCTAAAAACCAGGTGCGTCTTATGGTCAGGTGTGTCTTATGGTGCGAAAAATACGGTAATTTATCCTGCGATTATCATGAGTCATGAAGCCCCAGTATCTTTCTCCAGGAAAAGTTAATATGCATGATAACCATTCAGTTGCTAGAGCTCACAGCCTAGCACTCGCCTGCACTAGGGCACAGTGTGAGTCTGCACAGGAAAGCACAACGTGAAGCTCACGCCCGCAGCGGAGACACAGAAAGGCACAGAACATCAGCTTCCCAGAGGACTGTGAGGAAGCTGTCATGGAAGGGTGAAGCCACTGGGTTTCCAAACGCACAGGCTGGCTGTCACTCCATCAGCTGAGTACCTGTCTAAGACCAAATGCCCAGTCTCCATCCTTAGAAATTGATTTCAGTTTTAGGTAAGTCCCAGGAATCAATATGTCTACCAAAATTCTACAGGTGCCCTGGCTAATATGGCTCAGTTGATTGGGCACGTTCCATGCACAGAATGCTGCTGGTTCATTTCCCGGTCAGGGCACATGCCCAAGTTTTGGGCTCAATTCCTGGTAAGGTGTGTATATGAGGCAGTCAATTAATGTTTCCCTCTCACATCAATGTTTCTCTCTCTCCCACTCCCTTCCTCTCTCTCTAAAAGTCATTAAAAAATCTTTTAAAATATATTCCGCAGTTGATTCTGATGTCTAGCCATGTTTGGAAACTAACAAACACCCACGTTCACCCAGCCCTTTAGCTGCAACTTGCACGTGAACCCACACCTCTGATTCTTAGACCAGAGTACTTCCGTTCTTATCTGAGAAAATTTGCACTCCATGCCTACCTCCAGAAGCCTGGCAGGAGCTCTGAAGAGTCCTTCCAATACAGAATCAATGTGTGGAATGACACGGAAGAGGAGAACTGCTCAGCCCTGCCAACGGCCCTAAACCCAGACAGACAAAAGCATCAGTCCTGAAATGCCTGTGCACCTCTATGGTTACCAGCTAAAAGATCGCAGGCTGTATCTACAGAAACTGTCTGACCAGATTGTTCTGTCAGCTGGAAGAAATTCTCAGGAGTCTTTTGAAAGTGCCTTCAAGTGCAAAACTCACTGAAATACGTGCTGGAAAATGGATATGTCTTTCTAGATGACACTCAAATACTTCGGAATAATTGCACATCTTCCCAGTCCTTCCAGGGCAATCACTTTGCAAATTTAAGGAAGACTTTTTCACCATGTACCATGGAAGCAAGTACCAATAAGAAAATATTGAAATTGAAATAAGAAAGTAAGAAACTGTCATTTGTACTTAAAATAGCCGAGTCTAACCATGGAAATGTGAAAGTACCAGATTTCACAGTTCAGATTCAAAAATTGAGATCGTCTGGATTTTTGCCAACCTTGGGCTTTACTGGTCAAAACTCAAACTGAAAAATGAAGACCTGCCAAAATCCCAGCACGGCCCAGTGATATCACTAGCCCAAACAACCAAAACTACAGGTTCCTGGTGCAGAAAAATAAAAAGTTCTTGCAAGGTGTAGTCTTTCTCCTCTTCTTTCCTTCAACCAATATTTGAATGTTTCCAAAGGCCAGGCTCTGCCTGTGAGGGACATCATGGTGTCCACAGTGGATGGGACTCTTGCCTCTGGGGCTGTGTGCCTTTCACTGTACTAAGGAGGAAAACATACTAAAAAGTAAGACCAGCAATGATATATAAGTTAAAATCTGAAATCTCCTCTGTTCAACATGTAGGCCCTATTAGTTGATAAAAATTGGAGGCGCTCATATATTTTAAGATCAATATTCCTTAACTTGGACTTTTCGGGGGTACCGTTAAAAAAGTAATCTAAATAATTGATTAGCTCAAAATCAAGAGAACCTTAATAATGTTCCCAATACATCGATATTCTCCTAAAAGAGGGTACAAAAAAATGACAGCCTGGGGCACAGGAAGGAAAATTTTACAGAAACCCTGTGTTCCTGATGCCGTCACAATGGAATGACCAAAGTCTGGTCACCAGGAGGATGGGTGCTGGTGAGGAGCACACGGTGTGTGGAGACTTGACTCTGGGTCTCACAGCGTGGCAGGAGTCAGTCTGGGTCCCCCCTGTGCGGCAGGTCCGGGCCTCTAGTATATATACATATATTAGATGCCTGGTGCATGCAATTTGTGCACTGCAGGGGCCCGGGGGTGGGGAGCATGCACGTGCACTCGCGCAGGTCCCTCAGCCAGCCTGTGCCCTCTCACAGTCTGGGACCCCTTGGGGGATGACCACTGCTGGCTTAGGCCTGATCTCCCTGGCACTCAGCCATCCCTCTCACAGTTTGGGCTCTAACAGTCTGAGACCGCTCATTCCTTACCACCCACCTACAGCAGAGGTGGAAGAGGCTCCCGCCACCACTGCTGCACTTGCCAGCTGTGAGCCCAGCTTCTGGCTGAGTGGCGCTCCCCCTGTGGGAGCAAACTGACCACCAGGGGTCAGCTCCTGCATTGAGCATCTGCCCCCTGGTGGTCAGTGTGCATCACATCAACCAGTCGTTCTGGTCATTTCACCATAAAGGTTGCTTAGGCTTTTATTATATAGAAGTGTATGCATATATACATATGTATATATGTATATATTTCATCATTTTTATTTTGTATTTTTGTACATCTTGCATACTAAAATATTATAGTCTAGTGGCACATGTATACAATTTATAAAATAAAATTAAATTAAGAGAGTTTGTTTGAAAAAACTTCAACTAGGAGTGATGACCAAAAATGTTTAACAGATCTCAGTAATATATGAACAATGTTCTTCTAGGCAATTTTTATCATCAGATTTTTTAAAATTTGGTTATTTTCACCACTCCCAAAGAGTTTTTCACTTCTATACGCTCCAACTAAGGAGAAGGTTCATCTCAGTATTTTCAACCAAGAATATGAGGATGTCATTTCTTCACTTAATGACACTGCTCTTCATTCTCCAAGATGCCACTATGGTGTGGCATACTCTTAACACTCTGCTCACTTCAAGAACCTGACGGAAAGCATCACCTGGTTCTGAGGCAGATGGGGTTGTGTGGCCCACACTCAAGCTTTCTGTCTTCACACCAAGCCCTCCTACTAGACCACACTCTGCTCCATTCACACCCAGGTGCCGTGTCTCAAAAGGTTCTGAAAAATGCATCCCCTATGAGTGTGTGTAATTGGCATGGCATGGCCCACCTAGAGTATTTTAAAAGGGAGGACTTTTTATCCCAAACTTGGACAATCTAATGACAGAAATCAGTCATCAGTGTGAAAATAATTGCAAGGATCTTTTCATGGACAGAAAGCCCATCTAGACTTACTCAAACAATTGCCTCGAGTATGTTCTGAGGGCCTGTCTGGACCACATCCAAATAGGTCAGAGAAAGCTCGGAAGCCTTACCCCACCATCACTTAGTAATTACTTCATGCCAGCCAAGTGTGCATGCTATGTGGAAATTGAAACAACAGTGCAAACTGTGGTCTCAGGGAGGCACTGTCAGTGGAGGAGGCAGCCTGACACATGGGAGTGATGGCCTATCGTGATCACATGTCATCGATGAATGCCCAGGATTCTGTCCCTCTTCTCTGGCAAAATACTTTGATTTCACTTTGAAGAACCATCCTGCTCACTTTCAGTTCATGAGGTTAAGGTGGTGCTACTAATTCCAGACACAGAGACACACCCAGGCTGGCCAATCACACTGAAGCTTGTGCTACAAGTTGGTCCAATAAGAGTCAGCTCTATGCCGTCGACTAGAACTACTACGGTAAAAATAACTCTCTTTAAACTCAATTTTGGGAAAGTGGTAGAATGTAGAAGGTAAATCTGAAATTTCTTGGACCTATCTGGGAAAAGAAAAAAGCCAAACCGGATGAAAGAGGGGATAGAGAACTGAGAACAAGGAAGAATGAAGAAGGAGCTGGTGTTTAGATGACAGTGAGCATCTGAATCAAACCATCCCTGAAGACTTGATAAGCCTGAATGCTGGATGTTGATTTACAAGGGCCAATATCCATTTCTGATTAGGCCATTTGGTGTGCTCTGGTGTACCACAAAAGGTTTTTGTGACATTTTAGAAAATACCAGCCAAGTGGCAGGATACAAAATTAACACTCAGAAATCTATGGCATTTTTATACACCAATAACAAATTCACAGAAAGAGAAACTAAAAATACAATCCCATTTACCGCTGCAACAACAAAAAAATAAGATACCTAGGAATAAACTTAACTAAGGGGGTAAAAAATGAAAAACGGTACTCGAAAAACTACAGAATGTTGTAAAAAGATATAGAGGAAGATATAAACATGTGAAAGAATATATCATGTTCATGGATTGGTAGAATCAACATAATTAAAATGTCCATTCTACCCAAAACAATCTGCAGGTTTAATGAAATCCCCATTAAAATACCAACAGCGTATTTCACAGATGTAGAACAAACTCTCAAAATTTATATGGAATAAAAAAAGACCCAGAATAGACGCATCAATCCTGAGAAAGAAGATCAAAGTTGTAGGGCTCACAATACCAGATACCAAGCTATATTACAAACTATTCTCGAAACTGCCTGGTACTGGCACAGGAACAGACATATAGACCAATGGAACAGAACAGAGAACCCAGAAACTGACCCAAATGCCCATCAGCAGATGAGTGGATTAAAAAACTGTGGTACATCTACACAATGGAATACTATTCTGCTGTAAAAAAGAAAGAACTCTTACCATTCGCAACAGCATGGATAGAACTGGAGAGCATTATGCTAAGCGAAATAAACCATTCGGAGAAAGATAAATATCACATGATCTTACTCATTTGTGGAATATAATGAACAACATAAACTGATGAACAAAAATAGGTACAGAGACATAGAAGCATTGAGCAGACCGTCAAACCTCAGAGGGAAGTCAAGGGAAGGGGAGGCGTGGTAAGAGATCAACCAAAGGACTTGTAAGCATGCATATGAGCATAACTCATGGACACGGACAGTAGGGAAGTCAAGGCAGGGCTAGGGGTGGAGGCAGGCAGGGAGAAGTCATTGGGGAGAGATGGGAAGGAGACATATGTAACACTTTCAACAATAAAGAATTAAAAGGAAAGAGAGATATACCATTCTTTGAAACTTCTGCCATCATGTGCCCTGGAACTTGACTGTAAAGGCAGGAATCCCAGAAGCCACGTTGGACCATGAGGATGAGGCCCCTAAACTTACTGATGGAGCTGGAATATACCTGGTTATTCATGAAGGCAGGAATCACATTTCTATTCTTAGCACCTATGATATCTGGCACATAATAGGCTGAAATAGATACATGTTCGATGGGTAAATTCGGTGTATCTACCCTAACAAATATGCCACCTCAGAAAGTCAGATAATACTAGAACCTTGGTATTGGGAGACCTTTACTCAAACAATTTGCTTAAATCATCCAGTGACAGAGACACGTTTTTTCCAAGGAGATCTGAGTACTAGAGACCATATTTCCTTAATTCTAAGACAAACTTTCCCTTTGCGTTTTAAGACTTTCCAAATCAAAACAGATCTTATAATCAATGTATAGATTTAACAGAGTTTCCTCCTTCCTCCAACAACTGCCTTATAATCAATAGCTGATTCAAAATAATAAATACACTTGATAGACAATTCTGCAACATTGGACTCTTCGTGGCCTCTCAATGACTGAAAGTTTGGTTAATTCAGAATCTGTGCTGGGAGAAACCCATCCGTAAAAAGGCAGAGGAAGCCGAAACCGGTTTGACTCAGTGGATAGAGCATCGGCCTGCAGACTGAAGGGTCCCAGGTTCGATTCCGGTCAAGGGCATGTACATTGGTTGCGGGCACATCCCCAGTGGTGGCTATGCAGGAGGCAGCTGGTCGATGTATCTCTTTCATTGATGTTTCTGGCTCTCTATCCCTCTCCTTCCTCTCTGTGAAAAATCAATAAAATAATTTTTTTTAAAAAAGGCAGAGGAAGAACTGTCACCTCATTCAGGATCTTGATGAAAACCCACAGCACAGACAGGGAGCAGCACAGGCCCTGGAGCCGCGCCCAGGCTGACATCCCGGCTGGCTCTCCCCCTTCAGCTCTGTGACTTCACCTGCCTTCACCTCAATGTTCTCATTTGCAAAACAGGCAGGAAAAAGTACCTGTCATCCAGGGGATATGAGATTCAAATGTGTTAATGAGCCGTGGTCAACACCCCACACAGACAACCAGTAAAGCTTGGCTAGGATTTCTTCGCTATGCGTTTTAATTCCTGCATATGCACCCTCTGAACATCTCAGCATCTCACAACTAGTGAAAACTAAAGTGATTTTCGAGGAAGCCCAAACTCTTAGACTGTTGCTAAGCTGTGCCTTTCTTTCCTGGAGGAAAATACAAAAGCAACAATCCACTCACCGTGTGCGCCCGGCCCTGCCTGAAATGACAGGCACCAAGAAGCTAATGGGCAGAGCTCAGTGGGCAAGGCTGTCGGCAGTGAGCGCTAAGAATGTCATTGTGCGGGTCTGCAGGGGAAGCATGCTCCCACGCAAGTGTGTCTGTAACCGGAACAAAGCTTCAAAGTAATTAAGCAAAAGTAGTTGAAATCAAGATGAACTTGGCACTCAAGGGTTACAGCACGACTGTTCTTACGCTGCATCAGAATGACACGTTTAGCTATTCACAACACCCAGCAATTTAAAATTAATATCTTAAAAATTATTAAGTTATAAAGGATATTCTCATGGAGTATGAATCATAAGGGGTGATTATCATCTCACTATTATCTGCATTACAAAGTAGAAATTTAAAAATTTCTAGCATGATACCATTTTAAAGACATAATTATATATGTGTATACTTTGTTCATAGAAATTACCTATCATTTTAAAGAGATAAGTAATTAAACTGTTTTAATGACATGCAGCATGAAAAAAACATCCATAAAAGTAAACTCCATGCAGCTAAAATAGCACAAGTAATTTGAAATAATATTAGTAGCTTCTGTAAGACCTTTAAAGATATACCTACTGAACATGGACTTTAGCCACACTTAAATTTGTGGGAATTTTCTTTCAAGAATCAAATTCTCAAAATCATTCAGCTTCATCTAGTATTTTTCCATCATTCTTGCCGTCTTTAAACACCTTCACAAGCTGCTGAACACATGCTTTCCTGACTTAAACAGAGCCGCTCTCATGACCCAGGAACGCTCAGTAAATAATTATTAAGCCCAGAGGTGGCTTTTGCATAAGTTGATTTGCCTGAATGCCTGTTCACCTAGGAATACAGCTCTTAGTATTATTTGCAAATCTTATCACCTAACATTGAAAGTAAATGTTAAAGGAAGTGGGGAGAGGTATCATCCATTTAGTATTTCTCCATTTTAGTACTTTTTTTAAAAAAAACTATTTCAGAATTCGTTCTACATGTTTATGCCCGGCAGATGATTCTGATGTTTGGATGTTTTGTTTTCCTCTCAAAGAGAAAACAATCAATATGAAGAAATGCAAAGGAGATGTTTATTAATGCAGCTGTTACCATTCCAGTCAGGAGTGAAAAAGAAGCAAAAACCCAAGTGTCTGCAAGGGACAGTTCTAGCAAATGTTAACTAGTAAGCACACTCTTCTTCCTGAGAAAATCCTTTCCAATTCCTAACGAAACTAAACTACAGTCTACTTTGTAATAATAAATCAAGCCCTGTTCTGAGGTTTTTTTCAAGCAGTCATTTTTGAGCATTATTAACTGAACACCAACATTCAATTTAAACATAAAGACAAAGAGCTAGCATTCCGATCCCCCCTGGTTTTGCTGTTCTCCTTGTCATGCCTACCTAGAGGCACAGTGAAGCTGAATAAAGCCACAAGGAAACATTCCAGCGTTTAACTCCCAAGAAAACCTTCCCTTTCCCTGGCCTTCCCCTTAAATAAAAATACCTCCTGCTAAGTGGTCCCTGGATTATTTCCAGAGTAAGACTTCACTTACAGATGCAAGCTCTCAAAGGCACAGGGCATGAACATCTGAACTCTCAGCGCCTCCATCTTTTTCCTTTAAGGTGTTCTGCAAGCCCTTGGCGAAGAGTGAAAGTCAAAGTTAGTCCTGGCACTGGCTGTGTCACTAGGGGTGGCTCCTGATAAGGCCCTGGAAACTCCAATCCAAACACAGCTCCTGCTGAAAGGTGCCTGGTGTCTGTCTGCGGCAGCAGACCTGTTTAATCCAGTACCTACTGTACCTGCAGGACAAAGTGCTGCCTCGCACAGCACAGGCTCTGCAGGACCCGGGCGGCCGGACCGGCGTGGGCCCACTCAGCCCTCCAGAGCAGCGACCGCTGAGGCTTGCGGCACCGACCATTCTTAGAGGACAAGAAAGGAGCAAAGGGTCTGTAACACTTAACAGAGTCACAGAATCCAGGCGATCTGGGGGGCTGCTGTGCCCCTTCTTGGCTGGCGGATCTCAGCATCCACTCAGCACACGCCACTGGCCGCCCTCCCCCATGAGCAGGCACCTCTGGAACCGGAGCCTGCTCAAGGCACAGGCTCATCTACTGACAGCAGCCTTACCCTCAGACCCCAAGACCCCAAGGAGGTGGCCTCTGCCCAGGCCTGGGGGAGTCAGAGGCAAGCTGCTTCGTACCATGGGTACCACCCTTCAGGACATGGCATCCTTAGCCATGAATCGGTGCATTCTTAGACTGTTATGCAATCAAATTCTAAACACACTTGATTATAAGGGGGGGAAAAACACAGAAACACATGTTCTTAAGAGACACTAAATGCCAACATGAAAACGGCAATGTTATCAAATGTTGATGCTGTTCCTGTGGACCTGCCCAGCAGAGATGCCAGCAGTGATGAAAACAGGATCTTTCTCCCCACACACAACTCCAAGGGCAGAACAAAGACATATGGCAGCGGCCAGCTGTGACCCCGGGAAGGTTCCCTTGCCTCTCTGACTACGAGTTTGTCCAAAGTAACTGGCTGGAAAACAATGCAGACTCTATAAGCTATAATCAATCTCAAATTCCATACTGTAATGAAAGTATCTTCCTAAAACTCTCCTTTAATAATAGGAAGCATCCAGCCAGAAGTCTCAAACAAGCTATTTCCAGTTCTTTTTATTCTGTTAATTTTTTATTCATTCATTCATTGTTTAATATATACCGTATTTGCCAGCGTATAAGACGATTTTTTGGCCCTGAAAAAATACACATTTGCCGGCGTATAAGATGACTGGGTGTATAAGACTACCCCCTAAAATTTCCACTAAAAATACAGAGTTTGTTATATACTCGCCGTATAAGACTACCCCCCACTTGGAGGCATATTTTTCAGGGCCAAAAAGTCGTCTTATATGCCGGCAAATACGGTGCTTCTGGATCCCGACTACATCGGGCACTGTATACATTCTTGGGATTCATAGTGCAGTGGGACACATATAAATACTCACACACATACATGTAATGACATGTGATGATCACCCCAGGGAGCTGGACAAGCCTCCGAGGCACGGGTCAGGAACGGCTTCCCCTAGGCAGGCCCTGGGCTGGGCCCTGCGTGGAGGAGCGCCTGAGACGGGGTAGCAACATGGCAGAAGCCCTGAGGTGGGGAGCTAGAAGGAAGACCCGTGTACCTGACGGGCACAGAGCGCGGAGAAGGCGGGCACCCATGAGATCAAAGCCGTGCCTGCCCAAACTTCTAGGACCTGGTGGCCAGAAAAGAGGAGTTGGTTCTGATCCAAGATGAGAGGCGCACTGCCAGGTTGTAGACAGGGGAGCCTGGGCTCAGATCGGAGTCTTAGAAAGGCCCCTCCGGCTGCTGTACTGAAGACCAAAGGGAGAAGGGGCAAGACTGGCCACTGCAGGTCCTGGGGGAAGGCAGACAGCTCATGGGAGGAGGGCAGGAGGCGGGAAGGGCGAGGGAGGAGGGGGAGGGGGAGAAACCCAGGCCCTGACACCAGAATGGTGCTCATTCACCCGTTCCTGAGCACTTCCTACATGCCAGGCATGGCTGGGTCCTGACGCCGATGCCACTCTCCCCTCACAAGCCTCTGCACCTCTCCTCCTGCCCCTGGCTCAGCACGGCAGGAAAGTGAACAACGCAGTGCTGGTGTCAACACAGCCAAGAAATCCGCCCTTACAGATCCAGGACCTTCCGGTGCAGGTTACTGAGTTTCTGGGCCAGATTATCCACCTGAGGAAGGAGCAGCCCACCGGTTCTGGTTAGAGACGGAGGTGACGGCACGTGCCAGGCGACTGGCATGGTCGCTGACTTTAAAAGTGGCTCTCACACTGTGGTCATGCCTACTCTCCCAGACCACCTGCCCCAGAAACAGAGCGAGGGCGAGACCAAGGGAAGTGGGGAGCTCAGGACATTACCATGTCAGGACATTCGGGGATTGTTTCTAAAAAGCTGAGCTCGCCTCTCTCCCCCTTGGGCACTGTCTGTAACTGCACTGAGTACAAGCTATCGGGGACATTTTATACTGACACCCTGGCGGATTACATGCTTACACACAGAAAAGGCCTGTACCCTCCCAGGGCTCAGGGACCATGGACCACCAGCAGGAGCTCCACTCCACCAGGAGGACCTGCAGGTGCCCAAGCTCCCGGCGTGCTCACACAGTGACACCGCCTGCTTTTCTCCCTGAGCAACCCACCACCCCAAGGAAGCTATCCACTGCCCACTTATGTCATATTTACATACAATTACTTCTGAGGGGCATGTGTCCCCTATGGACGGTATTCTGGAAAGATTACTGCACCAGGCAATGCCCCCCAGCAACGCACTGGAGCGGGATTTCCGTGTGCACATTCTGCCACCACCTACCCAGTTCCCGAAGCGCTGCACACACACCCCGGACTGAGACTGCTCCCCAAGTGGTTACCCCATTTCTCTGCAGATGTCCTCTGAGTGGCAGGAGCCACAAGGTCTGGTTTCCATTGTATCCCTCACAGTCCATGGTTGGTATTAAAATGAATTACTCTATAATACATAAGCAACTCTCTTGAGTACATTTTCACCATCCACCTGAGTACCTAAATGCACAAACACACACACACACACACACACACACACACAAACACACACACACACACACACACACACACACATATATATATATTCTGGCTAAATATGCTGTGTCCTGCTGACCAGTACTATGACACACACTGACCACCAGGGGGCAGATGCTCAATGCAGGAGCTACCAAGCTGCAGTGACTTGGCAGCAGCGGTGGTTCTTGGATGACGCACCCTGAAACTAGAGAGGTGGGAGCCCCATCCCTCCCGTGGCCACAGATTCCACCATGGGCCATGGGTGAAGTTGTTGCTGGGGCGCTGTCACCCCGAATCTGGTTCACTGCACACTTAGATTTGTGTTCCACACCCTGTATGACAGCAACTTTGCAGAGTGCCCTCTCTCACTCCGGGACCCCTAAGGGGTGTCAGAGAGCCGGTTTTGGCCCGATCCCGAAGGCCAGGCAGAGGGACCCCACCTGCTGGAGGGACCCACTCACTCTGCAGATGCCCTTGGAGCCCCGGCACCACCCCAGGTGCAGCTGGCAGGGGAGGGACCGTGGGAGGCTGGCTCCAGGGCGTGTCTGGCCCATCTGGCCCAGTCCTGCCCTGCTGGACATCTTCTAATTAATTTCCTTTCAATGTGCATGAATCTGTGCACTGGATCACTAGAAAATGTTTATTTATACACACACATTGGGTCAATATACAAACCCTAATTTAAACACAAACTAAGACATGACAGTAAAGAAAAAGAAATATTTTAGAAAATGAAACACTGAATGCAAAGTGAAAATATTACTTTTGTATTATAATACATTTCAAATCTTAATTACTACTCCTCACCCCAAATTCCAGCAAATCAACTAGAGTCAGCAGAATTTTTACTGGTCTTTTAAAAGATGACCTTGACTGAATGGAACCTAAAACTATCAATCATCCTAGAGAGAGCCAACTTTTTCTTTGGCTATAAAATTTGGGTCTGGGAATATTTTTGGAGGAAAAACTCAGTCACTGCATTGAATGGGTTAGAGAAGAGATAGAGGCATTACTCGTTATCCTTTTCAAAAGTCTGCTGGAGAAAAGCAGAAACACTGCTTCATCATAGTCAGAATTCCTCTTATTTTATCTGGGTATCGAACGCTTTACGGCCAAATGTGGTCTTCTTCTGTCTTCTTCTGACAGCCATGCCCTCTCGGTGAGCTCACACCGCGGCCGGCCAGGCGGCCAGCACGGAGTCTGCCGTGTGGCACCGTGAGGACCAGGACGAGCTCCTCCTCGCGGCCGAGACAGCATCACCAGGTCTCATGGGTCTCCACTGCGGTGCCAGCCAACGCTCCCAAACCTGTAATCCTACAGAAGCACCTGGGACCCTTCTCCCCACACACCCCCTTAAAATTAACTCAAGAACATTTAAAAGCCTAAATGTCAGGGATTTTTCCTGAAACAAAGAGGGACATGGTTTGGAATTCTGTTTGGGTTTTTTTTTAAGATTTCTTATAAAAGTCTAATGTAAAGTCAGGCCTGGGAACCAGTAATATATAATATCACATATTATAATGCCCATAATTATATACAATACTAGAGGCCCAGTGCATGAAATTCATGCATGGGTAGGGTCCCTAGGCCTGGCCGGTGATCAAGGCTTATCTGTGGGGCTGAGAGAATGAACTCCATCTTAAGCTCCCTGCTAGAAATGCAAACCCCCCTGCCTCCACCTAGCAGTGAGGAAGCTGGAATTTCTCATTGGCATGTGGCCTGTGGCTGCCCTGAGCTGTTAAAAGAATAAACATCTTTTTAAGAAGGCTGTCTGTCTTATCTCAACTCCCAAGGTCCCCCGTTAGTGATGGGAACATAGCTCTTAAAACTGCTCAAGGAAATAGCCCCTGAACAGTGCTCTGATAGATAAGATTACCAGGTGGGACTGTTGACTAAGTGTAGACCCTCTCATAAAACAAGTAATTAACAAGCCCAGCTCCCCTTTTTGGAATTCCTTTGTTCCCTTCTTCCCCCTCCATGTGTAACCCCTCCTATGCGTGACTTTTGCCTATATATGCTTGTAAGATTTTCTGCTCAGGACTTGACTCCTCTGCTCCTGCATGAGTTAGGAGTTGAGCCCCAGCGCGCTGGAATAAAGCCTCTTGCTGTTTGCATCAAGTGACGCCTCCTGCGGTTGATTGGGTCGCCGTCAATCCCTGGGACAGAGTGAGGGTCTCCTTCTGGGGGTCTTACAGGGCGACAAGTGGAGCAATCAGGGAGCCATGGCTGGCCTGGGCCTGAGGGCTGGGGGCAGCTCCTGCATTGAGCACCTGCCCCTAGGGATTAGTGCACATCATAGTGACTGGTCAACCAGTTGACTGTCTGCCTCCTGGTGGTCAGTACATGTCATAACAAGCAATTGAGCATTCTTAGCATCTCATTTGCATATTATGCTTTGATTGGTTGAAAGGATGACCAGATGACCAAACACTTAGCACATTAGGCTTTTATTATATAAGATACTCTTTGTAGATACTCTCTAAAAGTGGCAGTAAAACATTCAAGAATGTAAGCTCCCTTTATGTGTTGAATAAAGAAGTTTTTACTTGTACAGTTTGATTATTTAAAGTGTCCACTTGGAATTACTATGGCTGTCTTTTGACTGTTCAGTGAAAGCCTTACTATGAGGTGACAGTGGTTAGAAAGCTCCAGGAGTCCTCTCTCAGCACCACCCCTCTCTCCGCACATGGCACCAAGCTACCTGTAGGGGAAAGCGGGATGCCACAGAAAGACCCGGCTCCACCACCCATGATGCTCCAGCATTTGAGGACACTGTTCTCAGTGCTGCAGGGAAGACAACAGTGGGTGTGTGAGAGGGTCAGCGTCTGAGGGGCTCCCACCAGAGAGCCTGTCACCAGTAGAGAGCGAGGAGGGCTCCCTCCCAGGGCCACTCCTCCAGCACCCAGGTGAGGGCTCACAGGCCACACTTCCTCCCCAGGAGCCTCCCCGCCCCTCTTTCCTGAAGCAGCGACACCCACGTCTGTTTTGTGCTTTCTCAGGAATCGTTTCTTTTACAGCATTTACTCCAACTGGTAATAATTTTATTTTTTTAATTGTCTTTTTCCCTTGAGAGCAGGGTGTCTTTTGTATTTATTTTATTCTCAGTAACTGGCATATAGTATAAATGCTCAATAAATATTTTATAGATGAGAGGACAGGAAGGAGGGGGGAAGGGAAGAAGGGAAGGATGGAGGGAGGGAGCATGATAAATGATCAGGTAAGGAAGGACCTAGGAAACATAATTTGAAGGTGGCACTTAACTATTAGGAAGGAAGTCAACAGGCATAAATGAGACGCACAATTGTATACTCTTTCAAGCCTTGTAGTTGCTGAACACAACTAACTTTCCATAAAGTACTAGATACAAAGTTACAAAGAATGGAGTTAGCAGTCCTAATCTGATACTCTTACAGCAGTGACTAAAGGACAGTAATAACTACCTATCTGCAGAAGTAACTGTTCAGTACACTCAATCACCTTCATCCCTTCCATCGCGTTTCTATTTTTCCTACCACCAAGAACAAGTCTCTCAGGAGCAATAACGGTACTCGTCGTAACTGGCACAAAGTAGATGCCCTTTAAGGTCTTAAAGGAAAATGCAGACAAGACCAAAAGGATCCCAGATAAACCTGACTGAAGCTCATGCAACAATATTAGAGAACTGTTCAGATGTTTACACAAACATCCAAAGGGGAAAATTAATGTTTTTTTAAAAACTGTTTAGAAAGATTTGTCCTAAGAATAAAAGTATAATCTATAAAGAGGTGTCTCAAATTCCCTCTGAAGTACATTTTAAGCAACTGAAGGGAGAAATGCATGAAATAATAGGTTTAATATAACAATTAATACAATTTCCTATCTTGAAATCCCTGATATTCTCTCTTAGGGTTCACAAAATATTTGTTCATCATTAACGGAATATTTGGAGGCTGTTTCTTATCATAAAATGCAACAGAGGGTTTTCAATAAGCAGAGCACAATCTACAATATAAACAACATTCATGAGAGAGCGCAAAGTTGGAGAGGGAAATGCTGAGGAGATTAGGCCATTTTGAAGGTAGCTCTTCAAGTGACAAATTTAGTAAAACTGCAACTTACTTTCCTAATCTAGATAACTAAACAGGAAAAGATGATGTTGCTGCCACTCAGGGGAGAGGGGGCCTGAAGTTATTCACAATGTGACTTCACAATAAATAAAATATTCTACTTCAATACTTTAAATTTGTGGAGTATTTCTCTCTATTTAGTGGTTGTCTTCTAGCTCACTTAAAAATAAAGATGTGGCCCTCTCTTTCACTATAGTGTCTCTTAAAAATTAATTAAAGATAGAAAAGCAAATGAAACTTGAATCACCAACTTACACCATACACAAAAATAAATTCAAAATGGATAAAGGACTTAAATGTAAGACAGGAAACCATAAAAATCTTAGGGCAAAGCACAGGCAGCAAAATATGAAACATTTGTCGTAGCAACATCTTTACTGATACGGCTCCTAGGGCAAAGGAAATTAAGGAGAAAATAAGCAAATGGGACTCATCAAAATAAAAAGCTTTTGCAAGGCAAAAGAAACCATCAACAAAACAAGAAAACCTAGTGCATAGGAGAACATAGTTGCCAATGTTATCTCCGATCAGGGTTTAATCTCCAACATTTACAGGGAGCTTATACAACTTAATAAAAGGAAAATAACCAAACCAGTCAAAAAATGGAGAAAGGACCTAAATATCACTTCCCGAAAGTGGACATACAGAGGCCAAGAGAAATATGAAAACGTGCTCAAAGTCACTAATTATATAAGAAATGCAAATCAAAACAACAATGGGATACAATGTCACATCTGTCAGAGTGGCTATCACCAACAAGTCAACAAATGACGAGTGCTGGCGAGGATGCGGAGAAATGGGAGCCCTCGTGCACTGCTGGTGGGAATGCAGACTGGTACAGCCACTGCGGAGAAGAGTGTGGAGTCTCCTCAAAAGTTAAAAATGGAACTCCCATTTGACCCAGTGATCCCACTTCTAGGACTATATCCCAAGAAATTAAAAACACCAATCACAAAGAATATATATACCCCTATATTCATAGCAGCACAATTCACCAACGCTGAGATTTAGAAATAGCCTAAGTGTCCACCAGCAGATGAGTGGATTAGAAACCTGTGGTGCATCTACACAGTGGAATACTAGGCTGCTTTAAAAATGTTACCATCTGCAACAGCATGGATGGTATGGAGAGCATTATGCGAAACTCATCAGTCAACAGAGCCAAATATCAACAGCACAACAATTGAAATTTCTTTTGAGAGCCAAATTTTTTAAACTTAAACTTCTTCTAACACCACTTCCTCAAAATAGACTTGCCCAGGCTGTGGTATTTTGTGGAAGAGCCACACTCAAGGGCCAAAGAGCCGCATGTGGCTTTCGAGCCACAGTTTGTCGACCACAGCTTTAACAAAATGTCTGTGGAGGGTTTTCCCGTGCCTCATCTCATTTGATCCTTCACAGAAGTCCTGCAGTACGTAGGTAGTAGGAAACTCGGTGGAATTGGTGCCCTTGACCAGAAGAAATGGTGGACCTTGAAAATGACTTCAGGTTTTCTCACTGCACAGAATATAGTCAAACACTGCTACAATTAAATATTTTACCCTTTGTTCTCCCTGCATGAACTACAATAATAATCGTCTTCGTGTTGATATTTACTGCTGTGTTGCTGACAATTACCTGAAAGGGAAGTTGGGTTGCTTCACTGGGCTGGAAAAAGTTTAGCTAAATCAGAAAGCAGGTCTAATTAAGCAAGTTTAATTAACTTAACTTCCTTTCAGTGTGCACAGATCCATGAACCGGGCCACTAGTACATCCATAATGAGTAAATAAAACCTAAAGATGTTGGTGATGACAAATAACTTTTCATAGTGGGTAACTAACTACATCTTTTCAATGGTTGTCTTAGCTACAGGCAAAAGTTCTGGACAAGGAAGCCTTCTGTTCTCACTCACTGCAGCAACTACGTTTTAACTTAATAAGTATAAACTTATCCAGAGGTCAAGCAGGAATGCATGTATTTAAATAAGCAAAAGTGTAACCAATCTGTGTTCAATAGATTGCCTTATGGTAGTTTGCATTAATAGCCCAAATTCCCAAACTTCTAAAGTATCTCAATACTCAAGTCTTATACTAATGATTTCCTGTTTCCGTCATGCTAGGCAGACAAGATTTAAAATGAGAAAAATGGGCCCAGCCAATGTGGCTCAGTTGGTTGAAGCATCATCCTTGACTCTGAAAGGTCTCAGGTTAGATTTCCAGTCAGGGCACATACTCAGGTTGCGGTTCAATCCCCAGATAGGTGAGTACGGAAGGCTCTCTCAAATAAATTTTCCGCTTTCTCTCAATCCCCCCCTCTCCCTTCCACTGTCTCTGAAATAAATAAGAACAGAATCTCTATTGAGACTTTTAAAAACTAGATAAATAAAATGAGAAAAGTAATATTGCACAGGAATCATTCCTGTTGATTAAATTCAATGGATCATAATAAACACAATACACATTAGCAGCTGTATTTCATTTTCACTCTCAGGCATCTTGCCTATATTCTAACTGTATATTTATGTTAATAGTAAAACATGAAAATAAAAAAAATCAATATTTTAAATTAGTAACTTCTGTAATTTTAAGGTATACTGCCATGAAGTGACAAAAAGGAAAAAATAAATCTTTGCTTACAAAAACTAAGTCATGGATCCTTCAAAAAAGTGCCTAACAACGCTACCTAATTATTTCTTTTTAAAAATATATATTTTTTATTGATTTTTTACAGAGAGGAATAGAGGGTTAGAAACATAGATGAGAGAGAATCACCAATCAGCTGCCTCTTTCACAACCCCTATTGGGGACATACCCACAACCAAAGTACATGCCCTTGACCAGAATAAAATCCGGGACCTTTCAGTCCGCAAGCCAACACTCTATCCACTGAGCCCTAATTATTTCTTTAATGTTTAGTATTAATTTCCTGCCAGGTATTACAGGCCAGAAAGGTAATATAGATGCAGATAATAACCACTTCCATTCATGATTTCTTCCCTTCTTAGGTTAAATAACGTTGATTCATTTAAAAAAAAAAATATGGACAAATGATGAAAAAACATCAAAATATTCTTATTAAAAGTCATTTATTGAACAAATGTGTACTGAATACTTACTATGTCCTAGGCACTGTCCAATATGCTTAAACCTCAGTGATACACCATGGGCCTTAGATTCTAAAGAGAGAAATATTCTGAAGTAACTCTAAATTTTCAAATCGTCGATTAACTTAAACTGACAATCTGGAAATTGAATGGATTTGCGATTTTTAAGCACCTTCCACCATGATATTCCCATTTATAAGGACTTTGTTTCTACATTGGACAACATAGTTTTACTTCCTAGTATGCAGGGCAGAAAATTTGAAAATTTTAAAAACTGAGATCATGCCCTAGCTGGTTCAGTGACTAGAGTGTTGGCCTGTGGACTGAAGGGTCCTGAGTTCTATTCTGGTCAAGGGCACATGTGCTAGTTGTGGTGGTGGGTGTGCAGGAGGCAGCCAATCAATTATTCTCATCATTGATATTTCTCATGTTTCTATCTCACTCCCTCTCCCTTCCTCTCTGAAATCAATAAAAAAAAAAAAAGGAGCGGGGCAGAGGTACAGAGAATTCATCATCCTATATAATAAAAGCTGAATATGCAAACAGACCAAATGGTGGAATGACCAGTCACTATGACACACACTGACCACCAGGGGGTAGATGCTCATCAGAGGAACTGCCCTAGGCCAGCCAAGGTGGGTACCAGCATAGGCCACCTGATAGCCCCACCAGTCGCCCCACACTGGGAGGCAGGTGGTGGCAGCGGGTGGTGAGACCAGCAAGCAGGTGGCACCAGGCTGGCCAAGCCGGGTGGCAGCGGGGGCCCCGCCGGTTGCCCCACAGATAGGCCCTGATTGCTGGCCAGACCTAGAAACTTTACCCATGCAGGAATTTCATGCATTGGGCCTCTAATATCATAATGACAACTGTACCTCCGATTGGCATATTACAGCTCATGTTTATTTAATCTCTTTTCATTTAAATAAAGAAGCTGAGGGCCAGGAAGTGAGGTATTTGCCCAAAGTCAAGATGTTAATGAGCAGATGCAGACCTGGGGTCTGAAACTCCAGAGCCATATACCTTTCACTGTGGTTCTCTGAACAAGTTTTGTGAGCCACCCAACGCTCACAAAAGCAAACCAATTCTAATATTAGAACTTGTATTGGAGTTATCTTTACCCAGCACCCCACATTGGGTCCTGAATTCCATTTAGTTCCCCTCTTCATTCCTGAATCAGGCACACGTCCAGACCCAAACAAGGTGCCCAATAACTATTTGTCGGTGGGTTAAATGATCAGCTGACCGTGGTGCTTTTTCTAGCCACTTTTGGCCATCACCTCCCTTTAAAACAAAACAAAACAAAACAAAACCAAAAGGGGAAAGAAGTAGGCTTCCCTGGATATTTATACAAGCAAGAATTAAATTAATGGCACTGATTAGAAAGAAACAAAGAAACATACAATGTTTGTCCTTGAAAAACTTAATCTAGTTGGAAGACAGAATGATAAAATGTGGTTACAAAGGGGGGAAATACCAGCACGATTTATACTTGCTAATGGGAGAAGAAATGAGGAAGCCCTCAAAAAATAAAAATAAAAATAAAGAATTGTTCAAAAAGGCTTTCCAGGAGAAACAGGTCTTCGGAACTCTGGGGAAGAATGGGGAACTTCCTTTGGCAAAGTTGGTGAGTAAACCAGAGTGTGGGAGATGAGATGGTCTCAGATCCAGACACACAGACTCCACGGTAAATAGCCATGGAATTGCACAAGCAGAAAGGCCCTTTCACATCTTTCATCCAGGAAAAGTCCCTGTTTGATGCTAACATGGCGTCAATCTCCGAACAATTGCCCTTTGTAACAAAAAAAGCCCAGACCTCAGGCCCTTGGAGACAATACACCTAGTAAGAATCTAACGATTTTCTTCCAATTCTATTATGTTTATTTTACTTCCATTTGTGGTGTCCATTTATTATAACATCTCCGTTAAAATGTATACTTTAGGTCCTGGCCGGGGAACGCCGTTGGTTGAGCAGTGGTCTGCAAGCCCGGTTTACTGCTCTGTTGAAATGAGTTTGCCGACCACTGCATATGGCATTACCCTTACCCAGAAGTTTTGACTTCATGTTAAAGATACTAATACATTATTAACATGTTTTTTAAGTTTTTTTCCTAGCAGTGGTCAGCAAACTCATTAGTCAAGAGAGTGGCAAACCGCAGCTGGCAAGCAGCATGTGGCTTGCGAGCCGCAATTTGCTGACCACTGGGTTAGAGCATCATCCACATACACTAAAGTTGTGGGTTCGATTCCCAGTCCTGTTTTTAAAAAATGAATAAAGTAAAGTACATCTTTCATTTTTGAAGGGGGGAAAGTCACAAAGTTAGCGTGAGAATGCCTAAATCTGGGAAACACTGACTGAGAGGAAGGGCAGCCAGCATCCTGCAGCGGAGACAGGTGAAACGGGCCCACAGACAGTGGCTCCCCCGCTGCAGTGAGAAGCTAACCACCACCGAGAATTTCGGTCTGAAACTTGGCAGGGTTCTGAAATGAGAGTCCAGCAGGCCTGCCCTAACGGCTCCCTCCCTGTGGAAATGAGCGCGACACTCAGACACGACTCCCCGGGAAGAGTGGGCCCGGTCCAGCAGGCTGAGGAGGTCACATGGAGCAAGTGTCAGGCGTGCTGGGTGCTGACGCTTCAATACTAGTGTGCTAGCACAAGGCCTCTCCTCTCGGACCGTGGTCACTTCGGCTGGCATTATCTCCTGGGGCATAAATATAGCTTACAATCCAGTTCTGCTGGGGTTGGGTTTTTCCTCCTCTCCTAAGGAAGCAGAAACGAGTGGCCTCGGACGGAGACCCAGCTGTGTACTCCGTTCACACACTAGATGGAGCCCACTTTGTAAGCTTCGGGGTCCATGTACAGGTTTGGGTTGCTCTTTAAAAAATCCAAACACAAAGCTATGGGCAAGCTGTATACCACTGATTGGTGTGCCCACCTGTAGCCTGTGGGAGGGGGTGCTTGTGATATCACAAGAAAAGGAATTCTCTGAGACTCACACGGAAGAATGAGCGGCATTATCAGCACAGAATTATATCCCTACGTTTCCAAGGCCCTTTCATCTCACCAAGGAGCAAGTCCAGCCGTGACGTGAGCAGCGGCAGGATGAAAGCCCGGAGTGCCCGTTCCCTAATGGCACAGGCCAGGCTAGCGTCAGGCCAGCTCAGCTGTTTCCAGCGATAGTCCCTCAGTCCAGCGTGTGGGGGCCCTGCATGGCTGTAGCCATGTGGCTTCTAGGGACACGGAGCACCAGCAAATGCAAGGAAGCAGGATCGAATCAGGGACAAAAGGGCAACCAGAAAGCTTGGACTCCTTTGTCCTGGGATTATATATCCCCAGTTTTCACGTGCTTACAGGGGCTCTGCCCTTCTGACCAGTGATCTCTGTTCGGGTTAGACTGACAGGCACCTATTCTGTGTCACCTCAACTTCACTGCGCATGCACCATCTCCCCTTCGGTTGGACCCCTTACCCCAGTGCTCTACAGTGGCTCCTGGGATTGCGAAGTTGTAGTTTCCTGGTGAAGCTGCCCAGATGACCATGCTTATAATGTCTGGCCTCCCCTCTGCTTCTTCCTAGTAAGATGAATATCAACTAGCTAATTATAACAGTAACGAACCTGAATATATTTTAATGTAAATTTCTTAAATTTTCATTTTAAAGATCTAAAGTCCCCTCATTTTACCATTCCACATTATTTTCTATGACCCTTAAACCCAAGTTAATATTAAATGATCAATCATGTTATGTAAAAGTGTGTTTAACACATGTACATGTTATAGTTCACTGGCATTTTAAACTTTGGTTTATTAAATATGTAATTATAGTTTTAATCTGATTATTTCAGAAAAAAACTTTTTTTTGCCTTGGGGAAATGGAAGCGATTTATTAATGCAATGAGCATGGTTGTCTCATCAGACACATAAGGAAACTATTGCTAGGATAAGAGGCGTTAGGACAGAAAGTCAGAGGTAGGCAGAATGGAGACTCACAGTCAAGGAGAAAAACAGAAACCAGTGGCCAACGCCAAGGAAATCAGCTAGCACACTACAGGAGGAACTGCTGACCGCCCGAACCAAGGGAAGGTCCGCTGTATCAGAGGAGAACACAGCACTGCTCACGGCCATAACCTGGGCCTTTTCATCAGCCCCTCACACTTTAAAGCAGTGATTCCCTCCTGGGGATGATTTTGTCCCCAGGGCATATCTGACAATGTCTGGACACGCTTGTTTGGTACAAAGGAGGGGGGGGGGCAGGGAGTAGTGCTACTGGCATCTAGCAAGCAAAGGCCAGGGATGTTGTTAACTGCGATGCTGGGGACCGGCCCATCAGCAGACAATGTCCAACCCCAATGTCAATAGCGCTTAGTTCAGAAACTGAGTAGCACCTCTCCTAAAAGGAGACAAAGTATTTCCAACTCATTGTAAGCATGTATAATTAAGCAAAACGTCAATATGTTTCTAAGACATCTTTTAAATGTGTGGGACACAGAACAATGATGTGCTTAAGGCTTTAATATATGCCACAGAATTTGGCCATCATGTAAAAATTATTTTGAATGATTAAAATCATCGCACGAGGATTAAAGATTAAGGGAAATAGATTAATAAATTGAGGATTATAGACACAATGGTCACAGCTGAGAATGGATGAAGTATGTGTATGTCCCTACAGGGATAAAATAAAAAATGACGTTGAATGAAAAAAGGCAAGTCACATAGAACACTGCCATATGATTCCATCTAAAGTTCAGAGAATATTTTAGAGACTAATACACGGTAAAACGATAATGAAAGTCAAGGGAGAGATGACCTAGCATTCAGGATGGCAATTAACATTGCATGAGGTAGAGAAGGAGATGTAACCAAAAGTAAGGCTTTTAGAGTGTTCTACATCTCAGGATACAGTTGGTACATGGCTATTCATGTTATTGTTCTTTATTAAAGCAGTAGATTTTAGACTTCTTTTACATATATGGTTATTCTTAACAAATAAAGAAAGTAAGGAGGGTGAGGGGAGTGAATAGAGGAAAAGGTAGGAAATAGTGAACTTTTACATCCCGCCCAGAGTACCACCAGGTCAGAGGCATTGCTTGCTCTTTTTTCCCCTGAACACTCCACTGTGTAGTCATTGGTCAATATGACGTCAGCCACCAAACCATACTGCATCTCTGTCCTTAGCGATCCTGCCACGATTCTACTCGGCCCACACTGCTCAGCTGTTCTCCCCACTCCTCTCAATATAGCCGATGCCTACTGCTAGATCACTCTTCTTAGAGCTCAGCATTGCTGTTGTTTTGCAACTACTTTAATAAAATTAATGGTCCATCAACCTAGAATGAATGAATTTCAAATGTCTTTTTTATATAGGCAATCAAGGCCAATTGACCTTACTAGTATTAACTATTCTAAGTATCCCAAGCAGTATCAACAATGAACTCATCTCATCCCTCTTCCCGCTTGCCTGGAGTACTTTTGCAGGTGCTTGCAATCACATCCTATCAAAAATCCTACACATCTACATTAATAAAAGAGAAACATGCAAATTACCATCGCTCCACTATGCCAAGCCATGCCCACCTGCCAATCAGAGTGAGGATGCAAATTAAAAGATGGCAGGTAAATTTGCATAGGCAGGCAGGGTGGGCAGTGCCATGGTCTGCCCCTGGGGGTCTGGGTCCATCAGGGGCCAGGGGAGGCCTGGCGGGTAGCACCAGTCGCTGCTGGCAAGGTACCAGTCCATCGGGGCCCTGGGAGGCGGGTGGGCAGCGCCAGATGCCACCAGCAGAATCTGGGTCCATCCGGGAGGGGCCCCAGGAGCATCACAGCCCTGGGAGGAGCGGTCAGGCCTGCTTAGCCACTCCCGTGGGGCCCGTGAATATCCCAGGCATGGGGTTGCTGAAACCCAGACAGGGCCTCTGGCCACAGATTCACCGTTTCTCAGAAACACCAGGCTACCTGGTGGTCATGTGTCTAGGCCACAAGGTGCCCGTTCAAGATGTGACACAGAGAGGAGGTGTGGGGTGGGGGTGGGGGGGGAAATCCAGAGAATGGTATGTTCAAGACTCACTTTCTTTGGGCTGTGTCTTTCTTGGTCTTAGAGAGGGATGGATGGAGGCCAAATGTGGAAGAAGAACCACAAGGCCCGACTTCGGGGCTGCCTGAGGGGGGCTCCAGGGCGAGTGCCACAGCCTTGGCAAAGCGGCTGGCCGGGGCGGGGGTTCCAAGGGGCACCAAGCAGCGCCTCGCAATCCCTCTGTGAGGACACCCACACCGGCACCGCCTTCGCCAACAGGCGCTGGGCGACATGTGCAAATGCAACTGCAACCTCTGGCATTCTGGGCAAAGAACTGACCTGTGCCCCTCGGGGTACCAGGCTGCTAGGAGTGTGCTGTCACCAATGCCACAGATCAAAGGCAAAACCTGGCGAGGCCGGGTGCACAGGAGGGGCTCAGGCTGGGATGGGAGAGAGAGGTTCTCTTCGGAGAAGAGGGGTTTTCAGTGGCCCCAGAGAGCGAGGTTCTGCAGTGGCTCCAGGACACGGGTGGGCCTGGCGGGGGATCAAGAGGCATGGGAGGATGCCCGGGCAGAGGGCAAGGACCCACAGCCCTGAGGCAAGGGTTGAGGGGCAGTGCCACCTCAGTGGCGGGTGCTGCACTGCAGGGTGCCGGACTGACTGACGTGATTCAGAGAAGCTCCCAGTGCTAATGGGCCGCACCCAGGCTAAGTTGAGGGACACCCTCCCTAGTGCACAAATTTTGTACACCAGGCCTCTAGTTATTCAATAAGAAGGACGAAAGGTGAGGTTAGCAAAGGCCAGAAAGGACATAGCAGCCCAGGGTGTGAATTTGCACAACGACTATGGAAATGGTTTGCAATACCTACCATGCACATGCCTTTTGATCCACTAGTTCCACTCCTTGGGATGTATCAAATAGAAATGTATATGTATGCAAAAAATAAAATTAAATCACCTTTTCTTTTTTGATGTGGGCTGCCTATTTTTATTTATTTCTTTTAAGACCACCTCCTTGCAATTTCCAGAGAGAAAATACAAAACAAGAAACAGACTTGGTTTTGACCACATAAAGAGTGTGCTGCAGTTCAAGGCGTTTCTGATAACAATGTTGCAGAAGAATGTCAGCCCACTCCAAGGCCCTTCAGAACTCCTGAGGAGTAAACAGGATTTCTCTCCTCCCACCAGATGTTCTCAGGTGTAAGTCCCTGCTCCTGCTCCTGCTCCTGACATACTTTCCATGTAGAAGACAAGGAGCCTGGAAGCCACACTGACAGCTGGCGTAGGCCACTCCCCATCCCATGCCAGGGCCAAAGGCTAGTGGCCATGTTTTTCTTTTAAAGAAGGTAAGTGAGAAAACAAGTCCAAAACCAATACCTATCTTGACAACTGCATCCGCCAAGCACCAGTCCCACTTCTTTAACATATTTTATTGACTTCAGAAAGGAAGGGAGAGAGTGAGCTAGAGATAGAAACATCAATGATGAGAGAATCATTGACTGGTTGCTTCCTGCAAGCTCCCTACTAGGGGTCAAGCTTGCAACCTGGGCATGTGCCCTGACCAGGAATCAAACCGTGATCTCCTGATTCATAGGTTGGTGCTAAACCACTGAGCTATGCCAGCTGGGCTCATTCCACTTCCTGCTGAGCTCTGAATCCGGCATGTTTCCCACTACACACTCCAGCTTTCCTCTGGACCACCTTCTGAGGGACCCCCCTCTCCTCAGTGCATGAATGTTCTGCACCAGGCCTCTAGTTCATTAAATAAGAATCATGATTATGCATTTAAGTATCAACACATTTTCAAATGGAGGCCACATATGTACACATACATGCACATGTAGGTGTAGCTTTAAGAACAGTATTAAGCTGAAACCGATTTGGCTCAGTGGATACAGCATCAGCCTGCGGACTGAAAGGTCCCAGGTTCAATTCCGGTCAAGGGCATGTACCTTGGTTGCAGGCACATCCCTGTGTGCAGGAGGCAGCTGATTGATGTTTCTCTCTCTTTGATGTTTCTATCTCTCTCCCTTCCTCTCTGTAAAAAATCAATAAAATATATTTCAAAAAAAGAACAGATTTAAAATAAATAATTAGGACAGTGAACAAAAAAGTGAGTTGTGTTCAAGCAACAAAAGATGAAACATCAATGATAATGAATTCAAACTCCATGTTTGTATACAAATCTCAGAATCATAAGTGACAGAAAAAAAGTCATAAAAGAATAAATACAATGTGATTTCATTTATGTAAAGCTTAAAACCATGCTAAGCTAACATATTTAAGCATGAAAATGATAAAAGATAATATCCAGGAGAGGGGTTACCTGGAGCTGGGGAGGGGACGGAGTAAGTAGGGAAGGTAATGACCAAGGCACTAAGTGGATGCTTCCTGTATGTCTGTTATATCCATTTCCTTGTGCAGATGATGGGCACAGGAGAATAGACTTACAACTGTTCTTAAAGATATACTAATGTGCATGTGTATATATGTGGCCTCTAGAAAAAATGTGTCAATTAAATGTATAATCATGATTCTTATTTAATGAACTAGTGTCCCAGTGCACAAAATTCATGCACTGAGGGGGGGGGTTCCCTCAGCCCAACTTGCACCCTCTCTAATCGGGGACCCCTTGGGGTATGTCTGACTGCTGATTTAGGCCTGATCGTACAGGGATTGGGCCTAAACCAGCAGTCAGGCATCCCTCTTCTAATCTGGGACCCCTGGCTCCTAACCACTCACCTGCCTGCCTGCCTGATTGCCCCTAACTGCCCTCCCTATTGGCCTGATCTCATCTCCAACTGCTCTCCCCTGCAAGCCTGACCTCCCCCCTAATTGCCCTCCCTTGCTTGTCTGATCTTGCCCCCAAATGACCTCCCCTGCAGGCCTGGTTGCCCCCAACTGCCCTCCCCTGCCAGCCTGATCTCACCCTCAACGGCCCTCCCCTGCCAGCCAATTTGGTTCTGATTGGTCAGTTTCTATGCCAGTCAGCTCCCCCTCCTAGGCAGCCATTGGCTCCTCACACTTTATCCAGATTTGGTTCTGATTGGTTGGTTTCTATGCCAGCCCACGTCTCTGGACCTAGCAACGGGGCCTGATCAAAAAGGTAGGGCTGATCAGCAGCTCTGGTGGAGGCCTGAAGAGAAATGGAGGCAAGGCTGCTGGCCAGACTGAGAGAGAAAGAGAGAGTTAAGTCCTAATCAAAAGCTGCCACAGAGGCAATGGATTAGTCCCTGCTTCTCTCTTCAGGCCTCTCTCTGGCCCTCATTTGCAGCCCCTTCAGCAGTCAGTGCTGGGCACCATGCCTGCAGCGGAAGCAGTCAGCACTGGGTTGCCATGGTTTTTATATATTAGGAGAACATTCATACTACTATATAATATCCTATTATATAAAGGGTTTTTTATATATTAAGATATGTAATCTCCTAATATATAAGGGATTTTATATATGTGTTAGGATAACATTCATACATAAGTATATCTCACTTTGTACCCTATAGTCAAACTACAAATGTTACTTCGTATTTTGCCTTGGTTTATGTACTTGTGATGCAAAAATAATATTTCTGCCAAAACCGGTTTGGCTCAATGGATAGAGTGTGGGCCTGAGGACTGAAAGGTCCCAGGTTCGATTCCGGTCAAGGGCATGTATCTTGGTTGCGGGCACATCCCCAGTGTGTGTGTGTGTGGGGGGGGGGGGGGGATGCAGGAGGCAGCTGATCAATGATTCTCTCTCATTGATGTTTCTAACTCTCTATCCCTCTCTCTTCCTCTCTGTAAAAAATATCAATAAAATATGTTTTTAAAAAATAATAATAATATTTCTGCTGGTAAGAGCATTGAAAAGAATTTTTGTAATAAATGGTACTTTGTATAGATGCTGAAAACTTCTGTTTAGCATTCATGTCTCAGAAATGATACCACATCTGTATATGTGTTTTATTACTGTAATAAGTAAATGCTCTAAAATGGAAAAGGAGTCTAATACTAAACCCCTAAAATTATCTAAATTATCTGCATAAAGAAAACATTACAGCAAAGTCTTCATACAATTTAAGAAACTTAATAGAATGAAATATCAAAAATTTCTGTTGGGGAAAATTAATGGTTTACAAACTACCATAAGGACCTTATTGCAGTTAAGGACCTTACCTCATTTCACAGTAGACTTCAAATGGATCTGAAGAAAACCTCAGTATCCGTCCATCACCTTATTCATTTACTCAATAAAAAGCTACCAAGTTCAAAAAAATATCTGTACATATATGTTCATCAAAACCATACAGCAATTATGTTCACAGCAATAATATCCTACAATGCAAAAGTGTAGGAATCCAAAAGCCCATCAAGAGCAGAAGAGATAAGCCCGGCCAGTGTGGCTCAGTGTTGAGTATAGAACCACGAACCAAGAGGTCACCTGTTTGATTCCAGCGACAGCACATGCCCGGGTTGTGAGCTCAATCCCAAATCTGAGGCATGCAGGAGGCAGCCGATGGATAATTCTCTCATCATTGATGTTAATGTCTCTCCCTTCCTCTCTATATCAAATCAATATAATCATTTTTTTAAGTAGCAGAGATAAACACTGTATATATACTTACAATGGAATATTCCAAGGAAATAAATTATTGCCACATACAACAGAGATAACTCGCGCATACATAAATGCTGAGAATCCAGATATGAGAGTACATGCTGGATGATTCCATTTGTAGAAAACAAAAACAAAAAACAAAAAAACCCCACCCAATATTGTTAGTCTATTGTGTTAGAAGTCAGAATGGCAATTATACATGGGGTAAGGTTGCCTAGCAGAAGGCACAGGGGTTCTGATTACTTGGTGAAGATGCATCATGTATATGCTTTTCTATAGGGTTGCTATACTTTTTTTAAAAAATTTTTAATCTACCAATTCTTCAAAATTATTGCTTAACAAACCTGTTTCATTTACTTTAAAAAAAAAAAAATCTGTGATCCCAACTACCCTGTTTCCCCCAAAATAAGACATCCTCCGAAAATAAGACCTACTTACTGGTTTCTTTCTGAGTGAAATATAAGGCATCCCCCGAAAATAAGGCCCCCAGGCTCTGTCTCAGAATGAACATTAATTTACCGTAAACTGGTCGCTAGGGCCGCCCTGACTGGCGTCTAGCAACCAGGGGCGTGACGCGGAGTCCTGACGTCACTGCTGTGTGAATGGAGAGAAATCAGCTTGGAAACTTTGTGAAACCTAAACTGCAAGAAATTGTGGCTTGGGTCAAGAATTCATGGGAGAAAATCACTGACAGTTGCATTGCAAATGCACTGCGAGCAGGCTACCTTGACAAGAAGTACTCATTTAAAGACAGTGCTATTGCTAAACATGAGAGATTGGATCCACTGATTCTGAAAGAAATGGAGTAACAAGAAATTCACCAGGAAATTCAGGAATTGGATTGTTATGATGATGTTCCAGAAGATGATGACATGATTGTCATTGAATAAATGAGTAAATTCTTAATACTGTAGGATTCAGTTTGTCTGGTTTGTGTTGACAACTACTGTACTACCATACCGTATACAGGTAATAAATTTTCTTTATTTTCATTTAACAATAAATGTGTACCGTATTCTTCTTCATGGAAAAATAAGACATCCCCTGAAAATAAGACCTAGCGCATCTTTGAGAGCAAAAATTAATATAAGACACTGTCTTATTTTCGGGGAAACAGGGTAGGTGTCTCCTTCTCCCCTATCTAACTTCCAATAATATAATTTTAACCTTAAAATTACCTTGCAGCTTTTTGTACATTTACCAAAGTCAATTGTTATACCACCATGCAAAAGGACCAGTATTTCCTTTATAATTTCCCATAATGCACTGTATCATAGTAGCTAACCAATAAACATTTATGGAATTTAAATGACATACATTGCCCTTTCAAAGCAAGCCCACATTTCTGAGTGTGTTGAGTAAATGTTGTCATTCCCTTTTTTATTATAATTATAATTTTATTTATATTTATATACATTACAATTCACCTTTCTTGGCATGCAGTTCTGTAAGTTATGAAATACCTAGGTCCATGTAACTACCTCCACAATCAAGTACATGCAGTTCCATCTGCTCACACTACCCCTGAACTGTGCCCAGCAGTCAAAGTGTCACTCGTCCTCAACTCCTAAAGCCACCTGAGCACCCCATCCTGCCTGCAGCTCTGTCTTTCCCAGAAGGCCACCCACACAAAACCTCACAGCGCACAAGCTACTCAGCCAGAGCCTTGCAGGCCGTTCCCGGGGCTGCAGGAGTCAGCAGCCCGCCCCTCGGTTACTGGCTCACCTTCCCTGCAGGAAGGAAGCATAGCAGGTCTGTCCTACCAGTGGAAGGACATTTGGATGGTTTCCAGTTTTTGGCGACTGTGCATTAAGCTGCTATCGAGTTTTAAGATTTTTTTTTTAAAGGAATACTTGGAAGTAACTTACCCACATTAGGTTTTACTGGTAATTTTTTTTAAATGTTTATGAACTGCCCTTGCTGGTTTGGCTCAGTGGATAGAGTGTCGGCCTTCGGACTGAAGGGTACCAGGTTAAATTCCAGCCAAGGGCACGTGCCTGAGTTGTGGGATTGATCCCCAGTAGGGGGCATGCAGGAGGCAGCCCATCAATGGTTCTCTCTCATCATCGATGTTTCTATCTCTCTCCCCCTCTACCTTCCTCTCTAAAATCAATAAAATATATATATTTCTAAATGGTATGGAATGATGATGGGGAAAGTAAGAGTAGACTAGAATCCTTTTCTAAAGGCTGCTTCTGGCCAATGGGACCCTCTGACCACATAACTTAAGGGATGCACATTAGTATCCAGCCCAGCTCTGCCTAGTGCTATGTACACAGGAGTATGCCCCTCCAGCCACTGCCTTTCAGCTGACCTCACCCACAATGTCCAGAGGGGATGGCGAGTGACAGGCAAGGAAAGGCTACCTCCAGGACTGCAGAGGTGGCTACAGCTGCCTTTTTTTCTGTTGATTTAAACACAAAAAAACATATGTCCAGATCCTGAGGGGCACAGTGCCCACATCACAAAATTTCCATTAGCTGGCATTCCAGGTGTCCGTCTCCGAAGTGACTGCGTGGTGGGGTCAAGGCCAAAGGGAAAGAAAATGCCCAGGAACATTTCAGGGAGGGCCCGAAGCTGTCCCTGCTCCTGTGGCTAGAGAAGCGTGTTGCTTCCAGGCCTTCCTTAAAACTCAGTCTTACTATCTGTGTGGCTGTCACCAGAAAATTCATGACAACCTCCTCCTCCAGCCATTCAAAAGTTCTTAAGTTAGTAATATTAATAGCTAATTAGAGCAGGTATGCTGTGTTTCAATCCTCAATAGCAACTCTAACTTAAAGACTGTTAAGATGTCCCTATTACCAATGAGGGGAAAGAGGCTTGGATAAATCCCATCACTTGCTGAAGGGTTTGCAGAGAAGGAATTAAGGGTCCAGTCATGTTTTTAATGCAGACGCTATACCATCACACAGCTCTACTAGTATCCATTCATTCATCCAGACACTCAAAAACAATATTATTACTAGAGGCCCGGTGCACGAAATTCTTGCACAGGAGTGTGTGTCCCTCAGCCCAGCCTGTACTCTCTCCAATCTGCAACCCCTCAAGGGATGCATGACTGCCTGTTTAGACATCCCTAAACGGGCAGTCAGACATCCCTCTCACAATCCAGGACTGCTGGCTTCCAACTGCTCACCTGCCTGCCTTCTTGATTGCCCCTAACTGCTTCTGCCTGCCATCCTGATCACACCCTACCCACTCCCTGCCATCCTGATTGATGCCTAACTGTTCTGCCAGCCTGTTTGCCCCTAACTGCCCTCCCCTGCAGGTCTGGTCACCCCCTGTCTTCCCCTGCAAGTCCAGGCACCCCCAACTGCCTTCCTGGTCACCACTAACTGCCCTCCCCTGCAGGCCTGGTCCCTCTCAACTGCCCTCCCCTGCTGACCATCTTATGGTGGCCATCTTGTGTCCACATGGAGGCAGCCATTTTTGACCACATGGGGCAGCCATCTTATGTGTTGAAATGATGGTCAATTTGCATATTACTCTTTTATTATAGAGGCCTGGTTCATGGGTGGGGGCTGGCTGATTTGCCCTGAAGGGTGTCCTGGATCAGGGTGGGGGTTCCCTTGGGGCATAAGGAAGCCTGGGCAAGGGGCCTGTGGTGGTTTGCAGGCCAGCCCTGCCCCCTGGTGACCCAAGTGGAGGTCCTGGTATCTGGGATTTATTTATCTTCTATAATTGAAACTTTGTAGCTGAGGCCAAGGCAGGCCAGAGCTACGCACTTGGCTTCCTCCATCATCGGGGGCAACCCAAGCCTCCTGCTCTCTCCAGCTCTGTGGCTGCCGCCATTTTTCTTGGGATTTATTTATCTTCTATAATTGAAACTTTGTAACCTTGAGTAGAGGCCTGGGCCTGCCAGGGTGTGCAGAAAGCTTGGCTTCCTCCATTGCCAGGGAAACCCAAGCCTCTAGCTCGCTTTATGGCCACAGCCATCTTGGTTGGGATAATTTGCATATTAGCTCCAGATTGGCTGGTAGGTGTGGCTTGTAGGTGTAGCAGAGTGATGGTTAGTTTGCATATTACTCTTTTATTAGATAGGATATCCATCCAAGCAAGTCAACTGAATAAGCTATGCCCCACCCCTCCTGGCCTCATTACTTGGGGGAGGGAGGACCCCATAATAATATCCTTTTTGGTCAAATACCATCCTGTGACTTGTATGAAACCTAGAGTGTCTCTGGAAAAAAAAATGACAAAGGCAAAGACACACAAAACTCAACTGACTACTTGGGCCATAGCCTAGGAATCCCTGAAAAACTTATGTAGCTGACTATTGGCTGTAAAGGATTTTGATTAGGATAAAAGCAAAGTATTATGAGAACTCACAGGAGGAAGCCCAGAGTATGAAGTCCTGAAACCTGAGAAAAATTCACCAGGCAAAGAAGGAAAGAAGGGGGCATCGATGAAAACTGGTGTCAGGGAACAGACCTAACGAGCAAAAGGGAGTGAAGTGGGAAGATGGGTGGCATGCCAGTGCAATATTCCAGGCAATTCCTTCCAGAAAGGCTGTGGTGAGAATGAGATCTGTGCCGGATCTAGGTCAGAAAGAACTGGTTCAGTGCACCCAGGGAGAATTACTCAACCCCGCCAAGATAGTTTCCTCACAAACAGGCGGGGAGAAGAGCCCCCATCACAGGCTGCTGTGACCATGGAATAACGCGTGGTGTGCACCGGGTCCCGACCCTGACATGGTCTGAGCATTCCATGCACTACAGCATCATCACCAACAACATCACCAGCACCTTCACCACCACCGCCCTCACCAAGGCCACTCCTCCATAGCAGCAGCACACTGAGCTTCTGGGTCTGTGTGGGCCCACGTGCTACCTTCTCAAGCATGAGCTACTGTAGAAAGATCTTTGTTCAAAAAAAGCCCCAGTGCAAAAACCACCTCTCTAAATACTGTCCTTATAGACTACTTGTAAATTCACACCTTATTACCTGTTCTCATTCATCATATAAAAGTACAAAGAGTGCTCTAGAAAAGGGGGGAACAAATTTGGGTTTGTTTTGGTGTTGGACATCATCAGTGTCTGCTCTTCTCAAGTGAGAATAGTGACCATTGTCAAGAGCTAGAGAGATGTTGCATGTTATCGGCATTACTGTCATGTCCACAGCAAGAGACAGGGGGGAAAAAGTCTGGGAGCATGAAGTCTTACAAAGCATTTCTGCCCCCAGCCCATCTCTGTCACCACTCCTGGAATGGTATACTCTGCAGAAAGGAGAGATGGTACAACATACTCTCCCCAATTCTTCTTAATTACCGTGTTTTTAGTAACATTTTATTTTACATTCTTCATGTGGTCCAGGAGTTAACATAAAGAAATATGCTGGAATCCCCCACGAGTGCACAAGTAAATGAGTGCAGAACATGTTTTCATTCCTCAGCCATGGCAATAGACGGAACATTCATGAAACCCTTTTCTTAAAAATGTTCCATAGCCAAGCAATATTTGCCAGTGACACTGCCATAGAGTCAGCACTGGAAAAATAAAGTCATGAGGAACACAATCCTTCTCATCTTCCCCAAAAGCTGGCCGGGATATCTGCTTCTGCTGCCATCTAAGCTGACACCACCTACAGCTTCCACAATGTCCCCTCACTTTAAAGCACACAAATAAGAGGAAAAGTTGGGATTCTAATGAACCCGAGACTGTAACAAATCCACCAAGCTTTCTTTAGTTCTACATTTGTTCCCCTGAAAAAGCATAGTAAAAAATGAATTCATGCCATGGAAAATGAAAATACCAGTGGAACACCCAATCGTCCTAAAACAAAAAGTAACAGCAAGTGTCCATCAGTTGGGGACAGAGGAAGGCATGAGGCTGACAGAGATAGTGTTGCTAGCACATCAGCGCATCGTTAAGTGCGGAGGCGATGGAAAGGACTGATAGGCTGTGCAGCATGTGGAATGTGACTATGGCAGTTAGAAATGCCTGTCTCACCAGAATCAAAACAAGGATGCACGTGAGGACAGGGTTCCCAAATGGCTTTCAGAAAACCTGATAAATTCTCAAGCAAAGCAGTCTGAGGTTTACACAAGGAAACTAAAAAAGTGAGTCATGAAGCAGATTTTCCTGCTTCTAAAACCTGTCATGTGTGAAAGAAACTTATTTCAACTGAAAGAATCATCACTTATGCCACCAACAGAGCTCACTTAGCCTCAGTGGATGCTTGCACACTTCTGTTTCTATGCTTACTAGTTATTCTTTCTTGTAAGCAACACACTCTAAGGGGTAAGAACACAACCCCTGCACTCAAACTACCTGGTCTTGCCACTTACTAGCTATAAGCCTCCATTTCCCACCTGAAAATGAGGACAATAACTAAATAAATTAAAGCAACTAAGACATTATATCTAGCCTGGACACCACCTCACTTTTCCATCTTCTCTAGTCCCAGTGTCTTTCTTGAGAAGGGAACAAGCAGAATACATACATTCCCAGCGTGGCTGCGCACGGCTCTGGGAGAGAGTTGCAAACGCGTGCGTGCTCTGGTTGAGTGCACTTTAACAAGTTGTATTAAGCTCCTACCATGAGTCCATAGCTACTATGCTAGAAGTTAGACAACAACAAAGACACAGATGCTGCCCGCAATAAAGGCCCTTATTTCTTTCTGGAGGGTGACCAATATTTAGCTGAATATGGGAATACCCCTCATTGATTAGACTTACACCTTCAAGGTGAAACCTTCATAGAAACCCAGGTTCCTTTCCTGAATCCTAACAGTACCGCCAATTATGCACGTAGATGTGTCTTGCTCAGCATGAGAATCTGGAGTCACCATTAAAGCAAATTCCTCGTGCACAGGCTCCAGAGCTGGCCACGGTCACTGCCATCAGCCCTGTCGCTAATTCCGAGCACTGAACGGTGCCCCCGTGACCTCTGTGGTTGGCAAATAACCTCTAAAGGGATTTGTGGTGTCCCAATCCCCTCTCTTAGAACTGAATAAACTACTCCAGCTGTCTTAGCTTTTCAGTTATTAATGCAAGACCATGGAAAATAACCAATCTTAGGTAAAAAACAACATTTTTCAGAGTGTCTATAAAAAATTACAAAAAAGAAAAAAGAATTGCAGAGCTGTTAATGGAACTAGACTCAAGTAGACTCTAAAATAGGTCAGAGGAAGAGCTGAAATCACTTAAACTCTTGCCAGGCCAAAAATAAAATTATGTGAGGCGGGGGGAAACCCACTCTCTTATTTTTATTTATTCATACTTTGTTTCTTCTCAAAAGATTATGGAAAAGTACACAACATTCCAAGATGAAACAAGAGAAATTTAATTTGTGTGGGTGAAGAAAATAGGATGAAGAAAAGAGAATTCACAAAAAACTAATAAAATGACCTTAGGAATAAGATCAGCACACAAAATGCAAGCTAGCATCATCAGGTATTTTAGAGGTGAGTTGCAAATTGCTTTCCCAGCCGGGGCACAGAGTCCAATGTCTGTCTACCAAGACGGGCAGTTAAAGGAGTTAAACAAATTGAAAATTGTCTGTTCTATTTTAAGAAAAATGGCATTACTTTAATGGATCCCATGGTTACCATGAAGACATGTGAGCTCAATGTTGCCAGATCTGATTTTTCAAGAGATGCTAGAAATTCAAACAGTTGTATACAATCTTCTCATTTGTTAACATTGATAAACTAGTTTTTCTTTTGGTTAAAAAAAAAAAAAGTGTGGGTTAAAGAAAAAATGCCTGTGACCAAAAGAGGAAGAAGACATGATCAGTTTCATGACTAACTATATCCATAAAACACAAACCCAAAGATGTGTAAAAGTACAGTCATTTGTGTTATTGAAACCAGAGAGACCCTTCTGCCAAGTCTTCTTCCCCACGGCAGGCCCCGTGCACTCAGGACCCACAGGCTCTATCTTATAAGGACTTTCATAAGACTATGGCCATAACACTGAGCATAACTTGGTAAAAACAACTGCCAGGGTGGTTGCAAACTCTCAGATACAGAGGTGTCTGCAGATCTACATTGTTTCAGGTATTGATTTTACAGATTTCCCTTAACTACTTTTTAAGCAATGTCCCCGTCTGACAAATGTAGAACTCTCACACAATTCTTTAATGTTATTTCATAAATCAAAGCCAAAGCCACCACAGTAAACTAGAGGCCCGATGCACGAAATTCGTGAAGAGTAGGCCTTCCTTCCCCCAGCTGCTGGCTCCAGCTTCCCTCCTACATCCGGGACCCAGACCTCCCTCCAGCCCCCGGGCTTCCCACTGGCTGCTGGCAGGCACCAAGGACCTGGGTTTTCTTTCACAGCCCAAGCTCTATCCGGAAGGTCGTCCAGAATGATGTCCAGACTAATCAACATATTATACTTCTATTATTATAGATGATTTTTCAAATGGCATTACTTTCTTCCTCATTGCTTAAGTGTGCAGACAATGAAGGAACCTCTATTCTTCAGACTGCAATCCATAAATATTGGTTTTTTACTGTAGCATTTGTTAAGAACCACGTTCAAGGTTAGATTCCCTGATAAGGACCTGGAGTGACCTATTTAGGAGCCATTAAGTTCAAGGCCACTGACTTTCCCGGGCAATCCCCCTGCCATTGAGACCGAGACTCTGAATGCTGAAGAACCTGGCAGGCCTCCAGGCACTGGCTAAGGAGGCTACACAGGTAAGACTCCGTGTCCCACGAAAAGAGCCTTGTTCTGGACCCAGCCGGTTTGACTCAATGGACTGCACATCAGCTGTGCACCAAAGAGTTCCTAATCCGATTCCGGGGAAGGTCAGGTACCTCAGTTGCAGGCTCCGCCCGGGCCATCATCGGAGCACATGCGGGATTCAACCAATCCATGTGTTTCTCTCACATCCATGTTTCTCTCTGTCTCTCCCTCTCTCTTCCACTCTCTCCAAAAACCAATGGTAAAATACCCTTGGGTGAGGATTAACAACAAAAAGAGAGAGCCTTGTTCTGTATCTATTTTGGCCCCAGAGAAAAGGATGATGGAGTTCTTTGCCACGCAGCAAAGCTGTGGAAACCCTGGGGTGGCCGCAGGGCGGTGGGACTCCTGGCTCCTGACAAACCCCAGAGCTGGTGGAGCTTTATTTCATTTATCTCCTATGCACTTAGTTCTGCTACCACCCTTGTTTTGAAAATTCAAATTTGCTCAAACATCATTGATACATCAGGAAACAATTTAAACGTAACCCAGATGAATTTTTGGTTTGCTTATGCATGATTTTAACTGCAAGAAACACCAGGTGAACACAGAATACTGCACCGGCTAAATACAGCAATGGAGAAGACACAAAAAGCACATGCCTGAAACACCGGTCAGCTGCCTCAGTTTCCCATGCATGTCATGCACTACACCAGCCGCGTCTATTGCTCCAGCTTCCTGTCAATCACAGATATGCCTTGTCTTCCTCTTCACTGTAATGTGCAATCTGCAATCCTTCCTACAGCCACTCCCACAGCAAACACCAGGTCTTTTCAAAACAAAGACCAGGTTTACTGTTATATTTATATATTGTTTAACCATTTATCAAGTGTAAAACTGTCTACTGTTTCACTAGATTCCTACCTTTTATTGTTAATGTCACTTAGGAAGTTCAAGAGCACTGCTTCCCTTACCCTCTTTCCCCTGGACTGCGGTGCCTGCTGCCTGATCTCGCGCACAGCTTGGGGATTGTTTAGAAAGGCATATGCTATGCTGTGGCAGAACTGAGTACACTGAGATTCAATATAAAATATTATTTGAAAAAATTAATTTCATCAGACTGTAAGTTCTACTCAAAGCCACCACACTGTTCAACTCCAGGGGACACCATTTACATCATATTTTATGTGCATAATTTTTATTATAAATTTATTAACTTGGCATTTAGCAAATAGTTATGTGAAGCCTAATGTATGTCAGAAAAGTACTGTTCCAAAGCATAATTTGAAAAATTAAAGGAAAGTAAAAATGTGTAAAAAATAAAAATCATTTGTCATTTTAACATGCAAACATTTTGATTTTTTCCTATCAGGAACACTGCTATCTTGGTTATGTGCAGAATTGGCCTGACCTATTTATCTTAACTTTGCTTTACAATGGACCTGCCACTTCTGAATCAAATATGCTTACTTTTCTTAAAAAAAAAAAAAAAAAAAAAAAAAAAAAAGCACCCGATCCTGACCCCAAATTGACTCCCTCTGTTTTAACATTAACTAAGCACACCCTATCTGCCCAGCACCAGGCTCTAGGTCTAGGATGTAGGAATTAGAGCACTTAACAGGCTGGGCTTAAGCAACAAGATAACTACTTAAAGTTTCCAATTTTGGAATAGTTGCAATATTTCTTGCCCTTAAGAATAATTACTATTTTTATTTCTAGTTCTAAGATTTGTTAAAATATAAATTATATAAATGGCACATTTGGAAAAGAAAATGGACATGCATTAGTCCCCTGCAATTACAGCTTTAAGAATTGCATTCTGCCTTTTATCTGTCACCTCTTCAAGTACTGTACCACCAGAATTAACTATCTCATGCAGGCTGTATTTGAATATTTCTAAGAGTAAATACACACATTAAAGTTTTGTGAAGAATGGCTACTAATTTTCCTTCTTTATTTCTTCCAACAAGGTTATTTGAAGACTAGAGGCCAGGTGCACAAAATTCATGCATGGGGAATGCACCTCAGGACTGCTCACCTGCCTGCCTGCCTGATTGTCCCTAACCATCTGCCTGCCTGCCTGATCATCCCTAACCTGTCTCATTTTGAATTTTCTCACCACTCTGCCTACCTGTCTGATCGCCTCTAACCGCCTCTGCCTACCTGATCACCCCTAACCGCTTGCACCTCAGGACTGCTCACCTGCCTGCCTGCCTGATAACCCCTAACCACCTTTGCCTTAGACTCTGCTGCCACAGCTTCATCAGGAAGGACATCTGGCTGTGGCCTAATTAACATATTATACTTTTATTATTATAGATTTGACTTTTGTGGGAATATTGAACTTAAGATAACAGTAAATTTTAAATAAGATATAAATATAAATACAGATACGCACATATCTATGTATGTATGAATCAAAAACTAGGCTGAAATATATATAGTTCTGAACTGTCTCTCCTACAAAATATGAACCATGTCTGTCATTGTGTCTAATAGTAAGGTAAATTCTCAACAAGCAATAAGCCAGTAGGAGTAAATAGCTATTTGGTATTTCATCCTCTCTGGCCCTTTGGTGCAATGCTGAGAAACACTAAGAAACAGGAGCCACAGGACAGAAACAGAGGCAAATTGCCCACGCACACCTGCTGTGCCATCAGCTCTGCCAATACCCTCTCCTGGCAGCATCCTGGGAGGCTTCGTGGAGAAGGGGCAAAGTGAACCGGAACTTGTCCAGCAAGGCCCCCCTCCCACAGAGCCCTGTCGGCAGGAGGCCTAGGAGCCGCCGAAGAGGGTGGGCAGTCACTGTCAGCAGGAAATACACCTCCTTGTAGCCTCATGTTTCATCTTGCATTCAACTCCATCACATACCCCTGCTTTTATCAGCAGCAGAAAGTTCCTGAACTACTGACGAGCTACTAGCACCCGATCCCAAATATGCAAGAGCTACTGACACTGCAGGAAGAGGATGATGCCTCTACCTCCAACCTCAAGCAGCTCAGCTCGGCCTGCAAACTCCAGTGAAACACACAGCACTAAAGGTGTGAGTACTTTAACTTTTTTGTGTCTCAGTCTTTCTTGAGGTCAGACTGCATCTGGAGCAGGTCTATTTTCTCTTCCCTGGGGACAGTAACAGTCTTGAGCCAAGTTCCCTTCTGAGCCAGCAGCGTCAGGGCCCCTCAGAAAGCTCTCAGCCACCACCGTGCCCAGGCACAGCGCAGTGACCTCTGACCCCGAGGCTCGGGGGCGAGCAGGACAGCCCACCTGGCTCAGAGGGTGCCACCGGGCCTTCCGCACCCTCCAGCCCAGGCTCCTCTGGACCCCTTTTCCTCAGAGAGCTCCTCACACCCCACTGAACATCGGGGTGCCCTGAAACGATACAAGATGAAGTCCTGGGCGGTGCTCAGCACCAGAAGGGGAAAGCAGCCACAAAACGAAGCTGCTTTGAAAGTCGCTGTGGTTAAACATGGAAAACATCCCGTGATGTGCCCCATACTCTAGTTAATGAAAAGAGGCATTTAACACCCTGTCGGAAAAGCAGTGTTTTCACTATTTCATCAGCAATTGTTACAAAGCTCATTTGTAAGAGCTTGGTGAGTCCTTACTTTCTCTGACCTTGACAACCAATATCCTCTGAAGCTGAAAGCTAGGGACTTATTCTAATGTTGAATGTTCTCCCGAGCCCGTTTGAAAGAAAAAATATATAAACTTCCCATTAACTAATCATGACAATGCTTAATAAAATTTTTTTTAAAGTGCAAGGTGAAACCATTATAGCATGTCATAAAGCGCCGATACGGTCACTAAGAAAATCGAAGCCATTTTAAGGTTGTAAACAAGCACATACGTGTGCTCCTCATTTACTGGAAGCACCCCTTTAAAGACAGGTTCACACAGCTCCAGTCCGTCGCAGTGCTGTCCACACAGCAGCCACAGACGCTCAGATGACCTCGCAAATCCTTTCAACACTTGGTCATTCAACTTTAAAAATTAGGGGGAGGAGAGGCACAGCTATAAAAGTCAGAACATCAGAATACGCTGGAATCTGATAGAGGTCTCTCTAACAGAAGACACAGGCACCATTCACTTACAGAATCCAATGCAAAAGGCAAGAGCCGGCTGTCCTTTCCCACCTACACTGTAAGCAAAGCCAGACTTACCCTGGGCAGCCATCGCCAGGCTGGCTCAGAAAGTCACCTGTGGACAAGCCTGAAACAGCTGCAAACCGATGCTCCACGAGCTCACTGGGCTCCACCTCTGACCCCGCTACTCCGTAGCATCTGGCTTTTGTTAAAGAACTTCTGCAAATGTACAGTGGATGAGTAATCTTTCGGACTTCGTAAAACGTGCCAAACCCAGCATTAATAACAGTAGCTTCATTTACTCATCATATTTTTGAGTGGATCTATCTTACTTTTTAAAGCAAAATTCGTGTTTTTACTAATGTAGTTGCCCTGTCACCAGAGCATGGCCGCACTTAGGCTGCCTGGTGCGTGCCTCCCTTTGGGGGTCCTCATCAGCAGCAGTGATGTTGAATTAAAATGTGAAGACATGGTCTGCTGGATAAACTATCTTTTAAAATTAATATTACCATTTTTTCCTAAATAAATTAAAACTTGTAGCCAATTCTATCCTACCTTCTCTTTCACTGAAAAAGGCATTCATTTTATTATATTTTTTTTAAAATACTGAAGAATATGAAGCATAAATTCACTTCCCACTGTCGCTCCATCCAATTCCTTCTCTTGCAGGTAATCATTGGCAGTTGTTCATCTATCATTCCAGAAATATTTATGTAAATATTATTAATGTGTATTCACATTCACACACACACTTAAAAATATTATTGGGATTCTACGTGCTTTGGATCCAAATTTTCCAGATTCTATAAAGGTAACAGAATACATACACAGTCTAAAATCCCCAGTAGCTCAGGGCAACAGCCAGTAATCAATTTCTGCCAAGAAACATGAATATTCAACTAAGTGGGATAATAATGACTATAAATAGTCTCATGTCATTCCAGGTCAAAGAATTCTACCAAATGAGGTGAAAAAATGATATCCTGCAACATTCAGAGACTCTTTACTTTTGGAACTATGTAATAGAAATTTCAGACCTAGATTTTTTTCTCCTAGCTACTTAACAAGTTTTCATAACTTTATTTTTACTACAAATATTTATGATAGGAAATCTAAAAAATATAAATGAATAAAATTAAAGTCCCCATAAAATCTCACCACACAGAGAATGGAGTTTATATTTAGTCATGTACTGAGTGTCTCCTGGGACTCTGTAGGCATATTAAAAAGGCAACATAATTCCTATTTTCACACAAGGCAGAAAGTAAAACCTGTTCTAAAAATAGAAGGCACTGTACTACCAAAGTTCAAAGGAGGTGTTACATACACACATAGGATGATTTTGACTACCCAGAACCTTTTAAGACAGACATTTCCTGTATTTGGAGAATTCCCCTTAGGAGTTAAGAGAGAGACTGAGACGGCTTTGACTTTGGAATCAAAGGTTCATGTTCTCAGACTCCCTTGCAGCTAGGATACAGCCATGTCTTTAGTTCTGCCAGTCGGATATACCTGGCCAGACTGTGTGGAACTGTACCCTGGCAAGCAAAGAAGCAGCTACATCTGGTAGCTTTGGTGCTAGGAAAGTGGTTGTGTGGGCTAGTGGTCTACTCTGGCAGATCCATGCTGCTAACTACAGGGCAGCAACATCACGGTCTCACCTGGACAGGCCTACAGGGAGTCAGGGCAGAGCTCCGGTCAGCTTCTCTGTCCTACCAGGGATCCTGGGCTCCTAAAAATCCTTCAGCAAACTATTTTTCCACTTACACTAAAGAGTGTTTAGGTTTATGTTAATGTAAATAAGAAAGCTTCTACATGGAGGAAATTTAACAAGCTAAGGCAGAATGATGTATTAAAAAGATAACTGAAAGTCAAAGCGGGCAGCATTCAAAATGTTACTTGTCTCCCCAATCTGTACCAACATGTCTGGGCACATGGAAGCCTCATGAGATAACTTAACCATCAGCTCCTCTGTCTGTGAATACTACTACTCATTATGCAAACTCAACTGAGAATGTAAGGAGTGACTATTCACTCATGTGTTTATTCAAACATTTATTGAGATTCTATTATGTGCTACATTCCGTGCGAAAGAGCAGGTACTAGAGTGGCTAGATGTAGCAAATAAAACTAACAGACATCATATTAGTTTCAAATAAACCACAACTAATATTTCAGTATAAGCCTGTCCCACATTTGAGATATATATTTTCAAGGATATAATTTTTTAAGTTTTTCAGATGCATTTATACCTTTAAAATGTTCCATGCTAGGGACATAATTATTTATTTTGACCTGAAATTCAAATTTTGCTTACTGTCCTATATCTAATCTGGTGACCCTAGGTCCATGGTCGGCAAACTGGGGCTAGCGAGCCGCATGAGGCTCTTTGGCCCCTTGAGTGTGGCTCTTCCACAAAATACCACACCCTGGGAAAGTCTATTTTGAAGAAGTGGTATTAGAAGAAGTTTAAGTTTAAAAAATTTGGTTCTCCAACAGTATGGAGTTTCCTCAAAAAACTGAAAATGGAACTCCCATTTGACCCAGTAATCCCACTACTAGGAATATATCCCATGAAACTAGAAACACCAATCAGAAAGGATATATGCACCCCTATGTTCATGGCAGCACAATTTACAATAGCTAGGATTTGGAAACAGCCTAGGTGCCCGTCAACAGATGATTGGATCAGAAAACTATGATACATCGACACAATGGAATACTATGCTGCCATAAAAAGGAAGGAATTCTCATCATTAGCAGCAACCTGGATGGAATTGGAAAACATCATGCTAAGTGAAATAAGCCAGTCAATGAAAGAGAAACACCACATGACCTCACTCATTTATGGATAATAAAGAACATCATAAACTGATGAACCAAAAGATAGATATAGTGACAGTAAAACAACAAGCAGACTGTCAAATTACAGCAGGAAGGGTAGGGAGATCTGGGGGAGATAAGAGATCAACAGAAGGACATATATACATTTATATAAGTACAACCAATGGACATAAAACTCTGGGGAGGGGGGGCATGTATGGGAGGTGGGGAGGGGGGCCAATGGTAATATATGTACACAGATAATAATTTAATTAAAAATATTTTTTAAATAAATAAAAAATTTGGCCCTCCAAAGAAATTTCAATCGTACCGTTGATATTTGGCTCTGTTGACTAATGAGTTTGCCCACCACTGCCCTAGGTAAACAGAAAAGGGGTGAGGTCATGGTTGTCATGGACCCTCCTTCTAATGCTAGGCTTTGAGTGAACAGGCAAAAACTATATATACAGTGTAAATAAGTGCTACAAATGTAATGACTTGAGCAGTAAGATTAAAATAAAAAGCAAAGTATATTTAAATACACTGCTGTTAGGGAAAGTGTGGTGTAGGATGTTACCTCTGAAAGAAAGGTTATGCTGAAGGAACTAAAACCTCATGTCACAATAGAGGATCTCACACAAAGCCTAACATACAGTAAATGCTCAATAAATGTTCACTTCATTCCTTGACAGGACCAGAACTTCCACTTCTCTTCGCTCACCCTACTCTGGCGCTGGCCCTTGGCTATAAACTGACACCAATGACTTCCTCCCGTAGACGGTGGACCACCACCATCTGTCTCCAGCCTAGTGACCCTGCAGGCAGTACAGGCAAGCTGTGCACAGCACCCATGCAGCGCCGCATGGTTCACAGTCACGGCACTGGACATATCTGGTTCCTTACAGTTCCCACAGTGTGCCCCTGCCCCTAATTTTTCTACAGCTCACCTTTAACTGTGTCATTTATTACTCAAAAAGTCCTCCAATATGATTACCCCCCCCCCAAAAAAAAGGTATACATACATTGGCTGCCAGAAAGAAACATCAATTGAGCTATCAGCTATTAAAGTGTGTATATATAGATGCCAAAATTCTCAACAACATTCTAATAAATCAGATTCAGCAGTACATCAGAAAGATCATATATCATGACCAAATAGGATTTTTCCCAGGTATACAAGGATGCTACAATATACGCAAATCAATAAACAGGATACATCACATAAACAAATTGAGAGATAAAAACCACAGTCATATTAATAGATGCAGAAAAAGCATTTGACAAAATCCAACACCCATTTTTTTAATAAAAACTCTCAGCAAGGTGGGAATAGAAGAATCATAACTCAACATAATAAAAGCTTTATATGACAAACCCACAGCCAACATCATACTCAATGGGCAAAAACTAAAACCATTTCCCCTAAGAACAGGAACAAGACAGAGATGCCCACTCTCACCACTCCTATTTGACATAGTGTTGGAAATATTAGCCATTGCGATTAGACAAGAAGGAGAAATAAAAGGCATCCAAATTAAAAAAGAAGAAATAAAACTGTCCTTATTTGCAGATGACATGATACTGTACGTAAAAAACCCTAAAGACTCCATAAAAAAAAAAAACTATTAGACTTAATAAGTGAATTCAGCAATGGATACAAAATTAACGCCAAGAAATCTATGGCATTTCTATACACCAATAGTTAACTTACAGAAAGAGAGACTAAAAAAGCAATCCCTTTTACCATAGCTCCAAAAAAATTAAGATACCTAGGAATAAACTTAACTAAGGAGGTAAAAGACCTATACTCAGGAAAACTGCAGGACACTGAAAAAAGAGATAGAGGAAGATGTAAACAGATGAAAGAACATACCATGTTCATGGATTGGTAAAATCAACATCATTAAAAAATCCATACTACCCAAAGTAATTTATAGATTCAATGCACTCCCCAGTAAAATTCCAAGGACATATTTCACAGACCTAAAAAGAACACTCCAAAAATTCATCTGGAATAAAATAAAATAAAAAGACTCTGAATAGCCATAGCAATCCTGAGAAAGAAGAACAAAGTAGGTAGTATCTCAATACCAGATTCCAAGCTGTATTACAAGGCCACTGTTCTCAGAACAGCCTGGTACTGGCACAAGAACAGACATATAGACCAATGGAATAGAATAGAGAACCCAGCTATTGACCCAAACCACTACGCTCAATTAATTTTTTGACAAAGGAGGCATGAACATACAATGGAGTCAAGACAGTCTCTTCAATAAATGGTGTTGGGGAAATTGGACAGATACATGCAAAAAAAAAAAATGAAACTAGACCACCAATTTACACCATATACAAAAATAAACTCAAAATTGATAAAGGACTTTAACATAAGATAGAAAACCATAAAAATACTAGAGGAATCCACAGGCAGCGAAATCTCAGACACATGTCTAAGCAATTTCTTCACCACTACCAATAGGGCAATGGAAACTAAAGAGAAAATAAGCAAATGGGACTACATAAAAATAAAAAGCTTTTTTACAGCAAAAGAAACCATCAATGAAACAAGAAAGCCCACTGTATGGGAGAACATATTTGCAAATGTTATCACTGATAAAGGTTTAATCTCCAACATTTACAGGGAACTCATACAACTTAACAAAAGGAAGATAAAGGATCCAATAAAAAAAAGGGGGGGGGGCAACGGACCTACACAGATACTTTTTGAAAGAAGACAGAGGAAGGACAACAGAAATATGAAAACATGCTCAAAGTCACTAATTATGCTAGAAATGTAAATCAAAACAACAATGCAATACCATCTCACACCTGTCAGAATGGCTGTCATCAACAAATCAACAAACGACAAGTGCTGGCGAGGATGTGGAGAAAAAGGAACCCTCGTGCACTGCTGGTGGGAATGCAGACTGGTGCAACCACTGAGGAGAACAGTATGAGGTTTCCTCAAAAAACTAAAACTGGAACTCCCATTTGACCCAGTAATCCCACTTCTAGGAATATATCCCAAGAAACTAGAAACACCAATCAGAAAGGATATATGCACCCCTATGTTCATAGCAGCACAATTCACAATAGCTAAGATTTGGAAACAGCCTAAGTGCCCATCAGCAGATGAGTGGATTAAAAACTGTGGCACATCTACACAATGGAATACTACACTGGTATAAAAAAGAAGGAATTCCTACCATTTGCAGCAGCATGGATGGAACTGGAGAGCATTATGCTAAGTGAAATAAGCCAGGCAATGAAAGAAAAATACCACATGATCTCACTCATTTATGGAAAATAAAGAGCATTATAACCTGATGAACAAAAAGATAGATACAGAGGCAGTAAAGCATCGAACAGACTATCAAATTACAGCGGGAGGGCTGGGGAAAGTTGGGGAGGGGGGAAAGAGATCAACCAACGGATGTGTATGCATGCACATAAGCGCAACCAATAGACACAAGACTGGGGGAGGGGGGTAAGGGCATGGGACAGAAGGTAGGGGAGACTTGGGGAAGGTTAATGGGGGGGAAAAGGAGATATATGCACTTCTATATGTAATACTTTAAACAATAGAATAAGTAAAATATATAGAAATAGAAATAGAAATAGAACTAATAAAGTATGTACATATTTTGGGGAGACATCCTGTATATACTTAATGAAAAATTGCTGACTGATTACTTATGAAATTCAAATCTGGGAGTTTTACTAACCTGGCAGTGAGGGAATTAAGACAGACAGCAAACAACCCAGGCGTTCACAGACTTACAAGGCAGCTCTGGAATCCCCTCAAAAAATAAAACCTGTGCCAGAAATATGTATGTGGAATACGTCTCAACGACCCAGACAAGTTACCTATTGCTATCTAACAGAACATCGCAAAAAGACCAAGTACTGCAATAATAGTGACAGCCAGCATCACATGGGACAGCAAGGAACACGATTTGAACCTGACATGCCTCCCACTGCACAGTGCGGGGTGAGACACAGCTTGTCCCTACCACAGAGAAGGAAGGGGGAGGGGAGGGAAGGGGAGAAGAGGGGGGGGCAATATAATATTTTTTAGAATTTTCTGTTAATGCCCTACATTCTGATGCTGGCCTGGAACCATGCATTAGTGTTGGTAATAATGGGCGTGGGAGGAGTAAGAAACATAATAATTGTAACAACGGCCATTTACTCTGCGCCTGCCAAGTACTGAACTGCAAGATACTTAGGTCTTCATCAGCGTGCTGCAGGCCCTGTGCAATCACTTCATAAGCATTTTCGAGTGTCACCCTCACCACAGCCTTGTCAGACAGTGTATCATTATCCCCACTTCACAGATGAGGAAACCAGGGAAGGAGAGGGAGCTAAGTTGCCTAAGCTCTTACCTATGGATGATTTGAGAGTCTAGGGTAAAATAAGATTATAAACAAATAGCAAAAACCAGTAAGAAAAAAATGAAAATGCCTCACAGGAATATTTAAAAACCGAAAGAAAAATAAAGACATATATTTGAAAGCTTATTTATGGCAATGTAAGAACTGAGATTTACAAAACTACTAACCAATGTGATAAAATACACACTACAATGAATTTCAGCTAAATTAGCTGAATTTAAGCTCCACGTTGTATACTCTGAAATGGAGAATCATATCCCATATTCATTCATCAAATATTTATTGACTATGTGCCAGACCTATGGAGGTGCAGGGGATACTGCAGTAAACAGGGACAAAACCCCCACTTCTAAGGAGCATCAGAGTAGGGAAGGAAACATGGATTAAAAAGCTCAATAAATAACTAAGCCACATTCTGGTCCCTCACCCCGGGAGTCCTACACTCCCCATACGACAGGCTGCAGCGTTCATACCGAAAAGGGGAACAAAAGAGCAACTGCTTCTACCTTATCATGAGATACAGGGTAGAAGGAAACGAACTTGACACGTACGTTTAATCGACTTGTGATTATCAGTGCAGATGCTCCAGCTCAGCACACAGGCCCAAGAAGCAATCACCACCCCACAGGGCCCAGAGCAGCCACGTTCACACATTCTAAAGCTCCCACACACCACTCAGATCGGTCAATTTCTCAAATTCTTTGTGGATTTGTTACTCTAGGATCATAAGAACCAATAACCTCCTCCTCTACTAGAAATAACTGCAACTTTCTAAATTTTCCTCCAATCTGTTCATTCAATCAGAAGAATGCTGAGAAATAAGTAATAGCATAAGCATTCTGATTTTTTACTCCTTGTCCAAATCCACTGGACTCTCATCTACTTCTTGCAATGCCAGCACAGGGCCTCATTCTACTGATGGGACCCCACATGGCACTGTCAGGGTCCTATCGGGAAAAACCACACAGTCACCTGAATGTGGAAAGTTTAGCATCCGAACTTACTCACTATAACACAGATTAGCTAGTAAGAATTAAACAGAGCCACAGAGAATACAGTAATGGCAGACGTGAGGAACAGCCATGACCCCTAGCGCTAGGGCGCGGGGCCCCAGGGAGGGCCTTCCCCCAGGGCTGAGGTCAGACTCGGGTTCTCCCTGTGTGCGGAGACGGGCTGCGGTGCTGCTCCAGAGGGAAACGCTGGAATCCATCCCCCAGGCGCCAGGGAAACGCTGTCCTAGAGAGGTGGCTCATGAGATACTCTGCTCCAGCAATGCCCATGCAGGGATGCCAGGGGTGGCCACCATGCACTCAGGAGCTGGTCCTGGACAAGCGGCCATGCCATAGGCACCGGCGAGGGAGAAGCTGCAGGCATTGTGGGAAAGGAGCACGGAGAGGTCTCTGCTGTGGAGTCCCAGGCTGCAGAAGCCAGGAGGGAAAACACCTTCCCCGGCAATGTCTCTCCAGCGCCCCCTCCTGACAAAGCATACCCAACGCCAGCTGACAAATGAACATTCATAGTCCAGATCCTTTGTCACCGAGCAGGCAACAGAAGGCAAACTGGCCCTGGCCCTCTAGCAAGCCTGCCACCCTGCAGGCATGCCACTGGCTTATCCTCTGAGTACTCCTAGTACAGATGGCAAAACGGACGTAGAGGGAGGAAAGCTCTCTTGTCAGGAGGCGGACAAGTCCGATGGTAGTACAAATAAGGGAACTCCTGCCAAGTCAGATACAGGGATGCATCAAAATTGCCTTTCTTTAAAATATATATATATATATATATATATATATATATATATATATATTATTGAGGAGAGATAGAAAGATCAATGTGAGAGAGAATAACTGATTGGCTGCATCCTACAGATTCCCTTCTGGGATCAAACCTGAAACCCAGGCATGTGCTCTTGACTGGATCGAACCCAGGACCCTTCAGTCTGCAGGCTGACACTCTATCCACCTAGCCAAACCAGCTAGGGAAAATTGCCTTCGGTATACTGTATTCTGAGTTTGTACCAAGCCCCTTTTAGATGGTCCTGAGCCAGGCAAAGACCTTGATAATACCAGTCCTCTGACAAAATAATGTTGCTCATATTTTGACCTTTGCTTAGACTTTTATAGGAATGTGATGAGTATAATAGGATAATTTCAGGCCTGTGTATGTGTCAGTCCTTTGGTCCAAGCTCGGGTCACTCTAACCAAAAGGCAGGCGAAAGGACACATTCTAAACCAGAAGGGAATCATACTCAACTAAGCATCTGCTCAGGAGAGCAGGAGAGCCACAAAGGGTTCAACAACAGGAATGATCCAAAATCAAGACACTGGCCCAGCTCGTGTGGTACAGTGGTTGGGTATCAATCTATGTACCAGGCGGTCACAGTATGATTCCCAGTCAGGGCACATGCCCGGGTTGTGGGCTCGATCCCCAGTGTTGGGCATGCAGAAGGCAGCTGATCAATGATTCTCTCTCATCACTGATGTTTCTATCTCTCTATCCCTCCCCCTTCCTCTCTGAAATCAATAAAAATATATTTAAAAAAATAAAATCAAGGCACCGGGTGAATATCTGCAATTACTCCCTCTGGTGCAGATCACCTCACACAGACTTTTCAGAGAACAAATTTTGGGAAAGACCCTGATGCTGAAAGCAATAAAATCATCATAATCCATGTTTCCCAGAGAGAAAGAAAAGCAGAAAAGACTAAGGTTCAAAACCCAATTATCAGCTGCATAAAAGCAATAGCCTTAAGTGCACGGACCCCAGAGAGCTGCCTGAAGAAGGTGGGGTGAACAGGCCTGTGAACACCAACCTGGCTCTCAGTAAGCCTGGGCTGAATAATAAAGCTGTGTTGGGGCAAAAAAGGACTTTGGGGAAGAAAAATAAAGAGAGAAAATAAGGGAACCACAAAGAAACACAAACAGGTGTGGGCAGAAGGAATTCCAAATCTGGGAAGTAAGGAGTCACGTCCACAGCTGAGTCCGCACAGCGAGCGGAGGGTGCCACACAGGCCTCTGGTCCTTCGCCTCTCCCTCGGCGGCTTTGCCTGCCCAGCACTTAAGTTTTCTGTTTCTGATTTCCATGTAATCTGGTTGGTTTGGGCTTTTTTCCCACAGGAATATAAGCTCTGTGAAGGTAGAGATGTGACCCTCTTTTTAACTTTATTTCCCCAGTATCTACGACAGTGCTAGGAACAAAATACTCAACAACTATCTGCTGGGATAAGCTTCCATGAAAGGAACTTTTTGTGTCTGGCAGGCATAGTCTAAAATGAGAGTCAGCAAATCTTCGGGTGAAGCAAGGACCAGTGTTTCAACTTGGTGGCCACACATGGTCTCTATGCACATTTCTAGTTTTGTTTTTCTTCTGTTCTGATCCTTAAATGGTTGAAAACAATGACTAATTATAAAAACCATTCCTAGTTTCATAATTATACATGAACAGGTCTTGATGTGGCTTATGGTGTATAAATACCTGTTGTAATCTATCCTATCTAATAAAGAGGGAATATGCCAATTGACCCTCACACCATCACAAAGATAGTGGTGCCCACAGCCCCCCCCAAAGATGGTGGCACCACAGCCAATAAGGAGAGAATATGCTAATTGACTGCCTCGCCCTCAAAGATGGTGGCACCCACAGCCACAAAATGGCAGTGCCCAGTCTCCTCAGCCCTACCAGGGTGGCAGGCGCAGCCGCTCCACACATCTGCCTCCAGAGTCCCCCATTTCCCTCAGTCCCCAACCCCCCAGGGCTGGCCCAAGGCGCAGGCAAGCCTCAGATGGCAAGCTACCCAGCTGATGCCTGAGGTGCAGGCAAGCCTCAGATGTTGGCTGCCCAGCCACCCAGGGCTGCCCGAGGCTCAGGTAACCAGGGCTGGCCAAGTCTTGCGCTGCCGGCAGTGACAACAGCAGAGGTGTGATGGGGCATCACCTTCCCCTGATCACAGGTCGCCTCTAGTCATATATAAACTCAGAAATGTAAGAGCAAAATATTTCAAATATATATAGCACTATCAAGAAACCCTGGCTTGTACTTCTGATGGCTATGGGTGCCACCATCTTTAAGGATAGGACAGTCAATTAGTATATTCCTCCTTATTGGCTGTGGGCACCACTGTTTTCATGACAGATCATGTTTCTATTCTAACGGGGGCTTCACGATCTAATATCAGCCTTGACGGCTATCTATTTAACTTTTGGTTTATTTTTTTTTCAATCTGAGTCTAACTTGATCTATTGAAGGAAAAAATTAATTCAAGGGCCTGAAACAAAATGCAAAGTGAGCAAATGGAAGGACTGTACCAGAGAAGTCGCCTTGAATACAAGCTCTGCTCTCTGCCATCCCTCATCGTCCCGTATATCCTACATATTAGATACATTTCAGCACACTCATTAGTTTTTGGAACCATATACAAAAACTCATTAGTTTTTCAGGCTTTATGACTCAAGTGTAGGGGGTGGGAGAGAGGGCAGTGACCCACAAAACAAAGACTGCAATGTCCCCAGAAGCTGAGAAAGTTCCAGCATTGTCAGGGCAGATACTATTTATAACCCACATGATGTGCATGCTCCTGCATGCATTTGCTACGGAGAATAACTGCCCCGCACCAAGTTCCTGGCTGTGGCAACAGGAAAAAGTCAAGCAGCTAAAAGCCTGACAACTAAAGGAAGAAAACCAGCTCCTTGATATTATTTTATAACACCCGGCATCATATGACAGAATTAAAAGGTTCCTGTTTCTTACTCACCTTGGACAAGAAAGTTCCTCATTACTATGAGTTCTGAGTTTAAATTACTGGAAAAATGTGGGGGTCAGAAAATACCTCAAGATTAGGTTGGAAGAAAAAAAAAGTTGTGGAAAACACCATTTAACTTTTTTCCATAAACTCACACCCACAAATCAGTGCCAAGCAGCTTTCCTGAATGCGTGTAACGTGTGTGCCTATGCTTCAGCTTCTCTCTGACTGCACACTAGCGGGGTTTTCCAAGAAGGATCGGGACAGGCTGCCCAGGGAGTGGTGTGGGCAGCACGGGCAGCGCGGCCGCGGCCTGGGGCCGGGCAGTGATTGATTACGAGGGCTGCTGCACACCTGGCACAGCGCCTCCTTCGTGGATTCCACCCAAGCTAATTTCCTCCTCTGCCCATTCTATCACGTCCCCGGGGCTTACAAAGGAGTTTTACCAGGCCATCAGAACCCGAAAAGGAATGAACATTTTTGTTCTGGCAGAAACTTAAAATAGAGCTTGAAAATAAAACAATGCAAGTGAATTTTTAGTTCTGCTAAGCCCTTAGTTTCTAGAAATTTCTTTTATAACTTGAGAAAAATCCTTCTCTTGCTTTTATGCTACATTCCAACTATAAGTTATTAAGAAACTAACTTAGCAATTATGAGATTCTAATTCTATATCTGACCTGACATATTTCATAATATATAGCCACATCAAAGTTTGAGTTGGACTAAGCTCCATGTACATCTCTGATAAAGACTTTCCAGAAAGCAGCACTGTTCAAATATATACATATGGAACCATATACATAAATTCACATTTTCTAGTACCATACTAAAAAGAAAACCAAAATGAAACAGGTGAAATTTTATCTTAACTCGGTGTGCACAAAATATTATTTCAACATTAATCAATATTAAAATTGTAATGTGCTATTTTACATCTTTAAACAAAATCTAGTGCACATCCTGCACTTCTAGCGAGCGCCTTCCAACCTGGACGAGCCATATCCTGCTTGCTCTGCACCCACACACTGACAACCTCATGCTTCCTGGAGTTTGTTCTTCCAACCCAGAGAGTTCCAGTTGTAACGGCATGGCTCTGGTCTGGACAAAATGTCCTGAGAAGTTTCAAGTTCGTGGACGAGTTCACCCTCTTCCCTGCCTGGTGCCCCCACACTCGGGCCCCCAGCTCTCAGGGGACACCGCCACCCAAAAGCAGTTACCAGCTTCTGGAAGCAGACGTGCAACCTCAGCAAGAAGATTCTCCTGCATAAGCATTCCACACACTCAACTTCTGAACTCCGTCCTCCCAGGTGCTGTGTCTGGACATTTAGCAGGGCTCAGATTAGTACCATTTTTGAGATACTGTCTTTAAAAGACGGGGGGGGGGGGGGGGGGGGAGGAGCTGAACCTTTTACCAGACAGAACTTGGAGGAAGGACATTACAGAAAACACAAGCTAACACCAGAGAAGACATTGGACCCTTTACATGGCTTTCACTAAAAAAAAAATTTTGAGCCTTGTCTGGGTGGCTCAGTTGGGCGGAGGATCTTCTGGTGCACCAAAAGGTTGAGGGTTCAATCTCCAGTAGGGGCACGTAAAGGAGGCAACCAATTGATGTTTCTCTCCCTCCCTTCCCCTCTCTCTAAAATCAATAACAGCCCTACCTGGTTAGGCTTAGTGGATAGAGCATCAGTCTTCGGACTGAAGGATCCCAGATTTGATTCCAGTCAAGGGCACATTCCTGGGTTTCGTGCTCAATCCGAAGGAGAAGGAGTGCAGGAGGAAACCAATCAAAGTTTCTCTCTCATCACTGATGTTTTATCTCTTTTTCCCTCTCCCTTCCTCTCTGAAATCAATAAAAAGATATTTAAAAAAATAAAGTAAAATCAATAAACATAACCTCAGGTAAAGATTTTTTTTAAAAAGAAAAATCTTTAGTGTGAACCTTTATTCCCTCACCCCTCAATTAAACAACTGCAGGCACTTCTCTTAAGTCATTTTCTTCTAGAAGGTGAATCTTACTGAAACTTTAACATTTAATCACACAGGATTGAGAAACAGTGGGACTAATGACTGATGCTTTTCATTCTAAACATTCTCTGAATTTTTTTCCTATATCATTAACTACTTGTAAAATATATTAAATGAATTTTCTTAATAACTAAATTAAAGAAAATAAACCTTTTTAAATTTTCTTTTTCTTTTTTAAAAAATATATTTTATTGATTTTTTTACAGAGAGAAAGAGAGAATGATAGAGAGTTAGAAACATCGATGAGAGAGAATCATCAATCAGCCGCCTCCTGCACACCCCCTACTGGGGATGTGCCGGCAACCAAGGTACATGCCCTTGACCGGAACCGAACGTGGGAGCTTTCAGTTCGCAGGCCTACTCTCCATCCGCTGAGCCAAACTGGTTTTGGCAAAATTTTCTTTTTCAATTAGAGTTCACATTCAATATTATTTTATATTAGTTTCAGGGGTATAATTAGCATAATGCTTAGACAATTGTGTAATTTACACTGTGATCTCCTGATTTAACTAGTACCTAGCAGGCACCATTACATAGTTATTACAATATTACCAACTATATTCCCTATGCTGTACATGCCCATGACTATTTTGTAACTATCAATTTTAGCTTCTTAATCCCTTCATTTTTTTCATTCTGATCCCCAATTCCCCTCCCATCTAGCAACCATCAGTCTGTTCTCTGTTTCTACGAGTCTGTTTCTCTTTTGTTTGCTCATTTATTTTGTTCTTTATATTCCATGATATCCTCTAGGTCTATCCACGTTGTTGTAAATGCAAGATTTCATTTTTTATGGCTGAGTCATATTCCATTCTAATATGTGCCACATCTTCTTTCTCCAATTGTCCATTGATGGACTCTTGGCTTGCTTCTGTATCTTGGCTATTGCAAATAATGCTTCAATGAACATGGGGAATACATATATTCTTTCGAATTAGTGTTTTGGGTTTCTTCAGATATATTCCCAGAAGTGAAATCACTGTGAATAATACTGGTTCCATGTGCACTTCAAGAGAATTTATGTTCTGCTGCTTTGGGGTGAAATACTCTAAAATACCAATTAAAACTACCTGGTCTAATGTGTCATTTAGGCTACGAATTCCTTGTGGATTTGCTGTCTGGAAAATCTATTGATTGATATCACTGGGAAGTTAAAGTTCCCTAAAATGACTACTATTATCAATCTCTCCCTTTATGTCCATCAATACTTGCTATATATATTTAGGTGTTATGATGTTGGCATGCATAATATTTATAAGGATTTTATCCTCCTGTTAGATTGATCCTTTTATCATTGTGTAGTGTTCTTTTTTGTCTCTTTTAGAGCCTTTATTTTAAAGTCTATTTTGTTTAATATTAAGTGTTAGTATCCTAGGTTTTTTTAAATTTCTATTTGCATAAAATATGTTTTCCATTCCTTTAGATTCAGTGTGTAACTTTGGATCTGAAGTGGGTCACTTGGAGACAGCATATATACACTTAGTGGCCAGGATATTATGACCACCTGACATTTGCAGGCAAATTAGCCGTACATTGCATAGTGTAGGATATGGAAGCTGAAGACCTGTTCGAACACCTTTGCCGTCTGCAGTTACCAAGATAAAATGTCTCCAATTCACACTGGAACACAAGGATTGGACAGTCGGGCATTGGAAAAAAGTCATGTGGTCCAATAAATCACGTTTCCAGTTGTATCATGCAGATGGCAGAGTGAGAATTTCGTGAAAACAGCATGAAAGCATGCACCCAACATGCATGAGTACAACCCTTCAAGCTGGTGGGAGCAGTGTTATGGTTTGGGATATGTTTTCCTGGCATTATCTGGGCCCTTTAATTTGTGTGGAACAATGTTTGAATAGCACAACATACCTAAGTATCGTTGCTGATCAAGTTCATCCCATCATGTTGATGGTGTATCCCAATGCAGATGACTTCTTCCAACCAGACAATGCGCCATGCCATGGTGCTCGTATTGTGCAGGAGTGGTTTCAAGAACATGAGGGAGGCTTTACCTTGCTTAGGTGGCCCCACAATCACCAGATCTCAATCCAACTGAGCATTTATGGGACTAAGAGTCATCAGGCAGCTGGTTCCACAACCATCCAATCTCACAGAACTGGACAGTGCTATTCATCAGGCATGCTGTCAAATTCCTCACATCACCTTTCAACATCTCATGAGTCAATGCCAAGAAGAACTGCTACAGTATTGAAGGCAAAAGGTAGCCCAATAGAAGTTGTGATAGAGTGATCATAATTCTCTGGTCACTCAGTGTAGGCTATTGTTTTCTTTTCTTTCTTTTTTTTAAATATATTTTATTGATATTTTACAGAGAGGAAGGGAGAGGGATAGAGAGCTAGAAACGTCGATGAGAGAGAAACATCGACCAGCTGCCTCTTGCACACCCCCTACCAGGGATGTGCCCGCAACCACTGTGCACGCCCCTGACCGGAATCGAACTCGGGACCTTTCAGTCCGCAGACCAACTCTCTACCACTGAGTCAAACCAGTTTCGGCGGCTATTGTTTTCTTATCTATTCATCAACCTTATGTCCTTCACTAGAATGTTTAATCCATTTACACTTAAAGTGATTATTGACAGGTATGTAGTTATTGTCATGTTATTAATCATATTTATGGGGGTTTTCCCCCCTTCTTCTTAAAGAAGTCCCTGAAACATTTCTTGTAATACTGATTTAGTGGTGATAAACTCTTTTAGTTTTGTTTTGTGTTTTGTTTTGTTTTTGTCTGAGAAACTCTATCTCTCCTTCATTTTTTAATGACAGCCTTGCTGGGTAGAGTAGTCTTGGTTGTAGGAACTTGCTTTTCATCACTTTGAATAATTTGTATCAATGTACCCTGGCCTATAAAGTTTCTGTTGAGAGATCAGCTGACAGTTGTATGGGCACTCCCATAGGTAACTAACTGCTTTTCTCTTGCTGCTTTTAAGATTTTCTCTTCATCTTTAACCTTTGCCATTTTAATTACAATGAGTCTCTGTATGGGATTCTCAGGGTCCATCCTGTTTGGGACACTTTGCATTACTGGACCCATATGTTTATTTCTTTTGCCAGGTTAGGGACATTTTCAGTCATTATTTCTTCAAAAAAATGCTTTTCAATACCTTAGTCTTTCTCCTCTCCTCTGGTATCCCTATGATGTGAATGTTATGCTTGATGTTATCCCAAAGGTCCCTTAAACTATTGGGGTGTGTTTTTTTTTTTATTATTTTTTTCTTTTTGCCATTCCAATTGGCAAAATGCAGATTGCCCTGTATCTCCTACCAGGTAGGGCTGACAGTCATAGGGAGATGCCAGAGGTCTTCTGCTTTATTGAATCTCTGATAATTCCTTCGAGAGTACTCTTCACTTTATTTATTGTAGACTTTAAAGCTCTTTTTAATGAGTTCTATGTCTTTTTTATGCTTACTGTTTATTTACTGAAGTTCTCACTAAGTTCCTGAGGATCCTTATAACCAGTGCTTTGAATTCTATCTGGTAGATTGTTTGACTCCATTTCATTTAGTACATTTTCTGAATATTTTTCCTGTTTTTTCATTTGGGACATATTTCTTTAACAGCCTATGTTTGTTTCTATGTATTAGGTAGATTTACTACATCTCCAAAGCTTGGCAAGTAACTTTATGTAGTAGATGTCCTGTGGGGCACAGTGGCACAGTCTCCCTGATCACCTGGGCTGGGTGCTCCAGAAGTGTCTCTTATGTGGGTTGTGTGTACCCTTCCTGTTGTAGTTGAGCCTTGATTGCTGTTGGCACATTGGTGGGTGGAGTTTTTCCTGAGGCTGATTGGCTGTGAGTATGGCCATGACCATAGCGTACAAGCTGCTATTTGGGGGTGGGATTGCCCAGTATGCTCTGCTGCCTGCCAAGAGCAACCTTTGGGTGTGCCACCTGCGCAGTTAATCAGTGGCGCTCTAGGTGTAAAGCCACTGGGTATGTTGGTTCTGGGATTCTTCAGATGGGCTCCAGTGCAGACCAAGGTCAGCCAGTGCCTATGACTGGCCAGGCCTACCTGGTAGGAGCTACAGCAATCCCCATTTGGTGGCTGCCTTGCTGGATCTGGAAGTATGTGAGAGGCCACACTGGGAACTGGGGCCAGCTGATACCAGTTCAGGTCTGGGACTGCTCAGCAAAAGGGTTACCCCTAGGCCTACTGCTGCCTGTCAGCTGCCCATAAAAGCTCAGCCACTGTAAGAGCCTCAGGAGACACACAAGTTGGGAGGGGCAGAGTCTCAGGTAGCCATCAGAGTGGGGTCACCAGGCTAATGTGGATTCAGATTTGGCTGTGTGGGAGGTGGGCTCAACACAGCAAACACAGCACCTGCCTGCCAGCTGTGTGGGAGGAGGGCTCAACACAGGGACAAACGCAGCTGTGCTCTCAGCCCTCACCCTGAAGCCAGGTAACTCAGTTTCTCCCAGCATGTCTCTGGCACCTCCCAAGCCACAGCCCACCCACTAGAGCCCAGCGCGAGTGCCTGCACGTGAATAAGTCTGTGTGCAGGCCTGTAAGGGGACTCCAGGGGTTCCAGCAGCACTGCGACTCACACAAACGGTGGGATCCCCACTGGTTTTCACAGCCAGCTGTTGTGGGGGCTCCTCTCTCTGGTGGTGGTGCTCCAGCTCCTAGTGTGGGGCTGGCACCCCTCACTCCTTGGAGGCACCACTGCAGCATTCCTTCCAATTTTTCCGCCCTGTGGGGTAAGGGACCAGCATATGTCACATCTCTGGCCCCCATATTGGTCTCGATGTGGCCTCTCCTTCATCTCCTTAGTTATAGGACTTCTGTTCAGCTAACCTCCAGAGGTTTCTCCAGGTTGACTGCTCTCTAATTCAGTTGAAACTGTGATGTGGTCCTGGGAGAGGAAAGTACTGCATTTACCGTCTATGCCATCTGGGCAGGAACTACTAAGAAAATAAACCTATTAAGGCCATGGACTCTAATGCTGCTTTCCTGGTGAGTAAACACAACTTCTTTAACACCTAATGCTATTAATGTTTTATGAAAATATCCATTAAAATACCCATAAATGTTTTATTTAAATACAGTATCTCCCATGAAAATGTTTAAGTGAGACTATGTAAGTCAAAAGCCTAAACTGTACTTCATTCATGCAGACATTCAACAAAATTTTTTTAGTGACTGTGTTATGCCAGACAATATACAGGATCTACACAGGTGCTGGAGAAACAGAAACAAACATAGTTTGCCTGGAGTGAAGTCTAAAATCTAGACCGCGAAGATAGATAAGTAATAATAGTAAAGATATGAGCTTTAATATTGGGGAACTATTTTTAAGAAATCTATGAAATGATTTAGGCAACAAATAATTAGAAATTCTAAAAAAAAATAATCATTGGGAGAAAAACAAGCTATGAAAATTTAAAATTGACAGAAAAATGTATTTTGTTCAGAGTTAAATCAACACTTATAAACTTAGTCCGACAACATATTTTATAACTCCTCTCTACTATTGACGTCTTGGAGGCAAATGCCTCAAAATATGCATTCTGGAAATATCTGTTAACAAGCTGATCCCCTCACAGACATGCCCCTTTACCTTTCAAAGCATTCCTACAACTGCAATGTCTTTTCCCTATGCATCCCTATGAGACTGCACCGGTCGTTCCCGTTTCAGACAAACCTGGGAGTGGGAAGCACCTTGGGTAAGGTCACAGAGCTATTTTTGTAAGGGCTCTGTCTGATCTTAGCTTCCTATCCTCATTCTTTCCACAACATCGCTCTATTCTGCTTATTCACCTTACCCCGTTTCTATTTTTATTATTGTCCCATTTGTTGCTCAAAATTTCTACCCACCTCATGTTCTACTCAAAGCAGACAGAAGCCCACTGAGGGGCATCCGGGAAGAAGAAATGCTAAGGCAACAGTAGGACATCACAGTTGCAGGGGCAGGAATTAAACACCTGGGGCCCTGCAGATGGAGCTGGACAAGGGGTCTCTCCCGGGAGTCAGTGCGCCTTGCTATGCACACCTGCCCACGTTAGACTCTCCTTGTGCGTCGGTCTCAGTCCACACACGGCCCAGGTGACCACTGTGCTCTCACACCCCTTTCTCGCCCCTCTGTCTCCCAGCTGTAATAACACTGTATATTTAGTCAAACCCTCTCAAGAGTGAGATAGCTGGCCGCGTCCGGCAGGCTTTAGTTGGATATTCCCCACTGGCTTGACTGGCGATAGAGAAGGAGGGAACGAGGCAGCTGGCCAGGCAGTCTCTGGTAACAGCAATTCGTACATTGGGGCACAACCCAAATATCCCAGCACGGCAAAATGTGAGGAAGGGCCAGCAGCCTCGCTGCATTTAAGCAAACCCCATTTTAAAGATGAGGCTACCAAGGTCTGCCTGGTGCGTGACATGCCCGGGCACACATCCTGGCTATCTGCAACCACATATTTTGTTCTGAAACCTATCATCAAACTTGCTCTATCCATACCTAATGGTATAGTTCCCCTCTCACATTCAGTTATATATTTTGACATATAAATATCAAATCTACCATTAGCCATAATGTGTAAGTACTCATAAAATATTCCCATCTTTAATCAGTAAATGTCAACCATCCCTGCCCATCAGTATCACCTTTCAAGCTTTTTGAAGATTACTAGTGCCCAGGTCCCACCCTGACCAATTATATTAGAATCTCTGAGGACAGCCTCCTGGCATTTTGTTTTTTTTAAAGCTCCAAAGGTCATTCTAATGTTCAATCAGAGTTGAGAATCACTGTTTAAGAACCTTAAAATTAATGTGCAAATTTTTCAACCCCTCTAATTTTATTCAGATTCAAAATAAGAAAACTTCTTAAATAATTTAACAACCTATTTTAGATCACAATTTTTATAAAAAATTTGGGTAGCACCAATTAGAGCTACCATTTATTAATTACCATAATGCACTTTAAAAATATTAATATATAAGATCAGTGAGAGCAAGGACTTGGTTTAGTTCTCTGTCATATCCCTAATGTCTAGTTGCAGTGCCTTATACATTTAGATGCTTAATAAGTATTTGTTGAATGAATAAATGAATGATCTTTTTACCCTCAGAGTGGTCCTTGTGGGTAGCATTATTACTTCCTTGTCACTAATAAGGATTTTTAAGCAACACAGTTGCTCCACTTACCACAGGGATAATGTTGAAATTACATGTCTTTTCAGGGAGTTAATCAAAATTGATCTTTTGATCAAAGATCTAAACTTGTATGTTAAACAAGTGATTTTGAATACTACTATTTAAATTTCAAAAGTTAATGCATTGCCATCAAATAAATATTTGTACTATCCAAGTTCCTACAGGACAATAATCCAAAAACCCCACAATGGCAAACACAGTTTAAATTCCAGCCACATATCTAACTCAGTGTGTAAGGTTTTAAAAACTGAATGGAAAAAATCAACCACATTTAATCTAAAATATGATTCAGTACTTCGTAAAGTAATGAGTTGGCAAGCAGTAGTCAAAGTCACCTGAACACTGGCTTAGGTCATTCTCAGTATCAAATCTTATAACAAGATATCAAAATCTACACTGAGCTTTTGAAAAATAATACCCAGTTCTTTTGGTCAGCCGAGGGCCTGCTTAGAGTACTCAGCTAAGAACAAATAAAGGAAAGCAGAAAACCAAAAAGGGAAGAATACTCAGCTGAGAACAAATAAAATTTAAAAAAAAAGAAAAAGAAAAAGAGAAAACCAAAAAGGGAAGAGACAAAAAAACAAAAAACCCAATAGCATCCTTTTTCATCTCCAATCAACCAATAAGATTGGCAATGGAAACTCAATCCCTATGTATAAAGGGAGGTAGTAATCTATAATTTGCCAAGATTAAGGAGCTAAGCAAAAGAAATAAGGAGAAGCTCACATCAACAATCCAACTTTACACTTAAAGGAACTTGAGGAAAAGAATAGCCACAGCCCAGCGTGAGTAAAAGTAGGAAGGAGGTCATAAAGATCAGAGCAGAAATAAACTGAAATACAGTCTGGGGAAAAAACAAAACAATACAAAAGAACAATGAAACTAAGAGCCAGTTCTTTGAAAAGATAAACAAGATTAACAAACCTTGACAAATTCGTCAAGAAAAAAAGTGGGCCCAAATAAATAAAATCAGAAATAAAAGAGAAGTAACAACTGACACCAAAAAATACAAAGAATTGTTTAAAAAATATTGTGAACAATATGCCAACAAATTGGACAATCTGGATGAAATAAATTCCTAGAAACAAACATTCTTCCAAAATTAAATCAGGAAGAATCAGATAATGTGAATATATAAATTATAACTAGTGAATTTGAAACAGTAATAAAAAAATTTTTTTTCAACTCTCAAAAAATAAAAGTAATCAACTGGATGGCTTCAAATGTCAATTTTACTAAACATTCTAAGAAAAATTAACACCTATCTTTCTCAAACTATTCAAAAAAATCCAAGAGGGGAAGATCCCAAGTTCATTTTATGAGGCCAGCATTACCCTAATTCCAAAACCAGATAAAGACATGACAAAGAAAAAAAATTATAAGCCGATATCTCTGATGAGCATAGATGCTAAAATCCTCAATAATATATTAGCAAACATCATCCAGTAACACATTACAATGATCATACATCATGATCAAGTAGGATTTATCCCAGGAATGCAAGGTTGGTACAAAATCCACAAATCAATAAACATGAAACACCAAACAAATTGAGAGACAAAATCATGTGATCCTATCAATAGAAAAAGCATTTGATAAAATCCAATACCCATTTATGATAAAAATCTTTCAGGGAAACAGATAGAGGGACAAACCTCAATGAATAAAAGCCATATATGATAAACCCAGAGCAAATATCATACTCAGAGGGCAAAAACTACAAGTGTTCCCTTTAAGATCGGGAACAAAACAGGGATGTCCACTTTCACCACTCTCATCTATAATAATAAAAGTGTAATATGCTAATTAGACTGAACAACCAGCCATTCTTCTGGACAAAGTTGTGGCGGCAGGGGCCGAGGCAGAGGCTGTTAGGGGCAATCAGGCATGTAGGCCAGCAGTTTGGGGCAATCAGGGAGGCAAGCAAAGTAGTTAGGGATGATCAGGCAAGCAGGCAGGTGAGCAGTTAGGGGTAATCAGGGAGGCAGGCAGGCAGAGGCAGTTAGGGGAGATCAGGCAGGCAGGTAGGCAGAGTGGTTAGTGGCAATCAGGAAGGCAGGCAAGCGGTTAGGAGCCAGCAGTCCTGGATTGCAAGAGGAAAGTCCAACTGCCAGTTTAGGCCTAATCCTGCCCGGATCAGGCCTAAACTGTCCGTCAAACATCCCCCAAGGGGTCCTGGATTACAAGAGGGTACAAGACGAGCTGAGAGTCCCTCTTTTCCCCCAGATATAAATTTTATGCACTGGGCCTCTAGTCTATAATAATAAAAGGATAACATGCTAATTAGACTGACATCTTCCAGGTGTCATTCTGGACACCCTTCCTGATGAAGCCGGGGCCAGAGGGAAGCCAGCCCAGGTCCCAGGTTCCTGCAGGCTGCCCAAGGGAAGCCAGCCTGCGGCCCCGGGTGCCTGCCAGCAGCCAAAGGCAAGCAACCCAGGTCCTAGGTGCTAGAGCAGCCGTGGGCAAACTACAGCTTGCAGGCCGGATCTGGCCCATTCTGCTGTTCTCTCCGGCCCACAGAGCCAAAAGAACGGAGGGTTCTCTTGCTCTCCCCTCCGCTCCTTCAGCAGCAGCCCAAGATGAGAGTGCCAACATGGTCAGGTTGCTTTTGTTCCGGCCCTCCGGTCCAGTTTAAGAGCCCGTTGTGGCCCTCGAGTCAAAAAATTTGCCCACCCCTGTGCTAGAGGGAAGCTGGTGCCAGCAGCCAGGGAAAGGAAGGCCTACTCTTGCACGAATTTCATGCATCAGGCTTCTAGTCTATATAGATAAGAGACTAATATGCAAAGTGTCACCTCAGGAGTTTGGCTGACAGCCAGAAGGAAGGCCCTGGCCAGCAGCCGTAAGGCCCCAATCGGTCCTGATCACCGGCCAAGCCTAGGGATGATACACGTGCATGAATTTCATGCACCAGACCTCTATGTAAACATAATAATGGACGAACAAGCCACAGCATTCAGACAGAAAAAAAGAAATAAAAGGCACCTGTAGGAAGCGTTTTTAGGGGTCAGCTTTGGAATGATCTGCTAACAAAGCGGCAAACAAGTCCCAGCTTGGAGGGCCCAGTCCTCTAAGCATAATTACTGTATTTGCCTGCGTATAAGACGATTTTTTGGCCCTGAAAAATACGTATTTGCCGGCGTATAAGAGACTGGGCATATAAGACGACCCCCTAACATTTCCACTCAAAATACAGAGTTTGTTATATACTCGCCGTATAAGACTACCCCCCATTTGGAGGCATATTTTTCAGGGCCAAAATATCGTCTTATACGCTGGCAAATACGGTAAGCTTGATCTTGTAACTGCTCCCCAGATCTTTCCTGGGGAGCTAGTGGGCTGTGGGAGCAAGTGCTGCTAAGTGAAACTTACAAGAACATTGTAAATTACCTTGTTTGTCCCTCACTATAAAGAAAGCATGAACTTTGCAGTCTGGATCAGTTCTGTGGCTTCAGCAAGGCACAGAAGATCCACCAGGGGTGGACAAACTTTTTGACTGGAGGGCCACAACGGGCTCTTAAACTGGACCGGAGGGCCGGAACAAAAGCAACCTGACCATGCTGGCACTCTCATCTTGGGCTGCTGGTGAAGGAGCGGAGGGGAGAGCAAGAGAACCCTCCGTTCTTTTGGCTCTGCGGGTTGGATAGAACAGCAGAATGGGCCGGATCCAGCCCGCGGGCTGTAGTTTGCCCACGGCTGACCTAGACCCAGCTTATTCTCTTGTCTGTCTTTTTTCTCCACCTTCACCGCCCTCCCTTGGCTGTGCTGGCATGGCACAGGCATCCAATTTGAAAAGGAAAAAGTGAAACTGTCACAGGTGACATAAAGCTGTATATAGAGGACCCTAAAGACTTTACCAAAAGACGTGTAGAACTGATAAATGACTTAAGTAGCAGGATACAAAAGAAATATCCAGAAATAAGTTGCATTTCTATACACCAATAATGAACTATCAGAAAGGGAAACTAAAATAATAATTCCCTTCACAATGCTTCAAAAAGAATAAAATACCTAGGGATAAATTTAACCAAGGATGTAAAAAAACCATACTTGGAAAATGATAAGACATTGAAGAAAGAAACTAAAGAAGGTACAAGTAAGTGGAAGTATATACATGTTCATGGGTAAGAAGAATTAACATCATTAAAATATACATATTACCCAGAGCAATCTACAGATTCAACACAATTCCTATCAAGATACCAATGGCATATTTCACATAACTAGAACAAATATTCTGAAAATTTACATGGGACCGCAAAAGACTCTGAATAGTAACAGTAGTCTTGCTAAAGAACAAAGTTGGGGGAATTATGCTATCTGATATTAAGCTATACTATAAGGCCAAAATAATCAAAACAGCATGGCACTAGCACAAAAGCAGACATTTAGATCAAGTGAACCGAACAGACAGCCCAGAAATAAACCCATGCCTTTATAGTTAATTACTATTTGACAAAGGAGGCAAAAGCAAACAGTGGGCTAAAGATAGTCTATTCAATAAATGGTGCTGGGAAAATTGGACAGATATGAGCAAAAAAATGAAACTAGACCACCTTCTTACACTGTGCACAAGAATAAACTCTAAATGGATTAAAGACTTAAATGCTAAACTCTATAAAAATCCTAGAAGAAAACATGCAGAGTAAAATCTCAGACATTTCTCGTAGCAATATTTTTCTGATATATCTCCTTGAGCAAAGAAAACAAAATAAAAAGGAAACAAATGGGACTACATTAAATGAAAAAGTTTTGCACAGTAAACTATCAACAAAATGAAAAGACAACCTATTGAATAGGAGAACATATTAGCTAATACATCTGTTAAGGGATTAATAATCAAAACTTATAAAGATCTTATAAAACTCAACATAAAAAAACAACAAAGAATCCAATTTAAAAATGGGCAATGGACCTGAAAAGACAACTCTCCAAAGAGGATATACAAATGGCCAATAGACATATGAAAAGCAGCTAAATATCAGGCCCGCGGAGCCAAAATAGCCAAATTCACTAGTTATCATAGAAATGCAAATTAAAACCACTAAGAAATTATCACCACACCTGTCAGAACTACCACCTGTCAGAATGGCTATCATCAGTAAATGAACAAACAAGTGTTGGCAAGGATCTGGAGAAAAGGAAACCCTACTACACTGCTTGTAGGAATGCAGGCTGTGTACAGTCTCTGGTCAGCCACTGTGGAAAGCCGTATGGTGTTACTTCAAATGATTAAAAATGGAACTACCTTATGACCCAGCAATTCCACTTCTGGAAATACTAGTATATTCAAAGAATCCCAAAACACTAATTTGAAAGAATATATGCACTCCTATGTTCAATGCAGCATTATTTACAATAATGATTTGGAAGCAGCCCAAATGCCCATCAGTAGATAAGTGGATAAAAAAGCTGTAGCACATTTACACAATGGAATACTACTCAGCTGTAAACAGGAAGAAAAGTTTACCCTTTGAGACAACATGGAGGGACCTGGAAAACATTATACTAAGAGAAATAAATCAGTCAGAGAAAGACAAGTGCCAATTTCACTCATATGTAGATTTTAATGTACAAACTGAATTAGTAAGCAACATGGGACAGACTCATAGATAGAGAGCTGGGAGGGGGTTTGAGGATGAGGGGGATTGAGCAAAAAAAGAACCAAAAAGAAAAAGAAAAAGAACTCATGGGCACGAACAACAGTGTGCTGATTGCAGGAGGAGGAGGGGATGGATGAAGGTGAAAGAGGGTATAGGGGGATAAATGGTGAAGGGAAAAAATAAAAGAAAGAAAAAAGAAGAAGAGAAACCTGTGAAGAACCTCTGCTCTGAAAGTATTTTTGGAAGAACATTCAAGATACCATCTTAAGAATACCATAAAATGTATATTTAATACCTAAAAAAGTAAGCAATTTTGCTCATTAATATAAATTTTGATGTTCTTAGTACAATATCTGTACAAAGATTTCAAGATTACCCCAGAAATAGGTCTGGTTCAACTGTTGCTAACAGGTGCCCACACCACATCAGCTACAAAGGCAGTGTGAGCGAAACAAGAACCCAGCGTCTGGGGAAGAAGCACCTGCAGCGTTTCACCATGCGGCAACCGTGCAGACAGCGACGTCAGCCTGGTGCTATGCCATGTACAAAAAGCAAACGCTTCCACCCACAACAGCATGTTCTATATAAAGAAAGATATGCTCAGTTCATTGGTGTTTACATACATTCACGTGACCCTGTGGGTTTTTATTAATTCATAACCTCTTTTACATCACACCTTAATATGAGCAACAACCTTATAAAGAACCATGTGACAAACCAGCTGGTCCACCATGCACCCTGATCACAGATGATGCATCTAGGAATCTTTACCTTAACTCCTTCAGGGCACCTTCAACCCATTATTGAGAAAATTAATACTCTGGCATCCTAAATGGCACCTTTGTCTCAGTGCCCTTCCAGCTAATAGGAGAGATCAGGTAAGAAATCAAGGACACAGCAATACTCGTTAGGATCATACCGTAGTTCAACTCTTGCATAAGAACATAAGGACATTCTCCCCTCCATACCCAACTAATTCTTTACGCCACAGACGACATGGTATCCTGGAGATACCAAATAGGGAGGATATTTTCTGGATTTGTGACTTCTCAGAAACCATGTACATTCACTTGAGGACTGTCTCCAGAGTCAGTGAAGCCAGCCCTAAATGCCCTGTGGTTTCTGCTCTGTGCTCCCATTATTGACTTACAAAGTAGGCAGGCAGAACACAATGGAACTATGTCATTACTAGAGGCCCAGTGCATGGATTCGTGCATCAGCGGGGTCCCTCGGCCTTGGCCTGGAGATCAGTAGACCTCCACGCCGCGGCAGCCAGGCCTTACCCGCCAGCTTCTAGGGCTCCAGCCCTCTGTCGGCATCAATTCCACACGGCACAAAGAAGTGCACAAAGCGCAGGCAGCTGAGGAGCCTGCGCCCAGGCTGGGTGCCACGCCACTCCCACTCATCCAGACCCCACTGCACCTGCCGCTGCCACTTCACATCAGCACGCAGGGGTAGTGTCCAAGGGAGAGGTCCACACAGCTCGGCTCGCCAGCCGTGAGCCTGGCGTCTGGTGCCCATCTGTCAGCTGAGTGGCTCTCCCACTGTGGGAGCACATTGACTACCAAGGGGCAGCCTCAGCATTGAGCATCTACTCTTGGTGGTCAGTGCGCATCATAGCTGTCCGTCAGTCATATGGTTGTCCTGTCATCTGGTCACTTAGGATTATATATATATATATATATATATATATATATATATATATATATACACACTCGAGGCCCAGTGCACAAAATTTGTGCAGGGGGGTGGGGAGGGAAGAGTCCCTCAGCCCAGCTGCACCCTCTCCAATCTGAAACCCCTCAGGGGGTCGGGCCTCAATGGGCAGTTGGAAATCCCTCTCATAATGCAGGACTGCTGGCTCCCAACTGCTCGCTTGCCTGGCTGCCTGATTGCCCCTAACTGCTTCTGCCTGCCAGTCTGACCACCCTCTAACCACTCTCCTGCCAGTCTGATCGACACCTAGCTGTTCCCCTGCTGGACCAATTGTCCCTAACTACCCTTCCTTGCTGGCCTGGTCCCCCCTCAACTGTCCTCCCCTGTAGGCCTGGTGCCTCCCAACTGCCCTACCCTGTAGGCCTAGCCCCCCCCCCAACTGCCCTCCCCTGCATGCCTGGTCGCCCCTAACTGCCCTCCCCTGCTGGCCTGATCACCCACAACTGCCCCCCATTGCCAGCCAACTTGTGGCGGCCACCTTATGTCCACATGGGACAGCCATCTTTGACCACATGGGGGCAGCTATCTTGTGTGTTGGAATGACAACAATTTGCATATTACTCTTTTATTAGATAGAATAGATAGATATGTGGCACAAAAGAATTTTAAACACCCTTTATTTTCCCTAAACAATCTATTTCTAAGTCCTTTTGAATGTTGCTTTCAAATTCTTCTGTTTGCTCCAACTCCACTGTTCCACTCCAAAGTCACCAGTCTCTTGACTGGACTAGTACAAAAGCTACCTAAACTCTCTCTCCAGAATGACCTTGCCCCCAGCCCTGAATGACCCTACCCAGCCCTACTCAACCTCTCCCGCCCAAGTCATCTTATCAAAAACCACACGTGACCCACCACCTGCTCACCCCTCCCACCTTTAACTTCTAAAACGGTGTTGTGCTGCTTTGGGTGAAATCTACACCCATGCCAGGGAGCCCTGCGCGGTATGTGCAGTATGGAGCCGACGAGCTTCCTGGCCTCAGCCCCCGCCATGCTCTCCACTGAGACCTACGTTGGCTCCATGTGGGTCTTCTCGTGGTTGTTTGGACACACCATACTCCCTTCCCACCCCAAAGCTGTGGCACGTTCTTTTTCCTTCTGAATATTCTCCCCGTACTCCACTCGTACCCTTCCCTATCTCAGCATAAAATGTACCTCCTTAGAGAGGCCCTCCCTAACCCCCTCTTCAGGTCACATCCTCTACTACTTGGTCCTTTACCACTTTTACAGTTGTAAACTAGCATTTGTTATCTGACTGTTGGATTAATCTCCGTCTCCTCCACTGACTGCACACTCCATGCAGACGGAGACTGCCTGCTGTAACTGGATGGTCATCGCCCAGTTCTCCTGGCACAGTCCCAGTTCACAACTATTGTTCTAGAGTAATTACTGAGTGATATCTTTGCGTCTCAAAGGGATCTAACTGGACTAAAACTTACATGGTTATCCTAATTTTAGTTCATCATTGAATCCCCAGTAACTACTGCTTTGCAACTATATATATAGTCAGTTAGTATTGACTGAATTACTAATGAGCAAAGTCTAATTATATATATGTTCATATGAAGGGGGAAAAAGAGATTTACCAAGTAGCTTTCCAACATACCAAACTGCTAAACAGAGAGAACTATCAAAATATATAGCTAACTCTTAATCTCTGGCCATTCAAGTAGCTTAGTTACTAAATGCACAATACTTTAGATCAAGTCTAGAGAAGCACCTTTGTATCCATATTGTTCCAAAATGGGTCACGGGACAATTAACTGTTTCCATGAGGCCAGTACTTCCAAGGCTGGTGAAGAACACTTTGACCCAAATAAAAATATCAGAGTGGTTTATCCACTAAGAAGCACAGGAAAAGGCATTCTACCGTGATTACTGCACTTAGTAAATAAAGGTGCTGCCTTAATGTCATTATAGGCAAGCAAGACTCATCTAATTCAAACACAGGTGTAGAAGAAATTAAACTACATTTTCATTTATTAATTGCCTTTAATTAATATAAAAAGCCTTTGTTGAACAATGGCATTTGAGAAGGGAATTATAAAATAAAACGTATGTCATGGATCTGCTTTGGACACTGGACAATATGTGATCATTAATTCCATCACAGCAATAATAGTTCAGGTAAACGATCTCCTAACTGCAGTTCTGAATTCCCCATTGATCAGACTGAGCAGTAGGAGATCCACAAAGTGCCAAAGGCAATAAAATAACAACCCAGCATTCCTCAGGTCTGAGGTGTGCTGTGTCACCCCTAACCAGCTCCAGAGGGCTAGGATGTACCACAGGAATCTGAAATAAAAAAGAAGTTCGGCAATCAGACCACCAACCAACATGCTGAGGGAAACAGCCCCGCCAGAAATACTTCCTTGAGGCTTCCCCAAGAAAAGGCAGACCACTTTGTTGTCCGTGCGCAATCTGTGCAGCTGAGATAAGAATCTTCCCCAGCAGACTGGCCAGGGGTAAATGTGTAAAACCCTCTTCCAAAGGGAGCTCGGTACCAGAATTTCCCTGAGTTACTCATTGTACTGGCTTGGGTTTTTTTCCTGTCTTAATTATACATGGAACCAATCTAACAATAATTACAGTTTTGATTACAAGTCCATAGGCTCAAGGGTTTTAAGTAAGACTTCCATTTTTTAAACTATCAGAGTTTTGTTCTTTATACACAGCTTCAGAGAGTATAGCCTGAGTTCTTAGCTGATGGATTCAAGGGCTCACCTGTAAAGGTCCAGAAACCTTACTGCTATAAGCACAGATTTATAATGGGATAAATTGTTTTTCCTGTGGAAAGAATCCTTAGCTTCAAATTGGTTCTTGATCCCATAGTTAAGAGCCCTCTTATTATCAAAATAATTCCTCGGTTTTTTTTTAAAAAAAGCACCCAATTAAAAGAATAGTAAAGTGAATCTCTCAGTTTAAAAAAAATGTTTAGTACTGCAAACAGAGTGCACCCAAAATTTATATATCATGAATATATTAAGTACTTCCTGGGAAGAGATGACAATAAACAAGCAAATAAGTAAATAATAAAAATCAGCATCACAAAGGTGAAGAGAATAAGAATTACAAAGCAGTCATGGGCATGGAAAGAGCAGCATGGGGAATATGAGCAATGCTGTTGTAATAACTATGTGTGGTACCGGGTGCATGATGAAAACATCAGGGATCACTTCATAAGTTATATAATTGTCTAACCATTATGCTGTACATCTGAAACAAATATAATAAAAAAATTATTGTCTAGAAAAAAATAAATAAAATGCATGATCAAATATGTTCTGAATCACCATGAAAGACACCAGAGGCAGCTATGCCATCAGGTGGTAGGAAAGGACTCGCTCTTTCTTCCTCCACCAAGAAAGAGAGCACAAAGCTTTAAATAATCAGAGCGAGAGGCAGCTGTACAGAGCTTCTCGTTTTTAGCTGTGAGTACCTTTAAAGTATCAAGTTATCATTAAAATCTTAGTTAAAATAGTGAATGGTTGTTAAAATATTAGCTACTTTAAAATTCTAATAATGTCTATGAACAAAAAATTACAAATGGCAATAAAATTATTTTTCTAATTTGAACTGGTTAGCTAAGAAGGTACTAGGAGCCCTAGCCGGTTTTGCTCAGAGGGTAGAGCGAAGGTCCATGGTCTGAAGGGTCCCAGGTTCAATTCCAGTCAAGAGCACAAAAGTCAGTGTGCATGCAGGAGGCAACCAATCGATGTGTCTCTCTCACGTTGATGTTTCTTTCTTGGTGTCTCTTCCACTCCCTTCCTCTCTCTCTCTAAAAATCAATGGAAAAATATACATAGGTGAGGATTGACAACAACAACAAAAAGAATGCAATAAGAAACTTGCAAGGTCATAAAATTTAGCAGACAAAATTATGACTGAAAAGTCAGAGAATGACTCCTGCAACATCTGACTCTATAATACATCCAGAATATGAGAAGCTTCGGTCAAAACCTAGATTTAGAATCTGGCAGTCCCTGAGCACTGAGACGTGTGGGCTCTGTGTGTAACAGAATGTGGGCTCACAGCTCCACTAGGCAGAGCACAATTGTTTCACAGCTTCTCAAGTACAAGGAGTAAGATCACATGTGGTGAGGTCTCAGGGATGCCTCGTGCAGGCCTTCCATAGAACCAGCACGCATGTCTTCCTTCCATTCACAACACCCTTGCTGAGGATGGGCTCAGATGGGGAGAGGCTCTTGAAAAGCAGAACAAAAAGAAGTTGAAAGTATATACATTAGAGTCAAATAAAAGTCTGTCCTCATATATCACAAAAGTAAATCAGATTTTAAGACTATCAGCTCTTAATTGCACTTGCTACATAAACTTTCCAAAATGCCAGTGAAATGCTAACATATGTTATTAAAAGAGAATTAACCACAAAATTATTAAGTGTTGGGCATGGACGAATCACAGGGGGGAAAAAATAAGTGCTAAAGAACAGAAAAGGAGAGAGAGAAGCCAGAATACACAGGGGCCTCAACCCCAAAAGTGTGCAGAGGGTTAGAAGAGATTGTTGACAGGAGGGAGGAGAGACAAACCAGAGTGGCAAAATGGATCAAGAAAAAAAACTATTCCACAATCTGTCCTCACAAACGGTAGTGTGTTTCGGACTTTGGGAGATGGGGAGCTGGCTGTCCCCTGTGAGAGGATGGCACTGCTGGCTGCACGTTCGGGGACCAGCGGTGGCATGAGACTGCCCTGTGCTGGCCATCCTCCTGGGGCAGCGCAGGCTCCCCACCGTGGACTCTGCTTTTCAGATGAGAAGAGGAACAAGCACAAAGCTGCCTGGCTCACCCATGAGGAATACACACCTCTAGAGGGGGCTTCCCAGCATTATGGGAGCTGTTTCTCTTCCACAAGAAGGGAAAATTTATAGTTAATTAAAAAAAAAAACTGAATAATTGAGTCAATGGAGTTCATAATATTAACAGTTACAATTCTTGTTTTTTCATGGGATAAAAGTAGAAACTGTTGATAATGAAAGCCTTCCATGTACCCTAAAGTGTATGAATGCACACTGCCTTATGATCATTAAAGTAATTTCTATCAAGAGACACATTTTTTAAAAATAGAATTGCTTCGTTCCAATCATTTTATGAGTCAAGTATTTTTTTAGGAAAAATTAAGTATTTTATGATATTACCGCAAACCATCTCATACTAAAATAATTATTAAAAGTAAACCCCAGGGCTCAGTAAATATCCAAGGAAGACCTTGCTTCCTCATGCATTAATCTCAATTCCAAGCCATCTAAACATACATCAGTGCAGCCCCTGTTTCTGAAAAGATATTCACTGGGAATGAGAATGATAAAACTGAAATACTAGGTTTTGTACAGCAAGATGGCAGCGTAGGTAAACGCCTAAACTACTGCCTTGCACAACAATTTCAAAATTACAACTAAAAGACAGGAAAGCTGCCTGAGTGGGAGCTCTACAACTAGAAGGAAAGAGAAAAGAGCATTCAGGGCACAAGTGCGGAAAAGCTGAGGTACGGAGGCACGTGCGATCTGGGTTTGCGGCGGATCCCGGCTGGCAGCAGGTGCTGCTTTCTTCAATCCAAAGGGAGAGGAGCTCCTGATTTCTCTGAAATCCAATTTCTGGGGAGATACGGGGTCCCAAACTCCTACAGCGAGAAGCTGGACTGTCTGCCATTGGGTTGAAATTGAGGGTGGCTTGCTTGCAGAGCTGCACACAGGAATAATTAGTTGCTGCACTGGGACGCAGTACATGGGGATGCTGGCAGAAGTGCGGGGATGACTGGCTGGCAGCTATCGCTGTTTGCCATGCCCTAGCCTGGTGACGCGCTGAGACCCTGCCACACACAACCTACAAGCCCACCCAAGCTCCAAGAAGCAGCTTTTGCATATGAATGGCCTTCCCTAATGCAGCTTAACCTAGCAAAATTGCAGCCCGGTGCAGACAGCTCCAAAGCCTCCAAGCCCCAAGCTAAGAGGAGAAAACTGTAGTTCTCATTGTAGCTCCTGCTGGGTGGCCTCAGACAGTAGCTGACCTGCACCCCATTGGAGATCCAGAAGCCAGAGTACCTGGTGGTCAGTGTGAGACATCAGATTTCAACTCCTCACATCCATAAGTGACACATTCGGGAGGCAGACTAAGTGAACACCAAAGCCCCACTGAAACAAGGCCTGCACCATAAGCGTGTCTCCAGTGCAGCAGTTCTTCCATTACAGACACAGTGGATCCTCACAGCCAATGGACCTGGAGGTCAATTCCTCCCAGTGTACCAATAGCAATCAAGGCTTAACCACATCAACTTTACACTCTGCCCACAAAGGGGTATACCAAGAGCATCCACCTCAGGTGATTGGGGAGGCTGAGCTACTGGCCCCTATAGGTCACCTACCACACAAAGCCACTCCATCAACACAGGGAAGCAGCTGAAGTGCGAAGACACAGAAACATGTCACGAATAAAAGAAATGGAGGAAAGCAAACTACTGGATAACACAGAGTAAAAAACCACATTTATAAGGTTACTCAAGAATCTTCTAAAAACCGCTGAGAAACTGGAAGAGACTTTCAAGGACCTTAATGAGACGCAAAATAAATAAATAAATAAATAAAATGGAAAAGGACCAGTCAGAAATTAAGCATACACTGTCTGAAATAAAGAGTATACAGAAACTCAACTATTGATCAACATACCCCAAGATTCAAACCAAAGATCTGAAATATGAGGAAACAAAAAACACCCAACCAGAAAAACAAAAAGAAAAAAATAATCCAAAAATATGAAGATAGTGTAAGGAGCCTCTGGGACAACTTTAAGCGTACCAACATCTGAATTTTTGGGGTGCCAGAAGAAGAGAGAGAACAAAATATTGAAAACCTATTAGAAGAAATAATGAGAGAAAACTTTCCCTACCTGGTGAAAGAAATAGACTTACAAGTTCAGGAAGTGCACAGAAACCCAAACAAGAGGAATCCAAAGAGGACCACACCAAGACACATAATAATTAAAATGCCAAGGGCAAAAGACAAAGAGAGAAAGCAGCAAGAGAAAAACAATTACCCACAAGGGAATATCCATACAATTGTCAGCTGATTTCTCAACAGAAACTATGCAGGTCAGGAGGGAGTAGTAAGAAATATTCCAAGTGATGAACAGCAAGAACCTACAACCAAGATTACTCTACCCAGCAAAGCTATCATTCAGAATTGAAGGTCAGACAAAGAGCTTCACAGACAAGAAAAAGCTAAAGGAGTTCATCACCACCAAACCAGGATTACATGAAATGCTGAAGGTTATTTTTTAAGAAAAGGAAGAAGAAGAAAAGGGTAAAGATAAAAATTATTAACAACAAAAAGATATCAAATTCATATCTACCAACAAGTGAATCTAAAAATGAAGTGAATAAAAAATTTGAAGAACAGAATGGACTGGTGAATATAACAGAATCAGGGACATAGAAAGGGAATTGACTGACAATTATCAGAGGGAAGGGAGTCTGAGGGGTGCGGGAAGAGGGTGGACAAAAATCTTACACCCATGGATGAAGACAGTGGCAGGGGATAAGGGCATGGGGTGGGGTGGGGAATCAGGTGGAGGGGAGCAATGGGGGAAAAAAAGAACACCTTTAATAATCTGAAAAATAGAGATTTATTAAAATAAATAAATAAAACAAATTCTTCCTGAGGGCTACACCATGGTTTATGGGAAGATGAACAGGAGACATAGTGCCAGGACCTAACCCAGTCCCTAGCAGAAGGAAGCTAGGGTATAAATAAATGCCTTCGAGTAGTCAAGGAATAAAGAGACAAATATTAATGTGAGGGTACCAATTAGAAAACTTCATGAGCTGGCTTTTCACATGTTAAATCATTCTTTTCTCGTGTTACATTTCAGAAATGTTCCCTTCTATTTCTGAGTGATATTTGGCTAGCATAATAGAAGCTGCATGAGACTATGAGCAGTCAACTAGCAGAGTTGGTGCTTATAAAGTGTCTGAAGAATTAATGATCAACACATGAATACATGTTGATCAACACAATACATGTATCAAATCAATGCCAAATTAGTGAATGGTGAAAATGTAAGTGGATGGCCATTCACTCCAACATCACTTTACTTTCTCTGGGTGTGGCTTGTCACCCTCCCCACAAAGCCATATTTAATCACAAGCCATGAGACTTGTGAAAGGGACTTGTCAAAAATTTCACTTCATTTCTTGGATTCTCATGAAGAAATGGAATGGTTTCAAGAGGAAAGTACTAATAAAAACATGATTTAGAAAAGTTGATTCCTAGAGGTCTATGGTTTGGCCTCTCAATCTCAGCACTACTGACATGTAGGGCTGGATCATTCTCTGTTGTAGGGGCTATCCTGAGCATTGTAGCATGTTATGCAGCATCCTGGCTTCTATTGACCAGACATCAGTACCACCCTACACATCCAGCTATGACAACTAAAAACATTTCTCCAGACATTGCCAATGTCTCCAGGAGAAACAGCATCCCCAGGTGGGAATCACTGCTGCAGGCAACTCTTCCTTAATTGTCTCATTTTCTTTTATGAAAAACTAGATGTCCAGTGCATGAAATTAGTACGGGGGGGGGGGGCAGGGCAGCGGACTTCAGCCCAGCCTGCACCCTGTTACAATCCGGGACCCCTTGGGGGATGTCTGACTGCCAGTTTAGACCCCATCCCTCCCACAATCCGGGACCACTGACTCCTAATCACTTGCCTACCTGCCTGCCTGCCTGATCCCCCCTAACCCCTCTGCTTGCCTGCCTGCCTGATCGCCCCTAACCACTTGCCTGACTGCCTGATCACCCCTAACTGCCTCTTCCTTAGCCCTCACCACCACAATTTCGCCCAGAATGATGTCTGTAAAGCTGTTTGGCTATCAGGTCTAATTAGCATATTATGCTTTTATTATTATAGATGTACCTAATACCACTCTCCTCGAGTAGTGCCTGTAATCATCTTAATAATAAAAGTATAATATGCTAATTAGACTGGACATCCTTCCAGACGACCTTCCAGACAAAAGCGGCTGTGAGCAAAGTCCAGCTCCTGGGTGCCTGCCAGTGGCCAGAGGGAAGCCTGGGTCCCGGGTGCTAGAGAGAAGCTGGTGCTGGTAACTGGGGGAAGGGAAGGCTTACTCGTGCACAAATTTCAGGCATCTAGTTAAATCATAAGACAGCAATTACAACTAGTTCTGACAGCAAGGCTAATATTTATTGAGTTCCCATTATGGGCCAGGTAATAAATAGATAAGTTATTTAAAAATGACTTCTCTAGTCCTCACCATATTGTAGGTGCTCTCATTTTCACCATAATCACACAAGTAGCTGCCACAGCCAAGATTCCAATAGAAGCCATCTGACTACAGGACCCCTCGATCTCACCCACCATGCTCTACAATGAATTTCTGCACACAGCTGGTCACTCAACAGGCCTTCAACAAATTATCTCATTCCAACAATTTTTTCTAATTTCCTTTTCCCAGAATAATCAGAGATCAGTATGTTTCCCTACTGCCTGAAATTTGGAATAATGTTTCAAAATCCCCAGGTCAAATATATCATAGTTGCCTCTTCCATTCTTATGATTAGTGACTCTCTCCTGCTTGCTATATGCTGTGAACACTCCGCATCCATGACATCCACTAGTATCTATGCTCTCTGTGTTCAACTGGAAATCTCTAAAGATTAAAGACTAGGTTCCCCACATAGCTGAAGTACTCTATACATGTTTACGGGTGACAGTGGATATCTTACATTAGAGACTAACAAAAATATCTTGTTATTGATTTGACATTGTCAAGGTTTGCAATGAAAAAGCTATACACAGCCCTGGCTGGTTTGCTCAGTGGTTAGAGTGTTGCCCTGGCACTGAAGAGTTAAGGGTTTGATTCTCAGGGCAGATACCAAAGTCACGGTTCTATCTTCAGTCAGGGCAAGTTCAGGAGGCAGCTAATCAATGTTGTCTCTCGCATATCAATGTTTCCTTCTCTTTCTCTCCCTCCTTTCCTCCCTCCTTTCACCTTTCCTCTTTTCTTCCCTTCCTTCTATTCTCTCTAAAAATCAATAGAAAAGGTGTCCTTGTGTGCTTGAGTGAGGATTAACAACAACAATAAAAAAACCATATACAGAAATTTTTAAGGGAGTTAAGACAACTAAATTCAACTAAAGTTGAATAATTTTATTTTTAAATACATTATGTCTAATGAATGGGAGGAATAGGAATCTATAATTTTTTAAGCTTCTTAATGCTGGCCCTTAGCCATGATGTTTTATTCACTTAAAACAACAATAAAAATGGAGTTGGCTACTATTAGCAGAACTTTTTCTACAGGATTTAAAGAATCTTATACAATTACCCTACATGTGAATAATTATAATGGAAACAGCATATGAAGAATAAGCATGTAAAGTTGTTGTTTTTCAAAAAATTCAAACTATAAAAAGATACATTGTTTATTACCCAAATTTCTTTTTTGGTATTTTTCCTATAATGATAGGTTTCTATAATTCATTTACTTGAGGCATAATTTGGTAGAAGAAATCCTAATTTGTATACCACAACAGCCCTTTTCTAATTCAGTTATTTCCTCTAAGTTTATTAATTCCAATCATAAAACAGTATTTCAAATACTATTCCAGAGATCTTCAGTTCTAGAAAAGACCCAATTCAAAATCATCGCATAAAAATGACAGGAACAATACACATTTTTTAAATGAAATGGGTGGGATAAGGAGAGAACTAATAAAGCCCCCCCCCCCCCCCCCAGAAAACAGCATCAAAAAAAGTCAAACACAAGAACCACCACTTCGAATACACTAGAATGGCTATAATAAGAAAAGACTAAAAAAAAGCAAATGTTGTCAAGAATATGGAGAAACTGAGGACTGGACCTAGTCTCTGCTGGTGGGCATATAAAATGGCAGAGCTGCTGTGGAAAACAGCCCAATGTCCTCAAAAGGTTGAACATTAGAGTTACCATGTAACCCAACAATTGTACTAGGTGTATATCCAAGAATTTAGAAAACATATTCATATAAAAACTTGTACAAAAAATATGTGCAACATTTTTCATAACAGCCAAAAAGTAGAAACAACTCAAAGGACCATCAACTGAGGAATGAATAAACAAAACGTCTGTCTGCACAATGGAATACTGCTTGGCCGTTAAAAAGGAATGAAGTACTGACAGGCCACACAACAAGGACGAGCCTTAAAAACACGATCTGAAAGCAGCCAGACAGAAGGCCATTGTGCACGACGCTGCGTATATGGCCCACCAGCCTCCAGTAAGCAGATCCCTGGAGGACAAGTAGGTTAATGGTTGCCAAGGGCAGGGAGAAAGGGAAATTGAGACGAACTGCTGATGGGCTTCTTCAGGGGGGATGGACATGTTCTGAAATTAGTGGTGATAGTTGCACAAGACAGAGAATATATTTAAAAACGGTGAATTTGTCAAAACCGGTTTGGCTCAGTGGATAGAGCTTCGGCCTGTGGACTGAAAGGTCCCGGGTTCGATTCCGGTCAAGGGCATGTACCTTGGTTGCGGGCACATCCCCAGTGGGGGGTGTGCAGGAGGTGGCTGATCGATGATTCTCCCTCATTGATGTTTCTAACTCTCTATCCCTCTCTCTTCCTCTCTGTAAAAAACCAATAAAATATATATTTTTTAAAAACGGTGAATTTTATGCTATGTGGACTATGGCTTTATTTAACGTAATGAGGACAATTCAGGGTAGAGACTGAAAAGAGAAGCACTAAATGCACAGCCGGCAGTGGTTCCTGAGCCCGGCCATGACCGAGGTCCTGCCGCCGCTTCCTCCCTGGCAAACCTCCCTCCCGCTCAAGTGCCCGCACCCTTCTGGTGGCGCGGGCTTTGTGAGGAGACTGAATCCTGGCAGAGCAGAGAACCACGAAAACGTGAAATGTTGTTTTGACAGAAGAAATGGTAAGAAAGTGAAAGAAACTGAGAAAGGGGAGGGAGGGCTTGTCATAGGACACAGGACAAAATAAAGGTGAAACCGCGGTGTTCTTTGCTCATCTCTGGTACACAAGTTTGTCTGTGTAAAGACAGGAACAAGGGGTCCTAGGAGGAGAAACACAGTACTGTAAGCCAGACTCAAAAAAAGAAAAAGCACCAGGTGACAAATGTGAACATTTGAAAAAATAAGTACAGCACAGAGCACACAGGAACAATTTTCTATCAAGTCACTTCTCATCATTTCCTCTTTCCAGCACTCCTCAGCTATTTCCCGCTACCCTTTCCTCCCGCCGGCCTTTCTGCTTCCCACAGGCTTTCCTCCTGCAAACACGCCTCTTCCCCGCTGCAGTGCCGGAGCATTCGCTAACTGCCTCCTTCTTATGCATCCTCCCAGGGTGACCCTCACACCCCACAACCTCCTCAGATGTTGCCCAGATGTGTTCTGCTACCATCTCAGTCAAACAGCCATTTATTTACTCCCTCCTACAACAGGTAATTATGGTAGGGAACCAAATGAAGATACGATGGAAATACAAATATGACATTATCTCTGCCCTGTCAGAACCTACAATCTAGGAGTGGGGCTTAGAATGCATTGCAAGAGCACACAGAGAAGAATAAAATGACAAGTGACTTCAATAATTAAGTACAAGACAAAGTTCAAGTAAAGTACAAGGATCCCATGAGGATATTTAATGAGAGGATGAGCAGGGACGTGAAGAGGTAGGAAGGGAGATTAAAAGAGATAGGACTGCTCCAGGGAGAAAGACCAGCAGACGCAGAGGCCTGTGCAGGGAAGTAGCATGACATATCTGTGAAATCAATAACGTCTGTGGTGGGAGAATCACAGAAAGAATTTTGGGGAGCAATTTAGGAAAATGGGGAGGCAGGCAAAGGCCAGGTTATGCAGGTCCTATACAACATGGGAGAAGGCCAGAGGGCTATAAAAATGGCAGCAAAAATTTTGCTATATAGATGGTCAAATAATAATAAAAATGATCATAACAACCATAATGACAGCAACACTATCATTTGCTGAATACTATTACATGCCAAACCCATGCTATGCACTTAAAATATATTATCTTTTTTCCTCCCCACTATGAATGGTAAATATCGGGATTTTTATTTTGCAATTGAGGAAACTGAATAAAGTGATTTGAATCAGCTGGCTGAGACCCCAAGAAGCAGGCATATGATAGGAGCGGGAATTGAATACAGTCTGTCTGCCTGGAATCCACTAATACAACAGAGTTTCTTTATCATAAAAAATAATAGGAATATCAACTAATGTGGAGCCAGGAACTGTGCTTGCATCTTAAAACCAAAAGTTGGACTTTTAATCCTCCCTCCTGGGGAGCAGCATCCCCACTTAACATATGGAGAAACTGAGGCAGAGCCAGGTCAGTTTCAGAGCTTAGTACAGAAAGTCACAGAATGGATATCCAAACCCACTGAAGTCAAGAGAGTTCTGGAGGGGTTTTCCTTTCAATTAGGAGGCTGATCAATTACACACTAAAAATGTGACTCACATCGAAACCGGTTTGGCTCAGTGGATAGAGCGTCAGCCTGCAGACTGAAGGGTCCCAGGTTCGATTCCGGCAGGGGCCATGTACATTGGTTGCAGGCACATCCCTGGTATGGGGTGTGCAGGAAGCAGCTGGTCGATGTCTCTCTCATCGATGTTTCTAGCTCTCTCTCTCTCTCTCCTCTCCCTTCCTCTTTGTAAAAAATCAATAAAATATTTTTTTTTAATGTGACTCACCACAGTATGTATAATCTGTTCAGAGTCCTCCCTTACATCTAAGATGCAGGATGTCTGAAACCCACATCCCTATCTTCACCGTGACTCTGACCACAGCACTGGGAGCCCCAGAGCTGCACCGCTAGCACATGTGTCACCGCAGCCCTGACAGCGCAGAAAGGTAACCTGGGTCCGCAGGAGGCTTTTGAGTGTTCCCACCAAAATGGGAAGAAATTACTTTGACAATCAAATCATCTATAAGGAGTCATATTATTTTTTTACTAAATGTATAGTGAAAGTATTAGCATTTCAAAGTTGAAGAGGACAATATTAGACAATAAGAATTCAAGAAAACAGAAAAGAATGAATGGGGCTCCCTGAATTCCCAATTACTCACCTATCTGAATCTATCCCCCTTCAAGCAGCCGCTGCTGCAACAGGATCTATTTTCATGTCTCCCACCCACCGAGACCAACAAAACAGAAAATCCTTCCTGTTTTGCCCAAAGAAATATTTTTCCTATAATCTATTCACTGTCCAAAATTATATAATGGTCTTTAATATCTAGTAGATACCAAAAGAAGTGTTCATTTATATGATTGGTAGATATTGCAACAAATACCTCTGTGAATTTGTACAAGTGAGGACACAAGCTAAAAAACACACAAAACAAAAGAACTACATATGCATAAAGATTGGTATTTTTTGAGTTTCCCTTTATCAACTGAACCTTCGGCCACAGTTACAGGTGTGTCCAGTGTTCCATTCACATGTGGCATTAAATTGGTTTGCCACAAGCCAAACAATTAGAGGTACACCCTTAAGACTAAAATACAGAGCAAATTATCACATGTTACTATTAAAGATACATTTTACACTTAGAGCAAAGGATGTCTCATTGCTACTGTGTATAATTTATAACAGAGTCAGAATCCTATTGTGTGAAAATGGTTTCTGCAACCTTTATCAGCTCAAGAGTCTCAGTGCTTCTGCCTTAACGACATAATCCCTAGGCATCGCTTGTTTTTGGCACTTACCCGAGCATTTTGAAATGTTTAATTTTTTATCAAGGCAACAAAAGTAACTGGTCAGTCCTCCCAGATTTGTTTTTATAACTCTCAGGACGAGAGCACATCTGTTAACTTCCCAAACTATGTGCACTAAAGGTTTTCCTACCTATTTCAAAGGACTCCTCACAGGCACTGACAGATACTGTTTTAAAAAATCCTATCAGATCGTATCCCCTTTTTCCACCAAAAAGGATGACTGCCATAATCCTCAAAGGAATACAACTAAATCAAAGCTCCCAAAATAACAATAAAATTTTTTGTAACAACAGATTTTATGCACATGAACAAATATAGAGAAATCATAGACCATCTAAGAGTGTGTATTTGTGTACTGATAATTTTATGTGCATTTACAACAATGTAAGGTTGATTTAACATACTAGCTATATACATATCCTTAAATATTATAAACAGAAAGTTTTCTAAAGAGAGTAAGAAAATTCATTACTATTTTTAAAACCAAAAGTGATTTCTTTGTAACGTGAAGTGTTTAGATAATTTTCTGCATTTTTTAATTGAAAGTGTTCTACAAAGGAAAGAGCATTGGTAGATTCCATTTACATGAAGTTAAAGAACAGGAAAACTGAAGAGTGGCAGAGATCAGACTAATGGTTTCTCTTGCAGGTGGTTAGTGGCTAACATAGACAGTTGTGAGAGGGATCCCAGATCAGAAAGGGTGCAGGCTGGGCTAAGGGACACACACTGCCCTCACCATGCATGAATTTCCTGCACCAGGCCTCTAGTCCTATATAATAAGACTAATATGCAAATCGACTGAATGGTGAAACACCCTGTTGCTATGACGTGCAATGACAACCAGGGGGCAGATGCTTAATGCAGGAGCTGCCCTGTGGTGGTCAGTGCGCTCCCACAGGGCAAGTGCTGCTCAGCCAGAAGCCAGGCTCACAGCTGGCGAGTGCAGCAGCAGTGGCAGGAGCCTCTCCCGCCTCATCAGCAGCTCCAAGGACTCCTCGGAGGATGTCCGACTACTGGCTTAGGCCCGATCCCCAGACATCCCCAAGGGGTCCCAGACTGCAAGAGGGCACAGGCTGGGCTGATGGATACCCACCCTTCCGTGCACAAATGTCATACACTGGGCCTCTAGTTTTTTTAAATAAATGTATGTGAACTTGAGTGTTTGCCTATTACCTTGACAATAAAGCTATCAAACTAAAATGCCAATCAGGACATGAGCGTGAACTCTCAAATCATCTTAACTGACTATTAAGGCAAAAGAAGGGAAATGCACACAGGCTTAATACCCAGCCCCTAGGAACATCAGTAATCTTTATAGTCAGCTATTTGAAACAGGCACTAAGTCAAACCAATGCAAGGCAATCTGACATTTTGTTCTAAAAAATGCTCTGATACGAGATCACAGTTCTAATTAAGGGCCTCAGGCCCAGCTCTGTTCAATCATAGATAGTCATTTGTTAAATATGAAACTACTTATGTCATTATACAATGCATCTATTTGCAGAAAATAATTACAGAATGCACTGAAAGTGGAGAGCCCCCTAATGATCCTCCCAAGCACTGTTCTGCCCAAGGCCAGAGCCAGGGAGACAAGGAGGTGTGTAGCTACCTGGGAGCCACTGCTTCCTCCACACCTGAAACCAACAGCAGGCCAGGGAGGACTGCTAGCACACAACGTGCCTGAACCTCACTGGAATCCAGTAACGTAAAACTCGAATGGCGATCTCATGCTTCTCTGGCTGAGCAGGTGAGCCCCAGCCACAGCCAGGAAACCCTCATTGTGATTAAGATAGCATGTGTATAGTGAATGGGCCAGTATGACACCAAAATGGCATCACCTAAATAAGATTCTAGGGCTGTTTGGTACACATGAGCCAACTGAGGCTCATCATTTTGAACCTAATATTGAGGTTCACTTCTAATAATACTATGTGACATTAGACTCATGTTGTCAAATGTAGATGAACATATATGAAAATAATTCTGCCACATGACTAAATTTTTATTATGAATTATCTCAACCAGGTGATTCCCACCCCCTCCCCCCCCCCTCACACACACACACACACACACACACACACACACACACAAACCAGGGAGCATGTGAAACTGTCTGGAGATATTTGGGGTTGTCACAATTGAGCGGGGGTGAAGGGGGTTGCCATGCTACTAGAATATAGTGGGTGGAGGCCAGGGATGTTGTTTCATATCCTACAATGCACCGACAACCCCCCCACAAAGAGCTATCTGACCCAAAATTACAGCGGCACCGAGACTGAGAAAGCTTGCCTCCTGGCATAATACCCAAAACGCGAAGATCCCAAGAGATAAGCTAAGCTCATAAAACCAGATAAAATCATCAAGTAATAAATAAAAGCAAAACTAAAAAGAAGAAGCCCTTTAACCTTCTTATTTAAAGCCTTTGGTAAAGGCTTTCCAAAAAATGCAGTTAAGTAAGCAGCACTATTTGGGGAGTTTGGGGACGTGGGGGAATTTATAAATGATCTGAACCAAAGAATAGGGGCTTGTGTGAATGAATTATAATAAGGTCATACTAGGAAATGTTCTGCAGCCATTAAAATAATAATTTTAGCTACATATACTAATTCAGTACATTTACTAATTTGGAGAGATGCCCATGAAATCGTTCCAAGAGAATAAAGAATGTTACAGGGCACTGTATATAGTATGAGTCCACTTTTGTAAAAATTTAAGCAAATAAAATTTTCTACAAAAAATTGATACAAACTGTTAATATTGATTTTTTTAGAATGGCAGGATTGGTGATGGTGAGGAAGAAATTTAACAAGTTTTTTTCTTTATATGTTATTGTTCTTTGGGAATTTAAAAAAGGTTATAAAGGGAAGGAAAGAGAAGATGAAGATGGAGGAGAAGAAAGGGGAAAGAAGAGAGCATCGCACAAGCCCCAAGTACTGGAGTCTGCTGTTCCCGGCTTCACCAGCGAGTGCTGCTCTTGACCAATTTAAGGAATAAAAGGGGAAATAAAATTTGGGAAAACGACTCCAGGCATCTACCACTTTGTTCACTGCCAGGCCCTGCAGCGAGCAGGGCCCCGTTTGGTGCGGGTGGCCTGTGTGTGGGGTTTCTCTGACCCACTGCTCATCTGCACAAGCCTGTGCTGGGACCAGCTCGTCACATGTCTGCACGCAGAGCCCAGGCAGCCTCACTCTGGGGCCACAGGGTGAGCACCTAGTCACCCCTGAGGAACACGCCGGCACAGGAACCTCACTACTCAGGTCTCATCACCACGGAGGTCTCAGAACCCGCAGCCCCAGAACTGGAAGCTAAAGGTCAGTGGCTTTATTCAATGCACCAAGTGCACTTTCTAAGTTCTGCTGCACAAACGAAGCAGACCCAGATAAAGCGTGCAGCTTTTCTAAAATGCCTCAAGCACACACTTCCGCACACAGGGACCGGTCATGTGCAGCACAACTGCTGCTCCGCCAGAGCTTTGCCTCTATCTGGAAGCACTATGTGATAATAAGATAAAAGATACAGATAAAACACCGGCCAACGTCAACTTTCAAATAACCATGGTTTTTATCTTTTTCACCAGTAACTATTCTTCTTAGCTTCCTACAGTCTCCGAATTCCTTTCTAATACACAGGTATTTACATACAAATGGCACATTTTAAAAAATAAGAAAACATTATTTTTTTTTTGCTTGCAAAAATGACTCACCCGGTGCTATTAATCCAGTGCTAGTAAAATGAACTAAGTGTGACACTCAAAGAAGCAGCACACTGTGAAGAAGAAAAACAACTTGGAGGACTTTTCAGCTAGCTGTCCGCCCAGTTCCCAGAGTTCCCAGTCTTCTAGAGCAGCTAGAAATAGAGATTTCATGTGAAATGTCCTAATCTTCACAAATATTGACCACTCACGCATATTTTGTCAAAAACAGACTGTGGGCCACATACAGCCCGAAGGATTGTGCTTGGTACCTCCAGCCAGAGATTCCAATAATTCAATTAAGTATTACATAAGTACCAGGAGACAAATACAATTTTTTATAAATCTGTTAAGAAAATTTACCGTCTTTTAAGTGTTCAGTTCGGTGGTGTCGAGTACATTCACATTGGTATGCAATCCTCTCCAAATGTCCTCATCTTACAAAACTGAAACTCTGTATCAACTTAAAAACCCTCTTCCCTCAGCCCTGGCAGCCACCATTCTGCTTGTGTCTGTGAACTCCAGCTACTTCATGAAAGTGAAATCATGTGTGTGTGTGTGTGTGTGTGTGTGTGTGTGTGTGTGTGTGTGACTAGCTTATGTCACTTACCATAATGTCCTCAGGGCTCATCACGTTGTAGCATGTATGGCAAATTGCCCTTTGTAAGGCTCAATGATATTCCATTGTGTGTATATAGTACAATTTGTTTATCCATCTGTTAATAGACATTTGGATTACTTCCACCTCTTGCCTAGATGAATAGTGCTGGGTTGAAAATCTCCTTGAGATCCTGCTTTCAATTCTTTTGGCACATACCCAGAAGTACCATGTTTTCCGTGGCATTTGCACATCTTACAATCCCTCTAAGAGTGCACAAAGTTTCCAATTTCTCCACATTCTCACCTACACTAATGTTATGTTTTCTTATAATGGCCATTCTAATAGGTATGAGGTAATATCTCATTGTAGTTTTTTATTTGAATTTATCTGATTAGAGATTGTTAGTATTTATTCCTATCCTTGTTGGTAATTTGTATGTCATCTTAGGAGAAATGTTCTTTCAAGTCTTCTGCCCATTTTTAATCAGGTTAGATTAGGTTTGTTGTTGAACTGTTGTTCTTTATATATTCTGGATATTGATTCCTTATCAGATATATTATTTACAAACACTTTATCATTCTATATGTTGCCTTTTCACTCTGATTCCTTTTGATGCACAAAAGTTTTTAAATTTAATGTAGTCACACCCATTTACTTTCCTTTTGTTGCCTAAGAGTTTGTTGTCATATCCGTTAATGTCATGAAACTTTTCTTATATTCTTCCCTTTAGGAGTTTCATTTGGAATCTTATATTTAGATCATCAATCCACTTTGAGTTAATTTTTGTATACGGTGAAAAAAAGGGTTCAAATTCATTCTTTTGTACGGGACATTCCAGTTTTCCCAACCCCCTTAGTGGAAGAGACTGTCCTTTACACATTTAGTGACCATTTGACCATGTAAGTAAGGATTTATTTCTGAGTTCTCGATTGAAGTCCACTGGTCCATTAGTGCGTCTTTATGTCAGTCCCACACTGTTTTGATTACCGTGGTTTTGTAATATGCTTTGAAATCAGGAAATGTGAGTTCTCCAACTTTGTTCTTTCTCAAAATTATTCTGGCTACTGGGGCATATACAGATTTGTGAAGAACTCTTGCGTTAGGATTTTCTGAGACACAAGCTGGTAAAGCTCTCTTTTAATCTTCTACCACTACTACCCCGTTTCCCCGAAAATAAGACAGTGTCTTATATTAATTTTTGCTCCCAAAGATGCGCTAGGTCTTATTTTCAGGGGATGTATTATGTTTCCATTAAGTAGGTCTTATTTTCGGAGGATGTCTTATTTTCGGGGAAACACGGTAGTATGCAAAAGCACTAACATCAGAACAACTTAAAGACAATGTAACTTTCCAAGAATTCCAAACAGGGCACTGGATGAAGCAGACTCGAGTTTCTGAGCTGCAATGCAGGAAGCAGTGGCACAGGGCTCAGAATTAAAGTTCGGTGTTTGGGCTCCACCATTTCCTGTCTATGCATGTAACTTTATACATACAACTTTAAGCATATAGCTTTACCTCTGTTTCCCCATTTGTAACAGGGATGTTGACAGCATCTCTTTCCCAAGGTCACTGTGACGAACAGAGCAATGCGGATAAAGCACTTGGCATAGTGCTTTCCTGGCTCACAACACTCAGGTCAGCTCTGCCTACTACAATCCTTCGTGGCCTTTATGCCTCTCAATAATAACTATTTTATTTTTATTAGTGTTGTAATTTTTTGTAATATTATGTAATGTCAGGCACCTAGGGAACCCATGTGGAAACAGATATATTTATTAAAACATGAAGTTTGATGTCAGATGAAAGGAACAGTCATGATGAGATCAATGAAAGGGAAAAAGAAATAAAGTTCGGGTAATTTATACTGTCTGGATGCAACCTCAGATTCACTCATCCAAAAGGCATTTGGTATGGAAACACATGGCCAGATAGAGAATCAATTTAATGTTTTAGAAATTCAAGACACCAAGACTTTTCAACCAGCTAAAAGGAAGATAATCCCTCAATTTGGTCTGATGTAGTCTGTACATCTAAGAAAGAGCAGAGCTTAAAACTTAATTCTTTGGAAGTTAAACTCTGATCTAAGTCTTTTATTCATTAACAAGCCAGTTTCACATGCAACTGCTAACATCCAATATAATAAAAGCCTAATATGCAAACTAACCAAATAGCAAATGACAGGTCAGTGAGCAGGCGGGGCCAGGCCAGCCAAGGTGGGTGCCAGCAGGCACAGGGAGAGGACAGCGGCCAGGGGGGAGGGAGGGCAGCAGAGGAACGATGGGGGGTAGGGCCAGCCGCTTGCCAGCCAGTGCCTTCCCCTTATCACCCCGCCTGTCACCTCCAGCAGAGGGAGCAGGAAGTACTTCTGAGCCATTAGTTGGACACCTCCTGGACTGCAAGAGGGTTCAGGCAGAGCTGAGGGGCAACCCACACACACACCCGAGTGCATGAATTTTTATGCACCAGGCCTCTAGTGAGTGTATAAAAGAAAACTATCGGGTAAGTTGCATCATGAGTTGTCAACTCTAAATCTGCAGCCATCCTCACTTATTGTGCAAACTCCCCTGATTCTCCTCCAGGACCCACACCTGCTTTGGAGAAGCTCACTCCACCTTAAAGTCAAGGAGTAGAACATGGAGCCCATGTCTGTCCCCATCAGCCTCAATTCCCTCAGAAGCACTTGCTCATAAATGAGAACATGACTCAATTCTGGCCAACAAAAAAAGATTTGATCTTCTTTCTCTCTATTCTAAAATTACTTACAGAAATAATGTCTCCCCCTCAATGGCATTCCCTCTCCCTTTCTTTCTTGATATGGAGAAGGGAGTAAGCAGCCCCACGGGTACTTGGTAGACATTTGACATAAAGTAGAATCAATAATTGAGTCAAGGTGACAGGCCACCATGAAGGCTGAGTGGAAGGGATCACAGACAAGACACACAATACTAACTCGAGGCCTCTAGTCAATCAACCCTAAAGTTCAAACCAACTCTGAAAGAACTCTTCGCCTAAATGAACCCATAAATCTTATTTGCTTGAGTTGAATTTTATATAATTTATTACTGATTGGATTTTTAACCTTACACTAAAAAAAAACTAATGCTAAAACAAAACATATTAAATTACATACAATTCCAAGGATATATGCCCCAGAGGTATGTATTTGGGTCTTTGGCCTCAAATATTTGGACTTCAAAAGGATAAGACCATAGAAACAAACATATGGTTTCCACAGTCTTATAAAGACTCAATATTAATGTTACTTAAGTGACTGTTGCCAATCATGACATCTCAATGCCACATATGAAAAACTTGAAGATTTGGCTCCTGGGAGCAATGAACATTTTCCATATATATTTTCTTTCCTCCTCTGAGTAAGCTAAAACTATTTAATCTGTCCTGTTAGGATATTCATTCATTTTTTTTCAATGATAACCAAATTGAAAGAACTCTACATATTGATTAGGACATTACCAAGACCTTGGACTTCAGTAGCTTCTTTTTCTAAGGAGCTCAAAGAGCTTTATAATCATTTACTGTCAACATGCCCATAAAGTAGACAGAAGCAGGAATTTGTGTCCCTGGGGCAGCAAGGTGGAGCCTGATAAAGGTCACAGGCATGGGCAGTTGCAGAATGAAACTAGACTCTCTGCTTCATTTTGAAAATAAATCATGTCTCAAACCTGTGTTTGAGAGGAAGCAAAGTTAGAATAGAATAAGATAATTCTCCTGTAATTTCCTAAAGTGCACACAGGTAAATACTGTCCCTTCAACTCTCCCACCTCCAGAGAGAGGCAGGAGAATCCCGTCTTCAAGTAAAGCTGAGAAACACTGGACACAGATGAACAAATGCTGGACATTTCAGAGCCTTTAATATGCTGATGCACATTATGATGCTTGAGAAGGTAAAAATGAGTCAACATACATGCATGAAAGACATTAGAAGAGGGCCTGGTGCATATCTACGTGCTCATGGGTGCCACCAGGGAAAGCAGCAGGAGCCAGGAAGGAGTTTGGTGCCTGGGACCAACTCTCTTCATTGGGATCCCAGCCACACCACACCAGAGCAGGATGACCTTTCTTCATCTGTGAAACTGATACTGAAATAACACCTGCCTCGCCAAGTGTTGGTACATTTAACATGCACACAGGAAGCACTCAGTAAGTGAGATGCTGGAAGTGTTTTGTTGTTGTTGCTCTCCAAATGATTGTTAGAATGTACAGTTTCCCAAATTTATTTGATCACAGAATCTTTTTTCATAAACCCTCCTATGACATTATCACTTAGCTGACCTCTGAACTCTAGTTCTTAAATTATATTTAATAACACTCCTTCCCTCTAAGGATGTGTCCACCTATCTATCTCCTTCTCTCTCACCTTATCCTCCCAACCTTCACTCACTCACACACACACACACACACACACACATGCGCACGCGCGCACCTGATATATTTTTTCCCTTGACCATTCAATAGATGGACATGACCTCAGGCTGAAGGTCATTCTTAGTTTCACAAGGTTAAACATGTTGTTTTTTCTCTCACTCAAAATCTAAACTCATTAAAAATAAGAAAAGAGAGTCTTAGGGTCCCTGGGTTACTAAGTAAAACCTGAATATGAGTGATTTAAGGAGTAGAAAAGTGGATAACAATGTGTACTTGGGTCTAAGAGAGTAGTACTGTCATCAAATGCATGGATTTAGGCCAGAAGATCAGAATTCAAGGCCACTCCTACTTCTGACTAGTCATGTGACTTTGAGATGGTTATCTTTACAAGGAGATGAAAGATGGTACCTAGCTAATGAGACTGTTGCCAATTTAAGTGAGATAATACATGTACAGCACTTAGCAGAGTAGCTGGCACTTTGGAAGCATCAATAATGCTAAGCCAGCTACTGCTATTAAATTGTTGTTGCTACTGCAGCTGCAATTTCAGGACACCTGCCCCAGCACGCCATGACTCAGCTTGCCTTGCCTCAGCCCTAAGAGGAATGTCCAAGCCCCTCGCAGGCTAACCTGAATTATACTCAGAGCCATGTCGATCAGCAAAGCTCCACAGCCAAGGGTTATCTGCTAGTACAGAGCTTTCATAGAAGAGACAGCAGAGAGAGATTTTTACCATTAAGAAAAGCCAACTGCAGCACTTTGACTAAGATAACAGGCTCTCACTTGCATTAACCAACCCAAACAAACAAAAGCCAACCAGCTGGGTGCTGGAGCTCAAATCCAGGCCAATCTTTCCAGTTTGAGATATGGGACCCTTGAGATTTACTTGGGGTCTCCAATGAAAACCAGACCTTGGATCTGACACTTTAGGAAAAAAATCACAATGTCTTAACTTCACAACAGTTAACGTATGATTTTCCTATGTTACTAAGTCCTTTATAAAGAAGGCTCTCCCTCTAAAACTATTGTTTAGATTGCTACTCCTTTAGGAGTAGCCATCGGAATCACTGAGGATATTCCTGCTCTCTAAATCTTTGCCAGGAGTTAAAGAGGAGCCTCGTTTGCTAATTCAGCTTCTCAACAAATGGGAAGTCACCTGTCAGAAAGTTTTAGCTAAAAACTTCATCTCTTTGAATATCCATTAGAACATTTGGTTGTGACTGTTTCATATACTTAGAGAATTCAAAATCCTGGCCACTAAACACCAAGGAAGTCATTACTACCTACTCTGAATCCCAGAAAATCCTTAAAATCACTTTTCAAAGAATACTGATTCTGCCCTAACCAGTTTGACTCAGTGGATAGAGCATCAGCCTGCAGACTGAAGGATCCCAGGTTTTATTCTGGTCAAGGGCATGTACCTTGGTTGCAGGCACATCCCCAGTAGGGAGTGTGCAGAAGGCAGCTGATCATTGTTTCTAACTCTCTATCCCTCTCCTTTCCTCTCTGTAAAAAAATCAATAAAATATATATTTTTTAAAGTATTCTGATTCCCTACTCTCACCCCAAAAAGCAGCCTCCCTAAACTTGAGAATTATCTGCACTACAGTCTGGGATGTATAGAAAGGAGAGTCATAAGTTGCTAAAAAGCACTGAGAACCATACCCACTGGCACAGAAACCCAGGGCTCATCCTCAGAAAGAGAAAACAGCATGCTGTTCAAATGGAACTGCTGGTATCTTCCCGAGATCTGCTACAGAGAATAGAAGGTAGTAAACACACATACACACACAGGCGGCAGGTGGCTGGCTACTTGATGTGCAGTGTGCCGTGGGGGGGGGGGGGGGGGGGCAGCCCCGGAGTGGCTGACCCTCTGCCTTCGGAATGGAGCTTCTAGTGGCCACCATGGCATGTCTGATAGCTGCTCAAGAATATGGTGTCCAAGTACAAATACAGAGACCTAACTGGCGTGAAGCTATCAATATGATTACGATCCTAAATATGATCCTAAATATGTATGCAGAGAAAAAGATCTCCAACCTGTCCTGGATTCATATGTTTTTAATGATAGCAGTTCCCAGGAAATGATGAATCTCACTGGAACAGTTCCTGTGCTTTATAAAGGAAATACATATAATATTCCAACATGCCTGTGGCTGCTGGACACACACCCATACAATCCCCCTATCTGTTTTGTTGAGCCTACTAGTTCAATGACTATTAAAACGGGAAAGCATGTTGATGCAACTGGAAAGATATATCTTTGTTATCTACACGAATGGAAATATCCTCAGTCAGACTTGTTGGGGCTTATTCAGGTCATGATTGTGGTGTTTGGAGATGAACCTCCAGCCTGCTCCTGACCTACAATTTCAACATTTTATCCATCATACCAGGCAACAGGGCCACCAAATACTTCCTACATGCAAGGCATGCCCGGTGGAAGCTCTCCATACCCATCCGGATACCCTTCCAATCGCAGTGGTTACCCAGGCTGTCCTTACCCACCTGGGGGTCCTTATCCTGCCACAAGTTCTCAGTACCCTGCCCAGCCTCCTGTGAACACTGTTGGTCCCAGTAGGGATGGCACAATCAGCGAGGACACCATCTGAGTTTCTCTCATCTCAACAGTCAGTGACAACCTGAGATAGCGGATGAAGGAGGAAATGGCTGCCTCAGGCAAAGCTCAATGCCTAGCAACAAACAGAGAAAGACCTAAAATAAGGTCACCAGAATCTAGAAGAGATGGGTATTCATTCAGACCAAGAAGTAGCTGAAAGTGATTTTAAAAAACAACAACAACAACATAGAACTCTTAAGAAAGAAGGATGAAGAATTCAGTTCTGCTCTGAAAAGAAAAGTTGGAAAAACAATCTGGAAATGATATTGATGAAGTTATCATTCCAACAGTCCCACTATATAAACAGATCCTAAATATGTATGCAGAGAAAAATGTTGTTGAAGGAACTACCTTTTCCCCGGGAGAGGCCCTGCGGAGGGAGTGATAGGCCTGGAGGTCTCTGCCCCGTACACAGGTCCAGCTGAGGGCACCAGGGCAAAAAACAGAGAGACTGCAGGCATCAGCTACCTCACTACCTGCTCTGATACCAGCTGGAGGCTGAGCTCTTCTTACAACGTTCTTTTCTTCCCATTCTTTCTCTCATCAATAGGTGCCCAGATAAGTTATTGCAGTTTATCATTCAATGTAAAATATTTTGAATCAATATATTTTTTGTTTTCTTTTGGTAAAGACTGGCTTTTATTAATGCATTTTCTATCTTCTCTAAACTTTTTGTGCTGAATGTTGGGATTATGCTAAATAAAATTTGTTGCATAAAACTCTCTCTCTCTCTCTCTCTCTCTCTCTCACACACACACACACACACACACACACTTTCTCACACACACACTTTCTCTCACACACACACACATACACACACACACACACACACACACACACACACACACACTCACACTCACACTCCTTCCCCAATGGCTTCTTTCATATAGACCACACAATAAAAGATAGAATTGTGATATTGCTAAAATTAACAAAGTCCTTCATGAACAATTTTTAAAAATAAGCTATTAGAATAGCCCTTAAAATTGTTTTCTTTACTACACTTGGAGTAGGGAAACAGTAGGAGAGACAGGCAAGAGGAACATGAATCAAATAAGAGGAAACTGCATTGAACCTTCATCCTCGTGTTAACACACCTCAGACAATGGTGAGGCAAAGAACCACTGCAAAGCTGGGCAGCATCTCCTGGAGCCCTCAAATATGTAGGGCTGGAATCCAGGACCCCAAATATCTTTAATGTGCTCCCAGATGACTTTGCTCCCCAAAACATTGCCATTGGACACAGGAAAAGTACAATAAAGTATTCCATAGCCCCTAGGCAAATACTTCAATTAGAATAGAGAGGTCCTAAGCCAATATTTGTGGTACTAAAAGCAACGGATACCTGAGTTGGTATTTTAACAAAGGCGATACACACACATACATAGATACATGTTCGACTAAGTATACTTAGTGAAATAAAGTATCTTAGTGAAATAAAGTGGAAAAAAGTGTGATCCATTTCCTCTGCCATCTCAGGTTGTCACTGTTGAGATGAGAGAAGCTCAGATGGTGTCCTCAATGAATTGTGCCTTATCTTTCTTTCTTACTTGCTCAATATAAACTATTAGTCAAGAATAATCAGGATTTTTAGAAAGATGGCTCTGTCATATTGTTTGCAATTTAATACTGCACAGATGGGCAAGTGAGACAAAACGCATGCACAGAAAATGTAATTTCTGGTATCTGAACTTCCCCATAATCCATCAGAGGATACCAGGCTCTGCTTCCAAACCAACATTGTGTCACACCTGGAAAGGAACCTTCACTTCACAGGCCTGAATTCAAGTGAACTATCTATCACTGTGAGAGACAAAGAGGATTCAGTTGCTACCTGGCAAAGAATGAACAGAGTAAAAGGGTGTTCACCGAGGAAATCAGTCGAGGTCTCACCACAGAGCAAACTATACTGAGCTCAGTGATAAATGAGCTGAGCGTACTTTTCCTGATCACTAGTAGGAAATTCTCTGGTAATATGAGGGCTCCATTTTCATCTGTGTTGAGGAAATGAGTTAATTCCTATGTTCGAAGGATCTGAAAACACACAATTCAAATATATGAGCCCACTCACCATTTACATTTGTAATTTCAATTACTTCAGATTGAGTATTCCTAGATTTACAGACGTGCAAATCCTCCCATAAAACCCACAGAAGGAGAAGTGGTTACTTTGAAAAGGATTAAGAATCCTGCAAAAAAATAAATATAGGTGGAGAATGTTTCATCAGGGAATGACTTCGAAAAAAGAAAAAACTCTTGATGAACAGACATTGAAAGGTAAACCGTCATATACAAGTATTCCTCTAAAAATGTGCAGCAGTCTGGCCTGTGTGGTTCAGTGGTTGAGTGTTGACCAATGCACCAAAAGGTCATGGGTTCAATTCCCAATCAGGGTACCTACCCAGGTTGTGGGATCAATCCCCGGTAGGGGGCATGCTGGAAACAGCCTATTGATATTGCTCTCTCTCTCTCTCTCTCTCTCCCTCTCTCTAAAAACATTTTTTTTTTAAATATGGGGCACACCCTATTTAATGTTGCTTGGGTTTGGAAATGAGACAGAAGTGGGTTCAAATCATAGCCTGTCACTTAATTAGTTGTGTGACTGTGGGCAAGTCACATAACCATGCTTAATCTCAGTGTTCTCATCTGTTAAATGAAAGAATAACAGTAACTAATAGACTTGTTGTGAAGATAAAATTAGATAATGTATGCAGAGTTCTAAGTACATAATAAACATACAATAAATGTTAGCTATTATTCTATTATAAGGATCAGGCATGTGTGTATGAGAGTAATTTGGCCTTGAAATCCACAGATTGACAAGCATAATAAAAAAAATTTTAAGAGCCATGATGCAAGTATCAGCATGGCTCATGTATTTAAAAAGTCACCTCCACAAACACATCTCTAAAATAGTAAAGCAGACGGATTCTTATACCGCAGGGCTTCCATGCGCGGTTACAGGGGCTGCCATTCCCAGATATAATCCGAACATGGCTTGTTATGGGTTGAATTATGTGTCCCCAAAATTCATATGTTGAAGTCCCACTCCCCAGTACCTCAGAATGTGTTGCAGATGATTTAAGATGAAGTCATATTGGAAGAGAGTGAGCCACCCATCCAATTTGACTGGTGTCTTTATAAAATGGGAAATTTGGGCACACATATGCACCAGAAGCAGCATGTAAGGACATGGAGTTGAGTTAGCACAGGCCCAGGAGCTGATGGAAGACAGGAGAAAGGCCCGGCCTGCGCCCTCCCCGGCGCTCTCAGAGGCATGAGGCCCTGCTCACATCTCAGTCTGGACCTCCAGCCTCCAGAACTGAGACCAGTCATTTCTGTCGTTTAAACCACTCAGTCTGTGGTGCTTTGGAACAGCAGCTGAGCTGACTAATACACTCCCTGAAATTATGCAACATTGCAGCCCTGTCTAGAGTCCACCAAGCACCTTCCAGAAATGTTGACCCCAGATTCTTAGCTTAATAAACTACGTTCCAGTCTATTCCAAATGAACATAGTGCCCATCAGTTAGACAAGCAATGTATTCTGTATGCTTCTGAAACAGGACTGAGGGGAAAGAAAAAAGCACATTCAGTAGATATCAAATACTAATGGCATACATACGTTGTACCTTCTGAGACCGTGCCATTCAGACTCAGGAAGGCTACGAGGCAGAAAGCTCAACCTAGGCCTGCCAGGACCAACTGCTCGGCCAAAAGGAATGGTGCTGCTTCGGAACGGAGCACTTTTCTAACACAAAGCTTCCATCTTTTCTGACGTGTCTATGCAGTGCTTCTAAAAAAATTTTGGGTGTCAAAACCAAATGAGAATTTTATTAGAGCCAATGGCCCTCTGCTGGAAAATTACATTTTACTCCAATATTTGCACATATTTTCAAGGGTCTAAGCAGGGTGGGCTTGAGAGGTGAATGACCTTTACAGCTCATGGAGCCTGGGGCTTTGTTTAATGCTTTCCTGTCATTATCTTAAAATTCTTCATTTTTAAACATTTTCATTTTGTACAGGGTCCTAGATATCATACAGGCTGGTCTTCCGTCTTAGGAGCACATGTGCCATGCTAATGGGCATTGCAGCTATGCCTATCTTGGTCAGAAAAGATTTGTAATTCTTGGGCAACATTTTAATTGAGGGCCCCTTTTCTAAAGGAATACGTGATTAAGGACCCAATGTTAATTAACATCTGGTCACATATTTGAAAAATACACATTCACCAAACCAGAAATGAACTGTCTTATATAGGCCCAGTGCACGAAATTCGTGCACGGTGGAGGAGGGGATGTGCCTCAGCCCAGCCTGCACCCTCTCCAATCTGGGACCCCTAAAGTGATGTCCAACTGCCTGCTCACAACCCAGGACTGCTGTTTCCCAACTGCTCGCCTGCCTGCTTTCCTGATTGCCCCTAACTGCTTCTGCCTGCCATTCTGATTACCCCCTAACCACTCCACTGCCAGCCTGATCGATGCATAGCTGCTCCCCTGCCAGCCTGTTTGCCCCTTAACTGCCCTCCCCTTCAGACCTGGTCACCCCTAACTGTCATTCCCTGCAGGCCTGGTTCCTCCCCCCGACCCAACTGCTCTCCTCTGCAGGCCTGGGTCCCACCCAACTGCCCTTCCCTGCAGGCCCGGTCACCCCCAACTTCCCGCCTGTGCCAGCCTGGTCACCTCTAACTCCCCTCCCCTATGGGCTTGATTGCCTCCAACTGCCTTTTCCTGGCAGGCCTGGTCCCTCTCAACTGCCCTCCCCTGATGGCCATCTTGTGGTGGCCATCTTGTGTCTACATGGGGGCAGGATCTTTGACCACCTGGGGCAGCCATCTTGTGTGTTGGAGTGATGGTCAATCTGCATATTACTCTTTTATTAGATAGGATAGAGGCCTGGTGCTTGGGTGGGGACCATCTGGTTTGCCCTAAAGGGTGTCCCAGATCAGAGTGAGGGTCCCCTTGGGGCATGGGGCAACCTGGGTGAGGGGCCTGTGGTGGTTTGCAGGCTGGCCAAACCCCCTGGTGACCCAAGCAGAGGCCCTAGTATCTGGGATAAATTTATTTTTTTGAAACCTTGTAGCCTGGAGCAGAGCCAAGCCTCCTGCTCACTTGGTGGCAGCCATTTCTGTTGGAACTTATTTACCTTCTGTAATTGAAACTTTGTAGCATTGAGTGGAGGCCTAGACCGGCAAGGGCAGGTGGAAAGGTTGGCTTCCTTCATTGCCCGGGAAACCTAAGCCCTAACCCTCCCTCCTGCTCTCTGTGGCTACAGCCATCTTGATTGGGTTTATTTGCATATTTGCTCCTGATTGGCTGGTGGGCGTGGTTGGTGGGCATGGTTTGATGGTATGGCAGATGTGTGGTCAATTTGCATATTACTCTTTTATTAGATAGGATTTTTTTAATATATATATTTTATTGATATTTTACAGAGAGGAAGGGAGAGGGATAGAGAGCTAGAAATGTCGATGAGAGAGAAACATCGACCAGCTGCCTCCTGCACACCACCTAACGGGGATGTGCCCACAACCAATGTACATGCCCTTGACCGGAATCGAACCTGGGACCTTTCAGTCCGCAGACCAACGCTCTACCACTGAGCCAAACCGGTTTCAGCTAGATAGGATTTTTTTTTAATGACTAAAAGCCAAATAATTATAAATGAGTTGTTTCCAAAGGAAGCCATGTATTAAAAAACAAACTTTCCCCAGAATCATTGTTACCATAAAATATAGTATTATGCACTTCTCAAAAAACTTCTGAGCAACCTGGGCTGGCAGCAGGAGAGCATGACCCATCTTCAGACTTTCCTAGATGGACAACATCGCCACTCGCTGGAGATCCTGCTTCGGCTGCAGGCAGTCTACAAAGATGGCAGACCTCGAATGAGCGCCTCTCCCCCAGTGAGCCTGGGCTGCCTCCACCAACTGGCCATAAGGAGGCTGGTTGTTCTCACGTACCCTCTCTTGGAACATTCACTTTAGGAGGCTCAGAGCCACCATGTAAGAAATCCAATTACCCTGGTGAATGGAGAGACCAGATGGAGAGGCCACAAGAGCCCCTCAAACTGTATGAAGAAAGAGGAAGTTCCATTGTCTCAGGGCCCAGGATGGACCTTCATATTTCTCCGGCCCTGGCCATCATCTACCTATAATTATTGCCCAGCTGAGCCCAGTCAACCCTCAGAACTGCGACAAATAATAAAAAGGTGGTCATAAGCCTCTAAATTTGGGGTGATTTGTTAAATACAGTGAATAACTTCAGCTCTAAAGGCTGAAGCTAATCTGGCCCTTAGATGCATGCTAATTAGTTTGCATCTTTTTTTTTTTTTTAAGTTGTACTAGGTAACATTTAAAAATTGGGAGATCTCACATAAAAATCTAGATTTCTGGCTTTGGACCTACATTACCACATGGTAGAAACCAGCAGCATCAGCAAAGTAGTTACCTCCTCCACAGGTGTAGTCTCGCCCTGTCTCTTCCAATCTAGGATAGTTTTATCTGCACCCCCACCTCTGCTCTGTCACACTGCCCGGTCTCTGTAAGATTATCTTTAACCCCTGCAGTGCTTAGCAGAGTGCATGGCACACGCCTGGCTCTAAATCCCTACTTGCTGAGCAATTGGACACAGCATCAACTGCTCTTATCACCCCACATGATTGCCAAATCCTGTTGTTTCCACCTGCATACCCTCTCCTTTCCAAAGGCCACATCACTCTTCATGCCCTCTCTTCAATAATTCCAAGAGCCTCCCAAGGGTCTCCTGGCCTCCATGCTGTGCCTCCAATCCATTCTCTCATCCCTACTAAGATCACCTGCTTACAACACGGATTTAGGCATATCATGGACATTCCTCAAGTCTTCAGTTGGTTTCCTGTTGCAATATCGTACCATGTGTTACCCTGGGGAAATGGGAAGTGCTCAGGATTTCTAGGTACTTTTTCCCCCACTGATTTCAGAGAGGAAGGGAGATGGAGAGAGATAAAAACATCCTATATAATAAAGAATTAATATGCCAATGATCATCATGCCCTTGTGCTGTCACGCCATAAGGGCTCAGACACTCAACACTGGGAAGAGAGGAATAGAGACCAGCCAGGCACAAATGAGCTCGAAAAAGAGGAATGGGGACTGGCCAAGATATGGCCCTGGAGAGGGACAAGCCGCCCACCCCATGGTCTCGGGTGCCAGTGCCTGCACCTGTGACCTGGGAGAGGGACAAACCACCTGCCCCGTGGCCCCGGGCACCTGTGGCTTCAGCACAGGTGAAGCTGTCCTCCCAATGTGCCCTGTGGCTGTTGCCAGCCCAGGCAAAACTAGCGTGGGTCCTGGATTGCCTGCAGCCAGCCAAAGGGAGGGAAGCCCAGGTCCCGGGTGCCTGCAACCAGCCAGAGTAGGGAATCCTGGGTCCCAGGTGCGGGACGAGGCAGAGGCAGTTAGGGGCGATCAGGCAGGCAGGCAGAGGTGGTTAGGTGCAAGAGACGGTTGGACATCCCCCAAGGGGTCCTGGATTGGAGAGGGTGCTAGTTAATGATGAAAGAGAATCATTTATTGGCTACCTCCTACACATGTCCCACACTGGGCATTGAGCTCGCAACCCAAGCATGTGTCTTGACCGGGAATCAAACCATGACCTCCTGGTTCATGGATCAATACTCAACCACTGGGCCACACTGGGCAGTTGGTACTATTTCTTATAACCGTGTGGCATAAACTACAATGATCTCAAATAAAAAGTTTAACATTTAAGATCTTTGAAAGCTTTATACATATTCTTTGACTAATAAATTCCACTTGTATCAAAATTAAATTTCTATGAATTTTTTAAATGTCTTGGTTGCTCCCCAGCACCTAGAGAACATACTCCAAACCCACTCAGCCAGACTTTCAAGGCTTTCTTCATTTTGTCCTTTACTTAAAACAACTCCTAACCCCTGAACCCCTCAAACACACACTGTGTGCATTTGCTCAGCTTGGGGCTGTCATCCATCATCCTGCAAACCCTCTTCATTCGACAACATGGAGTCCAGACCCACCTTCCACAACGCCTTCTTAAGCCTCCCCCAGAAAGTAATCTCTAGGCAACATCCCACCAGATTTTACTTGTGCCTCAGAGAGCCCTGCTACCCGGGTTTCAGAGGTATTTTGTATATACATGCGGTAGGGACTACATACCTATCTCCTGCTCTCTCCTCCCAATTGCATAGACTAAGCCAGTTCAGAGGGCTTTCCCAAGATCATGTGACAGAATGCTAGGCTTCAGATGCCACTTACAAAACCTCTGCTCCTTCTCCTCCTCGGGGACTTGGCATTATTTATCTTCATAACCACTGTCAGGTAACACAGTCACTAACAGAATTCTACATGTATCAGTAGTGAGTCTGCCTTGAATTAAACCGGAGGAGAGGACAAATATTGGCATCATATGATTCCCAAATAAAGTTACCTTCAAAAAGGGTGAACAGGCATTTCCCCTCTCCAGTTTTAAACACAGAATAATTATATCTTTCACAGATACAAAAACAACAGTAAATTTCCATCATGTATTCCCTGCTTTCACTTACACATCAGTAAGTGAACACCATGTGGAATTTTCTACATTTGCTCTAAACCCAAAGAGGTGCACTGACAGTTTAGAGACAAGGGAGATTTGGAATAAATTTGAGGAAAATGTATTTTGTAAGTTGAGAATTTTTATCAGATAGAAAAATGTGTTTAGTATATTTTAAAGACAATTCAATGTTATATGTATTTGAAGATAACTAACAAAATATAGGCAAACTTTAAATGCATTTCATAATTTATATTAATGTGAAATTATAGTTGGGGGCTGACTGCAGAATTGAAAGAAAATGTGCCCACTGACATTCCTCACCATGTGACTAAACTCCTTCATTCCTCAAACTCTTCGTACTCCTCCCCGCATTACAGAACCCGGTGAAGCAAACAGGGCAACTCTGCATATAGAAGTTCCACTTCCTCCACTTCCTATTCACAGACCATCACTTGATCAGGGCAGCAACTTGCCCAGTGAGGAGGTGCCATTTGACCCAGTTCTGACCAATGAGATGCAAGGAGACATCACAGAGGGTTTCTGGGAAAGTCTGTGTTTTCCCACTACAGATTTCACCGCTTTTTTCTTTACCCTTTCCTTAAAGCAGATATGGCAACTGGAGGAACAGCAACCATCTTGCAACCACGGGTAAAAACCATGAGGAAAACGCCAAGACAAGTCAGTGTGAGGATCCCTCTGACGTCATGGACCTCTGACTTCTTGTACAGGAGTAAAAGGATCCCAATTTGTTCAGGCAACAAATTGGCTATTTTTTTTTCATTTTTTTAAACTCTTTTTTTAATTAATTATCTGTGTACATATCTAACCACTGCCCTCCCCTCCCCACCTCCCATACATGCCCTTCCTCCCCAGAGTTCTGTGTCCATTGGTTGTACTTATATGCATGCCTAACAGTCCTTCTGTTGATCTCTTATCTCCCCAAGATCTCCCTACCCTCCCCGCTGTAATTTGACAGTCCGCTTGTTGCTTTAATGTCTCTGTATCTATCTTTTGGTTCATCAGTTTATAATGTTCTTTATTATCCATAAATGAATGAGGTCATGTGGTATTTCTCTTTCATTCACTGGCTTATTTCACTCAGCATGATGTTCTCCAATTCCATCCAGGTCGCTGCAAAGGATGAGAATTCCTTCTTTTTATGGCAGCATAGTACTCCATTGTGTAGTTGTACCAGGGTTTTTTGATCCAATCATCTGCTGATGGGCACCTAGCCTGTTTCCAAATCCTAGCTATTGTAAATTGTGCTGCCATGAACATAGGGGTACATATATCCTTTCTGATTGATGTTTCTAGTTTCTTGAGATATATTCCTAGGAGTGGGATTACTGGGTCAAATGGGAGTTCCATTTTCAGTTTTTTGAGGAATCTCATACTGTTCTCCACAGTGGCTGCACCAGTCTGCATTCCCACCAGCAGTGCACGAGGGTTCCTTTTTTCCGCAACCTTGCCAACACTTGTCGTTTGTTAATTTGTTGATGTTGGCCATTCTGACAGGTGTGAGATGGTACCATATTGTTGTTTTGATTTGCATCTCTCGGATAATTAGTGACTTTGAGCATGTTTTCATATGCCTCTTGGCCTTCCTTCTGTCTTCTTTTGAGAAGATTCTATTTAGGTCCATTTCCCATTTTTTTAATTGGCTCATTTATCTTCCTTTTATTGAGTTGTATAAGCTGTCTGTAGATGTTGGAGATTAATCCTTTATCAGTAATAACATTTTCAAATATGTTCTCCCATACAGTGGGCTTTCTTGTTGTTTTGTTGATGGTTTCTTTTGCTGTAAAAAAAACTTTTTATTTTTATGTAGTCCCATTTGTTTATTTTCTCTTTAGTTTCCATTGCCCTATTGGTATTGGTGAAGAAATTGATTTGGCATATGTCTGAGATTTTGCTGCCTGTGAATGCCTCTAGTATTTTTATGGTTTCCCGTCTTATATTTAAGTCCTGCATCAATTTTGAGTTTATTTTTGTGTATGGTGTAAGTTGGTGCTCTAGTTTCATTCTTTTGCATGTATCTGTCCAATTTTGCCAACACCATTTATTGAAGAAACTGTCTTGACTCCATTGTATATTCATGCCTCCTCTGTCAAATATTAATTGAGCGTAGTGATTTGGGTTGATATCTGGATTCTCTATTCTATTCCATTGATCTATATGTCTGTTCTTGTGCCAGTACCAGGCTGTTTTGAGAACAGTGGCTTTGTAATACAGCTTGAAATGTGGTATTGAGATCTCTCCTACTTTACTCTTCTTTCTCAGGATTGCTATGGCTATTCAGGATCTTTTATTGTTCCAAATGAATTTTTGGAGAGTTCTTTCTAGGTCAGTGAAATATGTCGTTGGTATTTTAATGGGGAGTGCATTGAACCTATAAATTGCTTTGGGAAGTATGAACATTTTGATGATGTTGATTCTTACTAATCCATGAACATGGTATGTTCTTCCATCTGTTTACATATTCCTCTATCTCTTTGTTCAGTGTCGTGTAGTTTCCTGCATATAGGTCTTTTACCTCCTTAGTTAAGTTTATTTCCAGGTATCTTAATTTTCTTGGTGCGATGATAAATGGGATTGCTTTTTTGGTCTCTGTTTCTGTAAATTCATTGTTGGTGTACAGAAATGCCATCAATTTCCTGGCGTTAATTTTGTATCCAGCTACATTGCCAAATTCATTCATTAAGTCTATTAGTTTTTTTATGGAGTCTTTTGGGTTTTTTATGTACAATATCATGTCATCTGCAAATAGGGACAACTTCACTTCTTCTTTTCCAATTTTGATGCCTTTTATTTCCTCTTCTTGTCTAATTGCAATGGCAAGTACTTCCAGTACAATTTCAAACAGGAGTGGTGAGAGTGGGCATCCCTGTCTTGTTCCTGTTTTAAGAGGGAATGGCTTTAGTTTTTGCCCATTGAGTATGATGTTGGCTGTGGGTTTATCATATATAGCTTTTATTATGTTGAGGTATGGTCCTTGTACTCCCACCTTGTTGAGAGTTTTTATCAGGAAAGGGTGTTGGATTTTATCAAATGCTTTTTCTGCATCAATTGATATGACCATATGATTTTTATCTTTCAATTTGTTTATGTGATGTATCACGTTTATTGATTTGCGGATATTGTACCATCCTTGCATTCCCGGAATAAATCCTACTTGGTCATGGTGTATGATCTTTCTGATGTGCTGCTGGAGCCGATTTGCTAGAATTTTGTTGAGGATTTTGGCATATATGTTCATAGGGATATTGGCCTGTAATTCTCTTTCATTGTGTTGTCTTTATCTGGTTTTGGTATTAGGGTGAATGCTGGCCTCATAGAAGGAGTTTGGAAGTGTTCCTTCCTCTTAAATTTTTTGGAATAGTCTGAGGAGGATAGGTTTTAGCTCTTCTTTGAATGTTTGGTAAAACTCTCCTGTGAAGCCATCTGGCCCTGGGCTTTTGTTTGCTGGAAGCTTTTTGATGACTACCATGTTTCCCCGAAAATAAGACCTACTTCATGGAAACAATACATCCCCTGAAAATAAGACCTAGCGCATCTTTGGGAGCAAAAATTAATATAAGACACTGTCTTATTTTTGGGGAAACAGGGTATTTCAATTTCTTCCCAAGTCACTGGTCTATTGAGATTTTTAAATTCTTCCTGATTGAGTTTTGGAAAGTTGTATTTTTCTAGGAATATGTCCATTTCCTCCAGGTTGTTCAATTTGTTGGAGTATTGTTGTTCATAATATTTTATAACAATCCTTTGTATTTTGGCAGGGTCTGTTGTTATTTCACCTTTTTCGTTTCTGATTTTATTTGGGTCCTCTCTCTGTTTCTTGGTTATCTTGTTAATTGGCTATTGACTTCCATGCATGAAAATGTAAACCTGACTGAAACAAATCTGCCCCAGAACAGTGCCAACCCTAAAGCTCTCTCAGTGAAGTGACACTGCCCCATCTTGCACCCCACACACGAGGCGGCGCTAACATCCACTCTACTCAGCCTGAGTCTCTCTCCTCTGAGTTCCATATCTGTAAGATCTCTGTTCTACCACATGGGCCCCATCCTTCCCCCCTCACTCTGTCACCACTTAAGTCTAAATAATCGCCCAGGCCTGTGCTTCTTCACCCCTTGCATCTCTCCATTCAATGCCACTCTCTTCCTTTCTAAGCCACCATGCAACCCAAGGCAGCATCCTCTCCTGTCTGCACTGTTCCTCATTGGTCTTTGCACAGTGATCCTTCAGAAACACAAATAGGATCCTATGGCTCCTACTTAAAACTCTTCCATACATCCCTCTTGGCCTTTGAATAAAGCCTATCTTCCTAGTCATGGCTTAAAAGACCCTCCATTCTATGACCCCGATAACATTAACCTCGGATTCACTCTCTCCAGGTTCTAACCTTCAAAGCATTCCATACTCTCAGCAGATATCTGCACCTATCCCAGAAGAAGTGTTCCCATGCATATAGAAGTTGTACCCTACACATGAGGAGGTATTAACATCCACTCTGCCCAGCCTGTGTCTCTCTCCTCTAACTTTACTCATCTCTCCAGAACATATAATCTAGGAATTTCATCAGCACTTCTATATGGTAACTTGAGAGTTTGTATCTAGGCCTGGTACAAATATCTGCACTTCTATGCACATCTGACAGCTCAGTGCAAGCTCCCACCTTCCTTGAAAACACAAGGTTACTACCGTGTCAAGTGCTAGTCAGAGCCCTGCCTTTCTCACAGCCCTAAATTCTAATCACTGATTCCTTATTCCCTACCTTCTTAAAAAAAAAAGGGGGGGGGGGGGGGTGAGGAGAGCTGAACTTAAAGATATATTGTGAAACAACACAACAGTTTAAATTTGGATACTGCAGACACAGTGACCCAAATGACTAATGTGGAAAATGTTACCAACAGGAGAACAAGTGCTTATCGGTTCATTCCCCCTGGTGCGTGATTATGATGTATGGTTTTCAGTCATAAATGAGATATAACATCAGAAATTTAAGAAATGTCAAAACTTTATGAACACATCCCAGTGAAGATATGAAACAGATACAGACTTGATTTAAACACGGTTTATGCTATGGCTTTTTGTTTTTCTATTTTGGAAATTTTAGTTCTTGGTGTTTCCTATGAGCCATTTTCCATGAATGTAAGGCTGTCCACTTAAAACTGACCCTGATTAACTTCTATCTTCTATGACCTATGAAATTATAAATGCATGATTATAAGACTTTTACTGAATATTGTCAATTTTCTGAAATAGCTCCATTTATACAAAAATACCCAAAGTAAGAATAGACCTCAACATTATTTTCCACATACTAGTCATATTGATTTCCATAGAGGGTTTGTATAATCATCTTAGAAAACTTTTACCTAAGCCTAACATATTAACAATAGAATTAAAAATAATGGAAAAAACAATAGTGATAGTAGTGATAATTATAAGTATTCACTGTAGCTATGACTTACTATTTCCATGTTCCAGACCCTATGTTAAAAATAAACACTTTACATACACATTAGTTTGGCACTACCACTAGAAGCATCCCCATATTACAAAGAGAAGAAGCTGAGGCTCAAAGAAGTTAGCAGCTTATTCATAACTGTACATCTTGCACATGGTGGAACCTGGCTTGTGACCTCAGCATCCTCTGAGATACAGGAGTCTCAGCACAACTGCAAACATTTATGCAGCACTTGTCATGGACCAGGAGTTGGCAAATGCTCAGTCTTCCTAACAACCCTGTGGAGCAGGATCACCATATCCTTACTTTATATATATGAAAGGGTCAGGTCAAGATGGCCCAGCCAATAAGCTGACGATCCAGGATTCAAACCCAGCCTAGGCCTCTGGAGTCTCTGCACTTCACTACCACCTACCCACTGTGCCATCCCAAGTAATAAAAATCTCTTTAGGGCAGCAGTCGGCAAACTCATTGGTCCACAGAGCCAAATATCAACAGTACAATGATTGAAATTTCTTTTGAGAGCCAAATTTTTTAAACTTAAACTTCTAACGCCACTTCTTCAAAACTGACTCGCCCAGGCCAGGGTATTTTGTGGAAGAGCCACACTCCAGGGGCCGAAGAGCCGCATGTAGCTGCAAGCCGCAGTTTGCCGACCACTGCTCTAGAGCATGTGGAATGTGCTGGGCATGGTGACCCTTCCCATACATTAGCCCATGAAACACTTGCAATAAGTCTGAGGTAGGTGGTTTTGCTCCACTTTACAGATGGGGTTCTGGGGCTCAGAGAAATTAATTCTGTTTTCCAGGGTCATACAGGCAAGAAGTGCCACACTGGCAGATAGAGGCAGCAGTCTTGGGTTTCATTCCCACCTTCCCACTTCTTGTCCTGAGGCTGGGAAACAGAGCACATCAGATTTTCCACCTCTTTAAAACTGCTCAGTTTGTGTAGCTTAGGGTGTGACTACCCATAGATACCTCTGAGCGAATCTTCTGGGAGCCAGTGCAACCACAGTGCATCCTGCAGAACAATGCATGCTTTCTCTATGAATTAAACACCTACCCAGCTTGGGGAAAGCCTATCTTTGTGATATGAACACGTGGAAAAATTTCATTTTAGAAATAAACAGAGCCCACTGTTGTTGTTTTCTCTTCCACCCAGTAGGAAACTCTGCTCTTTCTTTCTTCTGAATTAAGTATCACTCCGTTTTTCTCTTCCTACCCACTTCAAAGTTCCATTAGATAAGCCAAAGTAAATCCTCGCAAAAGCATTATGAATCCTAGTAAGAAAAAATAATAGTTCTCTAGTAATTTTTAATACTAAATAGAATGGAAGTGGATCAAAAGAGAATTAAAGCTCATTTCTGGAAAAGAATTAAGGAGCCATTTTTGTTTCTTAATTATATATATGTAAAATAGAGTAATATGCAAATTAACCAACACTCTGCTACACAAGCCATGCCCACCAGCCAATCAGAGTGAGTATTCAAATTAACCCAATAAAGATGGCAGTTAATTTGCTTGCACTTAATTTGCTTGCACAGAGGGAGGGAGGAGTGAAGACTGAAGACAGACATAGAAGGAAGAGGGAGGGAAAGTGAAAAGCAAGGCAGCTGCGGCTGCTGGAGGGAAAGCACTGGCAGCGCGTGCGGGGCAGGGTGGGGCGAGGTGCCCAGTGGCAGCACACGCGGCCACAGAGGCGTGTAGGCGGGGTGGGATGCGCAACAGCAGCGGCGAGGCAGAGGCAGTGATGGCGGCAGGCACAGCGGGTTGGGTGTGCGAAGTGAAGCGCATAGCCATGGGCATGGTGGGGCGGGCGTGACAGGTGGGGAGCCCCGCCCACCCCACCCCACCCTGCCCCATCCACCGCAGTGGGAGAGGTGAGGGGGGAAGGGAGAGGTGGCAGTGGCGGGGAAGCCAGCTGGAAGTCTTGCAGGAATATTCCTGCAACAGGTGCCTAGTAGCAAAAAGTTGATAAATTTCAGCCCAAGGTGTCAAGGCCATGCCAGTTAAAGAATACTAATTTGCATATGTCACAAGTTCTGGTTTCTGTAGTCAATTTTAATAAAGTTCCACAAGGCCACAGAATTATGCGGCAGACAAAAACCACATCTTCGGCATCTCCAATAATATGCAGTAACAGTCATTACCCTTGGCCAGCATGAACACAGACATTTAATATGAACAGACAAGAGAAAAGGCAAGATTGTAGTCTGTGAACAACACTTAATGTCAATACATAAAATTACTTCACAGTTTGCAAGGTTTTTGATGTGAGATCTTTACAGAAATTAAATAAAGTGCAGTAAGATGATTCATACTGTTCAGCATGCTCAAAAAGAAGTGGTATGCCTCAGATATGGAATATTCAAACAAACTGGGGTGTGGAGGGATCAAAGAATATGCAGACAGGCAATATCAAAATCTGGACAGTCAATAATAACGGTCCAGTCCACTAGCTTTGTATCCTGAGGAGGAAACATTAAGTGGAAAATGCTGAGCTACTTTGCCCCATCAAGTGACAGACCCATGGCCTATGATCTCTAGGTTCTCAGACCACTGTTTTTCCTACACTGGGCTTCCACCGGAATTACTCAGGTCACCTTACTCCTCCAGCTGGAAATCTGCAATGGCTCCCAATCTCTTTAAAGAGTAAACAGCAAAGTCTTGTCCTGGCTGGGTGGTTCAGTTGGTTGGAGCGTTGTCCCATACACCAAAGGTTTGCAGGATCCATCACCAGTGGGTGCATATGGGAGAGGGCAAACAACTGCCCGATGTTTTTCTCTCTCTCACTCTTCTTCTCTCCCTCTCTCCCTTCCTTTCTCTGAAAATCAATAAAAACATTTATCGGGTAAGGATTTAAAAAAAAAAAAAAGGCAAAGTCTTTACAGAGCCCCATGAGTCTACTGCATTCCTATCTATTTTTTTAATATATATTTTTATTGATTTCAGAGATAAAGGGAGAGTGAGAGAGATAGAAACATCAGTATGAGAGAGAATCATTGACTGGTTGCTTCCTGCATGCCCCCTACTGGGGATTGAGCCAGCAACCGGGCATGTGCCCTTGACCGGAAATCAAACCTGGGACCCTTCTGTCCGCAGGCTGATGCTCTATCCACTGAGCCAAACCAGCTAGGACCATTCTTATCTATTTCCTCCCTGACCTCGTCTCCTGCCATTCCACTACCTTTTCCATTGCTCAGCCTGTCCTAGCCATGTGGACATCCATCTCCTGCTGAATGGGGCATGCTTCCATCAAGAGCCTGCGTACTTACCCCTTCCTCTGCCTGATGAGCCTCCACCCACCCACTCCCCCAGAAAAATGGCACAGCACCCTTTGTCACCTCCTTGGGATATCTCCTCAAGTGCCACATTCTCAGTGAGGCCTTCCTTACCACCCAACTTTAAATTACTACTCACCCCAAGCCCATCCCTGCTTTATCTTCTCTCTAGCACTTATAACCATTTAACATCTATACATATAAAGAAGTAATATGCTAATTGTCAGTTGTGGTGTCCCAGTAATGACCAATGTGCATATTGACAGCAGGAGGCTGTGGGCGCAGCAGGGGGCAGGAGGCAGAGCCAAGTTCCTGGGGTCTGAGGAGAGCCTGACAGGAGCCCACACTGCAAAAAAGAAGAGGAAGTGGCCACAGGGAGCTCTCCCAATCCCCCTGCACAGACACCCTACCTACCCCAGTGCCCAGTGCCTGAACACTCAGGCGGGGGGACTGAGGGGGGTACAGGGAGGCTGGCCGGGGAGAAGACCCAGCCTCAGGGGTAGCTACAACCCGTACCTCCAACTCCCGATCTCTTCCCCCACCACCCCTGCCAGAGGTGCCCACTATATCTGCCGGCGACCACCCATCAGCACCCCCGAGACACCCAGGGCCAGCAGCCCAACGCTGCGGGGCGCCCTCCACTGGGGCCAGGCATGCCTCTCCTCTACAACTCCAGACCCGGTGGAGGCAGGTTTGCGCAGCCCCCAGGGTCAGACCCTTTCTCTTCCTCTCCCCTCCCACCAGCAGCAGCGCTCTCTGCAGTGGAAGCACACTGAACTTGGCTGAGGGCAGGCTAACCGCCCTCCTGGCCGGCCTGGCTCCTCCCTGGCCCGCCACCCTCCCGCTCCAGGAGATTGGAGCCCAGCCCTGAGCAGGTACAGCAGAAAACAGCCACATAAAATTTAAAGAATGGTGCCAAGCGGGAAGGTTTGACAGTTACTCCCCTTTCGGCCTCACTGCCCCCCTTGCCAGCGCCTCCAGGGCGACCACCGCTACAGGGCTGCTGGCCGGCCGGAGCCCGCCCCCGCCAAGCTTCCCCAGCCGCAGTCCCAGGAAGCAGCCATGCCTCCTCCCCTAGTCAGCACCTGCTTCCTGCGAGGTACCCGTGGGCTTAAAAATAGCAATCCCTTCCCGTTTAGACATCACTTGGTTGATGAAACATTTCTAGGTTTGTTAGCTCGGAACCTCCTCATGACAGCCCAGTGAGGTAGGGGAGAAGAGATTACAATCCCCATGGTACATGTGTATGTATTCAGAAATGAAGCTCAAAGAGGAAAAGTGTCTAGCCCAGTCTGGGGTTCCCAAGGTGCAGCACACGCCCCATGGGGGAGGGGGGGGTGCAATTTGATTTTAAGTGGGGGCAATTAGAAAATGAGTTAACTGAATTTTTTGCATTTCTTATTATTCTAGAGGGCCTCATCTACAGCATATCCTCCAGCGTAATAAAAGGCTAATATGCAAATGACCGAACAGTAGAATGACCGGTTATTATGATGCGTGCTGACCACCAGGGGGCAGACACTCAATGCAGAAGCTGCCCCCTGGTGGTCAGTGTGCTCCCACAGGGGAGCGCGGCTCAGCCAGAGGCTGGGCTCATAGGTGGCAAGCACAGCAGCAGTGGTGGGAGCCTCTCCCGCCTCAGTGGCAATGCTAAGGATGTCCAAGTGATGGCTCAGGCCAGCGTGGGCAAACTACGGCCCACGGGCCGGATCCGGTCCATTCGGCTATTCTATCTGGCCCACAGAGCCAAAAGAGCAGAGGGTTCTCTTGCTCTCCCCTCCGCTCCTTCACCAGCAGCCCAAGAGGAGAGTGCCAGCATGGTCAGGTTGCTTTTGTTCCGGCCCTCTGGTCCAGTTTAAGAACCCATTGTGGCCCTTGAGTCAAAAAGTTTGCCCACCCCTGGCTTAGGCCCACTAAGCTGTCAGTCATCCCCCAGGGCTCCCAGACTGCAAGAGGGAACAGGCCAGGCTGAGGGACACCCCCCCACACACAAGTTCACAAATTTCGTGCACCGTGTCATTAGTATTATTATAAATTTATTTATGTATGCATTCCCCTTTCCCCACCCATAAACTCCATGAGTACAAAGATTTCAGTAGTGTGTTCACTACGGTATTCCTTGTACCTAATAAGAGTGACTACCACCTAGTCAATGTTAGTTGAGTAACTGGTTATATGGATTAGTGGATGGAGTTTAAAAGTGGCCCAAATCCAGAGAATGCAGGAGCCATGAAGTGTCCGATAGTGCCGGGCAGTCCCTGGGAAGCAGCTGTGGCCTGGGTGTCATCTACCATCACTATGTACCCACTCTAGAACTGGCATTCACTGATAGCCTGTGTGAAAGTAAACTAAGGAATTAAGTGACATAAATACTTGTCAACTCAATCCCCTTTGAGGCAGTGTGACTGGGTTGAAGAGTGACCTAGAAAGCCAATACTTTATCAGAAACAAGATGGTCTTACATGCAGATACAGAAGTCACTTCTGAATGGCTTCCCAGTGCCCTTCAGCTAGAGTAGAAGAGATGGCTTGCTTAGATTGAGCATCCAAAAAAGAGCCCAGATTTCAAAAACTCTGGCATGAACCAAACATTTGCTATTAAGCCTAAATGGCTGGCGTCATTCTAAATCTAAAACCACCAGGCTTCAATTATAACTAATGACAGATACATAAAGGTAGATATTAAGAACAGCCAAAAACAAGGCAGTAGGAACCAAGAGCAGATATTAAAACTACATAATATTTGGCTCGGCCATCCAGGAAAAAAAAAAAAATCCAGACAAACTCAAACTAACATAAACAGCCTGTGCTCATTCATGTTTAAAACCCCAGTAACGTTTGCATGCATGCTATATTTCATCCAATAGCTGAACAGCGAACATAGCCACAAAGAACTACTTGTCCAAACTTGAAAAACACAGGCTAATTCTAATTTACAAAACCAAGTATCAAGGATCACTAAATGCATTGCTAATTTCCAGTCTAATTCAGAGCTTTAGAGCCCAACACACATGAATTTAGAATCAAAATCTTCCACTCTCAGCCTTATTAGTCCCTGGGGGCGGGGGGGGGGGGGGGGGGGAGGAGGGGGGATGCTATCCAAACCAAAGTTTTTCATGATGTGTCTTACTATCTCTCCTTGGCAACATGAACACCTGTCTCATTTTAATTCATTTGCTGGAAAAGTGATTGATTTCAACAAGTTTTGAATCCTGGGGTCATTTTTAAATGGCATTAATTTAACATGAAGTCATTGCAAAAAAAGAAAAAAGTACTAGAAGACAACTATTGAAAATGATTTTAGCATTTAATGAATCGTCCTCTCCAAGATTCCAAATTTCCACAGCTAACTCTGAGATGTTCTCCGAAGTCCATGATGGCTATAGCAGGTGTTTGCTGGTCCCCCTGTAGAAAGCTCCCATGTGCTAATGGCACATTGCTGGAGAATCATCTGGGACCAGTCAAAGCCATAAGGCTATTAACTCTGACCTAGGCCAAGTCCAATAAACAAGTGTCATCGCCACAGGAAATGAGTTAAGCTGGCCTTCAAAGCCATCTAAGCAAATACTCAAAGAGTGCCTCACAAGAAGCTGCTCATGAAATCCTTCTGCTATTGACTTAGCCCAACTTAAATAAAAAATCACTAGAAATGTTCATTTCAGAAAAGAAATTTAAATGAAGTGACTTTTAGTTGGTTTTAAATGACCAACTAAAAGAGTCTCTAAGCACTGCCCTAGTCTCTCTAGCCACCACCTACATAGCAACAATTGGTGCATGATAAATATTTAAGAAACTAACATGGAATGAATCCAGCTCCACCTACATAAAATCAAGTTTCTGATCTGGAAATTCTAGACCATAGCAGTCACACATGAGAAGAGGTCACGGCCAGTTACCATGCTATATATATTCTTCTCGTGTCTGAATAACATACTCATTTCCAAATGTGGCCACCTCTGGGCTTTTGTTAATTTAAGCCTACACCTAAAACATTTTATTTCTCAGGTGAAATGAGTCTCATCTTTGAAGACTTCTCTCAAATATGACCCTCCAGAAAGCTGTTCCTACTTGTTCTTCAGATTTCATCACTTCCTACATTCAACCATCTGGGCCCTGGTTTTACTTGCCTTAGACCCTGATAGTATTTATTCTGATTTTTGTCGTCGTTTCTTGCCTTACTGCTCCATTTAACACTAAGGTTTTTGAGGGACAGAACATTAAAAGTCCTCTCTCCTGTTAGCAGTCTGTTGTATCTCCAGCAGATAGTCAGTAAAAATGGGTTGAACTGAAAGGATCTCAGTCTTTGATTTAATTCTCTCAAAATCTTCCACTAGTCTAATAGCTTAAGGACCAAACCCACTTAAAAATTAACTTAAACTGTGCATACAGCGACATCATTCTAAATTATTAACCTACCCACTCTATGTGTTTATTTTCCTACTTGGAAAACCAGGCCAGCCATAAGAACAACCTTCCCTATACAGGCGACTCTAAGAGTGATGAGGTAATTTCCTTCAAAGATGATGAGGTTTTCAGGAATCTCTGGAATGCATACATATGCATTAATGTGTCATTATTAATAGGTCCCCCCAGGTAGAAGCAACACTAGAACATTTCAGAATTTTCAAGCAATTGCACACTATATACTCAATTATCAATATAATCTCAATTTGATGGTCCCACTGCTTACAAAGGTATAAAGAATTTAGGAGACAGATTTACTAAAGATACTGAGAAATATTTCATCAAATTTGTGAAACTATTTCTATACCCAAGTTCCAAAGGTGTTATTAACTGTGTTTGTATAAGCATCCATACATATATCTGATTGAAGAAATGGATGAGAGGGTAAAGGGTAAGTTTTACCCCCATACTAGGGTTTCCAGATTTAACAAATAAAAATACAGAATACCCAGTTAAATTTTAATTGAGATTAGCAAAAATATTTTATTACGCAGACCTCATGAAATTTGGACCATAATTATACTAAGAAAGTATTCTTTGTATATGTGAAATTCAAATTTAACTATAACCTCAGTATTTTATCTGACAACCCTACTCCAAACCCAGAAATTATATTATTGAGTCTTCAAAAAAAAAAAAAAAAAACAGAGAAAAGCATATAGCAATGAATTTATCTTGTGAAGCCTTAATCTTCAGATAGAATACAGCAACTCACCACATGGGGCACAGAACACATCAGAAAGCTCGGGAAATGGTGGCAAGGAACCAGCAGAGTCAGGTGCTGTGTGCTGGATACTATGCCAAACCCTTGATGTGCATTATTTCATTTAAGTCTTACATCCACATGGGCTAGGAATTAGTAATATTACTATTACAATTATTACTATACAGGTAAGGAAAGCAAGAAACAGAGAGAACAGGCTTCCCAGTGTGATGAAGAAGAGGGAGCCGATCCCAGGCAGGTTTAACGAAAGGACTTACATGCGTGAGGGTTACCTCACTTTACAGGTGAACAAAAGCTGAATCCCAGTAATCTGCTCCAAACTCAAACAGCAGCTAATCAGAGTGGCAGAGATTAAAACCCAGGACAGTCTGACTCCAGCGTTTTAGCCCTACAATATATATCTATCCAAGTCATGCAAAATGGAAAATGTGCACGTCCCAGCTGAACCAGCTGCGGTTACCATAGTAATAAGTGAGAAAGTATTATCTTCCAAGAATGGTGCTAGAACTTAGAATTGCTTCCTAGGAGTTTTTATCAGATTCACCCAACTGAATTTTGATTCCTTATGATCAAAAGGTTTGCCTGGGTTGGATGGAGAATGTAAAGATTTGCGTTTAGGGGAAGAATTTGTTGTTACTGCCCTTTCTATACCAAAACATTTCTTTAAGCCACTTATTCAACGTCCACCAGTCTTACTGCCTTGAGGCAAATTCTTGCTTCTGCACAGGAATCCCAAACACTGGAAATAACCTAGAACATAGCCGTGAAAGCCAATTTGAAGTGGCCACTAAAGTCAGCTTCAATATCCAATTGTGTGTGGAAGGACCACAAAAGCCAAAATGTTTCCTCTTGGATCTGAAATTAAAAGCCAGGATTATTCCATGTAAAATAACAGAGTTCAGAAAATACCGAAAATTTGCAGAACTTTTACCCAGAGCAGATTTTCCTAGGCAAGGCCTCATATCCCTTATTCTGGTGCCTGTCTATGTCTGGAATAAAGACAGATGTCTTTACTCTGTGTATGGAGTGTACATGTGCGATACAATACACATACAGCACAGTGCTTATCTAACTTACCCTCAAAACCTACTTTAGGGAGCAGAAAGCCCACCTGTCAGAGTGTGAGTCAGCTGCGGCAAAGGGCAGGGCATGGCTGTGAATGGGATAGACATTTAAAATTTTGCTCATGTAACTTATAAGGAATACACAATAATCTATCACAGCCTGTTTATCTGGCTGTGTTTCCCATTAGCATATGGGCTTCCCAGGTGTGTGGTACAGAATAGGCCCCAAATATATTGTGAAAGAATGAATAAGCCCTCACCACTGCCACTGGTAAGCAGTGTATAGCCTTTTGCCCTCGTTGCTCTTGAAATCTGTGGCCAAGGTTTGTATCCTCTTGCACTTACAACCTCTCTTTGGGGATGAATAGTGCACACGTACCCTTATTTCTGACAAGGACTGTTAAGTTAGAACCATCCTAACTGGCCTCTGTGACACTAGACCTGCCACCCTCCAGTGCATTCTTCGTTTGGCACCCAGTGTTGTTCCTCCATTATCAGGCCATCTGTGTTCCCCAGTGCTCCATCCAGGCCCTCCTGTGCTCAGGCTGCACTGCCCAGTGCTCCATGCAAGCTCCCTGGTGCTCCATGCAGGCTCCCCGGTGCTCCATGCAGGCTCCCCGATGCTCCATGCAGGCTCCCCGGTGCTCCATCCATGCTCCCCGGTGCTCCATGCAGGCTCCCCGGTGCTCCATCCAGGCTCCCCCAGTGCTCCATCCGTGCTCCCTGGTGCTCCATCCAGGCTCTCCTGTGTTCAGGCTGCACTGCCCGGTGCTCCATCCGTGCTCCCTGGTGCTCCATCCAGGCTCCCCGGTGCTCCATGCAGGCTCCCCGGTGCTCCATCCAGGCTCCCCGGTGCTCCATCCAGGCTCCCCGGTGCTCCATGCAGGCTCCCCGGTGCTCCATCCAGGCTCCCCGGTGCTCCATCCAGGCTCCCCAGTGCTCCATGCAGGCTGCCCGGTGCTCCGGCCACACTCCAGGTGCTCCATCTTGGCTCCCTGATGCTTCTGCCACGCTCCAGAGCTCACAGGGTCCCATAGGCACCACAAAGCGCCGCCCTCCAGCCCATGCCTCCCGCCTGCCGAATGCCCTCAGCTTGTCTGCTTGGCAGCAAACTTCATTCAAACGTCATTTCTTCTAGATTTCACTCTTCCCTTCTCCCCTCCATCGTGTGTACCCAAAGTTTCAACTTCAGGCCTAGCATCACATTCCTGCTGCTGTGGGTACGAGAAGGCAGAGCTCCGCCTTAGGGGCGGCCGCTAGCACGAGCAGTGGCTGGCAGGCCGCAGGTTTTAAGCAATCATTTCGTAGATGCATAAATGGACTTCAGAGCATAGAAGGGAAAACTCTGTTAATCTAATCATTCCTTGATGTCATATCCACCAGAGGAATATGGCTGACCCATTCACTGAGTTCTATCTATATCTGCTAAACCTACCAGGAAAAATGACTAAAAGGAGAGACAGTAATACGTGCCAGTGCCATTGCTGCTGTTTAAGTGAGCACCTGTGACCAGAAGCTTCACAGAATATTGCCTACTTATAATCGGGCCTGTGTATCAAAATCAAAATGACTCAAAACCAAGGATAATAAGGACTTTGGAGAGAAGGCACTTCTTAGACGGCAAATAAGTTTCCCCTCCAGGCTGCATGGTGAGTGGTGGAAGCCCAGGCTCCTCCAGGGTCCACAGGGCAGAGCGTAGGCATCATCTGTCACTGTCCTGGGAGCAGCACGGCCCGTCTACACTGTCCTGGGAGAGCAGCACGGCCCGTCTACACTGTCCTGGGAAGCAGCACGGCTCCGTCTACACTGTCCTGGGAAGCAGCACGGTTCCGTCTACACTGTCCTGGGAGAGCAGCACGGTTCCGTCTACACTGTCCTGGGAAGCAGCATGGTTCCGTCTACACTGTCCTGGGAGAGCAGCATGGCCCGTCTACACTGTCCTGGGAAGCAGCACGGTTCCGTCTACACTGTCCTGGGAGAGCAGCACGGTTCCGTCTACACTGTCCTGGGAGAGCAGCATGGCCCGTCTACACTGTCCTGGGAAGCAGCACGGCCCATCTACACTGTCCTGGGAAGCAGCACAGTTCCGTCTACACTGTCCTGGGAGAGCAGCACGGTTCCATCTACACTGTCCTGGGAGAGCAGCACAGTTCCGTCTACACTGTCCTGGGAGAGCAGCACGGCCCGTCTACACTGTCCTGGGAGAGCAGCACGGCCTGTCTACACTGTCCTGGGAGAGCAGCACGGCTCCGTCTACACTGTCCTGGGAGAGCAGCACAGCCCGTCTACACTGTCCTGGGAGAGCAGCACAGTTCCGTCTACACTGTCCTGGGAGAGCAGCACGGCCTGTCTACACTGTCCTGGGAGAGCAGCACAGCACCACCTCACTACTCTGGCCTAGCCTGATCCTTCACTGTGCCTAACGGAGACCCAGTCCTGATATATGGTTAGCTCTGGTCACAGCTGGGCCTGGAACCGGGCCTCCCAGAACATCCACTGGTAACTATTAGGTCCTGCATATTGTCATTGGATGGACTAAAATGGTAAATAAAAGCATTCACGATCATCAACCTAGTGAGATTTATAGCTTATTCAAAACCTCCCTTCTGCTATTAAGTTCCTATTTTCTTATATTTAATGACATTTCCTAGATAAATATAAGAATTCATTTTAAAAAATATTTATCCCAAACAATTAAACCAATTCATAACTATTCTTTCTTTCATTCATTCAAACTTATAGAAACTAACATTCAACCCAGAACTCCATGGCAATATTTGAAATATTTTTTAGATAGCTGCACCAGTCCCAAATCTCAATTCAAAGAACTCATCAGAACATGCAATGGGCATGTGAGGTCCTACAGGGCACCTGCTCTGAGACTGAGCCCCCATAACTACACTCAGGAAACCCCTCCAGTGCTGACAGTTCTTACAGTAGGGACATTCTATTTTATGCCTCGTCCAAATCTTACCACTAAAAGGTAAACTAAATCTACTCTGTCATCAAAGACAGTGAGAAAGAACCTTACACCAAATAGTGTAGTTCATGTGATTTGGGGCTGCTCTTCTGTTTAATCTCTTTTCTCCTTAAAAATTAGCAACATTAATTAGTGGGAAAATTAACTAGGAAAAGGGACTGCTCTGAAATCTTAAATAATTTAGCACAAAAACAAGTTTTTTCAAAGAAAGTAATTGACCCCAAGTGGAAACACTTATGTATCTTTAATTTTCACTAAAGAGTTTACATTTTGACTGGGAGTAAATAGGTGATTTTTCAAATTCATGGTTTGCAAAATCCCAAGGCACCAAGTAACACTTATTTCCATAAAGTAAAAAGACACATTATTGTCTTATTCTAAACAGGATACCAGAAAACAAAACTGACACTGTGAACAAACAAATCTTAGCTAAAACTCATTGAAATAATCCAAATGGTTTCCATTCCAGGGAAAACAGTAAGTCAGCAGTTTGCATTCAGCTGCCTTTTCCAAATACACAAAATAAGCAAAAACGCCACCAGAGGAAAGTGCAGACGCTGAACCCTTTCTATTTCTGTTTCCCCGGGACTGCAATTCGATCGCTGCCGCCCGTGCATGCCCAGCCACCGCTCCGCTCACTTCCAGGTGGCCTCGGGGCCGCCCAGAAGCCCAGAGAACTCCCAGGAAAGATACAGGCGCCATCACTCAGACCACAGAGAACAACAAGAGAGTCTGGGCTCTGACTCCAACTGCCAGAGCAAGACTGGAAAGCCAACAAAATAAATGTTTGAGGGTGTCAAGCAATCCGAACTGTCATAAAGAACACTCAGATACTAAACAAGAAGACAATGGGGACAGAGCGAGGCATTCCTTAAAGAACAAAAGGCTCTGGGAAAAAAAAATAATGAATCACAACCCTTCACCTAATAGCAGCAACAGCCTGGAGTTGGCGAAAGACTGTTGAGTAAAAATATTCTATATAAGGAAACTTACTTAAGGGAAGTATTCAAAACCCTTCACCCAGGATAGAAGACAAGCGATGTGCAAAGTCAGGGCTAGGAAAGTCTGTCTGGGGTTATTGCAGGGCACATTAGAGTAACATCCTGGACATGAGATTATTATTGAAGAAGAACATTAACAGAAAAAGGAAAATAAAAACTGATGTTTTAACTTGAAGACCGAGAACTCACGTCCAAATCCCCACCCTCCTACAGACTTGAAAGGACAATAGTTAGTCCAGAAAAACAGCCAAATGAGGAAGTGGTATTCTCTTACAATTTCTGTTAATCCCCTCCAGCTGAAATTGAAGAAATACAGTGACATCAGCATTTATGTGTGATCCGGCAAGAACGGCAGAACCACAATTCAGATCATCTGAGGGGAGGATCTGGGAGGGCACCTGGCGAGCGTGTGCGAAAGTGGGAAAATGAATGCACTTTGCAGAGAATGACTTGAACAGTTTCAAACATCAACACAGCCAAGACTAACATAAAAAGTGGGAAAGAAAGCGTAAGCCTCCAAACCGAATCACGACCAGTGGACCTTCTGAAAATATTCACTGAAACCAGTGAACTGGACATTTCTGAGAACAGAAAGGAGTCTCGCCACTTACGAACCAGAAGCAAAGATCCAAAGTGACATGAAGGCCAGTCCCTCTGCAAACATCTGCTGTGCAGTGAGCTGCCAGCTGAGTTCCTGCGATTCCGCCTGCATTACCTTCCTGAAGACAGGCACAGACTCGAGTCCATGGTCTCCTTTTCCCAGAAGAGAAAACAGCTCACAGGAAAACCCACTGAAGTACCAGTATTTGAAGATGTCCCGCTTGAGTTCAGAGATGAACCAGGAATAGGTCTGAATTCCCAACATAAATGCCAACCATTAACTTTTCTTCCCGTCAGAATCAAAGGGAGAAGAAAACCACACCAAACCCGACTGACCAAACAACCCACCAGAGAGCGGACACACTCACCGGGGCCGCGGGGGCCCTCTGGCTGAACATGGAGTCCACCACCGAGCCGCCTCAGAAAGGAGAGGATTAGAGATGCCACCGCGGCTCTGCCACACGCTCCTCACACCGGGAAGGCTAGCGCCGAGATGGGCTGATAATTAATAGGCTCCTGGCAGCAGCAGCCGGCTGCTGTAACCACCAGTAATTGCTGCCTACTGAAGACGGCATGGCACCCAGCCAGGAGGAGGGCGGGCACATGACAGGAATCATAAAGGTGAAACAGACTACCTCACAGATTACCTGGCACCCATTCCAAACCACCTCCTTATCTCCAGATGCAGTTAATAATGATGGCAAATAAATTCAAAATCATAATACGAGGACTGGAGATCAATCATTCTTCTGGAAATATCACCACGGATGCAAGGAAATTCTGATGAAAACACATCTCTCCACATACCTCCAACCCCCAATGTCAAACATTCCTAACGTGGTCATGAAAATAATTATTCTTATAAGATGTATTATAAGAAAAGTAATGCCATAAGTGACAGATTTTGACTTGGACAGCCTTTGAAAATATCCAGTGTGCTGAGAAACTTTTCACAGCACACAGAAGCGGCATACGCTCTCTGTTCTGCCGCTGAAGCAATGTCCTTGTTGGTAAGTGCTCTAGAAGACAGATACTTGCACCGAAGTGGTTCGCTAGACCGGCTGAAGACAGCTGGCAGGGTAAAGGAGGGGACTCATGGTGCCTGCACTTCAAACCTCCAACCCCAAAACACAAGACTACACATCAACCTGTTAACTGCTTACCAAACACTCATCTAAACAATATTTCATCAGAGAACACCAATACCTACCCCACGCTCCCCAGCGAGAAGCAAACCACTGTACCTCTGACATCGGAGATGCCCAGAAACATGGAGAGCTGAGAGTCAGCCTTCTGCCCGGGAGACATCTATAGAGAAAAGCAGGGCAGCAGGCACATGGCTTCACAGTGACTAATACTGGCCAAACTGTTCATAAAGTCAACTCCACAGGCAAAGACTCTTCTCCTTCACTCTGAAAACCCCTGGCTCCCTGCTGGTGTTGCGAAGGATGCCGTTGGCTTGCCAAACAGAGGTTATTACAGGCTCCAGGCTTTCTGACAAGATGCAGCCCAGGAGACCCTATTGATAAAATCGCCAACGTTTCTCATGGTAAAGATACACACAAGCTAGCAAATCCAGAGCAGAAGCATTGAAAACTCAGGAGGTTTATGCTTGGTACATATGAGAATTAAGTGGGGTTTTTAAATTGTTGGTCTTTCTCCTCTCCCATTAATAAGAGTTAGAATGCTTTTACTTCATTGTGTGAATCTCTAACTCATCACTGAGGGAACCCACTAAGAATATGGCTCATCATTAAAGCCATCAACTAAGTATTTTTATAACTTCTTCCTCTCTATTATATCATTATATCCTTTTATTGAAAACCTTTAACTCGATGCTTTGCAATGACTAATGCTCTTAACACACATGTCAAGGCAGAAGCTATGTTCATTACACAACATTATGTTTCAAGACCTTTGACATTCGAAGATAAACAGTCCAAAATGGAACAGACTGGCTACAACTTCATGAAGACACACAAGAAAAGCAATTAACAAGTCAGGTTAGAGGTGAAAGAGAGAGAAGGGAGTGAAAAGCATCAAGATGTTCGGGGCTACGTGTCCAGTAGTGGACCACAAGGATGGCTTTGTAGGCAAGACTTCAAGATATCATCAACTAGGAACAAAGATCCTTAGTGAGGAATGAGGAAAATGTACAACTTACAAGACACACCTTTTAGAATGATTACCCACCATCTCATCTTTGCTGCCTTTCCTGGAGCCCTCACAGCCCATCTCCCTTCCTTCTCCAGAAACAGCTTTGAAAACAAAGGGCTGTGCAGCCAAGTGTGCTGGGAGCACCTTTAATAGATAGACCTGTTGATCTTGGATTCAGATCTCAGTAAAGACAAGAGACTTTGGGTGTGGACCCAGAGTCTCTTGTCTTTACCTCATCAGAAAACTAGTCCTCTTACTATTCCAAAATCAACATGAGTTGTCTTCCTAATCACTTCATATACTGACTCACGTAGGTACCCCAATATACACAACAGCCACCACAGCAAGTAGGTAAGAGCGTGAACTTTGAAGTCAGACAGTCCTCAGTTGAAGTCTTGGTTCCTTCCTTATTTGAGTGATTTTAGACAAGTGATTTAAGATGGCCCGGCATCAGTTTCTTCATTTATAAAATGGGATCCTACCTACCTCATATGAGTTTTAAATTACTATATAAAACATTTGAAATACTTCACACAGTACCTGGTAGATAGTAGTTACCTTAATGTTTATAACTCAACTAGATCTGAATTATTCATTTCTGCTATTTCAGCTTCTTGACTTTTCTAGCACAGGAAAAATATGGGGGGGGGGGGGGAGATTACATAGGTACTTTCCTTATCCCAGAACCAAGACAAATAGATACACACACATACAAGCAGAAACATGCATACACACATACAGACTAAATAAGCCATTCTTTTTATAATGCACAAGGATGCAGTGCAAAATTCAAATGGCAGGCTGCAGGTGCAAGGCAGAAAAAGATGCAACTTTTAGTACTTTAACTCCAGTGACATGTAACTTTTATTACTTTAACCCCAGTGAATTTCAGTTTCCTAAACATAGTCCAGATTAAAACCCTAGCACAAGACACAGCCTGTTAAAAGGGGCTTTAAAAATGGTAAATGCTGCTGTTATTATTACTGTTGTTTGTATTTCTTTCTTGTTATTAAATTGTGGGCTCTTTCTGACAATACAACTAAAAACCACTGCACCTACTGAAACAAGCTTTCTCTTCCCTCCTTCCTGAAAGAATTCCAAGCACACCCAAAAGTACTCAATTAATATTTACAATAATGACTATGCTGATAATTACAATATGCTAATTGTCAATACACTGAGAAGTCAAAATCTTCATCTTTATCTTGTAAGTTATGCGTAAGTTGAGCCTATTTTGAAAACTTCCAACAGAAGAATTTCTGCTGGCTTCTCCAGCAAGGCCCATAATCTCTCTGTCCTCTTTCCGAGGCACCATTCTTACACTCCACTCCCTAAAGAGCAGAGAAATTATAGCAAAATAAAGAGAAACTATCAGAACTGGCCCACTGAACTTTAAAGATCTGAAAGTGATGGGCTATTCTTATTAGCAAATAAACCAGTAAAAATGGAAGGCCAGGTCCCTGAAAAAGATGTACTACAGTGGCTTCATTTATATAACCCATAACAGTGCTGGGGAGACAGTGTTTTAGAATGTTTTCCCAGTCAGCATATTTTGTACTCAGAAAAGAATTGCTAGAGAAAGACAGCTAGATTAAAAAAAAAAAATTAATAGTCAAACATCATTATAGATGGATTCCCTATTTGCAAGTTCACCTGCTTGCTAAAATTTATTTGTAACCAAAATCAGAATTCACAGTATTTTTGCAGCCATCTGAAAACAGAGAGGTGAAAATGCAGTCGCCAATAAGGTCAGAGCAGGAAGGCAGACACTGCCTTCCAGTGTCAGCTCTTTCGTAGTAGTAAACCAGTGTGCTGGTGGCGGGACTTCACTGCCTACAGGACCGACCTCAGCACAGGAAGCCCTGCTGTGCCTTGTGGAGAGCGTGCAGGTATCAAAAAGGACTGACAGTGCTGCTGGCCGGGGATTCATTGTTAGCAAACCTATAATATATACACTAAGTAAAATGTCTTTTAAACAGAAACACACATAAGATAGGTTATATAGCAACCAGCTGACAAAAATGTGACCACAGGCTCATAGGAGCCTAACCTTGTTTCCCCTAGGGGCTACAGTTCAGTAATCCCTAATTAAATGTCCATGTGACTTCATAAAACATAACTACCACAAATAATGAAAATAAGTATATTTTTTATTTAATCTCTTAGGACCAATAGTAGCAACAATAGGCATTGCCCTACTGACTTAATGGATTGAGTTTACATACACCAGGAATGTTACCATTATCCTCCAAAACCATCACAGCTATTCCAAGAAGGAAATACTATTACCCTCATAGTTTAGGTAAGAAAACTGAGGTTCACAAAACCTTAACAAGGGTCCATCACTAACAAGAAGAAAAGTTGAGGTAGAGTTTAACAGAATTCCCCAAAGTTACTGATCCCTTCTAACACACCAGAAACAACACTCCATCCATGCTGCTCATTCTTTCTTCAAAAAACGTTTCTTGGACACTCACTATCCTGTATGCTGGAGATGCCCAGTGAGCTAACATGGTCCCTGTTCCTGTGAGCCCGCCTTCAAGTGAGGACCGAGAGACAATGAAATAAGTCTCCTACTAGCCTATCTACAGGAGGAAGATGCTTGATTTCTTAAAGTACACATTGGTTTTTAAATAAGGGCTTCAAACTAAATGATAACTGAAAGTTGTCATTAGTGAATATAACTTAAAAATATATTTCTCACTTATATATGATCTCTTACATTAAATATGATCACTTATATGTGGAATCTAAAATGAAAAAAAAAAAAGCTCATCGATATGGAGAACAGATTGGTGGGTGATGGGTTGGTAGCATGAGTGAAGGGATAAAAAGGTACAATTTCCAGTGATAAAATAAATAAGTCCTGAGGATGCAAGCACAGCATGAGGACTGTAGTTAATACTCTACTGCATATTTGAAAGTTGCTGAGAGTAAATCTTAAAAGTTCTCATCACAAGAAAAAATAAATTCTGTAACTATGTACAGTGATGGATGTAAACTAGACAGCATGATGATCATTTTATAACATCGAATCCTTATGTGGTATACCTGAAACTAACATAATTTTATATGTTGATTTTACCTCAATAAAAAACCTATATTGATTACCTATATTTGACTTGGTAATATGTTGCGTGTATTGGTTTAAATAATGTACCACTCCCAATCCTATATAATAAAAGCCTAATGTGCTAAGTGTTCGGTTGTCCAGTAGGCCATTCAACCAATTAAACCATAATATGCTAATGATATGCTAAGGCTGTTCAACCACTCGCTATGATGTGCACTGACCACCAGGGGTCAGACAGTCGACGGGCCAGCCAGTCACTATGACATGCTAAAGCTGTGACTAGTAGGTTAGCTTGCTGCTGGGGTCTGGCCAATTGTGACTGAGCGAAATGGGCCAGACATGCCCTGGAGCCCACCAGGGTTCCTCCCCAGCTGACCAACCTCCTGTGTTCCTCCTCAGCCCCAACCATGCACCAGTGGGGTCCCTCAGCCTGGCCTACACCCTCTCACAAGCTGGGCTGAGGGACCCCGCCCCTCAAGTGCACAAATTTCATACACCAGGCCTCTAGTAAATAAATACATACTATTTATTTTGCAATGTAAGTAATATGAACACCAGGGGGCGCTTTCCCTCCCCCAGAAGAGAGGTCTGGCTCATGCTGAGCTGCTCAGACTTCATGTAGGCTCCATAGTTGCCCCTTTACCAACAGGGACAGTGGAGTAGTGCTGACCCTTTTTGTTCGCATTACTTTCTGACTCCATAGTAGGTTCAACAGATATATTCTGAATATTATTTTACCTCATGGGCAAAAATAATTTGCCCAAGGATCTTGCAAATAATTCCCAAACCATGACACTAAGAAAGTAGGAGTCAGATCTCTTAATATCCACCTATTCAGATGCCCAAGAAATACATCTGTTCTGAAAACTTCCAAAACTGTCTTGTCCATTTCCTCTTCCCCTAGTTACGGGTGTCTTAACTCCCAACTCCAGCCTACACAAATGATTCATCCTGTCCTCTCACTGATGTGCAGTCAGAAGCCCATCAGACGGCCCATTACAGACCATCGCTCATTCTCTCCTACGCTCATTTACTCTCCAAGTATATTGGTTCTCACTGTAAGGCACCTAATTTGATGTATCTTTTGATTGTGTGTGTGTATGTTTCCATCACATGTAAAGAAGAAAACATCATTTTCCCTGTTTTTTTACAAAACTCCAGGATAGGAACTGTGCAACAGAGTCTAGTTTTGGTTAGTGTGACAATACAAGAGAATGGCAACAAGTGCTCTGAAAACCACTCTGTGCTTGTATAAAGTACTTATGGATTCTGGCGGATGTATCCCATTGACTAGTAATCAAATTTGCTCCCATCCCTCTGCACACAGCAGCTGACAGTTGGGATATATGTAGCACATTTGAAAACATGCTACATATATCCCAAACACTGGAGAACAGACTCTATGCCTGGGTGTTTTTCAGCTATAGAGAATCAAATTATTACCTACTAACTTAATAGAGACACAATGGTAGAGTCAACAGTACGTGCACAGATTAACCACTCTGACTCTCATGTAAACCCCTTCATTCTAGTGGCCCTGCACCCGAAGAGGGCGGTCAGGCGGCACAGCGGGAGCGGCAGCCACCAGGCAGCACTGGGCTCCTGCACAGGCAGTGCTCGCTGACCTCACTGTACCCTCCCAGCAATCTGTGAGGCAGGTGCCCTAGGCATCCATGCACCAGGACCAGGCTGTATCTGATGGGTGGGTGGGTGTGTGTGTGTGTGTGTGTGTGTGTGTGTGTGTGTGAATCGTCTGGGCACTCTCCTCCTGAGAAAGAGGGTGATCACTCAGGCGAATCCCCTGGTGCTTGCTGGTGACCTGGTTAATCACAGATTTGGGGAAGAAACTTGTAACAGTCAAAAAAAGCAAGTATTGCTGTGATGACCACTTCACAATTGTGCACAGATAACAAATGATACACCTGAAATATATACAATTTATATTTGACAATTATACTTCAACAAAGTTGGAGGAAAAAAAAGCAAGCTAATGTATTAGTGTGGATTCAAACTTAGGTTCCAGTCTTTTAAAAAGCTATAATGGGAGGGAAAACCTTTAGAAAAATGAAAGTTGTAAGGATTTTAAGATTCGATAATACAGGTATTATGACTTTTACTAGGTAAAGTTAACTATAGACTGCCGTGCTAAATGTCAAAAGCTAAGGCGGAAGTCACTGCAGGCCAGCTGACACACACAGTTAGGAATGACGGAGGCCTGCATGGAGGCGGCAGAGCTCAGCTGCTCCAGCATGCAGTATTGTGAAATCCAGCTACGCATCATGTTATTTCTTCCTCCGCCTCGCTGCAGTCTATAATTATGATGAAAGAAAGCATGTGATAGGGATGAAGACTGTTCTGGCAACAAAAGTCAGGCCTTACCTGTAACAGCACGTGCCAACTTAGAGCCTTCCTGCAAGCGTCCTACAGGTCAGCACTACTTGACCTGCATCACTCCCAAGGATCCTGAGGCTGCCTGTGGCCGGGATCACTCTGTCCCCACACCCACTTCTCTTCTATGGAACCTCTTCTTTTCCTGCTGGCTGCCTTTGTGCTGTTTCTCTTTATCCAAGTGTCTAAAAGTAAAAATGCATTTCAAGTCAACAGCCTTGCTGATGTCATGGATACAAAGGGAGCCGCGGAGCGGGAAGCAGTGTCAGAGCGCTGACCAAGGCCAGGCCTCGGCTGAGCACCCTACCGACTCGCTGCTTTTAATCGGCACAGCTCCCCCTGACTTAAATCACACTGTTATCCACAAGCCCCGCTCAGTCTTATGTTGAAACAGAGGATATAAAATAATTTGCCCAATGATAAAAGAACATGTAGGTAGACAGACTGAAATTTAAGTTAAAAACCCTTCTTACTCAAAAAGTTAAACCCAGAACTTTACGCTGATTGCAACTGGTTATGCCTCTTAACCAGTTTATAATAAGAGCAATTCTTTGTCAAAAAAGCATCAGGGCTTTTTCTCTGGAGAAGGTCAGATGCAAAAAACACACGCTTGGGTTCTCAGCCTCAGTGGATTAATCACAGGGGGGTGAACCTCCTGGCGAGGAACAAGCCCAGAGGGTTTCCACGGGCTCCTCGGTGGGGCACCCACTGCCGTGCCCTTCCCCCCGCAGCAGAGAGCAGCCGGGGAAGAATCGGGAGGATGACTGTCCCGTCAGCTCAGCCTGCGTCTGACAAAACAGATGCTGGCTGGTCAGTCATTCCACTCCTCTGTTTTGGAAGCTCCCACACTCTACAAACTGTCTGGAATTCATTAAGACAGGAAAACAGGCTGACAGTCATATTTCAAGTTTTATTCGGCAGAAGTTTTGAGAAAAACAAATTCGGTCATGTGGGCATGCTCACAATCACGATCACCCTGTTTCTCAACCAAGTCTCTCTCAGTCAAGTGACTACAGTGTGCTTACATTTCACAAGTGTGAGTCCAGATCGAACTACAAACCTCTTGTGAGATCTGGGCTGGCTCTTTATGGTAACAAAGCTGGGAAATTCCAAATCACTCAGCGATCACATCTGGGAGACCAGGAACCAGCCTGGTTTCACCAGTGTCGACTGAGGGCTGACTTTCTAGAAAGGATTTTCCTTTTTCTTTTTTAATCAGTTAGGAATTACTGTCAATGATTACCTCTGGCTTGACCATGATCAGCAACACCCCATTTTTTTTTTTTAATATATTTTATTGGTTTTTTACAGAGAGGAAGAGAGAGGGATAGAGAGTCAGAAACATCGATGAGAGAGAATCATCAATCAGTTGCCTCTTGCACACTCCCTACTGGGGATGTGCCCGCAACCAAGGTACATGCCCTTGACCGGAATCGAACCCGGGACCCTTCAGGCCCCAGGCCGACGCTCTATCCACTGAGCCAAACTGGTTTCGGCAGCAACACCCCATTTTTTACTAAATGTATTGTAATCCAGAAACTGTTTCACTCTAGCACAGTACTACGAGGATAATTCAATCCGGGGACATGGGGCTTATGGTAAAAGCATTAGGGCAGCGGTCCTCAAGCTTGTGGACATCACCATCTGCTGGGGTGTTTAGAACACAGTCTGCCAGAGCACACCTCCAACAGTTTCTGATTCCAGGTGCCTCGCTGTAGGGTCTGAGAATTACATTCGAACAAGTGGCTGAGTGATGCTGACACTGCGGTCTGAGGGCCACTTTGAAAACCAATGCACTAAGATGGTGGTGGTGATAGTGGATGGGAAGCAGGGTGGTGATTTTAATCACCAAACTTGGAATCGAAGGCATTGCATAGAGCTGGGATTCAGACAATATAAAAGCTTAGGCAGTCTCCATTCAGGTGTCAGAAAATCCAAATTCACCACGTTTACTCAGAAAAGGAACTTATTGGTAAAATCCAAGGACAGACACAAATTCACCCAGGGGGGAAAACTGCTTCTAGGACCATGGCAACGGTGTCTGCTGTCAACCAAAAATGTATTCTCTCTTCTTGAGGAGAGGTGCTGCTGCCCAACTGGGGTCTCAGTTTCTCCCCCCACATCCAGATAAGGACACGAGATTGGTCTTCACCAACAGAAGTAGCACAGAAGGGATGCCAGTTACTTCTGGACCTCAGTTTATACCTTCTACTCATCTTTCTCTTTCCACCACCGGTCACAAAGGGCCCCTGAGATCTAGGCAATGACAGAACCAGAAGGTGGAAGGAGCCTGTGTTCTGGATTTGGCATATGGAAAGCTTCCTGCCAACCAGGAACTATTTATTACAGATATGACGATTGCATGCCACTTTGTTACAGAAAATAACATTAACCTAATATAAAGACTTAGTTTTTCATTGTCTCCAAGGTATGGTAGCAGTTTATTCTCAAGCTTCCCAAGTTCAAGATCAATGGAAATAAAGGGAGCATCTCTTCCTGTTAGCACCTGAGCAAAACCCTGAGATTCATTTACATGAGCCAGCATGTACCTAACTGAACCAATTCCCTGCAAGGAAGAAATGTGGCTGGGCCTGTGTCACATTCTCCACCCCTAAAGCACATGAGCTGAGCAGGTAGGAAGGGGGTAGTATAAGGTTTGGAAAGGAGACTGTGTAGGCAAAGTAAAAATGTCCACTAGAGGTAAGGGAAGTTGGCTTCCAGCAAGGACTGGTTAGAAAGATGCCAAGTACATGAACCCAGATGAAAAAGAGGAGTACACCAGGCCAGCAAGGTGAAAGAGGGTATAACTGACTCCAAAAGTGAATCCCCAATTCATTGTCCTTGCCATGCAGGCCCCAGCTAAATTTTAGTGACTGTAATGTATGACCAAAGAAGGTCCATCAAACCCTCTCATTCATCTCTGCACCAACAAAGATTTAAACCTTCCGTATATAATCATTAGAATCACATTCCAGGATCGCATTCCAGGAATCCCATCATTTAGCACTTACATATCTAACATTTATCTAGTTAAAACATTATTAATGTTTATCTACCCAAAGACCAGTGGTCAAATGACCATCTAAATGATACAAGATGTGGTGGTTCCAAAAAGTCTACACAGCCATTGCCCAATACACACTGGCCAGTGCCCGTCTCTCCTGAGCCTCTCTCCATGCACACCTCCCTGCAGCAGTGGACAAACTTTTATTTGCACTATAACAAGGAATCATGCCCATTGCTTATGTTTATATAAGCTACTGTAAACTCTTCCTTTAAAAATAAAGAGAATATTTTCAATAATGCAGAGTTGGTGCCATTCTCTTCTCGTTGCAGTAAATGACCCTAAACAGCCAATACTATGCGAATGTTTATTCATCCTCATTCTTTGCCAAAAGCATTGTAAGTTCACTGCAAAGAATTCCATTGGCTGAGGTGCCAATGTTCTAAATTTAGATGATGCTGTTATGTAGGTTCAGTAATACAACAGAGCTGAAAACCTTCAAAAACTGTAGCCAGTCCTTTTGATGGAGAGAGGGCTGCTACAATATCTGTGTGTCTGTCTCCAGCTGTGAGGGCTGCTGGTAGACTTCTTTAGGACGGTGCCAGGTTCCAAGTTAAATAGAAAAACCATCTTCAAGATTTTTATATGCTTCTCCTTTCACCACGTTTCAAATTTCCAGTTTCAAAAATAAAAGGTATATTGGGAAAAACATGCTTTTTAGAACCAGTTAGTATTTGGGAGCATATTACAGTAAAGGTACCAAAGACAAGATAGCATTCCTATTTGTTATTTCATAATCCCACATATGATCTCTGCCATCAGGCTAAATGGCTCTTTTCTGCCTCAAATCCTCTTCCCATGGAAGCCAGTTAAGAGTGACTCAGCAACTTATCCCACTTTGGGGAAGGGGTGGAGTGGGAGGGCAAAGGCCACAGATGCTTCCTCAAAAATTGCTCAATAACCCACAATTTTCTTCTAGCCTAGGATTCTACCCTTGCCCTCCCTAGACCTGTAACTCACTAGATTTGAATTTTAAATATTTGCTCCCACACAACCCAGGACTTTTCCCTTTGAAAGCTACCACTCCGTGAGTACTTCAACTAAAGAACCCAGCTACTGAAATTAAAATGCTTTGAAGAGTTTTTGTAATGACTGAACTGAAGCACACCATTGCCCATGGGTCTCCAGGCTGATAAAAGCTTGGAGCGGCGTGTGGGCGAGGCTTCTTCCTTTTCTGCACCAACGCTGACATCTTCACAGCAGCGCACGCAGGAGGGTGATACAGGGCCGACGCATAGGACTGGAATTCAGGAGTTCTAAGGAGTTATTTATTTGTGATGTGTGTATATATTTAGTGAATCAATCTTAGGCTTTACTTTTTTTAATTTAAGTATATTTTATTGATTTTTTTACAAAGAAGGGAGAGGGATAGAGTTAGAAAAACCAATGAGAAACATCGATCAGTTGCCTCCTACACACCCTCTACTAAGGATGTGCCCGCAACCAAGGTACATTCCCTTGACTGGAATTGAACCTGACACCCTTGAGTCTGCAGGCTGATGCTCTATCCACTGAGCCAAACTAGTTAGAACTCAGGCTTTACTTTTTAATCCTAGGTTACTTGGACCTCTTCCTTATACCAAAAAGTGATTCAAAACTCAGCCAAAAACCATTCCTAAGCCAAACATAAGGGAATCATGGTCAGACATGAATGATCTCAATCAACCAACAGTGAGATGAGAGCTAGGCAACAACTCACGTAAGATGATCCTAGAAGAAAGGATAATAAAATAACAAGACCCATCTGCATTTTTAATCCAGACAAGCATAAATCTCTGAGTCACTCAGCATTAGGAAAACACTTGAGACTAAGTTATAAACACTTACAGGGAAGATTAATGTCTGTATTTCTTCTCCACTACTCAGATACAGTTGACAATGTGGGCGTTACAATTGTCAGCCCCAACCATGGACTGAAAATAGTGTTGCCTTTACCCAGTTCTAACTGTCTTCAAGTTAACTGCTTTACATGCCTTACCTTTTATCTTCATAGCAGCCTTGCAAGGGAGTACCGCCCCATTTTACAAAAGGGGGAACTGGAGTTGAGAGGTTGGGTAACTCATCCAGTCCCATAGCTGGTGAGTGCTAGTGTCAAGATTTGCACATTATTTTAGACATTCAGGTCTTGCCTCCAAATCCCTTTCTCCATGAATGAGCTCATTCCTAATGACCCAATCTAATAAAGCCCCCTTCTTTGCCAGCCACACTCTATTACTAACATTCCATTTAATTTTCATAGTACCAAAACTTATCTGACTCAGCTTTAGCTAGTGTGGCTCAGTTGGTTCGGTGTCTTCCTGTGCACTGAAGAGTTGCTCGTTCAATTCCTGGTCAGGGCACATGCCTGGGCTGTGGGCTTAATCCCCAGTAGGAAATAGGACATGTAGGAGGCAGCCAATGGATGTTTCCCTCTTATTGATGTTTCTCTCTCTAAAAAATAAATAAATAAACAAATAAATAAAAATTTTAAAATCTCTTTTACAAAGTTATCTCACTCATCTCTGGTTAATTATTAAATGCATCTCCACCCCCAAGATGGAAGCAGGATGCACAGGACGCTCACCTGTCCCCTTCTACCTATGATCCTCATGGCCAGCAAAGGCTGACAGCTAGAGGCACTTAAACGTGTGGTAAGGAGCGCTCAGGGGGGAGGGAAGGAAAGTAGAGGAATGAACAAACAGGTCCTGCTGACACCCAAGTCCTGCCTCTGCTTCACCTGATTGAGCGAGGATTTAAGCACCCTCGGGAGGTCAACAGAATCCTCATGACTTCAAGGTTCCATGTCCTTCCCTGGGGATCTTTCTCTCACCACGGTCTCCTATCTCAGAACTTACAGCCCGCGCCTGCCCCGGCTCAATACCAGCCAGTGAGCGACCCTCTGCAAGGTGCCCAGCAGTGCCTAGCGCAGTGCCCACCATGCAACAAGCGCAGAAATGCTGCCACAGAAGAGAAGAGCCTCAATCTCAGGACAGCTGTCTTGTGTGGACATTCCAAGGTGTCTTCTTCATTCCTCAGGGCAGTGAGAGGCTACAGAGGGAAGAGGTATTGAAGAAATGGGGAAGCCATGTTTCAGACCCACCCCAGAGACACGGGAGCTGGTCCTCCTCCCCAAATCCTCAGGAACAGAGAGTGGGTGTGGGGCCTTCCTCAGCCCTGCCAACGGTACAGCCAGGCCGTTCTGGCCCTGAGTACACACTTCCATGTGCACAAAAGCCTCCTACGAACTGCATGCCTGCCCTCACAGTGCCAGAGGCATGTGGGTGACCATGCTCTCTGCCCTCACAGTGTCAGAGGCGTGTGGGTGACCATGCTCTCTGCCCTCACAGTGTCAGAGGCGTGTGGGTGACCGTCCTCCCTATCCTCACAGTGTCAGAGGCGTGTGGGTGACCGTCCTCCCTGCCCTCACAGTGTCAGAGGCGTGTGGGTGACCGTCCTCCCTGCCCTCACAGTGTCAGAGGCGTGTGGGTGACCGTCCTCCCTATCCTCACAGTGTCAGAGGCGTGTGGGTGACCGTCCTCTCTGTCCTCACAGTGTCAGAGGCGTGTGGGTGACCGTCCTCTCTGCCCTCACAGTGTCAGAGGCGTGTGGGTGACCATCCTCCCTGTCCTCACAGTGTCAGAGGCGTGTGGGTGACTGTCCTCTCTGCCCTCACAGTGTCAGAGGCGTGTGGGTGACCATCCTCCCTGTCCTCACAGTGTCAGAGGCGTGTGGGTGACCGTCCTCTCTGCCCTCACAGTGTCAGAGGCGTGTGGGTGACCATCCTCCCTGTCCTCACAGTGTCAGAGGCGTGTGGGTGACCGTCCTCTCTGTCCTCACAGTGTCAGAGGCGTGTGGGTGACCATCCTCCCTGTCCTCACAGTGTCAGAGGCGTGTGGGTGACCGTCCTCTCTGTCCTCACAGTGTCAGAGGCGTGTGGGTGATCGTCCTCTCTGCCCTCACAGTGTCAGAGGCGTGTGGGTGACTGTCCTCTCTGACCTCACAGTGTCAGTGGGTGACCATCCTCACTGTCCTCACTGCCTTTGACCCATCTTCTGGATTATTTTCCCAAAATAATACATACTTGGAGTTAAGTCAAACACATTTTTGTAATTTACTTCGACGAATCAAACCTAACAGCATAATATATTTTATACTTAAACCACATGCACACAAAACAAATGAAATTCTTGCTTACTCTCCCTGAAAAATGACCCCAAATATTTTAACTAAGGATTTGTTCCCTATTATTTATCCTAATACTGCTAGTTCTGAAACAAAGCAGTTAGAGAGAGAAATTTAGTAACTTTGATTTGTCCCAAGATACTTTTTTTTTACACTGAGGTTCTATTCCTGACAGTAAGCACGTGACTGTTCTAAAAAAAGGATATTTTCCACTGCTTGCACAACTGGAGCAGATATAAACATCAGCCTGTGCAAATTGCACTGCAGAACTTAACGGGAATAACACACACACATACATACACACTCTCATCTTTCCTATAAATAGCAGTACTTGGGAAAAGGAAATCTGCAAACACTCAAAACCACACTTAGAACCCCACTTTAATCAAGCTTCCCAACTAATTACCCACACAAGTCATCTGCAAAGCAAGACTGAACATCTGCCAGGTAAGGGGCTTCAATTTTGTCTATTTTGCTTCAGATACCGCTCACATATTGCTCTGCAGAGGGAAACTGTGATCGAGACAAAACAGAAAAGAAGGGATTGTCATCACCTTCTAACCTGCGCTGAGCACTCTGCAAAGCGCTTTTACACATCTTATCACAATTTTAAAACGTTTACAACTCTCAGAGGACAGATCTAAGGATCCTATCTTCCGGTAAAGAAACTGAAACTCCACGAGTTAAGAACCTTGGACACAGACGTTGCAGTGAAGTGGCGAGGCCAAGGGCACAAGCCTCAGCCAATTCCCTCTGAACCTGTCCGCGTGCTTCCCATCCAGTCTCTCGGCCACCAGGTGCCCATGGACCACGAGGAAGAGCTGGGACTCTGGTTGGAAGTTTAAAGGGTAACCAAATACCCTAAAAGTCTATTTTAAGAGTATGCCTTCCAAGGCATCTAACATTTTATTTAATGTGGTAGAGAAATGTGTTTGAGCATGCTTGACCTTCAGGGCCATCTCAAATACCCCTATTAACAAAACTGCCCCCCAATTTCTGTTCCTCTATTAAATAAATACACAATGCTGATGGCCACCCGGTGGAGATGACACTCTTGCTAGTATGCTGAGCTGAATCCATACCTTTTCTCCTGACCCACAAGGTGAATTTTGGAGAAGGCACGGCATGACGCACCTTTCCCACAGTCACGCACAGAGCCCTTGATATGAAACAGAGAGTCATGGACAAGAGCCTGGGCTAGAGCCAGGTGGCCTCTCACTGAAGCAGGTCCATCTATTTGCTATGCCTCAGTTTCCTTCTTTGTAAAATGAGAGTGACAAAAATATACATGTCCAAGGTTGAAGTGAAGATTATCTGAGTTAATATAAGTAAAATATTCAGAATCATTCCTGGCAAGCACTATATAAGCATTACTTGTTTTTAAAATTATAATTAAAATGTCATTAGTTTTTATTTCTTACTATTACCTCATGCAAATTTTGCAAGATTAAGTAATACATAAAAGCACTTGGAGCAGGGGCTGGTATATGCTCAATAAATGTTACTTACCATTATTGGTATTGATTTGCACTAGGTATCCATTGAATATGAATTTTTATGTATGTGCTGATGCCACAACAGCTTTTCTTAAATCAACTTAAAGAAACCATTGCAGATTGGAATAAAGATATAAAATTAAAAAATTTGTCTGAACACCTCATTAGGATGAAAGCAAATAAGAATTTACTAAAATTGGAATAGTTTTATTGTATAACACTGGCTTTAGAGAAAAAAGCCAAAGTCAACAAATGCAAACACTTTCTGGAATGTCAGGTCTCACAGCTAAGGAATAAAATAACAAGAACAAGAATACATCTGCCAACTGAGCACTTCCTAGGTACCAGCCTCCATGCTAATACTTTTCCTCATTTAATGTTCTTAAGACTGAGGAGGCAACTTAAGTCAGAAGTTAGCGAGCCTGCCAAAGATCATTCAGCCATTAGGGACAGAGAGCGATGCAGACAATGCTGGTAACCTCATGCTAGTGGGTCCCTACAGACCAGACCACAAAAATCAAGGAAACTTTCAGAAACCAATAAAATATTGACATTTTTGTTTTTCTAAGAATGGCTATCTATAATAATAAAAGTGTAATATGCTAATTAAGCCAGAAGATCTTCCAGAATGAAGCCGCGGCTGCAAGGAAAACCCAGGTTCCAGGTGCCAGAGGGAAGCCAGTGCCATCAGCCAGGGGAAGGAAGGCCTGCTCTTGCATGAATTTCATGCATCTGGCCTCTACTCATTTCATTAAATAAAGAGCATTTTTAATAGGAAGACAGGAGGGAATACTTGACAATTAGTCCATGAAGTGGCAGTGGCCTTATACCAAGAATGTTCACGTGACTGCGGGTGATGCTGCACCACCAACCTGTGAAAACTTCACACACCTATGAGCCAGCATTTAGGAACCAGATTATATCCTGTCCCACCATTAAAAACCCATTTCTAATTTGTAGGAAGTTATCTGAAACATCACTAAAAATTTGAGAAAACAACTGAAATTAGATTAGGTCCATTTTGGAGTCTGCGCAAGAAAAACTACATTATCCACTACAAGCCCACAGAACTGCGTGAACCAAACTGAGGAAACGTGAGCCCGAAGATGCTACAGATTTTGAAATGTTTTCTTCGGGTCCCAAACACGGACAGTTTCCGGGTTCCTCGGAGCTCATTCAGTAGCCTGGCTGACTGGTGGCGTGTGAATTCTAGGTTCACCCATGACACTGGCACTGTTCCTCTGCCACCACCATTCAGAGCACATCCCACAACACACAGGTTTCAAAACCAGTTGGCGGAACCAAACTGCACATCAGGCTTCGTTAGAGCCCCTGCTCTGCCCCGGCATGTGGCTTCCTGCGCACAGCTGGGCCGGGGAGTAGAACCAAAATGCAGTTGCCACCATCGACACCCCCAGCTTCTCAGCCCTACAGGCAGGCAGTCTGGGCTAAGAAGACACGTGTTCGTCTTGACACCCTTGCCAAATGCCCCTTCGGAGAGGCCCTGGCGGCATCTGTTTAGAAAGGAATGCGATGTTGAATGCTAAAACAAAACCAAACATTCATTGTGCCAGGCTTTGTTCTAGGCCAGTAGTTCCACATCAGGTGTGACTCTGCCCCTCACGGACACTTGGCAATGTCTGGCGACGTTTCCGGTTGGCACAAGCGGGGAAGGGGGTCATCTGGCCTCTAGTGGCAGAGGCGGGACACGCTGCTAACCGTCAGGCAATGCTCAGGCACCCTGCCCCCACAGCCAGGAACCACCCAGTTCAAAATGTCAATGGTGCAAGGTTGAGAAACTCAGTCCTTGACTCTGGGGCATGACAGTAAACAAGGAAGAGACAGAAATCCCTGCTCCCTTGGAGCCTGCAGTCTAGTGTGGAAAAACATAAACACATCATATCAGAAAATTACAAATATGTTATAAATACCATGGAAAAACAGAGCAGTGCAAGGAAAATGGGAGTTTACAAGATTAGCAATTATAAATAGTGTGGTCAAGGTAGCCTTGATGAATGACATTTAAAGGGAGACTTGGAGCCCTGGCTGGTATGCTCAGTGGTTACATCAGCCCTGGGCAAACTAAGGCCCTCGGGCTGGATCCGGCCCGTTCGGCTGTTCTATCCGGCCCGCGGAGCCGAAAGAGCGGAGGGTTCTCTTGCTCTCCCCTCCGCTCCTTCACCAGCAGCCCAAGATGAGAGTGCCAGCATGGTCAGGTTGCTTTTGTTCCGGCCCTCCGGTCCAGTTTAAGAACCCATGTGACCCTGGAGTCAAAAAGTCTGCCCACCCCTGGGTTGGATCATCGGACCATACACCAAAGAGTCGTGGGTTGATTTCCAGTCAAGGGCATGTATCTGGGTTGCGGGTTCACTGCCCATCCTGGGTCAGAGTGCCTGTAGAAGGCAACCAGTCCAGTCAGTGTGGCTCTCTCACATCCACATTGCTCCTCTCTCTCCCACTTCCTCTCTCCTTCCCACTCTCCCTGAAAAAACAATGGAGCCAGGCGAGCCTAGCTCAGTGGTTGAGCGTCAACCTATGAACCAGGAGGTCATGGTTTGATTCCTGGTCAAGGCACATGTCTGGGTTGCAGGCTCCATCCTCATGTGGCGTGTGTATGAGGCAGCCAATGGATGATTGATTATCTCTCATCATTGATATTTCTATCTCTCTCTTCCTCTATAGATCAATGAAAATATATAAAAAATAGAAAATAAAGAAAGCAATGGAAAAATATCGTCAGGTGAGGAGTAACAACAACAAATAAATTAACTAATTAATTAATTTAAAAGGGAGAGGGAGCCCCATGGCTTTCTGGGCAAAGGGCAGTCCAGGCCACGGGATCCGCAGGAACCACATAAAGGGCCCGGAGGAGGAGGGGTCTTTTCCAGCCTGGCTGGAGCAGAGGAGCCTGGAGGGGCAGCAGGAGACAGGGCAGAGCTGACAGCAGCCTGACCATGCAGGCACCTGGCTCTGGAGTTTTAGTGAAACTAGGAGCCACTGGAGGTTTTGTGGGTAGGGAATGACATGATGTGACAGTTTTAACATAGGGTTTCTCAGCCTCAGTGGTGACAATCTGGGGCCAAATAACTGCTCCTTTGTGCCCTGCAGAACGGAGACAGGCTGCTCAGCAGAGGCCAGCGGCAATGCCCTCTGCTGTGATGAGCAGAAATGTCTCCAGTCATTGCTAAACCACTGGGAGGCAAAATCACCCCTCGGCTGGGAATCAGTTTTAACAGGAGCATCACAGCTGCTGGGTGGAACCCCATGAAAGTGGGTACGGGTAGAAGGCAGACCAGGTAAGAGACGACAGCAATAACCCCGGGGGAGGGCAGCCGGCGGCTTAAACCCAAGTGGTAGCAGAGGAATTGGAGGGAAGTAGACAGATTCTGGACGTATTTTCAACCCTAACACACACTCCTGAGAGGTGAGAGACAAAAAGCTACAGCAGTCCTAACCTTTCACTTCAACTTTTCCCAATCCACGCTTAAAGGGAGGGAGGTGCCCGTGGAAGCCGTCAAAGAGCCATGAGGAGGCCCCGCACGATGCGTGGTCCCTTTAAAGACACACAACAGACGTTGATGACAATCCCGCAGACAACGAGGAAAAACAGTATGGGGAAATTCTGCCAGCCTCATATGTGTATTAACAGATTTTATTTAACTGCTTTCTTTCAAAGAGCATGTGTCTGCTCCACACAGTTTGACAACTTTTTAAATGTAGCCTTGCTCTCCACCCAGGTGCTGTCCCCCAGCTGCTCCCAGCTTTGGTGTGAAGCCATTTCTTCCCGTCCCTCGCAGCCCTGGCCAGGCCGCTGGCTCCCCAGCGCGTCCCTTCACCTGGCAGGCCACTGCCTGCGACTCTGAGCGAGACCAGGCCCGGATCCTTCCTTCAGCATGAGCTCCATGGCACTCATTTGGGTTTTTCCAGATGGTGTTTTCTTCACTCTCTCAAACTCCTTTAATTATGTATCAGCTACCATCAAGAATGTTCCAAACAGTCCGGTTAATTCATTTCTTTCAGGACCCCCCCCCCCACACACACACATACACACACACACACACACACACACACACGCGCGCGCGCACACACACACACACACACACACGCGCACACACACACACACACACACACACACACACGCCGTGGGAGCATTTGCTGCTGCTCCGCACAACACCGGTCCCTTCGGGGAGCGCACATACAGCCCCATGAGCATAACCAACAAGACCCTTGGCACAATATTACCCCCACTCCCAACCCCCAACACACACAACCTATCTCACGCACAAGACAGCCATCATGAGGAGGGATCGCCAGCTCCGGGCTGGTGTCGGGCATCTAACCGCGAGGCTTCCTTCCCGTCCCCGGGGCCTCTGCGGGGAGGCGGCGGCGCGGGCCGCCGGCGGGGCGCCGTCCGCGGACTTTCTCCCCCAACTCGGATTCCGTCCCCGGGCGGCCGGCCCCCCGCACCCAGGGGCAGACCCAGGGCCCGGCCTCGGTCCCCTTCCTCCACCTCCCGGCTGCCGGGCCGCGGGCCCCCCGCCAGCCCCCAGCCCCCGCGGCGAGGGGCACCGGGCGCCCCGTTACGCCGCCCGCCTCGCCCGCAGCGGAGAGGGCGGAGACCCCCCGCTCCCGCCGCCCCGGCCCCTCCCTCCCCGGACCCCGCACCGCCGGCGGGCCGGAGCGCGGAGCGCGGAGCGCGGAGCGGGACCCGCCCCCGGGCAGAGCCGCGGCGGGAGGCGCACGCGCGGCGCCAGGTGTGCGGCGGGACCGGCGGCGGCGCTCCGCTCCCTCCCAAAAGTTACGCCCCCGCCGGGCAGACGCCGGCCGCCGCCGCCCCTCCGGGACCGGCCTCGGGTCCGCAGGCCCGCGGGCTGGGCCGGCGCCGAGACCCGCCCCGCCCGCCCCGCCGCCCGCAGGTGAGAGGAGGCGGGGCGGGAAGCGCACCTGGGCCGGCGCCGAGACCCGCCCCGCCCGCCCCGCCGCCCGCCCCGCCGCCCGCGCCCGCCGCCCGCAGGTGAGAGGAGGCGGGGCGGGGAGCGCACCTGGGGCGGCGGCGGCCGGGAGGGGCGGCTCCGGGGAGGCCACGCGCCGAGCTCCGGCTCCCCGGCGTCCCGCCTGCGCCCCGCGTCCCCCCGAGTCCTCGCCGCCCGAGCTCCCGGAGAGGGGCTCACCTGGCACGGCCCCCTTCCCGCCGGCCTGCCGGCCGAGGCCGGCCCGGAGCCCCGCTGCCCGCGCCCGCCGAGCGCGCTCGGCGGAGCCCCCGAGCCCCGGCGCGGCTCGCCCTCCGCCCGGCAAGGGCGCGGGGTCCTTGTCCCGCCGGGCGCCCGCCCTCCGCGCCGGCCGGCGCGGCCCCGCGAGCCGCGGCCCCTCACCTGCTCTTCAGCGGCTGACTTTTGAGTTCGTAATAGGTTTTGGGTTCTTCGTGAAACTCCTCCCCGACTTCGAAATCCGGCACGATGCCCGACTCGGACTGCATGGCTGCGGCTCCGTCCCCACGGCGCCCGGGTGAGGACCGCGCCGGGCGAGGGGAGGAGGCGGGCCTGGGTCCGCGCCCGCAGCGCCCGCTCTGCCCGCCGCCGCCGCCGCCGCCGCCGCCGCCCGCGCGGCCGCCCGGCGCCGGGGGTTCGCACTCGCCGGGGAGGGGCCGCCGCCCGTGCCGCCGGGGCTTGTAGTTCGGCCGGGCGGGGCCTCCCCAGCCCGCGGGGGCCGCGGGGCCCGCGGGAACTACAACTCCCAGCGGCCCGCGGGGCGGAGGCCGCCAGCCGGACCCCGCGGGGCCGCTCCGGTTCGGAATCCCTGTCAATGTCAGGGCTCCCTCTCGCCTCAAGGGTACAGACTTGCCCATTAAATATTAATTAGGACGGACCCAGCCGGCTCTCCGGCCGTCACCGCTCCTCGCAGCTCAGACGTCTGAGAGGGAACACCAAGTCCTTCTTTGAAACAAACAAGAAAACAACAGTGAAGGGTTTGGCACTGGAAAGTTTTAGCCCTCAGCCTGCCTTCGCCTAAAAGGATGCCCAACAGCCTGTTTGCTTCCAGCGCCGCTGCGACCGACGCACCGGCCCGCGGGCTGGGGCAGCGGGGCGACCCGCCTCCACTCGGGGTGGAAACCTTGCTGTGGAGGGGTTCGGTGCGTCCTCTCCATAAGCAGCCGGCTTTGCAGGACTGCCATCCAGCTCCCTTATCCAATCTCGCTTCTGGTCTAAAGCGGCGCCCCGAAGTCCCCCTCATTGAAAAGGGCACAGAGAACAAAACAGCGTCATCACTGACTGTCTTTCATTTCGTTCCCCAGCCGCCTGGGCGTTCCGAGGAGGTGGTCCTAACGTCTCAGGAGTGAAGTTGCGGGGCAGTAACCTGTGAAAGTGTCACCCCGCCGCCGAGCTTCCCGCAGCCGCGGAGGTTAACTGACAGACCGACAGGCGGGCTGCCGCTGTTTGTGCTCCCAGTCCCTCACTGATTAGTTCCAGCAGGACGTCTTCCTTCTCTTAGCAATGTGCTCGACAATAAAAGTTAAGTGTTTCTAAAAGTGTCTTGAGGCACCCGGGAGCCGGCAGAGAGTCCGTGGCAGAGAAAGTTAAGACCTGGAGTCCTTCTCCAAAGCCCTGAGTAATCTTGGGCATGTCACTGGGTTCCTAGAAGCCTAATTTCCTCATCTATAAAAGAGGAGATTGGCAAACTCGTTTCAGAAGATGTTGCAAGGTCAAATGCAAGGGAGAGTGATTTGTGATCTACAAAAATGCTTCTCAATGGCCATTCTTTTGTGTATTAGATAGTGAATCTACTCCTTTCAGAGTTAATAAACGAAATGATCATCCCAGGAGAAAACCCCAAGGAGGTTAGACTAATTAGCAGGCATCTTCCAGGAGTTGCCCGTTCTGCCTCACCGTGAAACATTTTAATTTTACATCAGAAAAGACAGACTTTGGCTCAGTGGTAGAGCGTCGGTCTGCGGACTGAAAGGTCCCGGGTTCGATTCCAGTCAAGGGCATGTACATTGGCTGCGGGCACATCCCTGGTGGGGGGTGTACAAGAGGCAGCTGGTCGGTGTTTCTCTCTCATCAACATTTCTAGCTCTCTATCTCTCTCCCTTCCTCTCTGTAAAATATCAATAAAACATTTTTTTTTAAAAAAAGAAAGAAAAGACAGACCTTAAGAGTGGAGGAAATCACTCTCTGCGAGAAGGAAGCGGAAAGGTAAAACATAAGAGAACATTCAACTTAGATTCTCAGCTGTAGGTGCTTGGAATGGGGTGGGGCAGTCTTGATTTTCACACTGACTTGGGGGGATTACAGTCATTTCAGCTGTATGGACCGAAGTGCTGTATAGGGGCCCAGTGCACGAATTTGTGCATCTTGAAAGGGACTGTGGGCCTCCAGGCTATGGTAGGCATGGGCAGGTCTCGGCTCCATCCTATAAAGTCCCTGCCCAGCCCCTCCCACCAAAGCCCCTGGTCCCTTGTCTGCTCCCACCACTGTCACTCCCACCTGCTGATGGTGCAGACTGATTGGGGCTGTGGTGTCTGCTGCCCCCTGATCGCCCCTCAGGAGCAGAGAGAGGTGGAGAAGCCCTCAGGAGCGATCAGGGCCAGCAGCTGCAGCTCACACCCATTGATGGTGCCCAGCAATCTGGACTGGCATCAGCTGCTGGTGCAAGTGGGGCCAGCGCTGGCAGCGGGCGCAAGCACCAGGCGGGACCGAGATTCATGGGAGCAAAGAATTTTCATAACCACCAGAGGCTCTCCCTATGACAGTGACCGGTGCCGCGCCTTGGTCTGGCACCTCCGCTCACCTGCTCCACCATCCTGCCTCCGCCGATACCCACCATGTTCTGCACACGCCCTCTGGTGGTTAGCACACGCCATAGTGACCTGTTGTTTGGTTGTTCTGATTGTTCCACTGTTCAGTCTATTTGCATATTAGCCTTTTATCATATAGGATATGACAATCATTCTTGTCCAATATAGGTGATTTCCCTATTGAGAAATGCTGGGGTGTTCTTAATCTTCCTATTCCCCAGAAGCTTTTCAATCAGAGGAAAGCTTTGGACCATCTCCATATAGATGTAAATAAGACTTTGTACATAATCTTGGCCTGTTGATCCCTTGAAGACTATCAAGGACTTCATCTTGGAAATGCAGTTTATAACCTCTCTAGAGTTGTAATGAGACATTCATTATGTCACCCGTAAATCAAAGAGTGACCTGCTAGATCTAAGGGACCAAACCTATCAGGATGAACCTGTCAAGAAAGCTAAAACTCCGGAACTTACCTCCAACTAAGTGCACCTTCCAGAATATCCCTAGAATGCAGAGCTCTGAGCTGAGGTTGTCCTGGGGTACACACACATAGCTTTTCCCCCTACACTTTTCACTCTGATCTCACCTTACCCTTGGTTCAGGAAAAATTCTCTTCCATTACATATGGCAGGGTTATTGATTACAGTGCCATCTGCAACCCAGTGGGAGTGGGTTTGTGACTTAATCCTGACCAATCAGTGGGCCTCATTTCCTTAGCCCACTGGTCGGCAAATTCATTAGTCAACAGAGCCAAATATCAACAGTACGACAATTAAAATTTCTTTTGAGAGCCAAATATTTTAAACTTAAACTTCTTCTAATGCCACTTCTTCAGAATAGGCTCGCCCAGGCCATGATATTTTGTGGAAGAGCCACACACAAGAAGCCAAAGAGCCGCATGTGGCTTGCGAGCTGCGGTTTGCCAACCACTGCCTTAGCCACAATGATATCTTTGGGACTGGACATAGGGCCCTAACATGAGTAGAAGTCCTTTGACCTTTTTTGCTAGGACAACTGGGAAGACTGTCTGACTTCTGGAAGCATGTGCTAGCTTAGAAGAAAACTTAGAGCTAATTATTTGTGGCTGCACAGGGAAGCTGATAAAAAAAATAGGAGCGAATGAGATAACACCAACAGCCATACAACATAAGATATCCTTAGATTTTTACAGATATATAAACTAAAAGAAGTTTTTTCTTTTTGCTGGAAAAGTTTCTATGCACTGCCATACCATTTATCCACATAGTGAAAAGTTTGTCACCTGATAGCTGGCCCCGGTGATTCCTTTCCATTAATGAGTTAAACTCTAGGAGTGATAGCATTGTAATATTGGCTAGTTATTAATAATAGGAAAGGATTAAAGGGGAAGCCACACATTATAGGCTTGTCATTTGGGCAGCTTCACCAGGAAGATGCAACTCTGTGCTCCCCAGGGACCCACCAGCTTCTTCCTTGAAAAGCACTGGGGGAAAGGGTCCAACAAAGAGAAGTGACACGCGCCCAGTGAAGTTGGGATTACATAGGGAAAGTACTTGGCTGTCAGTCACACCTGGGAACAGAGGTCATTGGCCAGATTGAAAGTTTGGAAATATGTAATCTCCCAAACAAAGGAGTTCTCTCTCTCTCTCTCTCTCTCTCTCTCTCTCTCTCTCTCTCTCTCTCTTTCTCTCTCTCTTTCATGCTCTTGGCTCAGTCTTGGCTTCCTGCATTCACTGGTGTTTCCTCCACAGCCATCTGGACCTACAGACCGCACATGCAATGGACTGATGCCCTCAGTGAGAAAACACAAATTAAACCAGCCTGATGTTGTCTTGGACTGTGCAGACATGGAAAGGAAATTCTAAAACCAGCTCTGATTTTAGCCCTGCTACAGGCAAAATGGGACTTCTTCCATGGTGGGACTGAGGAAAATGAAACCTTGGAAATTCAGGAATTTGATTCCATAGAAATAAAGCTTTCTACAAAATTGAATCCTCGGGTGTGAGTCTCAGGGGGGGAAAAAACCCTCTTTATATCAGGATCTCACAAGAAATCCACCCCCACGGGGGGGACAAGACCTCGCCCCCCCCCTTTGTTAACAGGAGTTAGATACCTCTTCTTAAACAAGGTGATTTAAAGTCAAAGCTCTGTGCATTTCAACCAAGGACTATCCCTAGTAAAAGCACAAAAGCAATGTCTAGAGATTATAATTATTGTCACTAGTAATATGGCCTATATTTATAGAATACTTTTACTTTTTTGCAAATGCTTGTCACCTGCACGTCTTATTTGAGCTCATAAAAATCCAGCAAGGATAGATGGGCAAGGTTCCCATCTTAGCATACAGGAGCATACACAACATAGGGATATGCATTGTGCTGGGTAGCCAGACTCCAGAAATGAACTGACTTCCTCCCAGCTCTCCAGAGACTCAGAGTCCCGGAGCTGAGTCGCTACACAATGAGAAACCACACATCACGCAACAGGTGCTAATCAGCAGATGATTGGTGTCTGATCCGTACTTTCATATCCATTTAGCTCAACAACTATTTATGGAGCACCTGCTCTGAGCCGGCCACGCTCTGTGCTAGGTGTGGGGGAAGTCACAGTGATGAGTCCTATATGGCCCCTGCGCTCAAGGCATGGTGCAGGCCTCGTTTCAATGGGTAAATAAAGTGACAGGAATGGGGAATGCTACGAGTGCCTGAGAAAGGAGCAGCCACTGAGGGCAGCGATGGTGAGGAAGTCAAGAATTCTTAGAGGAGATGTGACTAATCAAGAGCTAAACAAGAAAGAAAAAGAAAAAAGATAAGATATAAAACATAAAAATAGAATCTAATCAAGCCACTAGATCCATCCACAATTTACAGAAACTTTTTGAGAGAGGAACATGTTAATAATACCACAAGGATGCAATCAGACAAACCCAAAAATTGAGAAATTCGACAAGACATTGAGAAATTCTTCAAAAAATAAATAGCATGAAATAAAGAGGAAGAAAGAATGCCTAGAGATTTTTAAAGATTTAAGAGAGAACTAGAAACATAAATTATATCTCAAGTTAAAAAATGAACTCACCCAGCCTGTTGAACGTTGACCCAGGAACCAATCGAGTGCCGGTTCGATTCCCCATCAGGGCACTTGCCTGGGTTGCAGGCTTGATCCCCAGTAGGGGCCATGCAGGAGGCAGCTGATCAATGATGTTCCTCTCTCATTGATGTTTCTATCTATTCCTCTCCTTTTCTCTCTCTCAAAAAATAATCAATTAAAAAACATACTTTAAAAATGAACTCAAAAAAAAAAGTCACATCACTCAAATATTCAGGGTATCCCAAAAATGTATACATACACTTTGAATAATTGTAAAGATAGTGTTTATTAAAATACAATTCATTTTCAAAATTGACCTATCAGCTGTCAAAGTGTGTATACATATTGGGGGGACACTCTGTATATGTAGACTCTCTGGAGCCTAATTTGAACAACCAATTTTCAGAATTCTTTTTGGAGAGAACTAGAGAGTATGAACATGAGCTGGAATTACTCTTCATTTTATTAGCTGTTATAGTGGTACTGTACTTATCTTTTTAGCTGACATTCTTACCTGTTCAAGTAAAACGTTGAAACTGGGTAATATCTAATGGAAGTTTGCTATACTACTCTCTCTACTTTTATGTATGTTTGAAATTTTCCATGACACAAAATAAAACCTTAAAAAAGTGAGAGAGAGCCGAAACCGGTTTGGCTCAGTGGATAGAGGGTCAGCCTGCAGACTCAAGGGTCCCAGTTCAATTCCGGTCGAGGGCACGTACCTTGGTTGCGGGTACATCTCTAGTAGGAGGTGTGCAGGAGGCAGCTGATCGATGTTTCTCTCTCATTGATAGATGTTTCTCTCTATTTCTCTTTCTTCCTCTCTGTAAAAAAAAAAAATCAATAAAATATAATAAATTAATTAATCAATTAATTAAATTAAAAAGTGAGAAAGAGAGGAAACTGACAAAATGCTTAAAAATGGGGTACTCTTTCTGATAAAATTAGGTAAGAAGGCATATCATTAAAAAAGAGAAAAGAGGGAGATATGGACGCAGGGTTGTACATGGTATGTTAGAGGAAAGAGCACATAGAAACTGACTAGGATTGATTTAACTAGAAAGGAAGTTACTGAAAGTAATCTTGAGAACCTCACAAACCTTCCGGAAGGACAGACCAACCTGTGCAAACAGGAACAACTCTGAAATCCATGTCATACAACAGGGCTGGCTGAGATCTGCAGTGAGATTTAAGTGACCTTAGGAATGGAAATCCGACAGGTCTCAAGAACAGCTGATTAGGACGGAGCAGCTGAAGAGCCACCCGGGGTAAGGAATGAGCAGGAGTTTGGTTTTACCTTGTTAAAAGTGGTTTAAAAAATTATTCCACCTAAAGCACCAGTCAGAAAGAATGTTTTCACCCCTATGTTTATAGCAGCACAAGTCACAATAGCTATGATCTGGAAACAGCCTAAGTGCCCACCAGTAGATGAGTGGATAAAAGAGCTGTGGTACATTTATACCATGGAATACTATGCAACAGTAAGAAAAAAAGAATCTCTTACCCTTTGAGACAGCATGGAGGGACCTGGAGAGTATCATGAAGTGAAATAAGTCAGTCAGAGAAAGACAAGTATTACATAATCCCACTCATATGTGCAATCTAGGTATCAAAATAAACTAAAGAACAGAGTTGATCTAGAGACATGGAAGCATGGAACAGAGTGTGGAATCTCAGAGGGAAGGCGGGGGAGGCTGGATGGGTGGGAGGTAATAAACCAAAGACCTTGTATGCATATATGCATAACTCATGGACACAGACAATAGGGTGCTAAGGCTTGGGGTAGGAGGTTGTGGGGGGCTAGAGGGGGTTAATGGGAGAAAAGGGGGGCATATGTAATACTTTCAACAATAAAGAATTACTTTAAAAAATTATTCTGACACTTGTTGAAGAACTGAGGCCAACTTCATTCAGGGGGACGATTGGGGTAAGTATGGCGACTACTGCCATGGGCTTTGCAGCAGAGGAGACAGATTGGGCTCAGTTCCGAATACAGGGAAAGGTTGGGGGTTCATAGCCAAGAAGTAGAACGGAGGGGAGAGGGGATGGGGAGAGATGGTTGTGAGTAGGAAAGTACTAAAAGAATAATATAATTTTTTGCTAAACTCACCTAGCAAGATGATCTCACCAAAGGCAAGCTGTGGTCATCAGATGTTTCCTGGGGTTATGGGGATGAGGAAGATGATCAGATGTCCAGAGTGGGGGTAGTGTTGGCCAAACTGACTTGGGTTTTTGTTAAAATTGGTCAATGGAAATAGAAGTCCAATAGTCAAGGCCTTCTTGGGAAGAGAATTCAGAGAAGATTGACTAAAGTTTGGTCAAGAAAAGATTCAAAGCAAACAAATGCTTTTTGTGGCTCATGATGCCCCAAACCAGGCTGGTGACAACAGGTGGCTGTCACTTCACAGCTACAGATGCAGCGGAGGAAGAGTGGTTTGACCCTGGTATGGACTTTGTGACTCCAAGCCCAGAGCTCCTTGAGGGCTGGGACCAGCCTGTGAGACATCTATATTAATAGAAGGGTAATATGCTAATTAGGGCAGATGTCTTCTGGAAGACCTGAATATCTGACGGAACAAAGCAGCAATGGCTTTGAAGGGTTCAGGATCAGGTTGGCAGTAGCAACAGCAGTGGAGAAATCAGGGGCAGTGCCTTTCCCTGATCCTGGCGCCAGGTCGCCTCTCGCAGAGGGAGACCAGACTGCAGCTTAGGCCTGGGGACAAGGCAGAGGCTGTTAGTGGTGATCAGGACAGCAGGGGGGCAAGTTACGGGCAAACAGGCCAGCAAACAGAGGCAGTTAGGGGCTATCAAACAGGCAGGCAGAAGGGTTAGGGACAATCAGGCAGGCAGGCAGGTGAGCAGTTAGGAGCCAGTGGTCCCAGATTATGAGAGGGATGTCTGACTGCCAGTAGGTCTGATCCCTATGGGATCCCAGATTTGAAAGGGTGCAGGCCAGGCTGAGGGACCCCTCTCTCCTCCTCCCACACTCTGCCTCCACCCTCCCACCCCCACCCCCGTGCACAAATTTAATGCACCGGGCCTCTAGTATTCAATAACTCTCTGTGGGAAAAATGAATTGATTAGCCGTCCAAGCCAAAAAAAAAAAAAGGTGTTTTCTAGCAAACTCACATTGTTCCTTTTTGTAACGATAGACTGAAAATACAAATGAACATGGGATTTTTACTACGTTTTCCAGTGTCCATTGGTATGTCAGGCAGGTATTGGTTAAACAAAATAACGGTTCCATCACCAGGGCTCAGTCTGAATTGACTTACCAGAGTAGAATTTAGCCTGTGTCCCAGTGGCATTGCTGATAAGGAGGCTGAGTCTCGTCCTGAGAAGCAGCAGACACATTCAGACTTGCTGGTGGATGATTTGGAGAAACATGCTGGAAAATAACCGAGTGGATCCCATCTATCACTTATTAAAGGAATACAATCAGAAACTGAAGTGAGCCAAGATGGGTGCACATTTCCTGTCGTGAAGGTTACAGGGACAGCCCTCAGGGATTGGATGTTCCCTTCCATGTTAACACAGAAAGTTTTAGAAGATGAGGGTTCATTTGCTAGGCTACAGCTGAAAATATATTCATCTTTGTTCGCCCTAGAACACAGCAGGGGTCAGGGCTCAATGTGCTGCTGCTGAATTGATTGGCCAAAGTAATGTAAAATGTAAGCCCCAGGGGTCAGCAGTCTAACAGCCAGGGGAACAGAAAGCAAACAGAAAACGCCTGCCTCCTCAGGGCGAGGGCGGAGGGGCAGGTCCTCGGGGACTCGGGTCTGAGAGACGAGTTACAATGGGCCTCAGGGATGGGCAGAGGACTGAAGGATTAATGCTTGTAAAATTCAGGGAAGAGTGCTTGACACATGATATACTCCATGGAAGATGTTTGTAAACTAAATACATCTCTATTTCTTTGGTTTTTTTTTTTGAAAAACATTTGTTTAGCATCTACTTTGTGCCAGTCATGTTTGAGAGCAACCACTTGACAGCTCCAGCGAAAGGTTTCCAAAGGCAGTTCGGTTCAGATGCAAGTAAAGACGGTTACAATGTGTGCCAGCGCTCTGACCTCCACGCTGGCTGGCTTCAAACCTTGGCTCCATTTATTGGGCCTGGGGCCTTGAGTAAGATACCTCAATCGCCCTAATTCTAAATTTCCTTATTTGTAAAAAGGGAATAATTGAACCAAATTGTTGTGAGGATTAAATAAAGAAATTGGTATAAAAGCACTTTGCTTTATTTTGTCTGGAACGCCTAAGAACTTTTGGCTAATTTTATATTATCCATGTTGATTGTTGCTGTTCTTATTCTTCTTTTGACCACACTTTAAATTAACTTTTAGGAACCCATTGATCTATGTTTGAGGCAGAAAAGAAAAAAAATTAATGTTTCTCATGTAAATTCTCTTTTGAATTAATTTTTTAAGAAGAAACTTTTTTGTAGTTGTGAATCCTCACCTGAGGCTATTTTTTCCATTGATTTTAGAGTGAAAGGGATGGGGAAAGGCAGAGACAGAGAGACATCAATGTGAAACACATCAATTGGTTGCTTCCTGCATGTGCCCCAATCAGTACTGGGGATCAAGCCTGCAACCGAGATACATGCCCTTAACGGGAATCAAACCCTCAACCCTTCACTCTTCAGGGCTGATACTCTAACCACTGAGCAACCATCCAGTGAAAGAAGAAACTTTTGGCCCCGGTCACTGTGGCTCAGTAGGTTGGAGCATCCTTCAGTGAACCCAAAGGTCATAGGTTTGATTCTCAGGCACATTCCCAGGTTTCCGGTTCCTTCCCAGGTCAGGGTGTATATGGGAAGCAATCAATCATTATTTCTCTCTCACATCGATGGCTCTCTCTGTCTCTTTCTCTCTCCCCCCTTCTCCCTTCCTCACTCTCTAAAATAAATGGGAATATATCCTCTGGTGAGGATTTTAAAAAGAAGAAACGTTTTTGCAACTATAAAATGTATTCCACCCTGGAAAAGTGCATAAAGCATAGGCATATTCTCTTAAAAGTAACGACCCTTATCCACTGGTGACGTCCTCCCTCCACTTTTGTGGTAACCGTTGCCTCTTTTCTTTGTGTTAATCCTCACCCAGGGATATTTCCCATTGATTTTTAGGGAGTGTAGCGAGCGCCTGGGAAGGCACGTGGGCATTTCTTTAAATGGCAAAGCCAGGTCCTGGGAACACATTCCGCCAAAAGGCCGAACTGTTATCAGTTTGACCTTCATTTCAGCCCAGGTGCAGGGGGCGGGCTTTATTATGTAAATCAAGCGGAGCACCAGGAACCAATAGGAGAGCCTCCTGATATTTGGGTATAAAATAAACTCTGCTGCTGGGCTCTGGGTCACTGTCTCTCCATCAGAAGAGGGCAGCAGTCCGCCGGGTCCCAGCTTTTTCCTTCTATCTCGGTGTCTTGTCTCTTTCTTTCATTTTTCTCCATCCCCAGCGGCCCCTACTCAGGAACAGGATGCCTGTCTAGTCACTTGACACAGAAAAGAGAGAAATATTTACAAGGGAGAGTGGACGAGAGAGGGAAACACCGAGAGTAATGACAACGTGAGAGAACCACATCAGTTGGTTACCTCCTGCGCCCACCCCCACAAGGGCCAGAGGGGAAAGGATCTGGCAACCTAGGTCCTCGCCCTTGACTGGAACTGAACCAGGATCACTTGGTCCACAGGCCGTTGCTCTATCTGAGCCAAACCCATTACCTTCTTCTTTTTTTTTTTCCACATACCTATGCCCCCTAAGCGATAGAGGCACTTCTGCTTATTTTTGGACCTTACCTACATGAAATTATGGCCTCCTGGTGGTCACTTCCTACCCTGAGTCAGCACAGCTCTGTGTGACCAGCCGGTAAGGCTTTCATGAACGTCTGTTGCCATTTCTGCCCAATTCTCAGGGTGTCCGCTCTGGGGGAGCAGCAGAAAAACAAGCGTCCTGTGAAGAGGCCCGCGTGGACAGGAGGGAGCCCTCGCCCACAGCCAGCACCAGGGCCGCCTCCCGATGAAGCACAGAGACCTGGAGCTCCCTGCAAGTCAGCCCCCAGGGACCGCGGCTCCAAGGCATCTGTCTGCAGCCCCATGGGCAGCCTGAGCCAGAACTGCCCCAGGCCACCTTTCTGTCTCACCCAGAGGAGCCAAGCGAGTAATACATTATTCCCGTTGTGCTGAGCCAAGAAGCTTTGGAATAATTTGTTATGCGGCAAGAGATAAACAACCAAGAATTGTGTTAATTATTTTGTATCTTGTTTCTTTTACCCATTTTTAAAAAATCATTAAAAAAAATATTGTTGAAAGTATTATATATACTTTTCCCCCATTGGCCCCTTCCAGTCTGCCCCACCCCAGGCCTTCACCGTCCTATTGTGTGTTCGTGGGTTATGCATATATGCATACAAAGTCTATGGCTTATTACCTCCCACTCATCCGCCTTCCCGCCCCCCTTCCCTCTGAGATTCCACACTCTGTTCCATGCCTCCATGTTTCTGGACCCACTCCCTTCATCTGTTTAGTTTGTTAATAAGGTTCCACATATGACTGAGATCATGTGATACTTGTCTTGCTCAAACTGACTTATTTCACTCAGCATGATGCTCCCTCCATGCTGCCTCAAAGGGCAGAGATCCTTTTTTACTGCTGCATAGTATTCTCTGGTGTAAATGTACTACTGCTCTTTTATCCACTCATCTATTGATGGGTATGTGGCCTGTTTCCAGATAAAGATTCATTTTTGATACTGTATATAGTTTGGTTTATTTATTTTTATCAATGAATAGCGTTCCATTGTATGGAAACATTTTTATTTGATTTTTATAAACATCTCTGTCTTTGGAGGACATTCTTAACCTGCAGGGTCTGTCTTTGTTTGGGGGCAGGTCTCTACAGACAAGGGAGGGAAGGATAAATAGCATTTGACACAATGGAAGCCAAATGGACCATTAGTATCTTAATCCAAATGTCATGAATAACAAAAAAAAAAAAAAAACAAGCAAATTTTAGAAAGAGCTTCTCTTCTTTCCACTGACATCATAGTCATGCTGAGTGACAACCGTGCTGGTCCTTCATCTTCCCTCAAACAGTCCTGGGCTTCTCGTTCCTCCTTCAAACAGAGACTGAAAGAGGAGATGGGTGGAGACAGACTCTCCCGGATCTACAGTCATGTGCTGGGTATTGACATTTCAGTCAACAAGGGACCGCATCTGAGACAGTAATTCCGTGAGAGTGTAACAGCTGGAAAATCCCTACCGCCCGGTGGCCCTGTAGTTGTGGTAAGGGCTGACCTCACACTTTGCTCCCATGTTGGAGGGATGCTGATGTAAAAATCCCACCGCGCTGCCAGTGGCCTGAAAGCACAGCACATACAGTTACAGGAGTAGCTACATCATCCAGGTTTGTGGAAGCGCACGCTCTAATGTTTGCACAACAATGAAATTGTCCAACGACGCATTGCTCAGGCGTGTCCTGTTGTACATTAAGTTTCATTGTTCAGAATATTCCTCTGACTGACAATTAAACCAAAGCAAACATGCAGTTTGCTGCAGACTCAGAAGTGCATGTTTTCTTTTTAAAAGTACATAATATTATTGATTTCAGAGAGGAAGGGAGAGGAAGAAACATCAATGATGAGAAAGAATCATTGACTGGCTGCCTCCTGCATGGCCCCCACTGGGACTGAGCTGGCAACCCGGGCATGAGTCCTTGACCAGAATCAAATCCTGGACCCTTCAGTCCACAGGCCAACGCTCTATCCACTGAGCCAAACCGCTAGGGCAGAAATACATGTTTTCTTACCGTGTAAGCTGCTCAGCCAAGCAGGAACCTAAGAGCCCACGCCCACCGCTGGCTGGCTCAGGCCGCTCCCTGCACGCTGCCACTGCCTCAGCACACACAGAGGCTCCAAGAAATGAGATCAGTCACCAGGCTGGAAATTCAGAATAAAAATTTGACTTCTGGGGTCTAAACAACAGAAATACTCTCACAAAGTGGAAAAAAAAAAGCATAGACAAGAATTTTAATTGCAATATTTTTCATTATTGTGAAAACCTGGATCCATGGCTTGGGAGCTGGAGGTGAATCATGATGCGCTCTTACCGCGGAACTCCCTGCAGGCGTGAGGACCAGCGAGGCCGGGCTCTGTGAGCAGACGCAGAAGGAGGTCCAAAGTAAACGTCACATGAAGAAAAGCACATTGCAAACAGGACTCCGTATGCTACTTCTATTCTTACTTAAGAAATAGTGTGTGAGAGAGGTGTTTGACACCTATTGACAGCTATTACTAGGACTGAACGAGGAATTTTAAATAAATTCCACTTTCAAAATCACACATTCTTGTAATGTTTTATTTTGTTACAACACATACAGATGGCTTTTGAAAACTTAAACAAAACCTGGCTTCCAAACCTATGACATTGGTAGGCAAAAGAAAAGCACAAAATTGAGAAAGAGGGAAAAGGATAGAGACAGGATGAGGGAAAGGAGGACACAGGGACAGTGACATCTGTTTTCATTGAGTCAACCTCCTCCTTTCTTCCTCTCCAAGGAGCACCTTCCTTTGTCTTTAGGGAGCTGCCTGACCTCCAGTGCAGGTGGTATTGGGGTGGTTGTCAATCAGCGGTCCCAGCTCCCTCTGGTGAGAGGAGTAGTCTGCTGGCTCAAGCTAGAACAGTAAGCCTCTCTTTCCCACAAAGCCAAAGCTCCTTCAGAGAAACCCTAGGAGGGAAGGCTGTTGGAGCCAAGTTATCCAATAGCAGCACCCTCCAAAATCCACCCATGAGTTTCTGCTACCGAGATCACCCAAGAACCCTGGTCCTGCTCCTCCTCAGAAATGACTTCAACTCTTCCTCTGGTCTCCAAGCTACACAATAGTCTCCCATTAGTTCCTTCTTCTTGTTTCAGTTAGTGAGAGTCAGTGACCTTTTGCAACAACCACACAAATTCTAATAGTTAGAATTAAATCCATAGATATAGTTAGGACATATGGTCCACCCCTTGATTTTTTTAATTCTCACCAAAGGATATGGTTTTTTTAAAATTAGTTTTTAGAGAGAGAGAGAGAAAGAGACGAAAAGAAAAGAGGAGAGGAGAGGAGAGGAGAGGAGAGGAGAGGAGAGGAGAGGAGACCATTTAAGGTATCTCTCTCTCTCTCTCTCTCTCTCTCTCTCTCTCTATATATATATATATATATATATATATATATATATATATTATAACCATAAATATAACCATTTAAGGTCTCTCTCTCTCTCTCTCTCTCTCTCTCTCTCTCTCTCTCTCTCTTATATCCCTTGATTTTTGTTGTTGTTGAACAAAAGCACACACAAGTGTAATAATGCCAAAGTATTTTGCAAAGTTCTCACAACTGTTAGGGATAAAGTTAGGACCAAATGCAGATCTCTCTTCTGTAGAATATAAAATTCTTGAGGACAAGACAGTGTCTCATTTGACGGTGGGTTCTCTATCCCCAGAACAGTGAGAGACACAGCCAATGTGTTCAATAAATGATTGTTATTAATGTTTTCTAGTTGTTTCTTGGTTTAAAACCAGGAAAGTATCCAAGATATAGTGTTGAATAAAAAAGCAAGTTGTAAAATACTGCATATTGTGTGGTCTTATTTTTATAACTTTAAAAGCACTGTAATATTAATAATCACATTGAATAAAAATGATCTGTATTATGTTTCTTACCCTATCTGTTAAGAAGGAAATTAGACTTTGTATGGTGAACATACTAAACAATATGCAGATGATCTATTGCAGAATTATACACTTGAAACATATATAATTTTATTGGCCAAGGTAACCCCAATAAATTCAATTTAAAAATTAAAAAACAAAGAATGATTGTCTCCAGTAGGAGAAAAGACATGTGCAAATTTTTAATGTTTCAGTGTCATGATTTTTTTCAGTTTAAATATATCATATTTATGGTTAGAAAATAATTGTTTAAGGAAAGTAAAAGAGGGAAAACAAAGAAAAGTAAAAGAATAAAAAGTTAAAAATATAAGAAGGAAGGGAGTAGAAAGAGGGGCAGGGGGGTTAATGGATGAGGCAGCACAAGGCAATGAGGCAGCGGGGTCCCTTTCAGCAGTGACCATCAGGACCGTTCCCCAATATCGCATCTCCTTCCCCATCACATGGTAAGATTGAGCCGCCTCACCCTCGAAGTGCTGCCTGCCCATGTGCCTTGCTTTGACCAACAAAATGGGATGGGAGCAATGCATGTCACATCCAGGCAGAAGCCTTTAAGAGTCAACGTGTGATTTGTCACAATGTCTTTTACTGATGGTGGTGGCTCCTTATATCTTGGGATCCCGAGAGAGGATAACAGAAACACAGCCCCTTACCCACCATCTGTGATGGACATGGAACATAAATGAGAAGTAAACCTTGATTAAATCGCTGAGATTTAGGGATATTTATTTTTATAACCTAGGCATTCCACGTCTATCCTGGGGTTTAATCTCCCCACGGCTGAAGGATAAGACATTGTCTCATGAGACATCTGCTATGGACTGACTGTGTCCCTCCTCTCCCACCCCAAATGCATAAGTTGATGTCCTATGGCAGTGGTCAGCAAACTTCGGCTCGCAAGCTACATGTGGCTCTTTGGCCCCTTGAGTGTTGCTCTTCCACAAAATACCATGGTCTGGGTGAGTCTGTTTTGAAGAAGTGGCATTAGAAGAAGTTTAAGTTTTAAAACTTTGGCTCTCAAAAGAAATTTCAGTCGTTGTACTGTTGATAGTTGGCTCTTTAGATGAATGAGTTTGCCCACCACTGCCCTAGGGTATGTGTATTTGGAGGAAATTGGGTTTAGATGAGGTCACAAGGGTAGGGACCTCATGATGGGGTTAGTGCTCTATAAGAAGAGGCACCAAAGATCTCCCTCTGTCTCTGTTCCCCAGGTGAACACACAGTGGGCAGGAGGCCTCTGCAAACCAGGAGGAGGGTCCGCGCAGAGCCAGCCCCTCTGCATGCTGACCTCACACCTCCCAGTCTCAGCACTATGAGAAATGTGTTCCTGTGGTTTAAGCCACCTGGTCTATGGTATCGTGTTTTATGGCAGCCTGAGCAGATTAAGACAATCTCCTAGAGAAAGTCAGTGGTACCCAAAGAACTCAGGACTAGCTCCCAGCATTGTTCTTTCTACTCTCTTTCACCCCATCTACCACCACTGCCCCATTTTGTGGAGTCTGTATGATGTCATTAGAAGTTATCTGAACACTTCATGCTGCCGCAGCAGTATTCTTCGCTTGCTTTTGCATGGAAAGGCCCTCTTTCTCTCTGAAAAGTCTTCTTGGAACATCCCCTCCACTCACATCCAGGAACAGATCTACCTACGGCGGGTGGTCCTACCCAGAGCTTGTCACTTTACACATTGCTTTTTATTTTATTTATTTGGTTAGTTTGGGTGGAGCTTTTTTAAATTTTTAAAATATTTTTTAAAATTTAAAGATAAGTATAGATTTATAGAAAAGTTGCAAGTATATCACAGAGCATTTCCATAGCCCATTCACCCATCTTCCTCTATGGGAACACAGCTATGGTGCCTTTTTCAAAACTGAGAAGTTAACGTTGGGACAATACTAATAGATTAACCATAGATTATTCAGTTTTCATGAGTTTTCTACTAATGTCCTTTTTATGTTCCAGGTTCTAATCCAGGATACTGCATTGTATTTATTCATTGAGTATCTGTAATCTCCAAAGTCTGTGACAGTATCTCAGTCTTTTTATTTAATTGCCTTAAAACTTTGAAAAGCACTTGTTGATATTCTGTAAAAATGTCCCTAAATTTGGGGTTGTCTGCTGTTTTCTCAGAACTAGCCTGGGACTATGATTTTGAAGAGCAACACGGAGCAAGGGGACCTTGTCATCACGTCATATCAGGAACACATGACATCACCAGGACCTATCACTGCTGATGTTAACCTGGCTGCTTGGCTAAGCTGGCATTTACCATATGTCATCACTGAATAATTTCTGTTTTTCCCTTTCAATATTTTTTCCTCTGGAAGAATCACTAAATTCAACACATACTCAAAAGGAGGACTAAGCTCCACCCCTCTCTGTCTGCTGCCTGTCATGTGGACAGCATAGTGGAGCGGTCATACCCCACAGCACTGAACTCTCCGCCAGCAGCCCGCAGGAAAGTGCACCTCCGGCTCCAGCCAGCATCTTGACTGCACACCCATAAGACACCCTGAGCCACAAACACCATCAGAAACTCTGTGAGCTAATAAGTGTTGGCCATTTTAAGCTACTATGTCTTGGATAATTTGTTGTACAGCAATCTATCCTATATAATAAAGAGGGAAAATGCAAATTGACCATCACTTCACCACAAAGATGATGGTGCCCTCGGTGGAGGTGGGAGTTTCCGTAATGCAAGATAGCTGCGCTCACAGCAGAGGTCAAGTTCCTGTAATGAACCTTAATGAGCAATCAGCAAGGACCTGAGGCTGCATCTCCCCCACCCCCATGAGGTTTGATAGGGGACATCAGGCTGCACTCCCCACACTAGTGCCAGGTTGGGAGACCTCAGGCCATGCTCCCCAACTGGGAAGTCTTAATGGGGGACCTCAGGCTGTACCTCCCATCCTGGCACAAGGCCGGGGGACCTCAGATGGCAGTCCTCGCCAGTGGGGCTTGATGGGGGACCTCAGGCCACACCCCCTGCCTGGCGGGGCTTGGCTGGGGACCTGAGGCTGCACCCCCCTCCCGGCAGGGTTTGACAAGGGTGGGACTGGCTGGGTCTGGATCTAGCCTAATTTGAGGGGGCGGGGGTTGAATCTTGGTCTCATGTGATTTTGAGGTGCACATGGGTGGGTGGGGACTTGACTCTGGGTCCCATGGTGTGCCCCAGACTCTGACAGGAGGAAGATTTTCATATACATTTTACTAATTTTCTTTCATCTCTGACACTTCTATTATAGAGAAAGGGCAAATAACAATATTAAAATATTTCCTCTAATCCCCTTTTAATGTCCACAATTGTGCACCATGCCACTAGTATATATAAAAGGCTAACATGCTAAGTATCCAAACATTCAACTATTCACTGTGACGCACACTGACCATCAGGGAGGCAGATGCTCAATGCATAGGCATGGAAACACGGAAGAGACTGATCTCTCAGAAGGAAGGGGGAGGGAGGGGAGTAAGTGGGATTAACCACAGATCTTATATGCATACTAGAGGCCTGGTGCATGGATTTGTGCACCGGTGGGGTCCTTTGGCCTGGCCTGTGGGGATGGGGCTGAAACCAGCAGTCTGACATCCCCCAAGGGGTCCCAGATTGTGAGAGTGTGCAGGCTGAGCTGAGGGACACCACTGGTGCACAAATCCATGCACCAAGCCTCTAGTAGTTAATAAATTCACAGGCAACACTTTGCCTCTTTTCCTTTGGCTTTTCTCCCCGTATCTGTTTTGTTCTTTCCTCTTTGTGCATGTAATTCCTCTTGAACTTCGTGCTTTTGGCTGGAATGGTTACTTACATCTTCCCAGGTAGGAACTCCTTGGTCCAAGGCACCCTGAATAGCAGTTACCAAACTGTAAATTCCAGGAAGAGAGAAACTGATTAGTCCTGATGGATCAGGTCTAATTAATGTGGATGAAGTCATTATGTGAACATGGCTGCCTGGGACCCAATCCTCTGTGTTTGGAGAAGGGCAGTTCTCAGAGGAAGAGGGTTAGCATGGGTCTGGCAGACACCCACCCGTATCCAACTCCACGTGCCTGACACACTCAAAGTAGTGAAAGGTGAGACGTGAGTTTCCTGGTGGCACTGGTGAAATGGGAAGTGTGGAGAGCTATGAGACCTCTTTAGGGTCTTCCAAAACAGGCTACGACTACATCCATGGCTGGACTGATTCCATATGATAGGCAGGAAGGATAATATTTTTACAAACAAGGGGTGACCCCAGAAACAAATGTGTTAACCGCAGCAGCTTTGTTACAAACAACAGAGGTCACGGCTGTGTGATCCCAGCTACCAGGGACAGGCAGGGATATTTTCAGCCCAAGATCTAGTAAGTCTTTGATTTATTTGTCGGTAAAGTGATCGCCCTTGCAAGGACTGGTTTAAAAATAAATACACTATTGGTGAACTCCACAAGGCGAAGCATGAGCCAAGGAGCAAGTGCCAGCTGTGGGAGGAGCCCGCTGGGGTTCCAGGTGCTGATGAAGTCTAGCACTTCACTCGTCGGCGTCCGCAATGGCAGGATGCTGATGGCCAAGCTTGTGAGCCCCACCTCTCTGCCATGAGGCGATGGAAACGGCAAAGCCTGTCACTCCATAACTCTGCAAGTGCATACAGTTCCTGAAACTACATAAATGAATTAAAGTTGCCTTTTACAACATGAGAACTGCCTGGGATTTTCAACAGCTTTGATACTTTAATCAGATGCAATTAGAACACACACATGAGAGTAACTGGGGAGGTGGTAAAGCAATACATAAAATATTACCTAAAATTCAAAATCCATCACCGACATAGGTTGTGTGCAAGCATTTATTTCAATGCTATTTTTAAAACCCTTGAGATTAAGGATCCAAAAAAATCCCTTCCAAGTGCAAAGTTATCTGGTCCAGTTCACAGATGGCCTCCTGCTAGCATTCCCTCCAGATCCAGAGAGAGGGCTGACCACGTTGACAATCAGGATTTGTTATAACAAACTCAAAAAATACTCCTGAATCAGCAGTCTTCGGTTGTAGCTGGAAACCCTTGGGCACGGGCTGTGGAGTTCTGGGAGTCTAAAAATATCTTTTACTTTTAAGCCTGTTCTCTTGAATATGACTGTGGAATTTCGGTGATCCCCTTCTCATAGCTCTCACCTTCAGAGGAGGAAGCACAACCCACGCAGAGGCAGTAATTAATACGCATCTACCACCAGAAGTGTGGCTTGAGCATCTCCAGAGAAACACCCTGTGTGGCTGGTCCTGGCTGGTCCTGGGCCATTTTGCTCTCGGCTCCACTCCTTCGGGAACCACAGTCCCCAGGACCTGTTGCCTCTGACTTGCACGTGGTTTGACCAACGGGAGGCACCTGTGCCGGGCCGAAGGCCAGGAGGGCAGATGCCGATACTTTTCTCTCTGCTTCCTGGGAAACAGACTTACTCCGACCTCCTTTGTGCCTCCCTTTTTGTAGGATTCCCCCCCCCCCCCCCCCCGTCCCTTCCTCATCTCAGGTCCTGCCTGGCTGTCTGGTGTGATTCCAGCTTCCAGCAGATGGTCCCAAACCCAGTTCTCCCTCCTGTCCCAGGGCTGGCACTAGCTCCCCCTGTTGCTAATCTCCTGTCCCGCTTCATTCTTTCACTCTTTCACTGCCTTTGCAACAGTTCCCTATAGGAAATCCCCCGTTTGAGACACCTAGAGCGATTGTATGGACCCTGTATAATGCAAGGACACAAGAGCAACACATGCACATTCCAAGTAGAAAATATATAATTGAATGAGTAAATCAGATAGTCCAGTAAGTGCTGGTCGAGGGCAGAGGGCAGAGGGCAGAGGGCAGAGGGCAGAGGGCAGCGGGCCCTCGGAGTTGAGCTTCCCTGTGGTTTGTCATGGTTCCCAGTGTGATCTTTCTTCTACATCTTGACCTTTCAGTCTCAGTTTCTAGAAGTAATAGCCTTTTCCTGTTAGCATCAGCCAGTCACATGTGTGAGGGCTTGTTCAGTTATGGCATTCTTGGCAGAGGATGCTGGTTAGTCCATTCCCTGGTGTTTAATCTATTCACTGGTCTCCCTTCCTGATGGTCTACTCGGCCCTGACCCGGAGAGGACTGAGCACAATGGTAATCGCTGGGATTCACTGATGCTGGGCCGTGAGAAGCTTCTAATCAATTGTCTCATTTAATCTTCAAAAGAGCCTCATAAGGAAGATGCTATTATCTCCATTTAAGATGGGGAAGTAAGGCATAGGAGTGAACTTTTCTCTCTGAGCGTAGCTACGAACCACTGTATCTGCAGTGAGGATCACCCCTCACTGGCCCGTCCCTCCAGGAAGGTTCTAGAATAGACTGAGGACAGTGGAGGAGCCACAGGAGGGAGCTGTGTGGGGGAAGGTCTTGAAAATCAAGGCCAGGAGGCACATTTGAAGAGTCATTGCGTTATCCTTGACGTGGATGATACTAGCACAAAGCATAACCTGCAAGTTAGCAACAATCCACTCAGTGTTGTTGTTTTTACAGGAATGGCCTTGGCCTGCTTTTGGAAGGATCTGGAAATGTTCTCTTGTTTACAATGAACAGTGCCAATACTGCGTTCACAGTCTTCATAAGAGCACTATTATTTGAAGCCCATTTATAATTCCTGTCATTACTAGATTCAGAAACTGAGTTATCACACCTACCCCAGTGAATATCACTGCCGTCCACACCCACCTCCACACACGCAGGAAGCACTCCTGCCTGCTATGTTGAAAAGAGTAAATGCCCGGTTCTCACACGGAGTGATGAGGCTGCCTTCCTATGCAGACGCCTTCTAAGGGTTGTTTTGCAATTGCACCTGTTCCAAGTAAGTATGTCTGGGGTTTCTCATGAGCCAGCAAAAAGCAAACTGGAGCCTACCACCCACAGTCACCACAGAGACACATACAACATCCCGCTGCACAAGCATGTCCCGGCTCAACTCCCTTTCCTGTCTCAGAACCCAAGAATGCAGACTGTATCTCTATCCAGGGACGAGATATGATGGCTGAAATAAAGAGTTTTAAAAACACTGCTCAATGCGAACATCAGCCTTTTATCCTCTGGCGCTGCCGGATGCAGATGGGCCAGGGGAGCTGATTGAGGAGGAGGAGGAAGCTCGTGGCCACTGCAGAGCCACTGCAGAGGACTGGCGTCTGAGTTGGGAAAATAGGGAAACACACACTCATTCTTGATGTAGATCAAAAACCACAAGGAAAATGTCTTTCCTCTCCTGAATCAGGAAGTCTGATCAGATTGTCAGGAGTAACTGAACATCCTGGCTGAGAGCGGAAAATGCATTATGCCAGTTCATCCACCAGGAGGAATTCCGAGTAAAGGTGCAAGGTACACCTAAGTCTGGTTTCCTTTCGAAACTTAAACTGTTTCCTGGATGTCCCAAATTCACCGTGCTGTGAACCGAACAGTCCTGGGAATCCAGGCTCGTCTCCAGCTCTGCAGCCTGGGCGCGGACTCTGACTCCATCTATCACAGGAGCGTGCCAGCCCTTGCCTGACCGGAGGGAGAATGACGTGGGCGCCCCGCTGTGCATGGCGTGGCTGCACCAGATGCTGGAATATTTAGGCAGTTCCGTGGCCATGCGCTCAGGGTCGCTGCTGGCTGTGAAGGGCCTCAGGCTGAGGGCCAGGGCCTGGTGTGAGCACCCGCGGCCTTGTGAGAGTACCCACAGCCCAGTGTGAGCACCCGCAGCCTGGTGTGGGCACCCGTGGCCTGGTGTGGGGACCCATGGCCCAGTGTGAGTACCCGCGGTAAAGGCATGCGGTTGCTTGCTGGTCTCTATTGCGTGTTTCGGGGCTGTGTGTGGGCCTCATGGTCTATCTGCGGGGCCTTGCACAGAGCCTGGTGCAAACAGCATGTCAGAAAAACACTGCACACACGTGGTTAGCTCAGACCCACAGCGCTCCCAGGCGAGAGCAAAACAGCCTTCCCCTTTGATGCCAAAGCTGACCTCGCCAACTTAATGTCAACAGTACACTCTCAAGTCCAAGGCCCACTAGACTGCATCAAAAGATATTATATGAAAACTAATTCTCAATATCAAAGAAGTTTGGAAATGCCCTGTACTAGAGATCTGATGCAAGCCACATGTGTAGTTTTAAGGTTTCTGGTTGTAACATTTAAAAAAGGTAAAAAGAAACAAATAAATTTAATTTTAACTGCCACTCGTGGGGCGTGGTCACCATAGGACACGCCCTGCACGCAAGGACGTCTCCATGGGCCGCAGCGAGCACAGCAGGTCATTGCAGGCTCTGAGCGACTCTAGCCACAGACCCATGGAGCTTTCTTGACCCAAATTTCTCAAATGTGTTTGCCATTAAATACACACACATACACACATAAACACACACACACACACACACTCTGATTTTAGAACACCTACTTAAATACCACGGAATTAGTCTTCTGAAAAGATTTGTTTAAAAAGCACTTTGATTGGACCAATGCAAAAGAAAATCACTACTTAGCTATGAATATATACAGTAGACTTTTTTTAAAAAATATTTTTTATTGATATTTTACAGAGAGGAAGGGAGAGAGATAGAGAGCTAGAAACGTCGATGAGAGAGAAACATCGACCAGCTGCCTCTTGCACACCCCCTACTGGGGATGTGCCCGCAGCCAAGGTACATGCCCTTGACCGGAATTGAACCTGGGACCTTTCAGTCTGCAGACCGACGCTCTACCACTGAGCCAAACCGGTTTCCGCTACAGTAGACTTTAGATAACATGATGAGAACATGCATAAGAGGAAATGTGCATGTGACATGTGAGAGGATGGTGAGGTTGTGTGAGTATGTATGAGTGTGTGTATGAGGGTATATGAGTGGATGTGCATGGGTGTGTATGAGTGGGTATGAGTGGGTATGAATGGGTGTGTATGAGGATTTGTACTATGAGGGTGTGTATGAGGGTTATATATGAGGGTATTTTGAGGATGTGTGAGAGGGTGCGTATTATGAAGGTGTGAGAGGGTATGTGTGAGAGTACGTGTATAAGGGTGTGTATAAGGGTGTGTGAGAGGTGTGTATCAGGGTGTGAATAAAGGTGTCTATGAAGGTGTGTGAGAATGTGTGAGCACACAAGAAAGTATTTTCCCCCCTCATGATAATCTCTATGTAAATGTAAAATGATTTCTTGATTTCTTTGTGAAAATTACATTCTTTAGACAAATACTTTAAATGTTTTAGATAGATTTTTCTTGATTCTAAAGATGAACCTGGGGAAGATAAGAACTGGAGCACTATTTTCTTTCTGGTTTTGTAGTTTTGGTGAAATTAATGTAATCAAGTCTAACGGGGAAATCTCAGGAGTTACACATTTGAAAAAATAACAATTAAGAAGCATATATTGAACTTTTATGTATAATGATTAGAAGATAGAGTATCTTTAGGAGATGGGTTTATGTCAAATATTTCTTATTTTTGTATTTAAACAAAAAAAATGCAAAGCACTATGATTTCTAGGACAAACCCTGAGTGGCATTAACTCTATATCCCATTATCACAAAAGAGTTAGGACTCTACTCCAAGCCAATGTGATGGAGCCACTGAAGGGGAGGGAGGGCCTGCGTTCCCACGTGCCGTGCCGCGTCCTTCGCTGGGCAGACGATGGGAATGTGGCCAAGCCGGTCCCCGCGATGCTCGTTGGTGCTGGTGGAGGGAGTGGCCACGCTTGTAATGAGTGTGCAGCTTTTGAAGTGTTAGATGGTTCAAGGGGCAAATTAGCTCCGAGTGAGCAACACGTTAGTGTTTGTCATTCGAGGACTCTCCTTTTCCAGGGAGTCTCTTGCTGTATGTTAAGTTGCTCTTTGCACCATCTTTTTGAAAGCAGAATACTTCTCTTTATTGGCTTATTTCCCGATAATTACCAGGCAGGCAGAAAGCGCTTCATGGTCCATAGTCCTTCCCTTACTCCTTTTAGATTCAAAAAGTGGGTTTGAACAAAGCAAGTGGTGTCATTAAGTAACAAAGGCAGCGTGTTTGGACTTTGCTTTGGAAGGTCAATGACAAAGGCAGTTCCTCTGCCAAGGACTTTGATCACTGGCCTGGATTTGGTGTAGACTGATTCCAGCAATGCGAGGTTGGACAAGATGAAGCATACGATGAAGTACAGATTAAGCCAAATGTTTATGTTCATGCATGGCCTCATGACTCATGGTACAATGGGAATTCCTTCTCTAACACAACTGTCCTACCTGTTCAATGGGTAACAGATTCACAGAGTATTGAAGCTTAATTAGTTAGTTAGGCGCTTCAGCCTTCTCTTACCTTAGACGGGAGGCTGGACCTCTGAGTGCTCGTCCCCTGTGAGCTGGTCCTGAATTCGGGCCCTTCCCAAGAAGGGACTGACCCTGGGTGAGGCAGTGCCCTGAGTCAATGGAGAAAATCACCTGGAAACCCTCAGCCCCCAGCAGAGCCGGGACCCTGGGGGTGAGAGCTCAGCCCGGTGGGGTAAGCCGTGGGCACACAGGTCTCACTGTAACGGTTGTGCTGAGCTCTTGCAATACGTACTCAGTCTGAACAGCTTTGCCCTTCAGTTTGGGAAAATACTCTTGTGTTTGTTATTTAATAATTTCTTCTCTTCTTTTTTATAATCTTATTTTCCTATGAGTCATATTTTGACTCTGCAGGATTACTCTTCTAATCTTATCTTTATTCTTCCGTTAACCATCTCTTGATCCTTTCAATTCACATCCCAAGATATTTCTTCATTATTTTCCAATAACCTAGTGATACGATGACTCTGAGGGCGATGCATGGGCCACCAACAGCAGCTGCTGAGTAAACTAGTAACTCACCCTTTTGAGGGCATTTGTGGAACTTTGTGAGGAAGACTGTGTGAACACGTGGTCTGTCTGAAGTTTTGAATCAGGGAACGTCAGTTTCAGACTCTTTGCTCAGTGTGCTGCTGCTCTCTTCAAACCATTCCCCACGGGTAATCTAAAGGGAACCTAGGGGAAGCGAGACCAGGACGTCCCGTCCAGCAACACTTTCCCAAAGCCCTCAGAGAGCAAAGTGCAGCCCCACACGCAGGAGGTGATATGGGCAGTGCGCTCCGCTCGGATGCATGGGTCCAGTTCAGTCCCTGCGGCGACGGCAGGGGTGTTCATTGGCCCACACTTGGCCTGTGTTTCAGAGAACAGCTGGATCTCCTCTCAGCAGGGCCCCTGGGCCACATCGGTTCTGCCCGAGTCTACAAAACACACCGGGACAGAGAAGTCTGCTTTCACCTCCACAGGCTTAGGCTTTCCAACCTGGCCTGGTGTCCAGCCAGGAGCAGCTGTCAGGGAGACTGGTGGTTGTAATTCCTTTCTCTCCACGCCATGGCCTGCACCAGGGCCATGCTTTCCCCGCGCTTGCTCTCAGGAAGTTCCACTAGAAGTTGAGTCCAGGGAAGGCAGAGAAGACCCAGGGATTCTTCAGGTTCATCATCACAATCACAAGTACACATCCCTCCTGCCATTTTATGCTCTTGGTTCTCTTTATCAGGCAACTGTTGAGCTATTAAGACAAACGTACACTTATATACATGCATATAAACATAACCAATGGACAGAGACATCAGGTGGGTGAGGGCATGAACGGGAGTGGGGTGGGATGGAGCAGTGGAGGAATAAGGACACATATGTAATACCTTAATCAATAAAAATAAAATAAAACAAATGTACATATGAATATGCGGGCGCGCACTGCCCTCTCCCCACGCACACCCCTTCCAAAACCAAGCAATAATATATAGATACTAGAGGCCCGGTGCTTGAAATTTGTGCATGGGGGCAGGGGAGGAATGTACCTCAGCCCAGCCTACACCCTCTCCAATCTGGGACCCCTTGGCTATCCCTCTCACAATCCAGGACCGTTGGCTCCCAACTGCTCGTCTGCCTGCCTTCCTGATTGCCCTTAACCGCTTCTGCCTGCCAGCCTGATCACCCCTAATCAGTCCCCTCCCAGCCTGATCGACCTCTAACTGCTCCACAACTGGCCCGATTGCCCCCAACAGTCCTCTCCTGCACGCCTGGTCTTCCCCAACTATACTCCCTGCTGGCCTGATCAGCCACAACTCCCCTCACCTGCTGGCCTGTTCCCCACCCCCACCCCTCAATGCCCTCTCCTGCTGGCCTGGTCTCCCCCAACTGCACTCCCTGCTAGTCTGATCACCCACAACTTTCCTCCCCTGCAGGCCTGGTCCTCCCCAACTGCCATCCCCTACAGGTCTGGTTCCCCCCCAACTGCCCTCCCCTGCAGGCCTGGCCACTTCCTACTGCCTTCCCCTATAGATCTGGTCCCCCCCCCAACTCCCCTGCTGTCCTGGTCCCCCCCAACTGCCCTCCCCTACTGGCCTGGTCTCCCCCAATTGCCCTCCCTGCTTTGCCTAATCACCCACAACTTCCCTCCCCTGCAGGCCTGGTCCTGCAAACGGAAAACTGCTCCATTTGGGAGATTTGTAAGGACAGGTTTTAGTTTTCCATGTACTGGAAACTGGAGCTTAATGTTTACAGCCAACTAAGTCAGTCAGAAATGGGCTCATATCCCGCTCTGTCACTTCCTGAGTGTGTCTTTGGGTCAGCAGCTTCATTTTCTGTGCTGCGGCCTTCTCATCTGTAAAATGGGAATAGTTAGGAGGACCTACCTCAGAAACTTGTTGCTAAAATTAGGTGCAAAAGATCTTCATACAGAGGTTAATGGAAAATGTTCAGTCATATTAATTATAACACCTAGTTAACTAATAACATCATTATTAATTAAGAGTGTGGGTGCTTTTCCTGCTTCGCAGTCCCAATACCCATGCTGAGTACTTTGTTATGCCTGAGGCTAGGGCTCTAGCGATGTGAACGGGAACTGCAGGCTGTAGTACGGAGGCTGCCAATTGAAACCATGATGCCGGAGGTCAGGGTAGATTTTTTAGCCCCAGCTGGTCAGATGGCCCCTAACTTTGTTCGAATCCCCTGTTTCAGTCCATTGGAGGAAGGGCTGGATTTGAAGCTTTGTCCCCTTCTCCTGACAGGAGGAGAGGCTTCGGGAACCAGGGGCCAATTTAAAGCTGACAATTGCCTGCCAGTCTGAGCTGCTCCTAGATGAGTGAGAATGAGGAGTTTCCCAATTACCAAGGTTTCAGGCTTGTCAGATTATAAGTCTCTTCATGAGATGCAGCTGATTGGTTCTGTCAAGGAGAGAAATTCAGAAAGACCTAGGGCATAAGCGGACCTGAAATTCAGTGAGGATGGCTGTTCCTGCTGTTCCTGTTCCTAGCCCTCTCACAGGATCAATCCTCATCGCTCTGTCCATGTCTCAGAGTAAAGGGACTCTGGTCCCTCCTCCTCCTGTTTCCACGCTGCCTCGCTAAGAAGAGAAGTCTGCGGATTATTATTCCTACTCCTATTGGAGGGCTTAAAAAACCTAACCCTGAAAGCTCGTAGCCAACATCTCACCAGAGTAGTTGTGAAGACTCTGGTACCATGTCTTGTGAGATGAACCTGGACTTTGAAAATGGAAGACGAAGTTTCAAATCCAGTCCTGCTGCTTGCAGTCCATGAGCCCCCTGTGGCTCATGTCGCTTTTCAGACTCAGTTTCCTCATCTGCAAAACAAAGAAAAGAACAGCCGCTTCACAGAAGTGTCAGTAAGGAAAATTAGACACAACCATTAGCATAGCTGCTGCCCATAGTAGGTAGTCAGTGATTCTGAGGGCACTGCTCTGGAAAGTACATGATTGACTAACCACTATGCTGTACACCTGAAACTTAATGCAGCGTAATATTGAATGTAAACTGTAATTGAAAAATAAAAATAAGTAGAACCCTTTTTATTAAATAAACTTTTAAACAAAAATTTCAGGCACTTTATTTTCCTAAAAAACAAAAAAACAAAAACAAAAACACCCCAAACACTTGTTGTACTCCAAATCCAAACAAGTAAACTTGAAAAACAGAATGTCTGAAGAGAATTCATAATTCAAGTTCCCAACATTATAATAAAAATTAACTTAAAGCTCTCTGAAATGGATGCATGTGCATTGAGACACATATACATACACATCACATTACTAATTAGTAACTTAGCTATCCTTCAATGAGAATAATACTGTGCAGACAATAAAACTACTTAGATCACTCTGTGTATTCAGATATCATGTAATATGGTCTAATAATAGTATTAAGTGAGAAAATAGCAAGTGTGTGTAGTTTTCTGAGTTGGGTATAAAAAGGGATAGATGGACACACTATCTCTGGAAAATGTACCCAAACTGGCCACTTAGCACGTCTGGGATGCAGGTGGAGGACTTTGGGTCACAGGTCATAAGGAAACTTTATTTTGTGGCATCTGAATTTTCACAGGTGCCACATGGTTTATTTACAAGGAAAAGAAAGAGAAGAATTTCTGAGATGGTGTGTAGAATTTCTATGTCTCTTTTCAGGAAGCTCTTTTGAAAGTGCTCTGGACCTATATTGACATAATATAGCCTCCGAAATGCCATCATCTACCTTAGTTATTCACTTTGGTGGTGTACGTTTTATGGTTTTGGCATGTGTAATGTGATTATACATCATTATAATTGCATGCAGTGTTTTCACTACTCTAAAAATCCTCTGTGCTCCGCCTGTCCTTCACACACTCACAGTCCGTGCAACCACCGATCTTTTTCCTGTCTCCATAATTTTGCCTTTTCCAAAATGTCATATAGTTGGAACCATACAGTATGTAGCTTTTCATATTGGCTTATTTCACTTAGCAATATGCATTTAAGTTTCCCCCATGTTTTTTTCATGGCTTGAACGCTCGTTTCTTTTTAGTGCTGAATTATATTCCATTGTGAAGATGTACCATTCCCCTTCTGAAGAACATCTCGGTTGTTTACAGGTTTCGGCAATTATGAATAAAGATGCTAAAGCACTTGTGTGCATATATTTTTGTGGATGTACATTTTCAACTCCTTTATGCAAATACAAGGAGCCTGATTGCCCGATTGTAAGACAAAAAGATGTTTAGTTCTGGAAAAAAAGTCACCCAACTATTTTCCAAAGTGGCAACTTACTGTAATTCTTATGGGTCATGAAATTATATTTACTTTTTAATTTTTTCTATCATTTACCAATGTAAAAACCATACCTAAATGTCTAATATTCAAAACAAGTGGTGGACTGAATTTAGCCATCCTGCAATAACTTGTCAACTTCTCTATAATTTAGTTTAACTGACATTTTTCCCTCTTTGAAATTTAACTAATTTATTCATCTTAGCATCAGAGTTCTCCTCTTTAAAATAGAGTGGTTAGTGGGCCCAATTAAGAGCACTGAGCATTGTGCTGGAAAACAAGTATCTGGTGCTCTTCCGTCCTCACATGCTAATGCATTTACATTTTCTCAGCACTCTTTCCATTGCAAGTAATAAAATATAATTTGCACTGGCTTCAACAATAAAGGATATTTGTTAGCGCGTACAATCCTAAAGCTCAGGCATAGCTGCTTTCTGAGATTTAGGCACTGTCAGTCGGGAGAAATCACTCTCCATTCTGCCATGCTCTTTTTCACCTTATTGATGATATTGTCAGACAATTCTCTTCCGGTGGTGGCACCTGGCAGCTTCAAGTTTATATCATCTCAAGTTTATGCTTGAAAATAGAGTCAGAGAGATTTCACAATGGTGGCATATTAAGTGGAAACTTTGCTGACATTCTCCATGGACCAAATTAGAATTACAACTAAAGTGTAGAAAAATCATCCTGAATAACCAACTGAAGATTAGCTGCAAAGAACCCTTATAACCAAGGATGTAAAGAAGAGACCACATCAAGGCTATTAGAAAGTGTGGAGGTACATGAGGGCTGGCTGGGCTCTCGCAGGCAGCACCTAAAGTTCCGGAGAGATATCTCAGTCCTTCCCCTAAGAAGTCTGGGGTCTGAATGCAAAACTGGGCTCTCCAGTCCAGAGCACCAGAACTGGGAAAGGTGCCCATATAACATCTAGCTGTGAAAAGCACCTGGGATTCTGTCCACAGGGAGAGACAGCTAGAAATGCAGACACCCCTTAAAGGGTCAATATTAAATTTCATGTACAGCCTCTCACTTTGTGCTCTGACGGTGGAAAAGCAGAGTGGACTAGAGCTGTGTGAGGAGAGTCTGTGCTCGGTGGCTCTGTTGGGAGAGAGCAGAGAGCACAGATGCAGGGATCCCTGTGCTGAGTCACTCTCACACTCTGGAGAAGCCACCTTTCTCACGCTTAACTTTTCCATCCAGGCAACTTTAGCCTGGGGAAAGAAATTGCCTCAATCACTGGAAACCCTCTCACCCCACCCTAAAGCCTGGCTAAGCTCAACAGCCTGGGGCTCATTAAGTGACTGAGACTAACAATCAGCCTGCAGGCAGAGGTGGATCTCTGAGTGGTAAGAGTCTTTGCCAGAACTGCCTCTGGGACTTGGGCTAAGAAAAGCAGACTTTGGTGTACTGCTTGGTCCCTTCCAAATGCACCAAGCCATAAGCTGTCCATTGCTGATAGCTCCAAACATCATACTTAGGACCAGTCAAAAACAGCATCTGACATTGGACAGCATGAGAGATCCTAGGAAGAAGCCCCAAACCAATAAACACAGTGGCCAACTTCAGACAACACAGAACAGGACCCAATAAGCTCCACAAGCATGTATGCACAGGGAGATACTGGCAGACACTGCAGAGGAGAAGATCGCTGCATGTAAACAGCCCCTCCACAGGAGCCTGCACACTGTGTTGTGGGTTGAGCCTGAGGGTCAAGACCAGGCATGAATGAGCCAATAGTAATCAAGACTCAATTACAACTAGAGGTCACACACAATATGCACAAATGACATTATTAGAGAATCCAGGATTGCTGATCTCTCATTATGTCTTACAGGATAAAGTTTACATAAGGACACCCTTCAAGACTGGGAGTCATAGCAGATCTACCTAGTACATAGAAGCAAACACAAACATGGGGACACAAAGAAACACGCCTCAAAACAAAGGACAAAAAGAACTAGTGAAATAGAGATAAGAAATTTATCAGGTATAGAATTCAGAGTAATGATTATAAGGATGGTCAGCTGCGTAAATAAGTATATAGAAACTATAAAAAACAACCAGTCAGAAATGAAGAATGACATAGCACAAATTAAGAATACTAGTACACTAGAAGGAATAAACATCAGATTAGAGGAATCCACAAAATACCACAGCCTGGGCGAGTCTATTTTGAAGAAATGGCATTAGAAGAAGTTTAAGTTAAAAAAATTTGGCTCTCAAAAGAAATTTCAATCGTTGTACTGTTGATATTTGGCTCTGTTGACTAATGAGTTTCCCGACCACTGCTCTAGTACACTGCTGATGGGAATGCACACTGGGGTGCAGACAATTGGAAAAGTTGTCTCAAAACTTAAAAATGCAACTGTCATTTGACCCTACTTCTAGGAATATATCCTAAGAATCACAAAACACCAATCAGAAAGAATATATGCACTGCTATGTTCATAACAGCACTATTTACAATAGTCAAGCTCTGGAAACAGTCCAAGTATCCTTCAGTAGATGAGCGGATAAAAAAGCTGTGGTTGCCCAGCCCTTGTGGCTCAGTGGTTGAGCATCAACCTATGAACCAATAAGTCAGTTTGATTCCCTGACAGGACACATGCCTCAGTTGTGGGCTTGATATCTAGTGTGGGTCATGCAGGAGGCAGTCAATCAATTATTCTCTCTCATCATTCGTATCTCTCTATCTCCCTCTCCCTTCCTTTCTGAAATCATTAAAAACAGGTATTTTTTAAAGCTGTGGTACATTTACACCATAGGATAGTATGCTGCTATAAAAAAAAGAAGGATTTCTTATCCTTTCAGACAGCCTGGAGAGAACTGGAGAGTATTATGCTAGCCAGTCAGATAAAGACAAGTATCACATGATTGCAGTCTTCCGTGGAATCTAATGAACAAAATAAACTGATGAACAAAATAGATCCAGAGACATAGAATCATGGAACAGACTGACGAATCTCAGAGGAAAGTTAGGGCTGGGGGTGTGGTGAAGAGATTACCCGAAGAATTTATATGCATATATTCAGCCCATAGACACAGACAATAGTGCAGTGAAGGCACAGGTAGGGGCAGGGGCAGGGTGGAGGGGGTCAATGAGGAAGAAAGGAGACATCTGTAATACTTTCTAATAATAAAGCTAACTTTTAAAAATGAATGAAAGGAAAAATAAGAAAAAAGAAAAGTAGCCCAGGCAACATGTCAGAATCATCTCTGACTGGACTGGATTGGCTTGGCTTAAGGTAAATGGTCTTGTCTGACTGGATCACCGTGGCGCATGGATGTGATGATATGCTGTCTAGGTATCTGTCACACACCCACTTCTGGAGCAGAGGATGGAGGGGAAGTAAAATCAACTTCATCCAACGATATAAACTTAGCGGAGGAAGATGGTCCTCTGAAACAAAATCAGGATGCCAGTATCTAAAAAAGAAAAATGGACAGCAAAATTCACAAATGTAAACGTCAGAGTTCTTACCATCAAAATCTGATGTCCTTAAGAGTCTAGCCTAAGTTCTTTCCAGTTGCAGGGCAATAGAAGGAGAGACATTTGCCTAACTGATGAGTCTGTTTTAGAGCCCTTGGTTTTATTGCGTGTTTTGCAATGTTTCAAAGAACTGTGTCTTTTTAATCTTTATGTTGTTTGTCTCCCAGGGAGGAATGACTTCAGAGCATGGGGTTTCTGAAGTTCAATCTCTCCCAAGAGGCCTAATAGGAATAATGCTCCTTTTTCCTGGACTGTTTCTTAGTCCTCCACAAATTCCTTCCTGCTAGTGATTCCACTGGACATCGAAAGCCCAACCACATAAAATTCAGACTTTCTTATCACCCACCAGGCACTCAGTCGACATTACGAAGAGAAGAGACCTCAGAAGCTGTCTTATCTATCCACTTCTGTAGTTATGATGCAGTTAGGTCACTCAAGAGAGCCTAATCCTTTTCTTCGAAGAGTTCCCTTCTGACAGTCCTGGACCAGCGTCTGAAATTTAATAAACACACAAAAGTATACCCCATAAAGTAGCAATGTTGACTTGGGTCTTCCTTAAATCTCTGCCTATTTTCAGCCGGTAAAATATACCGTCTCTTGATTCTTTTTCCTGATATTCCATTTGGTGTGCTGCTTCCTTTCTTATTCTCTCCCTTTCTCTCTCTCTCTCTCCCTCTCCCTCTCCCTCTTTCTTTCCCTCTCTCCCATTTTCTTTTTTCTTTTCCTTACTTGTTTTCTCCAGGCTCACAGGTCTTCTCTTCCTACACTTTCCCCTTATTGATTTCATTTGCTCTCACATTTCAATGGTCATTTATTCATCATCAATAATAAAGCTATAGTTTATTGAGTGTGTACTGGGCATTTGCTCCTCTTGAAGGTTCTGAGAGGTAGCTGACATCACCTACATTTTATTGTCAGAATTGGTGGCTTCCTAAAGTCTTGCATCTGGTAATGAGGAGGGTTGGAGTTCAAGCCCAGTCTTTCTGATTCCAAGGTCCATTCCCTCTCCACTGCCCTTCACCATATTCATTCTCCTGTTCAATTATTTATTTAGCACAGATCTCTTAAGCATCTGTTTTGAAACAGGCATAGTGTATTAAGAATCACACACACACACACACACACACACACACACACAAAAGAATCACACACACACACACACACACACACACACACACACACAGCAAACACACAAACCAACAGTGCCTGTCTTCAAAAAGTTCACAGTCTAGTAAAAGGAAGCAGTCAATATAATTCTAACTGCTATGACAGAAGTGCACATATATTGCAAAATTAGATCTAAGACCCAGATCTCTTGCCTAAGCTCCATGTCCATATCACTAAGGACCTAGTGAACATTTTTATTTGAATGCTGCTTCCATTATCTATTGCTGTCCCACAAAATACCCAGAGCTTAGAGGCTTAAGACAACAGTGTATGATTTCTCATCTATTTGGGGTTGACTAAGCTCAGTGAATGGTTTTTCAGCTGAAGTCGCTCCCATCCTCCACTCATCTAGGAGTTGGGCTGGGGCTGGAACATGCAGATGAGCTCACAGCCTTGCATCTCACCATTCAGTGACGTAGCCTGAGCTTCTTTACATCATGGCGGCTGCACCAATAGGACAACCTCAATTGCAATCACTCATTAAGCCTCTGTCTGCATTATGCTAATGTCTCATTGGCCAAATAAGTCACATGGTCAAATAGAGTCAATATGGCAGGGGACTATACAGGGACACGGCTACAGAAGCCACCAATAAGACAGTCCATCTTAGGGGTCCAGTTTTCACCTCACATATTAAACTGAAATCATAATGTGCCTTCAAAACAACCTTACATTGTATTTTTACTTCTGGTACCACCATTCTCAAAATGTGGGACTTACTGTCAACTCTAAAATTTAGCCTACCTACATCTAATGAGTTTCTAATTGTTTTCCATTTCATCTGTAAAATATCTCATGTTCTTCCCTTTCTCTTTTATAAACCTATTTAGCTCAGGAGAGTCTGCTAACTAAGCGGATCCCAGCTGTGCTAAAGCTCACTACCAGGCAGTAAAAGGTTGTAGGTGTGAGGAGACCGTGATCCTCACTTGACAGATTTGAGATGAATGCCCAGAGCAGCTGGAGTCTCTGGGTGGGTCACTTCCCAGCAGCAGCTGTCGCATCCATTTGCCCCAGTGAGCGATAGATACGTCATTTTGCAGATGCACCACAACATGAGAGATTTGAAAACACTGTTGTAACTGAATTTCCTGCCTTGCACCCATCTTTCTTACCATCACCAGGTTAATCTTTCTTACCAAGATCAGGTTAATGGTTTCCCAGGAAAGCACTTCATGCTTTACTCTTCTCTCAGCAACATAAGTTGCCTACTGCACACAGTCCAAGCTGGCACCCCCAAATTTCTCCATTTGACTTGAACCTGCTTTTGAGCTTTTTGCCCACTCCTACACACACACACACACACACACACACACACACACACCAACCTCCCCCCCCCCCCCAACTGCTGCCAAACTGATCTTCTTAACCTCTCCTAAGAATATTATTTCTGCTTTCCTGACTCAGGATAAGCCCATGCTCTTAGAAACTTCTAAACTCCAACTACCCTTCAAATCCATTTTTCGTCACCCCCCATGGAAGTCACCAAATTATTCTGGCCTAAAGTCTGTTTTGCCTCTGAACTCCAAGAAAATATTTCTCATTTTTCTGCAATGTGCAGTATGTAATTAATAGCCTCATGTGCCTATTTTAATTTAAATAAAATTAAAATTCAGTTTCCCTGCCATACTCATGCTCAGTAGCCATGTTGGACATACAGAATCAGGGCATTTCCATCGTCACAGAAAATCCTATCAGAAAGCTAACTCCGTGCCACTTTTTTGGCAGTTAATCATTGTTTCTGACTTTGGGTTTTCTTTCCTTTTTTATTGTTATTTTTTCAATTATAATTTACCTTCAATCCTATTTTGTAACAGTTTCAGGTGAATGGCATACTGGTTAGTCAATTAATATTTGACAAAGGAGGTAAGAGTATACGATGAGGTAAAGACAGTTTATTCAGTAACTGGTGTTGGGAAAATTGGACAGATACATGCAAAAAATGATACTGGACCACCTTCTTACATCATATACAAAAAAACCCCCACAACTCAAAATGAATTAAAGACTCAAATGTAAGGCATGAAACCACAGAACTCCTAGAAGAAACCTCTGACATTTCTCTTAGCAATATGGTTCCTGTCATATCTTCTCAAGAAAGGAAAACAAAAGATAAAAAATAAGTAAATGGGACTATACCAAACTAAAAAGATTTTACAGGAAAGAAACTATCAACAGAAGAAAAAGACAACCCACTGGATGGAGGGAGATATTTTCAGATGAAACATTTGATAAGGGGTTAATATCTGAAATTTATAAAGAACTCACACAACTCAACACCAAACAAAACAAACAATCCAAGTAAAAAATGGGTTAAGGGCCTGAATAAACACTTCTCCAGAGAAGACACAGATGCACAACAGACATATAAAATATGCTCAACGTTATGAATTATCCAAGAAATGCAAGTTAAAACCACAAGGAGATATCACCTTATACCTGTCAGAAAGGCTATCATCAACAAATCACCAACTAACAAATACTGGTGCGAATGTGATGAAAAGCAAACCCTGATGCATTGTTGGTGGGAATGCAGATTGGTGCAGCCACCTTGGAGTTTCCTCAAAAAATTAAGAGTGGATCTGCCGGGTTATAGAGGAACCAAAACAAGATGGCAGCCTAGGTAGTCTCCTAAGCTGCCACCTCATCAACAATATGGAAAAAAACAACAGCTAAAATTGAAAGGGATCACATCAGACCCACAGGAAAGCTGGCAGAATGGGATGGCTACACCTAGAGACAAAGAAAACCACTGCTGTGCTATGTGGAGTTTAAAACTACGGTGGAACCAGAGCAGGCGGAGCTGCTGGAGCCGCCGCTGCTGCCGCCACCAAGAGTGAGGGAAGCCCACTGAGAGCAGAGCTAGCTCTGCCCGGAGCCCAGGGAGTGGGCTGCTTCGGAGCATGGCCTCCGTGTCCGCAACTGTCCTGGCCTGCCCATCGTGGGAGCAAGGGAACCGATGCCGGGCCTCAGCCGCACCTTCTGCCTCGGCCCGGAACGAGATGCCTTGGAGTGCAGTCTCCCCGCCCCCAGCCATCTCAGCCAGGCCTCCGCGCCTGCAGCCGTCCCACCCCACCCGCCATGAGTGGTGGGTCCTGGGGGACCCATGTGCCCCGGGAGAGCCGTGTGTCCCAGGGGGCCGTGTGCCCTGGGTGAGGCGTGTGCTCCAGGGGAGCCGTGTACACTGGGAGAGCCGTGTGCCCTGGGGAAGCGGTGGGACTCGGGGGAGGGGGCGGTGTGAACCGGAGGAGGAGCAGATTCTATTCGTGTGGTCCTGGGACATTTGGACAGTCTGCAGCCATTAGCTACAGAACACTCTGTTATATTTCCCTACAAAAACAAATGAGAGAGAGTGTCCCACTTGAAATTCATATACAGAAAAAAGGAAAAGAGAAGGAAAAAAATCTGAGGAACAGAATAAAGTAGTGAATATATTGGAATCAGGGGCAAAGAAGGGGAGTGGACTGATAATTATCAGGATAGGGGGTAGGGAAGCAGTGAGAGACTGGATTGAAATCGTATAACCAATGGATGAAGAGAATTGGGGGGAGAGGGGGTAAGGGCAGAGGGTGGGAAGTATACTGGGAGGTAGGGAGCTTTGGGGGAGAAAAAGGAGAAACAATTGTAATAATCTGAGTAATAATGATTTTTTTTAAAAAAAAAGAAAGAGTGGATCTGCCCTGTGACCCTGCGATTCCACTTCTGTGTATTTATCCAAAGAAACCCAAACCAATAATTTCAAAGACTATCTGGGATGGCTTTTCAATAGCCAGTTCCCATCCCTTACTTCTTTGTTGCTTCCTGTCACAGAGCCTGGAAAACCCAGATACTTCCATCGGCATGTTCCATTGCAGCCAGGCACGTCCTTGTATGCTTATAGGGCATGCTTGCTGGGAGGGTTTCTGGACAAACGTCCATTTAAATGCTAAAAGAGAGAGGTATGCAAGGAGAGCTCTCTCACTAGAGAGCTTCTTGCCTTTGAACACAGTCAGGAGAGGATGTCTTACATACTAACTAAGACCATCACAGAGACATTTACCCTGAAACGGCAGAAGGACTCAATCAACCCAAAAACTACTAGTCCCCTGACACCTTCGTATGTAGTTAATTACATTATTTTATTATTTAAGCCTTTGTTAGTTATGAGTCCTTACTCATGTTCACTAACTGTACCATTTGTGAAATTGCCTAGTTTATGCCTACCTCTTCAACCACAGTGCAAATGCACATTAAGGCAGAACATCCCTATGATGTCTCTGACTCACCCACAATACATCACAGGTGCTCGGTAAACTCAGGTGAACTGTTTCAACTTCAACCTCAGGTGGGAACGTATGCACAGGTGACTGGGGTCCCTCAGCCAGAGAACTGGACTTATATGGGTTTGCCCACAGTACTTAATTAAAATTGACAGAGCATAAACTAAACACAGAGACAAATATTAAGATGCACAAATCCCACGGTTTATTTACCAGAGTCCTGGTGGTTTCCAGAAGCCTAGGCATGTCACCTGGAGATCCGCACCGACAGACACACACACTGGACAGGAACTCGCTGCGGCAGCGTCTTGGTCAGGAAGGAGGCCTCAGAGGCTCGGCTCACAGGCAGAGTGACAGCTCACTCAGGCAGAGCTTCACGCAGGATTTCGAACAGGGAGAAGGGAGCGGAGGGAACACGTCGGGTGGAGGGCCCCTTCGTGGTCTCTGACCAGTGCCTCTAGGTCCCTTCTTTTATGGCCAATTCTGGGCAGTCGTCTTTCCTTCTGGGTGTAACCAATGGGTCTTCAGTGTGTCTAATCGGGGGTCTCCAGGTACTTTCTGCCTCACTTTTCAACTTTCCAGATAAACACTTGTTAGGGCGTTTACACAGTTACAACTTTCCAGATAAGCACATGTCAGGGCGTTCACACAGTCAGGGCTCAGAGTCACTTTAAAACTTAAGTTTTACAAAATGGATTCAAGTCACACTAAACGGAGTCACTTATACTAAGCCTTTAAACACATTTCAAATAATTTCTTTTACTTAAAATAAAATCAGAATAAGATCAGAAATACAATTCACACTTAAACTATGAATCACTCATAAAAATAAATGCTTTCACTCCTATTTTAAATCACTCAAATAATTACTCTCACACTGTTTTAAATCCTTAAGATATAAATCAAACATCACACTAATATAACTATAACATGAACTGATTGCTTTCTTACTATTTTGCAGTTAACAGTGAAGGGGCTCTGGACTGTACCCCACCCTTGTGCATTTCTTTTCTGAAGCCCTCTAATCTTAGCCGATGTGAACAAGTATGTCATTGTAAGAACAGCAACACTTCGATCTATATTTGTACCTGAAAGTTACACTAGAAAGGTGAGGAAGGAAGAACTATAGTCTTTTGTTTTTGTCTCCCAGATACACCCAAGACAAATCAATTTTTAAAAATTAATCTGGTAGTGTGATGTCAGTGGCCATTTGAAAAGAAGTCCCTCAGTGTTACTGAAAGTTTTGCCAGGTAATCTACCTACTCATTCTGAGGCTTGAGAATCATTTGGAGTGAATAGTGTGTGTGTGTGTGTGTGTGTGTGTGTGTGTGTGGTGTGTGTGTGTGTGTGTGGTGTGTGTGTGTGTGTGGTGTGTGTGTGTGTGTGTGTGTGTGTGTGTGTGTGGTATTTTCTCCCCATTGGTTTATTACTAAAGATGTGTAAGCTAAAATAGGATATCATTGAACTCACTTTATCTGTTTCTTTTTTACTTTTGTTTTCCAACTCATGCTGAAATTCTAGCTGTCGACCCAATAGGAATTCTCATTTCATTCATTCATTCATTCAATATTAAGTACCCAGCAGACACTGAAGATCTAAAAATGAAGACATGAAGACACAACCTCACACTAACATTTTAGTAATTCTACCATTGAGAAACCCACTCCCCAGCGCTGGCGTGGGAGGCTGGTCCATGGCCCATGTCCAGGCCACTGTGAGGCTGGGTCTAAGTCTGGAAGTGACTTGCCTACAGGCGCACACTGAAGGCCAGGGAGAACTCAGTTTTCTCCCCCTGGATTTCCCTCCCTGCCAGGCTGGAAGGTAAGCCCCAAAGGACACTGGCCATCAGAGTCATTCCTATGCATACCCTGTGCTAGGTGTGACAAAGGTGAAGATGCACCTCTCTGTGCCTCGGTCCCTTTCTCTGCACCATGGAGGTGACATATCCCTAGCCCACAGCCTTAGTGATGCTATAAGATAGGGTCTTTTTAATGAGCATGTAGCAAGTGCTCAAAACACAGTAGACTGTGCAGTGACCCATGTGAAAGCTTCAGTTAATGTGAGCAACCATCTCTGGAGATGACCCTGTATTCAATCCAGACTTAGTGGACAACATGCAGCTTTGAGAAGGTCAGTGGTTCCCCTTCTCCTGCAAGAGGCTGTACTTGAGCTCAGCTTCTCTGAACCAGGGGCTCCCTTTCCCTTGGGAGAAGCGTTGCAACATCCCACAGGCTCCTAGTTCTCCAGGTGCTGGGCAGCTGGTATTGCAGGAAACTATAAATCGCTGACTCCCAGTCCCAAGTGCCTGGTGCCAAGTAGTCTGCAATTTCCCCACAGAAGGGAAGATAGCACCAGGCTCTGGTGTGGGCTTCTGTGGAGAAGTGAGAGGGTGTGGAATTCCTTCTCTTCTCTTGCTGGCCTTGGCCTATGCGATTTCCCCTTTCTCCACAAAGGTCATTCCTTAAACCATAGAGTTTGTCTTGAACTCTGCATGACGGTAAAACGGCAGAGGGGACCACGTGGTCTGCAGGTCTAACAGGTCTGCAGAAGGAGAACCAAACAAATCTTGAGAGAAAGAGCATTCAGAGAAGCCCACATACCCAAAAGAAACTCCATAATTTGAGTCCAAAACTCCCCCTTTCTCATTCTACTATATATGCATGTTGCAACAGAATTTTTGTATTTGTGATTTTTGCATTCTTTTTCTTAAAGGAGCCCTCCAATTGCACAGGATTCAGGCCTCCCCAACTAGGTTGTGATTGATCTTCAGTGCTGTTTTGTGGAAAGAGGGGAGAGAGTCGCTGCATGTCACAAACACAGCGCCTGCCACACCCCCTCTGAGGACGGGAGAGCAGTGCCCTCCGCTTTCTCAACCCCTCAGTCCATCAGTGATGATGATGGAACCTTCATCTCTCCTCATGCTGCTCAGCAACTCACTGAAGTGCACTTCCAGCTCTCCTTTCCTCCCCCTCCCTCCCTCCTCCCCAAGAAACAAGAAATGTTTCTGAAGCAGTTTTGGGGAAGAGTTAAGTGTAAGGACCCGAGGCCAGGTGGGGTTCAAGTCCACGACTTCCCAGTAACGTATGTCATCTCTGTGTGCCCGAGCTTCCTGGGCTCCGGACGGGGACGGGAGATGGCCATGACGGTTCCTCACCCGCCGGCACGAGGACCGGAGGAATGGCTCCCGTGGGCTGAGCTCGGGCAGCACAAAGCCCCGCCAAAGCTGGGCGGAAGAACTGGTTTCCTGTCCGTCACCTGCCCCTTTGGGTGCAGGGTCTGCCTGCACCACGGTGAGACGGGCAGCGTATGCTCTGTTCCTCCTTCCAAACAGTACGGATGTAAGAGTTGAACCCAGGACTTCCTTTGAATCAGGTTCAGAGGTTTACCTTTCTCCTCTGTCCCGGGCAGAGGGTGAGGAGCAATCCATGAATAGGAATTCTTGCTCAGGTGAGATGCACCAAGGTCTAGGCTGGGCCAAGCACAGGGTCCAGAGTGGCTGCCAATCACCAATAAAAACCTGCATTTATATCTTCTGTGTCATGTGAGCCCCTCTTTCACTGGGTTATGAATTTGAGGGGGAGCTAGTGCTACTCATTGATCTTCAAACACCCACAAAAGTCAAGCCAACTCTACCGTTTAGGACAACCAGCTCCAAATACAGTGCCCTGGAACGTCACTATTACATAGCTGTGCTTAGTCAACTCCCAGCTAGATGCCCTGAAGCAAGTTAAAGAGAAACTTGACCATAGCCACCTCCACATCCTTTCTAAAGCTGTGCGAACTTATTTACAGAGGACAAGTTAGGAGGAGGAGAGGGAGGAGAGGGAGGGGGATGGGGGTGAAAATGAACTCCACATAGCTCATCAATGGGAAGCCCTAGTAACTGCAGCCAGAGCTGAAGTTTGCAGGAAGTGAAGAGGACTGCGCGGACCAAATCCAATCAAGGCTCCCGAGAGCACAGAGGTCCCCGGACTTGTGATGCGTTGGCCTGCAGGGCTGTCCTCTTGTGAAAAGAACTCCCGGTGGAGTCTCAGGAAGCAACATTGTCTCCCTCCCTCCCTCCCTCCATCTACAAGGCATGGATGGGTATGTAATGGGCGCCGCACTTCTGTGGAAGAGCGGAGAATGGAAGAGTAAGATGGGAGAATGGAAGAGTAAGAGAGCATTTTGAACTTCTGTTTTTCAAAAGCTCTGTTTAAGGAGAAAACCTCCGAAGATTCAGAGAAAATAAAATAGAGTTAAATAGAGGGAAGCTAGCTCTGGCCAGTTTGTCTCTGTGGTAGACTGAAGAACCTCGGGTTCAATTCTGGTCAAGGGCACAGAGCTCAGTTAGGCTCTCGATCCCTGTCTCCGGTCAGAGTGGGTGTAGGAGGCAACAAAATAATGTATCTCTCTCACATTGATGTTTCTCTCTCTCTCTCTCTCTCTCTCTCTCTCTCTCTCTCTCTCTCCCTCTCCCTCTCCCTCTCCCTCTCCCTCCCTTCCACTGTCTCTAAAATTTAATGGGAAAAATATCCACAGGTAAGGCTTAACAACAGCAAGTAAAAGCTGGACGGCATCTACTATGCTCATTTTCAAGCTTTCTCTCTCTCTCTCTCTCTCTCTCTCTCTCTCTCACACACACACACACACACACAGCAATTGCTTCCTTTAATGTTTGTCGAAGCTAAGAATGAGGTGTCAAACACAAACACTAGGTGCTATTTGCTGCCATAGCCAGAGGGACCCTTAGTGACAAGGCCTCGGTGGCCCCCACACTGGAGTGAAAGCTTCGGGGTTCACGGCTTCCCCCCTCCGTGCTCCTCCTGCACAGTCTCAGCGCCTTCCTTTCTCTGGACTTCTGCGGGGCACTGGCTTCAAAGGGAGTGTCATTTAGTAATGAGGTAGTTTTGGGGGGAAAAAAGAACTACAAAATGAGATGCTTATGTAATCTATTATTATTTAACTACTAGAGGCACAGTGCAGGAGAATCATGCACTGAAGGGGTGTCCCTCAGCCCGGCCTGAGCCCTCGCGCAGTGTGGGAGCCCTGTGATCGATTGCCCTGCAGAGGGCTCTACGATCAATTGCCCCGCTGGCCGGTGGCCACCTCCCTCTCCAGGGCACTCATGGGGCGATGGCGGGGCCCCTGACCTACCTTGGCTGGCCTGGCGCCAGTATGTGCCATAGAGTGTGGTCCAGGCAGTTGTTCGGCTGTTCGGTTGATTTACACATTATGTTTTTATTATGATAGATTTCTAAATAAATGACCCAGGACAACGGGGGCTAGCCAACCAGGAAAGACCGGCCCGGTGACTCCTGCGTGCCCAGGTCCCCGAGGCCAGGAGAGCCAATGGCGCTCAGCGTTTTAGAGACTCAATTTCTGCTTCTTCACTCCCCATACGGGTTTGGGAAACCACAAGGTCTCTCTCAATCTGGATTTTTACCTTGAAATATGTTTCCGTGCTCCGGGGGAGCTGTGAGACCAGCTAGGAGGAGGCGTGCCGGCATCCTCAGAGTCCCAGCGCCAAGGCCAGCCGCGGAAGCAAGCCGAGGGCGCCGGGAAGCCACAGCTGCAGGGGAAGCTGCAGCTTCAGTGTGCTCACGGCTCTTCGGCTGGGCCCGTGTCTGCACCTCTCAAACCAACAGCAAGACTCTCAGATTGGGGCTCCCTTTCCGTTTTGATTTACCAATAAGAATGCGCAGCCACAATCTCAGGTGGGAAAGAAATAGCACATTTCCTTTCGAATCTCTTTATAATCAAATTTAAGACTGAAACAGAAGTAGATAAAACGGTACAAGGAACCTCCATGTACTTCTCACCCAGCCTCAAACATTATTAACTGACTGACAGTCCATCATGTTTCATTTCTATTCCCATCTGAAATCGCATTATTTCTTCCTTTTAAAAATTAGTTCAATTCAACGGCTACACCTCCGCAGGTGAGACTCTCAGAAATTCAGTTCTTGGCTTGCTCAAAGGTGGGGGCCCTTTCGGAGTGAAACACTGAGGAGGCACCTGCTGCCCGTCCGGGGCTTCGCATTCACAGGCCGCCTGGCTGGCAGGAGGCGCCCCGAGCCCTGCTGAGCAGCTGGGGGGGGGGGGTGCTGCTGTGGCCAGAGCTCCTGGGACAAGTGTCCGGGTGCAGCCTCTCCCGTGCCCCACAAAAGCACACCCTTCCGATGTCTGCCACCCCACACCCACCCAGGACACACCCAGCCAGGGAGCGTAGGCCCCCGAGGCGCCGGAGGCACACAGACCCCCAGGCCTCCCCTCATGCTGGGAGCACGCTTACCTCTCACCTCCGCTCTCTCAAGGCCCAGCGGCTGGACTCCCCATTAGCCATGGCCTCCTCCTCTCCTGCGCCAGCAACTGCTTTGGTCTCCCTGGGGCCTATCACCAACGGTCTATGCCAGTGGTTGGCAAACTGCGGCTCTCGAGCCACATGCGACTCATGAGCCGCGGTTTGCCGCTCTGTTGACTAATGAGTTTGCCGACCGCTGGTCTATACCAATCCAGCCTTCTTCCTATTTCCCAGAACACCAGCTCTGTGGTCAGACCCCTGATTAAAACTCCAGGTCGAGCCCGCACCGGCTGTGCGCTCCTTAGGCAAGTGACGCAAGCTCTCTGTGCTCAGCACGCCCGCCTCTGAGGACGGCGCGGTGCCTGCCCCTCTCCCCAGGAAACAGCGAGTGAAATGCACCAAGCACGGACAGCCTGGGCCGTGGTCCGCTGTGACCAGCACCTGAGCCTGCACCAGAGCCCCAAGAGGAGAGCATTATCCTTCTCGTCTCATACACTGAGCAGGACGCACGCTGCCTGGGAACTGTGCAGACGCTGATGTCATTTATATCCGTGCTATATTCCCAGAGCGATTTTTAAAAGGGACTTAGGCAATATCCAAGTTTATTTTTAAAGCTGAAGCCAGTTATTCTGAATATAATTAAGCACGTTTGAGAGGCCAGTAGGAAACGATTATTCACTCCTAACTGGTAATCTCAGCAACTGGAGACAATTTTAAAATCGTCCCCGGACTGATCCTCGGGGACAGGCAGCTTTTCCAAGCAGCTGAGAGGTGCTCTGTAAGCCTCCGCAATGTCATTCCTGAAATTCATTATTTATTTACACACAACGGGCAGGAGGCAGGCCACTATTTCATTAACATCTCATTATTAATCTCACCAGAGGTCCGGTGCACAGGGGAAGGGGGTCCCTCAGCCCGGGCTGTGCCCTTGGGGGGTGTCCGACTGCCAGTTTAGGCCTGATCTGGACATCCCCTTCGCAATTCGGACGCTGCAAGACCACACTTTTCATATAGGTGAAAGGCATCTGGCTGTTGTGTGGGCAGCTACACTTTTCCACCCTGATTATAAAAAGCAGTACATAACATGATCCTCTGAGGCAGTAGTACCATTTCCCCATCTTATGGTGGAAAACTGAAGCAGAGAGAAGTTCAGTAATTGGCTTTATCACACAGTTGTAAGTGTCAGAATCAGGGATGACCACAAAATGTGCAAACCAGGGTCCATGCATGTCTTCGCTGCATCATCCTGTTTTTTCAGGGTTAGAGTAGCCTTGCCAGATTTTAATTTTTAAATCTAAGAGGCTGTTCTAATATATAGTGTAGGGTCCCTAGGCCTGGCCGGCGATCTGTGGGGCGACCAGCAGGCAGGGCAATCAGGGGGCCCCTGCTGGCACCCCCTTTGGCTGGTGCCTGGCCAGCCTTGCCCTCCCCCACCCCCTCAATCTCTGCCACCAGTCACCTCCCTCTGGGGGAGGGGCAGACACTCAATGCAAGTGTGTCTGCTCCCTGGTGGTCAGTGTGCATCATAGCTACCTTTTCTGCCCATAGTTCTGCCTTTTGGTTGATTTGCATGTTAGGGTTTTATTATATAGGATTACTTTTAATATCTCTATTCTAGTGAAAGTTCTCCATATTTTTCTGGGTCAGTTTGATTTGAAAGATCCTGTTGTTTTCCCTTTCCATAATAAAAATCTCTCTCAAGGTGCCCTAACCGGTTTGGCTCAGTGAATAGAGTGTTGGCCTGTGGACTCAAGGATCCCAGGTTCGATTCCGGTCAAGAGCATGTACCTTGGTTGTGGGCACATCCCCAGTAGGGGGTGTGCAGGAGGCAGCTGATTGATGTTTCTCTCTCATCAATGTTTCTAACCCCCTCTCCCTTCCTCTCTGTAAAAAATCAATAAAATATGTTTTTTTTAAAAATCTCTCTCAAGCCGAAACTGGCTTGGCTCAGTGGAGAGAGAGTCAGCTTGCGGACTGAAAGGTCCCGGGTTCGATTCCAGTAGGGGGCATGTACCTTGGTTGTGGGCACATCCCCAGTAGCGGGTGTGCAAGAGGCAGCTGATCGATGATTCTCTCATCAATGTTTCTAACTCTCTATCCCTCTCTCTTCCTCTCTGTAAAATAATCAATAAAAATATATATTTTTTTAAAAACCTCTCTTAAGGAAATGTCAGTATCAGAGCAACCCAAGTAATCTCACAGATCAACACTGGCATACACAGCTGGCATACACTGGCATACATCATCTTTTCATTGTGTGTTGTATTTCAATTTGGAAGATGTCCTCTCTGAGCCTCATAGATAGTTGGGACAGGACATCTGAGAGCACAACCATGAAAAATGCCCCAGTGTTCCAAATGTCTGGGCTCTGGATGCTGGGGACTTTGGTGAGGTCCTCTCTCTGCCATTTAGTTGGGCAACCATAGGCAAGTTGCTTAATTCAACTTTTCTTTTTGGAAAATGAAGGTCTATAGGCCACTGCCATTTGCCCTTCTTCTAACTTAAAGCAAAAGCTCTAGGTTTGACTATACAATGGCAGTAAAAACAAATAAACCAACAAACAAAAAACCCACAAACTGGTCAGCCCCAGTTTCCATTGGGTCTGCTCATCCTCACACTATACTGAACTTTATATATGTTGGCAACGTTCTTCTCCTACTCCTCATCCCTAATTAAGAGGGTTAAGGTGTGTGTGAGCTGTGGGGTCAGAAAGACGTGGGTCTGATTCCTGACTCTGCCCTTCCCCCCAGCACTGTGATCTTGGGTAAGTTGTTTGAACTCTATTGCCTAAACTTTGCACTCTATAAAGTGGGGACAATAGTGAGCACCATGGAGCATTAAATGAGCATAGAGCTCAGTTTTGACATAGATGCACATGCAATAAATATTGGTTATCATTGCAGTGGAAAGGGGAGGCTCTAAGATTTTAGCTTTCAAATGGAGATTAAAAACCTGTCCAGCCGGAGAATGAAAGGAACACCTCATACTTGCAAAGAAAACCAATATGGTGATAGAAAAATTATAGTGAAAAAGGAGGTAGAAGTGGAGGAAGAGAAAGATAAATGGAAAAAGGAGAATGAGAAGAAAGAGGAAGAGGAGAGAAAGCTGTCAACGTAGGTAAGTGCTGGGATTGCCTCCTCCCATAACTACATCAAAATTACCACTAAATTATAGAACAATTAGACTGAGAACCCCCTAAAGACTTGCTGAACAGAACTGCTATAACACGGAGAAAAAGAAGAGGCCATGTCGAGACCAATAGGAGGGGTGGAGACTCAAAATGAGCTGGCTTTACCCGCACCTGTGGCAGGTGAGACGTGGGAGGGCCATCTCAGGGCAGAGTCCCCACTGAGTGGTGAAGGGAACCAGTCAGAAGTGAAGAGCATGATAACTGAAATGAAAAACACACTATTGTGAATTAGCAGCGGATGAAATGACTATTTATGTTGAGCACATGTCATATTGACACTCAAACTGTTTGGAAGGGAAACTGATATAGCAATGCCCTCCCCCCCCCCCCCCCGATGCCTGCATGCAGGGAGCACACAGTGGATGACCCTGTCTCTCATGGGGTGCAGGTCAGCACGGCCTTAAGAGGTGAATGACGTCGTGTGCGAGGCGTGTAGCTCTGTGCTGGTGCTGCTGCGTGGACTTGGCTGTTCCCATCACTTGCTAGTTCTCATCCTTGAGGTTCTAGCTTCCAGTTTATTGAATTGCATTCCACCTGAAACAAGTAGGTTTCACAAATCAGTCTAAAGCTTGATTCCTTATACTAACTCAGGGCCCAAAGATTTTCCAAAGACTTTATGGCAAATCCTGGTTTCCACCTTCACTTGCAAGGAGACCCTGAGCCTCAGCATGCTCCTCTGACAAGTGGGGACGTGAGGAGATCAGCGCAGAGGCCGCAAATGTGATCATGCATCACCCAGTGCACGGCACCGGCAGCCTCAGTGTGTGCAGCTGCCTGCGGTGCTCCCTGCTGGGCTGGATAGAGCAATCTGGGGGCCGTCCCTTCCCTGGGGCCTGATTTTCCGGCCACTTCCAACGGACATTCCCTTCGCAGAGACCACATTTTACCTGCTAAGACAATGATCTCCCAAGGTCCTTTAAAAATCGCTGCCTGGGCTACTGGGTGCTGGAGCCACTTGGGGCTTAGCCACCTGGGGTGCGGATCCCTCACCGTTCTGGCCTCGGCATGCCTCCTTGGAGACCCTAACATTACTGAGGGCTTGGACCTTGAAAGAAGAAAGGGGGAGACGCCCCGCAAGCCTGAGGCCAAATGCAGATTTCCCCAGAGTAGACCCTCCTCAGCAGCAAGCCCGGGGGGCTCCCAGCCCCCAGGAGTCACCCAGGCCTGGCGCCTCCCTGCCGACCTCCCAGGCACAGTCAGGGAACCTTCCAGAATGTCAGCGCCCAGCCAGTCTCAGCAGGACCCCTGGGCTTCCTGTTTGATTCGTGGATCATTAATATTCCAGTCCATGCAGGTGTCACTCTCTTAACAAGTGCTGCTCGTCAAGTCTCATTAAGCAATCCCCGTGGGAATCCCTCCTGGGGGGCCACTGCCGGGCCTCCCAGCGCCACCCCAGGCCTGACCCCATTCCTCCCGCAGCAGCTGCTACAAGCTCTCCCCACGGGGCCTTGCTGTCAGTTCTTCCTCTGCCTCAGGTCCCTCTGCCCCGCTTCTCCTCCCAGCCCCCATCCCCGCTTCTCCTCCCCCTCCCCGCTTCTCCTCCCCCTCCCCGCTTCTCCTCCCCATCCCCGCTTCTCCTCCCCCTCCCCGCTTCTCCTCCCCATCCCCGCTTCTCCTCCCCATCCCCGCTTCTCCTCCCCCTCCCCGCTTCTCCTCCCCATCCCCGCTTCTCCTCCCCCTCCCCGCTTCTCCTCCCCATCCCCGCTTCTCCTCCCAGCCTGACACCTGCTCTGGGCCGCCTCCGCGCCCCGCACCCAGCGGCCCGCCTGCTCTCACGCGGTCTGAGGACTCTGGGGTCCGCCTCCGGGAGCCTTCCCTCTCCCGTTGAGGACCTTGCCCGACAGGACAGGACAGGACACCCCTCTCCCCAAGGCCTGCGGCGCCTTCCAGGAGCAGGTCTGCGATGCCGCTCCCGCTCCCCGCACAGGCGCCAGGCCTGACACCACCCGGAGCTGCTGCTGGGAACGGTCCCGCAGACGGAGAAGAGGGAGGAGCAGAGCCAGGCGGCCTGGCCGCGGAGGACTCAGGGGGTCCAGCTGGGTTTCCCCGAAGCAGGCCTGAGCAAGGACTGGTGCCGTGGCTCTTTGGGAGCCAGGAAACAGGGGAAGGAGGGGAAGGAGTAGCCAACAGGGGAAAGGGTGGAAGCCACAGGTTACCTGGAGGGCAAAGGGCGTGGTCCTGCTGGGAACTCAACTGGGATGGGGCAAGGGGCAGGGTTTGCACTGACCCCCGCTTCCTGGGGGGCCTGCCCCATGCATATTAAGCCCCGCCCACCCCCTGTTCTGGCCGGAGGTTGTCCTGCAGGGATGGAGCAGCTTCCAGGTGTTGGAGAAAGTCCGAGCAGGGAGCGTGGCCAGGCCGCCCAGGGCGGACCGGGGCTGCGGCACTGGGCGCGCTGGGCCCCCCTCGGCCTGGCGGGAAAGGAAAAGCGCAGGTCCTGGCTCCTGAGTCTTAACCACCTTCCTATTCTGGGCAAGGGCCTCCCCACATCCCTGGGAAGCCCAGGACCAGCTCCATCCTCTGGTGCCAGCCAGGCCTTGCTCCATCTGCAGAGCACAGTCAGGCAGAGGAGCGAGAGGAAAACGTCTGGCCCCCAGAAAATGGGAGACCTTCTTGAGGTGCTCTTAGTGGGGTGCCATAGCCGAAGTCCTGAGAGAAGGCAGGAAGTGAAAAGGAAGCTGGGGGGGGGGGGGCGCTACAATCCCCAAGTGTTCCGCTCTGTCCTCCTGCACCGCTCTGTCCTCCTGCATCGCTCTGTCCTCCTGCACGGCTCTGTCCTCCTGCATGGCTCTGTCCTCCTGCACCGCTCTGTCCTCCTGCATGGCTCTGTCCTCCTGCATCGCTCTGTCCTGCACCGCTCTGTCCTCCTGCATCACTCTGTCCTCCTGCACCGCTCTGTCCTCCTGCACTGCTCTGTCCTCCTGCATCGCTCTGGTGCCGGGGAGAGCAGGGTCCCATCCTGAAGGAGCACTGCGGGCTCTGCAGTCCTCTGCCGCCCAGGCCCAGCCTCCTGTCCTCCGGTCCCAGCGCGGAGCCTCCGCCGTCCCCCGTACTGGCAGCACCTGCAGCCCGAAGGGAGGGTGTTTACTCTGAGCCGGGAGTCCTGGGGGCACCCCTGCCGGGCCCAGGCACACGGCAGAGAGGGGTCCAGAGGCTCAGAGTTTGTCTCAACTTACACACACACACACACACACACACACACACACACAGGAACGTACACACACACACAGGAACACATACACGAATACACATACACATGGGAACATACACATGCACACATGAACACACACACACACACACACACACACACCAGCCCAATGGAGTGAGCGCTGCTGGAGGCAGGATTTGGGATTCTCTCCTGTGTCTGACCTCACAGCTCACGAGACCTGCTGGACCAGACCCTGAACTAGTAGGATTCACTTGTTTGGATGTGTCTCTGTTTTTCTGTTAGCTTTCCTTTTCACAGGGCGTTTGTATGAGTCACTTGCTGGCCTTTCTTCTCCTCAGTCATCTGATTTCCATTTAGCTTCTGCTCCAGCTTCAGAGCACTTCCTCTCGCTCCACGTCAGCCGGCCCCGCTGCTCTGCCCAGGCCCCCTGGGGGTTTCCACTTCTGCTTGTTTCGTGGGAGCTGGAGGGTCGAGATGGTTTGTTTGGCCGTGTCCGTATTTCCTTGTGTACTGCCTTACTTTCACTCCCCAATCCTCTCCTACCTTTGCATTTTCATGGCTACTTCCTGTTGGCCTGGCTGCTCTCAGTCGACTTTCTGTCTTCTGTTTATTTCTCATTTGCTTCTCAGGACAAATGTCTGCTCCTCCTGCTTCCGGACGGCTCTCGGCCCCGGTGACAGCTCTGGCGTTTGGGTGACCACGTGTCCTCACCTTTCCTGGGCAGCCCAGTCTGGCCTGTGGTTAGGTGTCCGGCCCGGCACTTTAGTAAACGCCCGGGGGAGATAGACAAGTCAGTGGCTTCCTACCTGGGCGTCAGCTCCCCAGAGTCCGCAGACGGCTGACTTCCTTGGGTCCTCCGGGCCGGAAACAGGGGAGCCTGTCAAATGCTGTTCTCCGAGGTGCACCTCCATCTGGAAGGCTCCCTTCCCCATCCGCAGGTGATACGCCAGGGTCAACCTGTTGATTTTGCCTGTGGTTAAATTTAAACGTGTGCTTGCATCCTTAAGAAAGGATGGCAACTGACTGAGGTGGGAGCGGGAAAGGGGGGGAGAGGTGTGGCCTCAGACCTGTGGATTGTAGACCAAGCTTATGAAGTCAAAGCTTCCGTGTCCCCGTTCTGTTTCCACACTTCCCACGGAATGGGGAGTCCTGGGGTCCTTCCTTCCACCCATGAGAAACGGCTTTGCCGGGTTCGCATGGGTTTGAATCCCAGCGTCCTCCCTTTCCGGCTGTCCAACCTTGGAAAAACTACTAAGCCCTCTAGCTTTCCGTCTGCAGCGTGAAAATGCAGGTAACAAATACGTTGCCTTCAGAAATTTGTAAGATCCCATGTATGTGGAGCTGGACAGAGTGGGGTTTCTCAAGGCTGTCAATCACTAACTGCCATTGACTTGCAGACACTGAGATGGTCAATTGTGTGCTGTGTCACTTCCACCCAAACACAAAGTGAATTTGAAAAGGAGATGGTGTGGGCGTTCTAACGCACAGCAGGTGCGCAGGAGAAGGGTGTGCCCTTCCTCTGTCACGACAAAGAGTCCAGGGCCACTTCTGAGAGTTCTCAGGGGCCACATTGCCTTCCGGGGCCAGCACCGCGGTGCCCTTTGCATTGCCAAACAGGGCGTGGTGCCCCCTGCTGGCACGTGGCATCCTGGCCCTCGGTTCCTGCATTTGGATGGTTTGCATCAGAAATCCCTGGGGGCGGGGGCTCATTGAAATGACAAGTGCACGCCCTAGCCAGTTTGGCTCAATGGATAGTGTGTTGGCCTGCAGACTGAAGGGTCCAGGTTTCATTCAGGTCAAGGGCACATGCCCAGGTTGCAGGCTTGATCCCCAGTGGGGGGGCGTGCAGGAGGCAGCCGATCAATGATTCTCTGATTATCGATGTTTCTATATCTCTCTCCCTCTCCCTTCCACTCTGAAATCAATCAAGATATCTTTAAAAATTAAAAATAAAAATAAATCCCGAAACCGGTTTGGCTCAGTGGATAGATCATCGGTCTGCGGACTGAAAGGTCCTAGGTTCGATTCCGGTCAAGGGCATGTACATTGGTTGTGGGCACATCCCCGATGGGGGGTGTGCAGGAGGCAGCTGGTTGGTGTATATCTCTCATCAATGTTTCTAGCTCTCTATCCCTCTCCCTTCCTCTCTGTGAAAAATCAATAAAAATATTTTTAAAAAATAAATAAAAATAAATACAATGACAAATGCACAGTTGCCAGTCCTGGAGAATCCAAGCCAGTCATTCTGGCGTGGGGCTCCTGGTTTCCCTTTCCCCAGTTTCTTTGTTATTTGCAGTCAGTTTCCAAGTCTCTCCTCTCCTCTCCTCTCCTCTCCTCTCCTCTCCTCTCCTCTCCTCTCCTCTCCTCCCAGCGGGGCTTCTGAGCCCCTCCTCTTTCGTTTCTTTTCACTTTTCGGGACCCATATGGGCCTAGAGGGCCAAAAGTAGCCGGGGCTCTGGAGAGAGGAGGGTGGTCCGGGCCACACGGATGTCAGAACCGCGGGGGAGAAGGAGGCATGGGGCAGAGAGGGGGCGGAGAGGAGGCGAGGGTGGGGGGGGGCAGCCAATGCGATGGACTGCGAGGAGACGACGGCCGCTGAGCAGTGGCCCCGGGAGCCGCCGCCGCCACGCATGAAGGGCACGGTGCCCGCACCAAGGTCCTCCTGCCACGCCTGTCTCATTCTGAAACTCCTGGGTAAGTCGTATACGTGTGAGAATCACCAACCAGGTGCTCTCGTCTGCTGGTCCTTCCCCTGAGCCGCACTTTAGCGACCAGTCAGCTAGGGCTTCAATGAGCCACCAGTCATCGTGCCTAAACTTTGCACAAGTGGTCCCAGCGCTTTGTGCTTGGTCCTCACAGTCACGCTCTCCCGTTGGCTGAGCAGCAGCACTTACTGCTCCCATTTTGCAGATGTGGAAACCGAGGTGGAGAGTTTCATGCACAGTCCCACAGCTCTGTCTGGGCGCGACCAGAGCCGGGTTCCTGACATCTGGCATTCATCTACGGGGACTTTCCTGCCTCTGAACGTAAAATTGGTCTCATTATTCTTGAGGCACCATTTCTTCTTTGTTTCTACTCTGTGGCCTTATTCTTTCCATCCTTCCTTCCTTTTCTTTGACCTTAAAGAGTTGGCTTCTTCTTCTCAAATCTCACCATTCTTCTTCTTCATTATTGTAGTACCTTTTGAAACAATTTAACTGAGCGTCAAGGGTGGCGTGGTTTCACAAGCCACGGTACACTGTACAATGGAAGCACATGCATTCCTTCATTGAAGAGAGAGGGGTGGGAAAGGGCTGCTTTATACACTGAGGCGAGAGAAAAGCAGGATGGCTCTGAGGCCCGGACTCCGGGGAGGCGCACAGCACACGTCCCTGTGGCAGGGCCAGGCCAGGTCCGAACTCCCAGACCCCAGCTTCTTCGCAGACAGCAGCCCCTTGGCTCCCTCTCGCCTCGTGGGTGGAGGGGCGGGGCGTGAGGGCGAAGTGAGAGCTCCTGCAGGCAAGATGAGGTGCTTCTAAGCTGTGTCCCTCCTTGGGGGTTGTCCCCCTCAGCTAGGCACAGGCCCTGTGGCTTCGGGAGTCTCTGGCTGGCAGAGGAATGGGCTGCTGGCTGGCAGTGCAGAGGGCTGCTGGCTGGCAGTGCAGTGGGCTGCGGGCTGGCAGAGGAATGGGCTGTGGGCTGGCAGTGCAGTGGGCTGCTGGCTGGCAGTGCAGTGGGCTGCGGGCTGGCAGAGGAATGGGCTGTGGGCTGGCAGTGCAGTGGGCTGCTGGCTGGCAGTGCAGTGGGCTGCGGGCTGGCAGTGCAGTGGGCTGCTGGCTGGCAGTGCAGTGGGCTGCTGGCTGGCAGTGCAGTGGGCTGCGGGCTGGCAGTGGAGTGGGATGCTGGCTGGCAGTGCAGTGGGATGCTGGCTGGCAGTGCAGTGGGATGCTGGCTGGCAGTGCAGTGGGCTGCTGGCTGGCAGTGCAGTGGGCTGCGGGCTGGCAGAGGAATGGGCTGCGGGCTGGCAGTGCAGAGGGCTGCTGGCTGGCAGTGCAGTGGGCTGCTGGCTGGCAGTGCAGTGGGCTGCTGGCTGGCAGTGCAGAGGGCTGCTGGCTGGCAGTGCAGTGGGCTGCTGGATGGCAGTGCAGAGGGCTGCTGGCTGGCAGTGCAGTGGGCTGCTCAGCCCATCTGCCTGGGACGAGGGAGGCCTCTTCAGCCGTCTTCTCTAGGAGCGGGGGGCCAGGGCTGGGAGGGGCCGGGGCTGAGGCTGAGTTGGGGGACTGCTAGTGTGGCCACCTGCTCCCCAGAGAAGAGGGGAGGCGGGCGGGGCCTCCTGTGAGCAGCGCTCTGGGCATCAGCACGGCACCGGCACTGGCATTGGCACCGCATCACTGACTCTCCTCACCTTCCCCTCCTGTCTCGTACAACCAGCTTGCAGTCTTGAGTCCTGTGTGTTTTTTTCACGCTGGGGAAGCGGGTAGAGAGCCACAGACTAAGAAAGGTGGAAACGGGGCTTGAACAGACCTCAGACCATCTGCTCCTCTCAAGGCTGTCAAGCGCCCCCTGGACAGTGGGTTTGGGCACACAGAGGTAGGGAATGGGGTGCTTCCCATATGCTGTCTAAGGGCTTTAGTGTCTGAGCCGCAGCTGTGCAGCTAGCCACCAGGGGGCGGTGTCTGAGAGGACTCCTGGTTACAGAGGGCTTTGGGCTGTGGCCAGTGCGTGCGCACTGGCACGTGGATTCCCCAGGAGGAGTGCCTGCAGCCACCACAGGAGGCTTTTGTGATGCGGGTCCCAAGAGAGCAGGTCCCACAGGGCCCTGTCAGAGCTTCCCTGGCTCTGCCCTGCCTCCCTGGCCAAGGTGCCTGTGACATGCAGCCCTTCCTCAGTCACACGGCAAGCACCCTGTGCTTGAGGAACCCCGGGGCACCGGTGGGAGCTCTCTCCATCCCCCCCCCCCCCCGGACTGTGCTTCATCCTCAGGGCTCGCTCTTTCTGCAGTCACTTCCTGCCCAGATCCTCCTGCCCTCCACCGTCCAGGACAGCCCCGGGCGGGATGAGTGCCCTGCTGGCACCTCTGTCCTCAGGGAGCGGCCACGCTGCCCCTTGCTCATTAGGTCCCAGTGGAGTGCGTTTATGAGAGCGGGGTCCCGTCTCCTTGGCGATCCCCTGCTTCTGCCTCGCCTCCTGCAGCGCTGGTGCCCGGTTAGGGCAGCCTCTCCTTGCACACTCAGGACTCCCAGAACTCAGGGGACCCAGGACTTGCCCAAGTCAGGCAGCCAGAGACTCCCACTCCTCTAACTCAGAGACCTATCCCATCCGTGTCCAGCAGGAAGAGCTACAGAAGCGTGCCTCCATCCCCATCCCCACACCGATGAGGAGTGCGCACGGCCGGCGTGGCTCAGTTGGTTGGGCATCCTCCCATGCACTGGAAGGTCGTCAGTCTGATTCCCAGTCAGGGCACATGCCCGGGTTGTGAGTTCGAGCCCCGGTTGGCGCGTGTGCAGAAGACAGACAATCAATGTTTTGCTCTCATGCTGACATTTCGGTTTCCCTCTCTTTCTCCTCCCCCCTCTCTCTCCCACCCACCCTCTTCCTCTTTCTCTAAAAGTCAATTAAAATTTTTATTTAAAAAAACGAGGAGTAAAAAATCTCAGAGGGGAATTGTCAGATAGGACAAGAGTCTCTAAGTCTAGCCATTCTTCCTAAATGCTACTCTTGTTAAATATTAAAATATAATATAATATTTTGCAGATGCAACTGTAATGAGATGAGCTGGACTGGATCCCAACCACAAAGAAGAAATCAACAAAGAACTGAGTGCAGTGGTCAGCAAACTCATTAGTCAACAGAACCAAATATCAACAGTACAACGATTGAAATTTCTTTTGAGAGCCAAAAACCGACTTCTGCGCGTGGGCCACGAAGTTTCAATAGCACTGTGCGTGCGTGCCCACACGTGGTATTTTGTGGAAGAGCCACACTCAAGGGGCCAAAAAGCCACATGTGGCTAGAGAGCCGCAGTTTGCTGACCAGTAGACTAGTGTATGTAAGCAATAGCTAAGCCCTGTCGGGAATAGAGCTTTGTATGTGTAGTAATCCCTTTGTATAGCTTTGTAATCCCGACTCCTTTAGTTGTTCAGGTGAGTACAACTACTCTCCACAGCCACGTCTTGTTCTTGAAAGAGCCCAAGCACGGGCCCTGGGCCAGAGGCAGGTCCAGACTGTGGCCACTGTCCTCCTCACACTGCCCCAGACTCAGGCCTGGAGTGAGCCCGCGGCCTGGCCCGGCTGAGGGGCTGGGGTCCCGCTCTGGGTGCTGGCGGTTCAGAGCCGGCTGCAGGCTCGCACTCACTGAGGCAGCGCTGGGTGACCTGGTGCAGGGGCTGCTGCCGACCCGGGGCTGCTGGGGCCTGTGCTGTTTGGTGCATCATTTACATCACAGAGTTGTTGCGTTTCTTACATTCCCAGAAAAGAAGTCTAAAAAGAGAAGCAGGACCCTGAGGTCCTGGAACCACCCTGTGTCTAAGCTGCCGCTCCACCTGCGTGGCCACCTCTGAGTGGCCTCTGCGTGGCCTCTTCGTGGCCTCTGCGTGTCGCTGTCCGCAGCTGTCCTTTCTCTGCTGCCTGTGGCTTCAGGTGCTCAGCGCTCACCGGACACCGGCCTCTCTTTTGTCACAGGCGGAACCCATAGTCCTCCACGCGCTTCTTACTGGCTTATTAAGTAGTTTGTTTTCTTTGTTTTCTAATGGAATGGGGTGTTTAGCCAAAGCAAGCACATTTCACTTAGGTTGCCGGCCAGCGGGGCAGTGTTCTTGTCCCCGGACCGCTCCTCACGCAGAGGCGCTGAGGGTCTCAGTGGACGGCCAGGAGTGTCCGTCTGGTTCTCCTGTGGCCAGGGAGGCGCTCCGCGGAGCCCCAGGCCCCAGAGCTGAGCCTCCGATGAGACACCTCTCTGGAGGTCACACCCCGGAGAATTGTTGGTCCTGGGCTTCCTGGAAGATCCCTGCCTGCGGGCCTCCCGACCTTTGCCGGGGGCAGGGGAGGGTGCCGGGGGGCAGGGTGGCCCTGGTTCAGGCTGACGGACAACAGCATCCGCTCTGCGCGCTGGGCTTGCTGGCTGCTCCTCACGTGTTGCCTCCCCGGCAGAACCGGTTACGCGCCTGTACTCTTAAAAAACACGTTTGTTTGTGTGTTTTCAGCCAACACAAACACCACCTGTGCAAATTGCCCAACTTTTTTCTTACCTTTTCGTGAGCTGTGTTAACTGCTCTTTAGGCAGAAGACAACAGCCGAGCGGCTGCACACTCAGGCCGTGGAGGCGGGTGCCGGGGGGATGCTGGGCCGGCCCTGGGCCTGGCTCCCCCCTGCGCTGCTCATTTATAATGATGTGGGTCTTGTGCCACGCAGGCTCTTTGGAGTTACTCAGAGGGGCACCCCGCTGCCACCCGCAGTGCCGCCTGGGGGCCAGGTGCTCTCAGCGACTCGGGCTTCACCACCCTTAGAGGAGAGGTCACCTCAGCTATCAAACCCAGAAGTGCGGTCTTCCTCCTTCATTCTGGAAAAATAAATTAGTATTTCAAGGCAAGTTGTCAGTAATTATACCTCATCCTAGTCTTTATAAAAATAATATAGAGAAAAGGAGGAGACTAATCTTATTTCTGTTATTTTTAATGAAATCCAGGCATTATTTTTTAATTTTAAAAATATCTTTTTATTGATTTTAGAGAGAGGAAGGGAGAGATAGAAACATCAATGAAAGAGAAAGATCAACATGATCGGCTGCCTCCTGCATGCCCCCTCCTGGGGATTGAGCCCACTACCCTGGCATGTGCCCCGACTGGGAATCTAACCATTGAGCCACACCAGCTGGGCCAGAGATTAATTTTAAATCCTCCGTTTCTGAATGACGAATTGGAGTCCTGAGCAGTTTCCATGAACTCATACCCCAAGATCGTCCTAAAGGTGGGATTTAAATCGAGTCTTCAGGTTCCCAATCAGGCCTGCCCTCTGACGCTGCTTCCTTCCACTGGCTCTGGAAATAGAACTTTGGTCAGCACCGGCCATCAGGTAAAACCTACTGGTCCAGTGGGGCCGAATTCCTTTCATTAAACATTTTCCGGGATGTGATGGTGGGTGGGCACTACGATCAGCAAGCGTCCACTCAGCAGGACTGCATTCCTCTCTGAGCACGTGGGTGCAGATGAACTCTGTGAACCCCGGGAGCCATCCGGGATTTGACCTGGAAGCACTTTCTTTGGCTGGAAATCTTGGATTGCTGGTTAAAAAAAAGAAATAACCTCACCAAGGTGACAGCTCAGTTATCCTCAGTCAAATCAGATGCAGTGATGCCGACGGCAACATCGGGGCCATTGCGGGAGCGACCTTGGCGTCTGGCATATAAAGTATTCGCTGGACTCTGAGAATGGCCAGTCATTAAGTGATTCAAAGTAAGTCCCTTTATCCAGATTACACTGACTCTGGTTCTTATTTTTTAATCAAATTAAAAAATAATGCCTGGATTTAATAAAAAAATAACAGAAATAAGATTAGACTTCCACTTTTCTCTCTATTATTTTTATAAAGACTAGGATGAGGTATAATCAAACAAAGTAATAGTTTGATCTCTATTCTGATCACATCCGGAATTGCATATACAGGCTCCAGGTGCTCTGCCCATGGCTTTTCCTTCATCTGTCCCCACACAGCCCTGTCGTTAAAATTCTCATTTAATGGCAGAACCGTGGAAAATTGTTAACTGTTTGGGGGTAGGGAGAAGTTATATGCCACTATGAAAGTCTCATGATAGCTTAGGGACACTTTGGGAATAAAAATGTATGTAACCACAAGACTCACACTCACACACAGCATGTACACTTTCAGAGGGTGTTCAGGAAACCCCATAAATCCAAACATGAAGTTACATGTTGCCAGGGCTGACCAGCAGACCCTGAGTGACGGAGGAGTGATTCCTCTGACACACGCTTCTGTGAAAGAGCGGACCAAGGGACTGCCTGGCTAAAGGAGCCAGCATCCCCTCTCACCTGCCTCCTTAGGGTTTTATTGAAGCAACAGCTTGAACAAAAATTTAACTTCTAGGTACTATCAGCAGGGTAAGTATCACTGAGAAAACACATGAATCTGTAGTGCCATTAAAGCAAGGATGTCTGAAGTCTAAACATAAAGATTCTAGTAAAATACCTGAGGCTCAGACTGGTTTGAAAAAGTCAAGGCAAGGTCTTTGCCTTTCAGCAAGGTCCCCTAGAGGCCTCTGGCCTTTCGGAGAATCCTCCTTATAGACTTTCCAACCAAGTCCCCTGCTCCCCCACAACCTGTGACCTGGAAGCTAACCAGTCCCAAGTAGGAAGCTCAGGCCCCGGGAGCTTCACCAGCAGCAACCTGCAGCCACAGGTGAGGAGCCAGCATCTGCCTCACCCCAGAGCCTGCTTAAGGCGACACCACGTGTTTCCTGGGAAGTGGCCTGCCAGAGCCAGTTCCAGCATGTCCAAAGGCTGGTGGAACTTGGGGACTCAACAAGGGCTGATTCACATATGTTAGCCTGTTGGGAATGGCTAAAGACTGAAATATGGTAGCAATCATACTTTGGTAAAGACTACTGTTTGAATTTTAACTCTTCTAGTCTGTCTCCTGCACCTGAGTAAACACAAGAATATTTACAGATCTGGAGGCTAAGGCAATTTTCTCTTGCCTGGGACCAGGAGCACAGGAGATTGATTCCTACTGACTCAAAAGCTTCAGGGATAGAAATTGTAGATAACCTTTAGAGATAACCTTTAGAGATTAACCACTGAATTCAGCTATCCCACATTCCAATGTCCTGCAGGATGTGACTGGGAAAGACCCTGCGGGCTGACCCCAGTTTTTAGAATGTAGTCTTTAGGATTGAGAATTTAGAACCAAGGAAAATTCCTGTGGTTTGAACTGTTACAGAGTTCCCGAGCAATCGAACAATGCAGACGGAGAGTTTGGAGAGACTTGCTTTGTTCATCGTGCGATGGGCTTAGGGAGGATGAATTCAAATTCTAAGCAAGGTTACAAGCAGAACTTCCTTTTTTTAAATTAAAGAGCCAGCCCTATGTGCACTTAGTGGTTATCTCGGTGCTGGCCTTGAAAACAATACAATTCTATCCAATTAAAAAATGCACCTGGCATGGTATTGAGATTGTGGGAATATCTAGTCTCTGGCGTACAAGGTCAGAGAGTTAAGTTTATCTTCATCATTCTTGAAACAGGCTAAAGCAAAATAGTAAACAACATTTTATCTAGGAAGAACAGAAGAAAATTCCAAACAGCAGTTTGTTGCAAAATAGGGGTTTTCCTTCTCAGAACCTTTAAAAAGAACTGCCTACCCTTGGAACAGTACAGTCGTATGGAGTCCATCTTTGGGTGGTGCTCTCGTGGCTGTCCTGGCCAGTGATTTCAATAAAACCTTGCCTGCTTTAAATAAAAATCTATTATCAGCCTCCGGTGGTCTTATTTTGAACCCAGGGTTCGACCCCACAACAAAGACATTTTTCCAAACCTGAAAAGGATGCTTGCTTGCTGCCAGACAGCTCAAGGCACCATAATCTACATGTTATTGGCTCCTGTTGGCTAAACACCTGAACAGCCAAAGGCAGTTTCTCCCAAACCTGATAATCTGACAATGCTTCTGTATACAAACCCTGGTCTTTGATGTGTATATCTCCGCCTCGCCTTAGAACAATTTGTGTTAATAAAAAGCAAGGGGTCCTGAGACAAGGAGAACTTAGTTCCTTTAGCTAAGCCTCATCTGACTCCCTATAATGCCTTTCAAATTATGTTTTGTCTCTGGATTCTTGATTAATTTACACACAGCCCTTGTCCAGATCCCTGTACCCTTCTAGATGCTGGATCAAGACCACTGGCATTAGTGGCCATCCATTCAAGCCCAAGCACATCAGATTAAATTGGACAGCATGCTGTGCCAAGACTGCAGATTAGTAACTCTAGGATGAACTCATCACAACTGTCAGTGAAACTCCACTAACGTTGGGAAAGTGCATTTGCCTTGCAACTCAGGGAAGGTCTCAAGGCAGGAGCCCATTTGGCTGGGGTGCACCCCAGGGTGGGGTGGCCCCTTCCTGCAGGTCCTGCTTTGCGTGGCCATGTGGACCCGCCCAGGAAAGGCCAGCTCCCTCTGCTGTCGATCAAGGAGGTGGCCTGAACATCCTGAGCCTAGGCTGAGCTGTTGCTGAGCATGTCTGAAGCAGATGCAGAACAGAACACACTGAACACCAGAGTTACCTGTGGGCCCCATGAGGCTGAGAAAAATCATTCCTTATTTTAGACTTGTCGATTTTTAATAGTTCCACATGAAATAAAGAGGGAACACTATGCTGGGTACTTGACCAAGAAAATTAAACTAATTTAGCTCTGTTCTTCACATAAACAAGGGTGTGGGCTCTTTAATATGCTGATTTAACCCCTGAAGATGCTTACACCTAATGGTGATTTTTAATGCGATTAAAAATAACCTGATATTCCTTCAGCATTATGGGAAAATCATAATTCAAATGTTTTGATAGATTAAAAGTTTGTTTATACTAAATTAATATTAAAACATAGATATATTTTGTATCCCAGATTTTAAGTTAATTTCACAGGAATTTGGAACTCTGAATTACATTTTCAAGAAATAAATCCAAAGTTGCATTTTGGAACTTGACCGGCAGATGGCAGTATCAGATGAGTTTTGATATTTTTGCCTTGCCACATCCCCATCTTGGTAAAAGCTGTCTTCAAAAGCCTGGACAAACGTGTGCCAAAATATAAGCAATGCTTACGTCTTACCACTGCACACTGCAGCAGAAACCGATGGTTTCTGTCCTTTAGAAAAATAAAATAGTCATTTTGAAAATTTTTCTAAATATCCTAAATAATGGGTTTACTTTCAGTAAACAAATGCCATATTGTGAGATTAATTATGGTAATATACAGAGTGAGGCAAAAGCAGGTTTAGAGTTGTTCATATGGAAAATAATACAATAAATAATAAATAATACAAGAATAAACTGTGTTTCATGTACTCACAACTGTAAACCTACTTTGCCCCACCTTATAAATGTATTTGCATTAATGAGAATTTTAAAAAATATTAATTTACTATGGTGTTTCATCATTTCTTTTTTTTTTGCCTCATGAATGTCTAATAACAATCATTAAATTTTACTATAATTTCAATTCAATTTATGATTAATTTGTGCCAGACACTAAATCCCAGCCAATTTGCTAGCCCTCTCCCTTTCCTGTAAACACCAAGAACAGCCAACAGAACAAGAGGAGGAAGGGTCAGGAGGAAGCACTTTGGGGTTCAGTGTCCTCCAGTTCTGGTTGGATGCCCAGTTTCCCGTAAGCTTACAGTGGCACTTTCCTATTCCCACTGCTCTCCCCCGTACGCTCTGTGTTTTAAATGGTATCTCAGGAACTCTGCTTTGCAAGAAAAAGGACACAATTTTGTTCAACAAACGTGCCAGGTGCTGTGCTAGGAGTTGAGGTTGCAGTGGTAACTAAGCCGAGGTCCTTCCTCGGTGAGGCCGGATTCTGGGAGCCCAGGCAAACTACACACACGCGTGCGCACGGAGTCCGGAGCAGGACCTGGTGCGGAGGAGACGAGGCAGGAGCAGGAAGTGCATGGGCCCGGGTGGGAGGCAGGGCCTCCTAGAGTTGTCAGCTTTTGAACTGAGTCCTGAATGGTGAGAGGCGATGCTGGTGCTATGCGGTGGGGAGAGAACATTCCAGGCCGAGAAACAGAAAACACAAGGGCACGGAGGCAGGAAGGAACTGGGCATAATTAAGCAACTGTAATGAGGCTCGTGTGACCCAGCAAGCTGCGTGGGAGAGAGACAGGAGATGGGGTGGGAGAGGGAAGCCAAGGCCAGACCATGCAGGGCCTGGAGACCGAGGTCCGGGAACTTGAATGAAATTCTCAGTCCATGGGAAGCAGTGGCGTTACAAGGGTCCAAGTTCTCTTTTGTGACATTCTCATGAAGTATCATCACCCCCTTTTGTAGTTGAAGAAGTTGAGGTGTAGAGTAATTAAGAAGTTTGCTGGAGGTCGTCCAGCTGGGAAGAAATGGCCTAACCAACCCGAAACCGGTTTGGCTCAGTGGATAGAGCGTCGGTCTGCGGACTGAAGGGTCCCAGGCTCAATTCTGGTCAAGGGCATGTACCTTGGTTGCGGGCACATCTCCAGTGGGGGCTGTGCAGGAGGCAGCTGGTCGATGTTTCTAGATCTCTATCCCTCTCCCTTCCTCTCTGTAAAAAATCAATAAAATATATTTAAAAAAAAGAAATGGCCTAACCTTGACCTTGGAAGGTAGCCTGTGTGGGAGAAAACTTGATCTCGAACCTTCCACAGAGCCTAACAAGCTTACAGAAAGCTCGTGGACCCTGAGCTCCTGCCATGGCTCTGCACCAGATTCAGCCCTCCGCTCAGGCCAGAGAACGCCTGCCTGAGGGCGGAAAGGCTCCTAAGCTGGTAGCATCTGGTCTCACTGCCTCTCTGGCTGATCCCAGCTCAGGGCGACCAGGGAAGGGGGGTGACGGTGGTGGTGGTGGTGGTGGTGGTGGTGGGGCGGGGGGGAGTCGGGAACTCATTGCCCCACCCTGGAGCATGATCAGGATTTATACTTTCCTGCAATTCACACTGTTTCCTCTCCACACCCAGCTCACTTCCTACAGTGCCAGCGGGCAGGTGACAGTGGCTCCCTGTTTCCTGCAATGTGGCCATTTCCCAGGGGCAGAGGCAGGCAGCCCTCGGGGAGCAGGGGCGGGGGGAGCAGGCCGGGGGCTCCCGAGTGTGCTGGGTCTTGATCAGTACCCACAGCCGCCAGCCTCTCAGTCCGAGCCAGACACGGACCAGCAGGTTGCCCAGGGAAAGTGCTCACGGGCAGCAGCGGCTGACAGTTGTCACTGTCCTGTCAGTTGGGAAAGAAACTCACACTTAATTTTCCATTAAGTCAAAATCCAATTCACTGAAAATGTTGTTCTTTATCTCTTTTAAATATATTTTTAAATTGATTTCAGAGGAAGAGAGAGAGTTAGAAACATCAATGATGAAAGAGAATCATTGAATGGCTGCCTCTCCCCCCAAACTGGGGATCAAGCCTGTAACCCCAGCATGTGCCCTGATCAGAATCAAACCGTGACCTCCTCGTTCATAAGTTGACACTTAATTACTGAGCCACACCTGCCGGGTTATCCCTTTATTTTTAATACTGAGATATCCTTACGTAGGTGAAATAGTGATCATAATAAATAATATGCACATGAATGTTTAATGTCTTTGCTTTTGCAGCCCTTGTCAGCCCATGTATGGAAGCTTCATAGGATCCCGAACACCAAAATCTTGGGATCACCGGCTCAGGCTGACCTCGAGGGCCCCCTCCAGAGCAGAGGGCATGAAGTCTCCGTAGGTTTCTACAGCGAAGACAAGCCCTTGGAGTTCCAGAACACTCTCCAGTCCCGCAGGCAGCATGGCCTTCCCCTCGCTCATCCCCACTGGATGGCTAGCCGGCCACAGACCGAGGCTCTCAGAAATGCACATGGACCTTGTAACAGCAGGAGTAATTGCTGGTGCTTTAAACCTCTACTTGATGTGTTGGCTTTCCTCCAAATCTATTTATTTCTTATTTAAAAAAATGTTTTTATTGATTTCAGAGAGGAAGGAAGAGGAAAAGAGACAGAAACATTATAAAACATCACTCCACTTCCTGTTTTCCTGGAACAAACAGCCCAGTGAACAGTGGGGAGAAAGTGGAAGGGTAAAGCACTGGGGGCTGTGGGGGGTCGGAGGGGGGCCTTTGTGAGGCAGGCTGTGTGGTGGGCACCGTTCGAGGCCAGGGCTCAGCCACGTTGCTGGCTGTGTGACACTAGACACAGAATCTCTCTGGGCCTCAGTTTGTTCCTCTGTAACCTGGGTATGAGTCACACCTCCCTCATGCAGGTTCTTATGAGGGACAGTGACATGTACACGGTGTTCCTAACGGAGCCAAGGACAGTGAGCACCACGTAAGCTACTGTTAACACCACCTGCGTCATCGGATGCAGCCTACGGCTTTTCTCCTGGCTTACCAGGAGCTCAGAGACTTTGGAAGTGGGGAGGAGGGGGGTTACCCCAACCCCTGCATACCTCTCTGCTGAGTAGGGGGACAATACTATCTTTAAAAAAAAAGATATGTTCATTGACTTGAGAGAGAGAGAGAGAGAGAGAGACATGGATGTGAGAAACAATGATCAGTTGCCTCCTGTATACTCCGCCCCTGGGAAGCAAACCTGCAACCTAGGCATGTGCCCTGACTGTGAATTGAACCCTCAACCTTTTGGTTTGTTTGTTTGTTTGTTTAGTGAATGGGAAGTTGCTCCAACCAACTGAGCCACCTGGTGGGGTCCCCCCCATTGCTGTCTTTTAACCGTCCCTTTCAAATCATGCAGCTGTGCTTCTATCTGTCTCAGATGTCAGATTGCTCTGCTGTAGAAGAGTTCATTTGGAAAACAAGTATTTTCGATTACTACAATTTTTTAAAGTTTGATAAACCACTGATTTGGCACGACTCCCTCATTTTTCAAGTGAAGAAATCGAATGCAGGAAGGGAAACATTGTGAGTCACAGCTCTGTTGGACAAGGTAGTCCTTACCACACACGAGGGTCTCGCTCCCAGTCGAATGTTCTTTTCACTCCCGGCTGGCCGCTTGCACCCACCACAGGGTGCTCAGGTTAAGGTGTGGTGTGTAAGGGTTAAGATTCCTGCGGACAGATTAAGGCATGGAGGAGCTGGGACTTTGAATACCTCTTAGTCCTGACTTGGCATCTCTGTCTTTTTTCTTTTAAATGTTTCATAATGAAGAATTTTGAACAAATAAAAATATTGGGAAAGTAGCTTTAATGAATGTCCATGTGCCCATCATCCAGCTTCTACAATATTTTAATTTGTTATAATTTCCTCACTTTTAAAAAATATTTTTATAACAGTAAACATTAGCCATTGAATTGCCATACTTTTAAAAAATATGTTTTTATTGACTTCAGAGAAGAAGGGAGAGGAAGAGAGAGATAGAAACATCAATGATGAAAGAGAATAATTAATCAGCTGCCTCCTGCATACCCCCCATTGGGGATTAAGCCTGAAATCCAGGCATTTACCCTGACCAGGAATTGAACCATGACCTCCTGGTTCATAGGTCAATGCTCAACCACTGAGCCACACCAGCTGGGCAGATTTGTTATACTTTTAAAACATATTTTATTGATATTTTATAGAGAGGAAGGGAGAGAGATAGAGAGCTAGAAATGTCGATGAGAGAAACATCGACCAGCTGCCTCTTGCACACCCCCCACCGGGGATGTGCCTGCAACCAATGTACATGCTCTTAACCGGAATCGAACCTGGGACCTTTCAGTCCGCAGACCGATGCTCTATCCACTGAGCCAAACCGGTTTCGGCAGATTTGTTATACTTTTAAAGTAAATCCCACACTGTCTCACATCACTTCATAAATATTAGCTTCTCTTTCTAAATGGTAAGGACTTTCAAATATATAATCTTAATGGCAATAACTCAATAATAAAATCAGTAATGAGTTGTTATTGTCATTATGTGTCTAGTCTATGTTAAAATTTCCAGCAGTTCCTTTACAGCAATTTTTTAAAAATTTGAATCAAGATCCATATATTAAATTTGGTTAATAAGTCTCAGTTTTAAAAAATCCATCATTTCTCCCATCTCTAGTCCCCTCACAATTTATTTATTAAAGAATCATCTCTTCTGGCTTTGAGTATAATTGTCAGGAGGAGAGATAGCTGCTAGGGCGGGAGGAGGGGCGGGGATTTCTCTCACCCACTGAACGGAGTCAGCGGCCCTGGGACTTGCCAAGAGAAAATCCCCAGATGTCCTCATAAATTCTGGGAAATGCCACAACAATGTCAAAGGGGGACCTTGAAAACTCGTCCATCCTGCAGGGGGAACCTTGAACTGACCGGGAGAAAAAGTATAAACCCTTGAACCCTCACTGGCACTCAGACTCACTGTGTGGCCCACCTGTGCTTTATGCCATGCAGATGTAGCTTTTGGGTTATTTTTTATTGTCAATGCTATCACAGATGTCCCCATTGCCAAGTGTATGCGTAAGAAATTTGCTTGCTTTGCATCCTTAATAAATTCCCTTGATTTCCTTCCACACCACTTTCTGCCACTTGTCTGAATTCTTTCTCCAGAGAGCGAGAGAGCTGAGGAGGGGCGAGCCCCCTCCGACTCAGGTGGCCCTTCCGTAACATCTTTCGCGGCCTGACCCGGATAGCGGGTCACCTCCTTTCACTCACCTCCTTTCACGTTGACAACAGCAGCAACGCAGTAAATTTTTATTCCCAGACAGGGACCCTTTCTGCATGTGCATTAGTTTTCTTGGGGGGAAAGAGGGAGCAAAGGCAAAAGGAAGTAGGCAACTGGAGTAAGGCTATGTCCGGTGACAGGCATGCAGGAGAAAGTGGAGCACTTAAGCTTGCCAGGGTCTGAAGAAAAGAGGTAATTCCTCCCTCTTGTTCGAGTCTTGAGAATCCTTAAATAGGTAAGGGCCTTGCAGAGATGCCTGGGTTGAACCCTAAGACGTGCAGGAACCTCAAAGGGACTTCCATTTCACTTGTAATTAACTGACTGGCTTGTCTGGGTTCACATGCTTAAGGGTTGGTCAGCAGCACTCTGAGCCCTCCTGGTGGTTTTATTTTATTTATTTACTGGAGGCCTGGTGCACGAAATTCGTGCATGGAGTAAAGGAGGGTGTCCTCAGCTCAGACTGTACCCTCTCCAATCTGGGACCCCTCAAGGGATGTCGACTATTTGTTTACGCCCGATCCCAGGACTGCTGGCTTCCAACTGTTTGCCTGCCTGCCTCCCTGATTGCCCCTAACCACTTCTGCCTGCCAGCCTGATCAGCCCCTAACCACTCCCCTGTCAGCCTGATTGATGTCTAACTGCTCCCCTGCCAGCCTGTTTGCCCCCAACTTCCCTCCTCTGCCAGCTGGTCACCCCTAACTTCCCTCCCCTGCAGGGTTGATCACTTCCAACTGCCCTCCCTTACAGGCCTGGTGCCTCCCAACTGCCCTCCCCTGCTGGCCATCTTGTGGTTGCCATCTTGTGTCCACATGGGGGCAGAATCTTTGACCACATAGGCAGCCATCTTGTGTGTTGGAGTGATGGTCTATTGCTCCGTAGCTGCCACCATTTCTGTTTGGATTTGTTTACCTTATATAATTGAACCTTTGTAGCCTTGAGTGGAGGCTTAGGCCAGCAAGGGCAGGTGGAAAGCTTGGCTTCCTCCGTTGCTGGGGAAACCCAAGCCTTCCTCTTGTTCTCTGTGTCTGTAACCATCTTGGTTTGGTTTATTTGCATACTCATTCTGATTGGCTGGTGGGCATGGCTGGTGGGTGTAGTGGGGTGGTTAATTTGCATATTACTCTTTTATTATGTAGGATTATTATTATCATCGATTTTAGAGACAGGAAGGGAGGAGAGAGAGAGAAACATTGATGAGAGAGAAACATCAATCAGATGACCCTAAGGGGTGTCAAGCCTGCAATCCAGGCATGTGGCCTGATCAGGAATTGAACTGATGACCTTTCTGTGCATGGGACGACACTCAATCCATGAGCCACCCTGGCCAGGGCTCTCCAGGTTGCTTAGGTGACTAGGCAAGAAACCAAGATGCGTAAAGAGTGTAGGAGAATGAGAGGGTAAAGGTTTCTGGGAACCCCGCTCACAAACAACACACAGAGACTGACTACATCCGTTCACAGACATAACGACTAAAATAATGTTTGAACCACTGTTTGACTGCTCAGCCCCTGTTCCTCTCTGCCCCATCAGGCTTTTGGCCTCCTTATCTGCATTTATACTCTCTCTGGAGGGCTTGCAGGGGAGAACTTTGCTGTGCAGGGCAGACATAATGGGGGCCCCACAGGTTTGCAGGATGTTCCCCGAGGTTGGAGAGGAGAGCCCTTCCCTGCTTGTTCACACAAACATTGTGAGGAACGACACTGCCGGAGCTGTTAACGGGCAGCTATTACTGCTGTGTGAGCAGAGCGCAGGCACCCTCTGGTTGAACAAATGGAAGCTAAGATCTTAAGGTTCTTTGCCAGGCTGAGCAGGGCCCTTTACTCCATCCCATTAATCAGAGGCTGGTTCTGTGCCAATTATGGGATGAATGGGATCAAGAGCCCTTCTTCATGTACATACTCCGGCCTCTGATACCTAACTGTGAGACTCAAAGGCAATCTGTTAAATATCTTGAAAGGCTGACAGGCATAGCAGGGAATGCTGGCTTTGTCCTCCTGAAACTTCCCAAATGGAGGGGATATCAGTAAATTACCTGCGTGGATAGGGACAAAGGAAGGATTATCCGCTCTGTTCAGACATCTGTCATGCATGGCTTCACGGGACACAGGAGACTGGGGAGCAGGCCGGAATACAGGTTTTCAGACACTCCAGTGGACCAATATGTTGGCTTTTGAGAAATGAGAATGTTGCAAGAACCTAAAAGGGTCCTGTCTTTACAAAGGCTGGCAGGACTAGAAATACTGCAATTTTTCTCTAGCAGGATCTTTAGCAGGAAAAACAGGTCAGAAACTGGTGGCATTGTTGCCTAAAAAAATAGGAGTTCACCTGGAAGCTATAAGACCTCCCTCCTTGGTACTGGGAAGAAGTTTTGGTACAAATGAAGTTTTAAGTTAAATGGGAAAATAGACATCAGAAGGGACTCAGGAGATTGGCATGGAGTTCAGTCCCCTGAGTGGGACAACGTCCATTCCCAGGACATCCTGGTCTTTGGTAAGGTCACCTCAGGGCCCGGGGTAAACATGGGTAACTGAGCCAGGAATTTGGGTACATGGTAAGACCAGTTAATTCTGGAAACCCACACCTGAGAAGGAGCCTTCTCCAGATGGTGGAAACAACATCAGAGAAGGAACGGCGACACCCATTCTCTCCTACGACCTCCTCTACTCTCTCTCAGATGGGAAACCAAATCCCAGGACCACAAGACCCACCTCTGGGATGCATCCTAAAGAACTGGAGGGAAATTGACCCTCAGATCTTAAAAATAAAAAGATTAATTTTCTTTTCTAATACAGGTCTGCCCCAATAAAAAAATTAGGAGATGGGGGATTTTGGCCCAGAAATTGAAGCCTAAATTATAATACATTCTTGCAATTAGACTTATTCTGTTGACAACCTTATGTCCAGGTCTTCCCGAGGAATAACTTAAAAAATGTGCAAAAACTGTAAGGTAGGTCATGTGCTCCTAGCAGCCATAGCAAAGGGAGAACTACATCGTGAGGGTGACAGCCCATGGAAACCACAGTGACTGCCTCATTACAGCTGCCCCAGAACTAGCACCAACCTGTACTGAGTAAGTGGGGGAGGGTGTAAATAAAACAATAAATTCCAAACAAAAACCAACAATACCACCTCAACTCTTCTCTTTAAGGGCAGCCCCAGGACAGGGGGAATAATAAGAATTCTAACTCCATCCAGCATACAAGATTAATGGGCACGAAGAACAGGCTAGGGAATTTTATTTATGACCCTGGCAAATTTACCCAAGAATGGGGAAAGCTCACCTTAACTCACCCCGGAGGACGTTACTCCAGTCCCCCAAGACCCTGACCACCTTAGAAGATGGTGGCATTGAGGGAAAAGCATTGGCCGGTGCAAACGAGGTCCATATGCTAAATGACAGCTCCCCACCAGGGACGGAGGCCACCCCCTATTCTAGCCCTGACTGGGACCGTGATTCAGAGGAGGATGGGAGATGGGCCAGAGGTCACGTGCTTTTCTGGCCTCTTGCAGGGAGTGGAAGCCTCCCCAGAGTACCCGGTTAATTGTAACAACTGGAAGCCCTCTATCTCGGTCCTCAGGAACACCCCACCTCCTCCACAGGAAGGCGGGGAGCTGTAAGGAGTGCACCAACCTCGGTCCCAAGGGCCCGGCTGGAGCGATTGTCCTGAAAGACAGATTCATGCCCCATCGGCCCACCTGTCAGGAGGAAACTAGAGAAATCAGGAACGGGACCAGCTGCCCCCACGGAAGAGATGCTAAAAGTAGCATCTCCGGTATTTTACAGCAGGGATCAAGCGAGGGAGAGAGGGCGTCAGAAAGGGGAAAACAAAGAGAAAAGGCAGGCCGAAACCGGTTTGGCTCAGTGGATAGAGCGTTGGCCTGCGGACTGAAGGGTCCCAGGTTCGATTCCGGTTAGGGGCATGTATCTTGGTTGTGGGCACATGCCCAGGAGGAGGTGTGCAGGAGGCAGCTGATGGATGTTTCTCTCTCATCGATGTTTCTGACTCTGTCCCTCTCTCCTCCTCTCTGTAAAAAAGCAATAAAATATATTTAAAAAATAAATAAAAGAGAAAAGGCAGGCCCTGCTTCTCTCAGCCCTACAGGGCAGAGGACCATGATGCCAACGCGGGAAAGCCCAAAAGGGCTCCTTCGGACAATTGCCATGCAGGCGGGCAGCCCGGACACGGGAAAAGGGAGTGCCCCGGGGAGGGGCCCCCTCCGCCCCTGGGAGAGGAGCCGTGCGGGGACCCAGGTCCCCGACCAGAATCCGCCGCGATGGCCTTGAAGGGAAGGGCCCTGTGCTCCAGCGTCTCCTGCGGAGAACGTCATCCCTGAAGGGATGGAGGCGGGGAGCCTCGGAGCGGCAGGAAGGCCCATTAATTTCCTGTGGACACCGGAGCCGCCTTTTCTGTGCTGACCTCCCAGTGGGGATCTCTCTCATCACACAGCCTCGTACAAAGGTAGACAGGAAACCCAGGCAAAGGACTTTAAACGGCCAGTGGGGAGGGACTACTTTTGTGCCCGGGTTCCTAGAATGACAGAATGTCTCCCCCACCCCCAACCCCACCCCCATTGTTAGGGAGACCTTTTAGGAAAACCTTAACCATTTTTTCAGCAGATACTGCGAGTGCCATTCCAATTATGACCTTACTTGTAAAATGAGGAGGAGCTGAGATAGGCTTGGCATGGACCAGGAGCTTAACCCCGGGTCTGGGCCGTGGGAACTCCAGGCTGAGCCCACAGAGCAACGCAGGCCGTGATCAGGCTGAAGGACCCTAAATTTCTAAATAAACAGCAACATCCTATAAAGCCCGGAGCAGGGGAGGCCGACAGAAGGTTATTACAGCCTTCCTTGGTCACAGGCTGCTGCTCCTTGTAATTCCCCTGGGACACCCCTCTCCTGCTGTGAGGAGAAAAGATGGAAGGTAGAGCTTGGTCCAAGCTTTACAAACTCTCAATGAGGCTGTAATTCCTATACCTCCGTGGTATCAAATCCTTATACAATTTTGGCGAAATTCCCTCTCAAACTCAATGGTTGTCAGAATTAGACTTGAAAAAGGCTTTCTTGTATATCCCATTAGATCAACTTGCCAATTCTTGTCTGCCTGGGAATGGACAGACGCCCAGAGACATAAACAGCGGCTTACATGGACCCTTACATTCAGAGACACCCACACGTACCTGGCCAGGCCTTGGCAGAGGGATTAAGAGACCTATCACTTGAGGGGGACAGACAGGTCATTCAATATGTGGGTGACATACTACTCTGTTCTCCTATTGAGTAATTGGGGTACAAACATGTAATACAAACCCTAAATTTCCCGGCCAAGAGAGCATACAGGTCTCTAAAAAGAAGGCTCAAATCCTCCAACTAAGAGTAGAATATCTAGGCCTCGTGCTCACTCTGGGAAAAGGATGCAGTCTTAAGACAGGACCCAGGCATCCTGGGTGTTCTGGAGCTTACCACCCACACACAGCCCGCCCTTACTAGGGCTAAAGGATACTGTGGACTGTCTCTCAAAATATGGAGAAAAAGTCTGACCCCTTTATGAGACCCTAAAATAAAGCAGTGGGCAGGAAACACCTCATTGACAATGCAGAACAGATCAACAAAGGGCCTTCAAAGGCCTAAAAGAGGCCTTGACTCAAGCTCCTGCTTTGTTTGTTTGGTGTTGAAAAACCTTCCACCCGTATGACACCGAAAGGCTGGGGATTACACGGGGGCCCTGACACAGGCCTGGGGCTACCAACACACCACTTGGCTACTTCTCAAAAGAACTGGATACAGCAGCCTGGGTCTGGCCCTGCTGTCTGAGGTGGTCACAGCAGCTACCTTGCTCTTAGTGGAAGCTTTAAAAATATCCTTAGGACAAGAATTACTCTCTATGCCTCTCATCAAATTGGACCTTACTAAGTAACTAAGGGCTTCATTGACCTATTAACAATAGCATGTTTTGATATCAGGTTACATTGACTGGAAATCCTCAAGAGAGAATTCCACAGTACTGAACCCAATTAAAAAAACAGAACACAATAGCCCTAGCCAGTTGTTCTCAGTGGTTAGAGCAATGGCCCGCGGATTGAAGGGTCACAGGTCTAATTCTGGCCAAGGACTCACCTTGGTTACAGACTTGATCCTCAGCCCCAGGTCAGGGCCCTTCCCGGAGGCACCCAATCGATGTTTCTTTCTCACATTGATGTTTCTCTCTCATCTCTCTTCTTCCCTTTCACTCTCTCTTAAAATTAGTTGGGGGAAAATATCCTCAGGTGAGGATTAACAAGAAAATTATTTTAAAAAAACACATAACTGCTGTGAGGTCAAAAGTCAAGTTTAATCAACAAGCAGAAGAGCAGATCTCAAAACCAGCCCTTTCTAATCCAGAGGAGGCTGGGCTTTCGGACAGAGGTGCTTCACGAGAAGAGCAATATGCTCTGCTAGACAAGCCATCGGCTCCTCGCATGAACGCAGAGGCCCAAGTCCACCACCCAGAGCCGCAGGACAGCTGGCCGAGAAGCTCGCAAGAGCCTTAAAACTAGGGAAAGGAATAAAAGACTGATACATAAAAGTACCCCAAATATGCCTTCCTATTGGGTAATTAAAAATGAAAATAAGGCTAAAGTAATTGAAGAAAACTTTGTAAGAATTAGTCTTTTTAAGCACTCTAATCATCCTCCTGGCTTACAATAGTTTGGTTGCAGGAATATAGATAAAATAAAATATCCTCAGATAGACAGAGAACACCACACAATTAAAAGGAAAAAAATCTTCATCCACTAAACAGCTTTTTGGGTGATGGCTGGTAGAATCACATATAAAATTTTGACATTAACATGATATTGTTACATGCAAAGACTAAAAGATCTACACAAGAATAATTCATGACGCCAAAAACACAACCAAAGGGCCTCTCCCAGCCACAAGCCCATCATTACTTTTATCTTGTTGCTGCTCTGAGATAGGACTTCAATATCTTCTCCCCACAGAGGGATATGTTTTCACTGTGTGGCTAATTACTTTCAACTTCTGAAGTGACTATAATATAGTTTTCCCTTGCAGTAGCAGTAGGTCTTACTGCAGTCTCTCTTGAGTGAAGGCACTTACACACACACACACACACACACACACACACACTTGCTGGGCCACTTGGCCACTTTCATGGACCATAGGCACTTTTGCCTTCTTGAACCCCTTCCGTCAAAAAAGATATTAAAAATTCATGTCATCACTACATTGGTATTAGGAAAAATATAATCCAAGCTGGACTATATTCATTTTTAAAATCTGCTTTTAAAATAGCCCCGGTCAGGTAGCTCAGTTGGTTAGAGTGCTGTCCTGATACGCCAAGGTTGTAGGTTTGACCCCAGTCAGGACACTTATAAGAATCAACCAATGAATGCATCAATAAGTGAAACCATGAAATGATGTTTCTCTCTCTTTCTTCTTCGCTCTCAAATCAAACAATAAAAAATACAATAATAAAAAGCCCTAGTCAGTGTTCTCAGTGGTTAGAGCATTGGCCTATCACTAAAAGGTTTCCATTTTGATTCCTAGGGCATGTATTTGGGTTGCAGGTTCAATTCCCAGCCCTAGTGGGAGCATGTGGGGGAGGCAACCAATCCATGTGTCTCACATCAATTTTTCTCTCTTTGTGTCCCCACTCCCTCTGGAGAGAAGGTAGAGGTGGGTGGAAAGACATTAGCCAAATAATGTATTTGCATATATGCATAATCCATGGACAGAAAATAGGGCAAGGATGGGGGTGAGCTAGTGGAGGTCAATGGGAAATAAGAGGACAAATGCAATACTTTGAACAATAGAGATTTTTAAAAAATAATCAAAAATTTTAAAAAATCAATGGAAAAATATCCTTGGGTGAGGATTAATTAAAAATAAAAATAATATAATAAATGGTATTAGTACATGCAAAATATAACATTTTGGTGGGCTCCTAAATGCACTCCGAGCCATAGGCATTGTGCCCACTGTGCCCAATCATTAGATCGATCAATAAGTTGATCAATAAGTCTGTCCTCCAAGGCACTTTAGAATTAGCATAGTTACAAAGCCTGGGCCCGAAAACTTGAAACCTGCCCCATCGGTGCCTATTCTGCTCTTACCATGCAGCAAGAAGTCTCTCTTCTTTTGGGGTGCTGAGCAGGAGCTTGGGGCCAGACAGCACGGGCTTCCAAACACCAGCTCCCACACTCCCAGCTGCGTGACCCACCCTGTCTGGGCCTCCCTGAACCGAGTGTAAAATAGAAACCTTGAAGGTGAGAGGAAGGCAAGGGACTGTCTGTGAGGAGCACTTAGTACAGAGTCAGGCCCACGAGAAATCTTACCGGTAAGATGGCACCTTTGTGATCACCCACACGCAGGCAGCACGCCTAGGCTGAGAGTGGGGCTTGGTGACCGAGCTGTCCATTGAAGCCAGTCTCTGTTTCTAACTAGAGGAGTGGCTTAGGCGAGTAACTTAATCTGCTCACCTCCCTTATCTTCTCTTCAGAGGTGAACAGAAATCTCTCTCTGGTCTAGATGATTGCTCTAAGGAGAAGAGATAAGGTATGTATAGTGCTTGGCACTGAATACATTGAAGATAATATTGTTATTTATTTTATCTTTTATTATGGAATGCATAATCTATACTCCGTTTCTCTTACTTTTTGTTTAAATTAAAAAATACTTTAAACAATGATAAGTGCAAACCTAAGGAGACGTTGCCAGAGTAGTACCGTGTCTGGAATCCCTTTTCTAAGGTGGCCTCGTTGGAAGCGTTTTACATGTGCTCCATCATCCGTGCTCTCTACACGTTCTCCCATTGTCATTAGTCATGATAATGACACACACGGTTTTCCATCCTCCCTGAGCAGTCAGCTGTGTTTCCGAAACAAGGGCATTCTCCTGCAACATCAGCATCTAAACCTCCCCGTCAGCACAACCAGGTCTAACGCAGATCACTTTCCAAATGCCGGCGTCTCAACAGCAGCTTCTCTTCTTACTGGTACCAGGATCTGCTTTGTATTTAGCTCACTTAGTGTCACTTCCCGTTCCTCCAATGTGGACCAGTCTCTCAGACTTTCCTGCGTTTCATGTCCTTTGCCTGCAAGAACTGCAAGCCCTTTATCCTATAGAGTGAATGAACCTCAATCTGCGTCCACTCAGCGTGCCTAGGGCCACACGCTGGCCATGAATTCTGGCAGCCACACCCAGAAACACTGCTCTTCTGTGCACATCCCGGGGAGTGCGCGGTGTCCCTGTGTCCTCACTGAGGACGTTAACCTCTGTCATCTGGTCCAGCTGCTGTCCAAGGTTTTACACCTTAATTCACTAGTCTCTTTGTAATTAAATAGTATTTTGTGGGAGGTTTTAGGAAACTACACCCAAATCCCATTTGTCATCAAATCTCTGCTCACCATCATTCCCCCCTGAATCTTCCATCATTGTTCCCATCTATTTACTATTCATGTCTGTGTTGAGTCATAGATTCCATTTTACTCAATGGAGCATAATTTATTATCTTCTTTATTTATTTTGATGGCCAAATGTTCTGCTATTTGGTAATGAGGGTTCCTTTAAGCTGGCTCTTGTATTTTTAAATTTACTACTCATTGAGCATTTCCTTATGTTCAAGCACAATAAGATATAACATATGTATCTTTTTTTTTTTAAATTACTGTTGTTCAAAGTATTACATATGTCCGCTTTCTTCTCTCATTGACCCCTTATAGTTCGTCCTTGCCCCTTCCGCCCCAGGCCTCCACCACCCTATTGTCTGTGTGCATGGGTTATGCATACATGCATGTAAGTTGTTTGGTTGATCTCTTTCCCCCCCACCCTCCGTACCTTCCCTCTGAGACTTCACAATCTCTTCTATGCTCCTATGTCTCTGGATTTATTTTGTTCAACAGCATATTTTGTTCATTAGATTTCACATATGAATGACATCATGTGATACTTACTTTTCTCTGACTGGCTTATTTTGCTTGGTTTAAAACTCCCCAGGTCCCTCCATGCTGTCTCAAAGGGTAAGAGATTCGTCTTTTTAACTACCACAACTTTTTTATCCCCTCATCTACCGATGGGCACTTGGGCTGTTTCCAGATCTTAGCTACTGTAAATTGTGCTGCTATGAACACGAGATGGGTATATTCTTTCTGATTGGAGTTTCTGGTTTCTTAGGATATATTCCTAGAAGTGGGATCACTGGCAGTTCCATATTTAACTTTTTGAGGAAACTCTGTGCTGTTGTCCATAATGGCTGCACCAGTCTGCATTCCCACCAGCAGTGCACGAGGGCTCCCTTTTCTCCATGTCCTTGCCAGCACTTGTCTTCTGTTGATTTGTTGATGGTGGCCATTTTGACAGGTATGAGGTTGTTTCAATTTGCATCTCTCTGATGATTAGCAGCTTTGAGCATTTTTTCATATGTCTCTTGGCCATCTGTATGTATAAACACTTTGGAGAAGTGTTTATTTAGGTCCTTTGCTCATTTTTAAATTAGATTGTTTGTCTTCCTTCTGTTAAGTTGTGTGAGTTCCTTATATGTTTGGATGTGAACCCTTTTCAGATGAGTGGCTGCGTGGGAAACTATGTGGCTGCATTTCCAGCGGTCTCTCCTGCAGATCACAGGCAGGTGTTCAGCGGGCACCTTTCTGTCCTGGTGCTCCCTGCTGGGAAGCCCCCCCTCCCTGGGGACTGGACCCCAGAGTTCTCAGTGGGAATCCACAAAAGCTGGGGTAATCCTCTGTATCTTTAGCTGCTGTCTGTGGGAGCCCGGCCAGCCCTTTCCTTCCTCTGCCCCTCCTGCCAGTCTCCTTGTGGGTTTCACTTTCAGTCTTGGGGTATCAGGGTTCTCTCCAGTGAGTCTTCAGTTGATTATTCAGGGTGGTTTTTTGGTATTTTAGTTGTAATTCAGTTTGGTCCTGGGAGCATGTCAGTGTAGCATCCACTTACTAGTACTCCACCGCCATTTTGGAATTCTCCTCCCAAGCTCATCTTGAATTTTCCCTGACCCCAACCCTGGAATCAACATTTTCTCCAAGAAGCCCTGGTTTGTTTAAGAAAGGATGGTATTCAGAGACCAAAATATGAATTCTCAGTGTACTCAGTGTAATTGCTTTTGGACCTCAATAGACAGAGCAAGAAAATACACTGAGTAGCCATATTATTATGATCTCTGAATGCATAGTAATCTGGCCACTCAATGTATAAACACACCATGTCCCTCTGTGCATATCCTCTTATCTAATAAAAGAGTAATATGCAAATTAACCATCACTCCACTATACTCCACAAGCCATACCCACCAGGAGATGGCTGTGGCCATGGAGAGAGCAGGAGGCTTGGGTTTCCCTGGCAATGGAGGAAACCAAGCTTTTTGCATACCCTGGCAGGCCCAGGACTCCACTCAAGGCTACAAAGTTTTAATTATAAAAGGTAAATAAATTCCAACAGAAATGGCTGCAGCCACAGAGCAAATAGGAGGCTGGCTCTGCTCAAGGCTACAAAGTTTCAATTATAGAAAATAAATAAATCCCAGATACCAGAGCCTCACCACCACAGGCTCCTCGCTCAGGCAGCCCCACGGCCCAAGAAAATCTCCACCCTGGTCCAGGACACCCTTCAGAGCAAACCAGCTGGCCGCCACCCATGCACCAGGCCTCTATCCTATCTAATAAAAGAGTAATATGCTCTTTGACCATCACTCTAAAACATAAGATGACTGCCCCCATGTGGACAAAGATGGATGCCCCCATGTAGACACAAGATGGCCACCACAAAATGACCAGCAGGGGAGAGCAGTTGAGAGGGACCAGGCCTGCAAGAGAGGGCAGTTGGGGGCAATCAAGCCTGCAGGGGAGGGTAGTTAGAAGTGACCAGGCTGGCAGAGGAGGCAAGTTGTGGGCGACTGGGCCTGCAGGGAAGGGCAGTTGGGGAGACCCAGGCCTGCAAGGGTGAGCAGTTGGGGTGGGGGCCAGGCCTGCAGGGGAGGGCAGTTAGTGGTGACCAGGCCTGAAGAGTAGGGCAGTTAGGGGCAAACAAGCTGGCAGGGGAGCAGTTAGGCATCAATCAGGCTGACAGGGGAGTGGTTAGGGGGTGATCAGGCTGGCAGGCAGAAGTGGTTAGGGGCAATCAGGAAGGCAGGCAGGCAAGCAGTTGGGAGCCAGCAGTCCTGGATTGTGAGAGGGATGTCCGACTGCCTGTTTAGGCCCTATCCCAGAAAGATCTCAGATTGTGAAGTGTGCAGGCTGAGCTGAGGAACACACTTCCCTGTGCATGAATTTCGTGCACCGGGTCTCTAGTCCTATATAATAAAAGGCTAATATGCAAATCAACCAAACAATAGAACGACCGGTTGTTATGATGTGCACTGACCACCAGGGTGCAGAAGTTCAGTGTAGTGAACAGTGCGCTCCCACAGGAGGAGCACTACTCAGCCAGAAGCCCTGAGCTGGAGTCACAGCTGGTGAGCACAGTGGTGGTGGCAGGAGCTTCTCCTGACTCTGTGGTAGCACTAAGGATGCCTGACTGCCAACTTAGGCCCGCTCCCAGCGAGGAGAGGGCCTAAGCTGTCAGTCAGACATCCTCTGAGGGCCCCCAGACTGTGAGAGGATGCAGGCGGGGCTGACAGACCCCCCCCCCCCCAGTGCATGAATCTTGTGCACCGAGCCTCTAGTATATTATGAAACCATGGTTTATACTTCTATATTTTTGAAGAATTATATTTTAATTGATTTCAGAGTGAAAGGAGAGGGACAGAGAGGTAGAAACATCAATGATGGGAGATGTAGCCTCCAACCTGAGCATGTGCCTTGACAGGGAATCCAACCATGATCTCCTGGTTCATGGGTTGATGGACAAACACTGAGCCACACTGGCCAGGTTATACTGCTCTCTTCAATTCCAATTCAACACTTATGGTTCTTTCTAGCCTTTTTCCTTCTTCACTGGTGAATATTTTCTCCAGCAGGGAGAAACTTGGCTTCCATTATTTCCAATATACTTATTTATTTACTTGCTCAGCCACAATGCTGAGCAAGACAGGGAAGAAAAATCAAAGGAAAATAAGAGGAATGGGAAAGGAATATAAGAGGAAAAGGCATCCATCTTTTCATTTAAAAATAAACATTGAGTTCTGGTTTCTTAAAGTTCTGTCTGAAAGCTGAGGGTAATTCTACAATGTCCAGTTTAAAATTCTGCTTAGAAGTTTCTAAGTAAGAGAAGCATTCCTCACAAGCACAGGTGAGTATCTTAAGCAATGAAGCAAAAGAAAAAACTGATTTATGTCATCCAATGTAGAAAAGACATTTTCATCAGGGTATCTAGAATAGATTTCATACTTAAGAAGTAATACTTTGAGAAAATGTGATTAACTTCAACAGAAATAAACCTGATATGCCCAAGAGTACATGAAGGGCTCATTAAAATGTGTATTTTCATTAAAGAAAGTTTCCTTTATTTGAGACAGGAGTATGAATATCTTTAATTGTTGTAGTTTTTTTCCCAAAAAACATTTTTGCATTTATTATATGAATATATAAAGAGATGTGACATAATTATTATGGTTTCTATATCTTATGTAGTAGGTCTAGAAATGTTGATTTTCTTTTTTTAAAAATTTCTTTATTGATTAAGGTATCATATATTTGTCCTAATTCTCCCCCCAAACCCCTCTCCATGCATGCCCCCACCCTGACCACTGGTTAGGCTTATATGCATGCATACAAGTCCTTTGGTTGATCTTTCTTCCTTATCCCCACCCTCCCCTACCTTCCCTCTGAGACCCAACAGTCTGATTGATGCTTCCCTGGCTCTGGGTCTGTTCTTGTTCATTAGTCTATGTTGTTCATCATTTCCCCTAGATGAGTGAGATCATGATACTAGAAATACACTTTAAGAACCGAAAATGAGACAAGCAATAATGGTTATGCTGAGAGGCAAATGAATCAGTCTATAGTGAGTTTCTTAGTTTTTAATCTTCTCTTATATCCTGAAATAATGATCTCATGGCCACGCGCTTACCACAAAGTGTTCCCTGATGCATGGGACCCAGGCCCTTTAGGTCCAGTTGCACACAATGGGCACTGTTCATGTTTAGGGAAGCATTGTTAACATGAACTCTTATGCCTTTAATGTAAAGGGGCCCACCTACCCCAGATGTGCAGAGCTCAGCCTGGACAGCTAAGCACAGGGACCCTCATGTTCATCACCAGTCTTTCCTTTTAGTGCTTTGGTACCCGATGAGCATGTGTTGCCTCTCTCTCTCTCTCTCTCTTTCTCTCTCTCTCTCTCTCTCTCTCTCTCTCTCTCTCTCTGTGTGTGTGTGTGTGTGTGTGTGTGTGTGTGTGTGTGTTGTGCCTGCTCTTCTTGTCTTCCCTTCCACAAAGCCTTTCTAGACCACTGGCTGATAGCAAGAATTTGTTCCTTCACCTCATGCCTTACCTACCACACTAGTAGTCGCCCAAGCTAGCATAACTGTGTTTTATTTGTGTTTAACTTTAAACCTCATCGTGGGGGTTCCAGCTCAGGCCACAGCAGTGGGGATCTGAGTGTGTTGGGTCCGAGTTTGGGGACTTTGTAGGATGAGCCTAACAGAAGCCCATTGACACATGTGACTGGAAGCTTCCTGCTGGAAAGCTCGCCTGAGGTGGAGAAGGACAGGTAACGTGGTTCTCAAAGGCCAGCTTAGGTCTTAGTGTGAGATCAGCTGTCCGCAGTCATAAGCCAGTCACTTTTGCTTTTTATGAAATGGGGAATTGAATCTGATAATTTGAAGGTATGTTCTAGCTCTAACATTCTTTAAAATAGTTTCTATAATATAGAAATTATATATATATATATTATTTAAAACTTTACTAGTCATTCTGGTTGCTGGCTTTTTATATATATAGACTAGAGGCCCAGTGCATGACATTGGTGCACTGGGGGGGGGGTGGTGTCCCTCAGCCTGTTCTACGCCCTCTCATGGGACGTCTAGCCGTGACACAAACTGAGGCTATGGGTAACCACAAGGTCCTGGGACTGCTGCCTGAGTCCTTAAGAGAGAAGCAAATTGCACTTACCGTAAAACCTGATGTTGGACATGAATCCCAGATCTATGTCCACTAGCTGCACACCTTGGAGAAGGTTCTGTCTCTCTGAGGGTGCCTCCTAGTAGATGAGAGGGCAGAAAAGAGCCTCCTTTTCAGGGAAGGCAAAAAGGTTGTGAGGCAATGGATGCAAATTATTCACATAACAAGTGAAAATAAATGCTCTGGTTCTTATAATGCCAGTTCTTCTAGTGTTCCCTGTGAAACCAGCGAGGTTCTAGGGAATTGGAAGGAGGAACCAAGCGAGGTTCCAAGGAGTCAGATCCAGGAACCCAGTGAGGTTTGGGGGAATTGGATCTGGGAACCCAGTGAGGTTCCAGGGCATTGGATCCAGGAACCCAGTGACATTCTGGGAATTGGATCCGGAATCCAGGTGAGGTTCAGGGGAGTTGGAACCAGGAAAGCAGTGAGGTTCTGGGGAGTTGGAACCTGGAAGGCAATGAGGTCTGGGGAGTTGGAACCTGGAAGGCAGTGAGGTTCCAGGGAGTAGGAACCTGGAAGGCAGTGAGGTTCCAGGGAGTTAAAACCAGGAAGGCAGTGAGGTAGAGGGGAATTGGAACCAGGAAGGCAGTGAGGTTCCAGGGAGTTGGAACCTGGAAGGCAGCAAGGTTCCCGGGAGTTGGAACCAGGAAGGAAGTAAAGTCTGGGGAGTTGGAACCTGGAAGGAAGTAAGGTCTGGGGAGTTGGAACCTATAAGACAGCAAGGACTGGGGAGTTGGAACGTGGAAGTCAGTGAGGTACCAGGGAGTTGGAACCAGGAAGGCAGCGAGGTTCTGGGGAGTTAGAACCTGAAGGCAGTGAGGACTGGGGAGTTGGAACTTGGAAGACAGTGGGGTTCAGGGGAGATGGAACCTGGAAGGCAGTCAGGTTCCGGAGAGTTGGGACCTGGAAGGCCGTGAGGTCTGGGAAGTTAGAACCTGGAAGGCAGTGATATCTGCGGAGTTGGAAGCTTAAAGTAAGTGAGCTTCCGGGGACTTGGAATGCGGAAGTCAGTAAAGTCTAGGGAGTTTGACCTGGAAGGCAGTGAGGTCTGGGGAGTTGGAACCTAGAAGTCAGTGAGGTTCCAGGGAGTTGAAACCTGGAAGGCAGTGAGGTTCAGGGGAGTTGGAATCTGGAAGGCAGTGAGGTTCAGGGGAGTTGGAACCTGGAAGGCAGTGAAGTTCTGGGGAGTTAGAAGCTGGAAGGAAGTGAGGTCTGTGGAGTTGGATCCAGGAAGGCAGTGAGGTGTGGGGAGTTGGAAACTTGAAGGCAGCGAGGTCTGGGGAGTTGGAACCTGGAAGGCAGTGAAGTTCCGGGGATTTAGAACCAGGAATGCAGTGAACTTCCAGGGAGTTGGAACCTGGAAGGCAGTGAGGTACAAGGGTGTTGGAACCTGGAAGACAGTGAGGTTCTGGGAAGTTGGATCCTGGAAGGAAGAGAGGTTCAGGGGAGTTGAAACCTGGAAGGCAGTGAGGTTCTGGGGAGTTGGAACTAGGGAGGCAGTGAGGTGCGAGGGAGATAGAACCTGGAAGGCAGTGAGGTTTTGGGGTGTTGGAACCTGGAAGGCAGTGATATACTGGGGATGTGGAAACAGGGAGGCAGTGAGGTTCTGGGGAATTAGAACCTGGAAGGCAGTGAGCTTCTGGGGAGTTGGAACTAGGGAGACAGTGAGGTTCTGGGGAGTTAGAACATGGAATGCAGTGAGATTCTGGGTACTTGGATCCAGGAAGGCAGTGAGGTTCCGGAGATTTGGAATCAGGAAGGCAGTGAGGTTTCAGGGATTTGGAACAAGGAAACCAGTAGGGTTCTGGAGAGTTGGAACTTGGAAGGCAGTGAGGTCCTGGGGAAATAGAACAAGGAAGGCAGCCAGGGTCTGGGTAGTACAAAGAGGAAGGCAGTGAGGTTCCAGGGAGTTGGAACCTGGAAGGCAGTGAGGTTCAGGGGAGTTGGAAACTGGAAGGCAGTGAGGTCTGGGTAGTTGGAACCAGGAAAGCAGTGAGGTCTGGGGAGTTGGATCCTGTAAAGCAACGAGGTTATGTGAAATTAGAACAAGAAATGCAGTGAGGTTCCTGGGAGTTGGAACCTGAAAATCAGTGAGGTTCTGGGGTGTTGGAACCTGGAACGCAGTGAGGTTCAGGGGTGTTGGAACCTGGAAGACAGTGAGGTTCTGGGAAGTTGGAACTTGGAAGGCAGAGAGGTCCAGGGGAGGTGGAACTAGGGAGGCAATGAGGTTCCAGGGAGGTAGAACTGGAAGGCAGTGAGGTTCTGGAGAGTTGGAACCTGAAGGGAGTGAGGTTCTGGGGTGTTGGAACCTGGAAGGCAGTGAGGTCTGTGGAATTGGAACATGGAAGGCAGTGAAATCTGGGGAGGTAGAACCTGGAAGGCATGGAGTTCTGGGGAGTTGGAACCTGGAAGGGAGTGAGGTTCTTAGAAGTTGGAACCTGGAAAGCATTGACGTTCAGGGGAGTTGGAACCTGTAAGGCAGTGAGGTTCTGGAGAGTTGGTACCTGGGAGGCAGTGAGGTTTTGGGGAGTTCGAACTAGGAAGGCAGTGAGCTTCCGGGAAATTGGGACCAGGAAGGCAGTGAGGTCTGGGGAGTTTGAACCTGGAAGGCAGTGAGGTCTATGGAATGGGAACCTGGAAGGGACTTAGGTCTGTGGAGTTGGAACCTGGAGGGCAGTGAAGACTGGGGAGTTGGAATATGGTAGGCAGTGAGGTCCCGAGGAGTTGGAAACCAGAAGGCAGTGAGGATCTGGGGAGTTGGAACTTAGAAGGCAGTGAGGATCTAGGGAGTTGGAACATGGAATGCAGTGAGGTTCTGGGGAGTTGGAATCTGGAAGGCAGTGATGTATTGGGGAGTTGAAAACAGGGAGGCAGTGAGGCCTGGGAAGTAGGAACCTGGAGGGCAGTGAGGTCTGGGGAGTTGGATTCTGGAAGGCAGTGAGGTTCCAGGGAATTAGAACCAGGAATGCAGTGAGTTTCCTGGGAGTTGGAACCAGGAAGGCAGTAAGGTTCTGGGGAGTTGGAACTTGAAAGGCAGTAAGGTCTGTTGAGTTAGAACTACGAAGGCAGTGAGGTCTGTGGAATTGGAACCTGGAAGGCAATGATGTCTGAGGAAGTAGAACCTGGAAGGCAGGAAGGTATGGGGAGTTGGAACTTGGAAGGCAGTGAGGTTCCGGGGAGTTAGAATCTGGAAGGCAGTGAGGATCTGGGGAGTTGGAACCTGGAAGGGAGTGAGGTTCTGTTGAGTTAGATCTTGGAAGGCAGTGAGGTCTGGGGAGTTTGAATCTGGAAGGCAGTGAGGTCTGGGGAGTTTGAACCTGGAAGGCAGGGAGGTCTGTTGAATTGGAACCTGGAAGGCAGTGAGGTTCCAGGGAGTTAGAAACTGGAAGGCAGGGAGGTCTGGGGAGTTGGAACCATGAAGGCAGTGAGGTTTCGAGGAGTTGAAACATGGAAGGCAGTGAGGTTCAGGGGAGTTGGAACCTGGATGGAAGTGAGGTCCTGGGAAGTTGGAACCTGGAAGGCAGTGAGGTCCTGGGAAGTTGGAACCTGGAAGGCAGTGAGGTCTGTGGAGTTGGGTTCAGGAAGGCCGTGAGGTCTGGGGAGTTGGAACCTGGAAGGTAGTGAGGTTCTGGGGAGTTGGATCCTGTAAAGCAACGAGGTTATGCAAAATTAGAACAAGGAATGCAGTGAGGTTCCTGGGAGTTGGAACCTGAAAGTCAGTGAGGTTCTGGGGTGTTAGGATCTGGAACGCAGTGAGGTTCAGGGGTGTTGGAACCTGGAAGACAGTGAGGTTCTGGGAAGTTGGAACTTGGAAGGCAGAGAGGTCCAGGGGAGGTGGAACTAGGGATGCAATGAGGTTCCAGGGAGGTAGAACTGGAAGGCAGTGAGGTTCTGGGGTGTTAGAACCTGGAATGCAGTGAGGTTCTGGGGAGTTGGAACCTGAAGGGAGTGAGGTCTGTGGAATTGGAACATGGAAGGCAGTGAAATCTGGGGAGGTAGAACCTGGAAGGTAGGGAGTTCTGGGGAGTTGGAACCTGGAAGTAAGTGAGGTTCCAGGGAGTTAGAAACTGGAACGCAGTGAGGACTGGGGAGTTGGAACTTGGAAGGCAGTGAGGTTCCGAGGAGTTGGAACCTGGAAGGGAGTAAGGTTCTTAGAAGTTGGAACCTGGAAAGCACTGACGTTCAGAGGAGTTGGAACCTGTAAGGCACTGAGGTTCTGGGGAGTTGGAACCTGTAAGGCAATGAGGTTCTGGGGAGTTGGTACCTGGGAGGCAGTGAGGTTTTGGGGAGTTCGAACTAGGAAGGCAGTGAGCTTCCGGGAAATTGGGACCAGGAAGGCAGTGAGTTGTGGGGAGTTTGAACCTGGAAGGCAGTGAGGTCTATGGAATTGGAACCTGGAAGGGAATTAGGTCTGTGGAGTTGGAACCTGGAGGGCAGTGAAGACTGGGGAGTTGGAACATGGTAGGCAGTGAGGTTCCGGGGAGTTGGAAACGGAAGGCAGTTAGGGTCCACGGAGTTGGAACCTAGAAGGCAGTGAGGATCTGGGGAGTTGGAACTTAGAAGGCAGTGAGGTTCTGGGGAGTTGGAACCTGGAAAGCAGTGATGTTCTGGGGAGTTGAAAACAGGGAGGCATTGAGGCCTGGGAAGTAGGAACCTGGAGGGCAGTGAGGTCTGTGGAGTTCGAACCTAGAAGTCAGTGAGGTCTGGGTAGTTGGAACCATGAAGGCAGTGAGATCTGGGGAGTTGGATCCTGGAAGGCAGCGAGGTTCCTGGGAATTAGAACCTGGAAGGCAGTGATCTTCTGGGCAGTTGGAACTAGGGAGGCAGTCAGGTTCCGGGGAGTTGGAAACTGGAAGGCAGTGAGGGTCTGGGGAGTTGGAACTTGGAAGTCGGTGAGGTCTGGGAAGTTGGAAGCAGGAAGGCAGTGAGGTCTGGGGAGTTGGAACCTGGAAGTCAGTGAGGTTGCGGGGAATTGGAACCAAGAAGGAAGTGAGGTCTTGGGAGATGGATCCTAGAAGGCAGCGAGGTTACGGGGAGTTGGAACCTGGAAGGCAGTGAGGTTCAGGGGTTTTGGAACCTGGAAGACAGTGAGGTTCTGGGAAATTGGAACTTGGAAGGCAGAGAGGTCCAGGGGAGTTGGAACTAGGGAGGCAATGAGGTTCTAGGGAGTTAGAACTGGAAAGAGTGAGGTTCTGGGGAGTTGGAACTTGGAAGGCAGTGAGGTACTGGGGTATTGGAACCTGGGAGGCAGTGACATATTGGGGAGTTCGAACTAGGAAGGCAGTGAGGTTCCTGGAAATTGGGACCAGGAAGGCAGTGAGGTCTGGGGAGTTTGAACCTAGAATGCAATGAGGTCTTTGGAATTGGAAACTGGTAGGGAATTAGGTCTGTGGAGTTGGAAACTGGAGGGCAGTGAATATGAGGGAGTTGGAACATGGAAAGAAGTGAGGATCCAAGGAGTTGTAACCTGGAAGGCAGCGAGGGTCCACAGAGTTGGATCCTGGGTGGCAGTGAGGATCTGGGGAGTTGGAACTTAGAAGGCAGTGAGGATCTGGGGATTTGCAACCTGGAAGTCAGTGAGGTTCTGGGAAGTTGGAACCTGGAAGGCAGTGGTGTTCTGGGGAGTTGAAAATAGGGAGGCAGTGAGGCCTGGGAAGTAGGAACCTGGAAGGCAGTGAGGTCTGGGTAGTTGGAACCCTGAAGGCAGTGAGGTCTGGGGAGATGGATTCTGGAAGGCAGCAAGGTTCCGGGGAATTAGAACCAGGAATGCAATGACTTTCCTAGGAGTTGGAACAAGGAAGGCAGTGAGGTTCTGGGGAGTTGGAACTTGAAAGGCAGTGAGGTTCTGTTGAGTTAGAACTTGGAAGGCAGTGAGGTCTGGGGAGTTTGAACCTGGAAGGCGGTGAGGTCTGTGGAATTGGAACCTGGAAGGCAATGATGTCTGGGGAAGTAGAACCCGGAAGGGAGTGAGGTTCTAGGAAGTTGGAACATGGAAGACAGTGAGGTTCTGCTGAGTTAGATCTTGGAAGGCAGTGAGGTTCTGGGAAGTTGGAACCTGGAAGGCAGTGAGGTCTGTGGAGTTGGGTTCAGGAAGGCTGTGAGGTCTGGGGAGTTCGAACCTGGAAGGTAGTGAGGTTCTGGGAAGTTGGATCCTGAAGGGAGTGATGTTCTGGGGAGTTCGAACCTGGAAGGTAGTGAGGTTCTAGGGAGTTGGAACCTGGAGGGCAGTGAGGACTGGGGAGTTGGAACTTGGAAGACAGTGAGGTTCTGTGAAGTTCGAACAAGGAAGGCAGTCAGGTTCTGGGAGTTGGAATCAGAAAGGCAGTGAGGTTCTGTAGAGTTGGAACCTGGAAGGCCATAGGTTCTGGGGATTTGCAACCAGGAAGGCAGTGAGGTCTGGAGAATTGGTACCTGGAAGTAAGCGAGATTCATGGGAATTGGAACCAAGAAGGAATTGAGGTCTGGGGAGATGAATCCTGGAAGGCAGTGAGGTTACAGGGAATTAGAACCAGGAATGCAGTGAGGTTCCTGAGAGTTGGAACCAGGAAGGCATTGAGGGTCTGTTGAGTTAGAACTTGGACGGCAGTGAGGTCTGGGGAGTTTGAACCTGGAAGGCAGTGAGGACTGTGGAATTGGAACCTGGAAGGCAGTGAGGTCTGGGGAGGTAGAACCTGGAAGGCAGTGAGGTCTGGGGAGTTTGAACCTGGAAGGCAAGCAGGTCTGTTGAATTGGAACCTGGAAGGCAGTGAGGTCTGGGGAGTTAGAAGCTGGAAGTCAGTGAGGTTTCAGGGAGTTGAAACATGGAAGGCAGTGAGGTCCAGGAGAGTTGGAATTTGGGTGGCAGTGAGGTTCTGGGAAGTTGGAACCTGGAAGGCAGTGAGGTTCTGGGAAGTTGGAACCTGGAAGGCAGTGAGGTCTGTGGAGTTGGGTCCAGGAAGGCAGTGAGGTCTGGGGAGTTCGAACCTGGAAGGTAGTGAGGTTCTGGGGAGTTGGAACTTGGAAGGCAGTGAGGTCTGTGGAATTGGAACCTAGAAAGCAGTGAAATCTGTGGAGGTAGAACCTGGAAGGCAGGGAGGTCTGGGGAGTTGGAACCTGGAAAGCTGTGAGGTTCCTGGGGAGTTGGAACCTGGAAGGCAGTGAGGTTCTGGGGAGTTGGAACCTGAAGGGAGTGATGTTCTGGGGAGTTCGATCCTGGAAGATAGTGAGGTTCTGGGGAGTTGAAAACAGGAAGGCAGTGAGGCCTGGGAAGTAGGAACATGGAAGGCAGTGAGGATCCACGGAATTGGAAACTAGAAGGCAGTGAGGTTGGGTAGTTGGAACCATGAAAGCAGTGAGGTCTGGGGAGTTGGATTCTGGAAGTCAGCACGGTTCTGGGGAATTAGAACCAGGAAGGCAGTGAGGTTCCTGGGTGTTGGAACCAGGAAGGCAGTTAGGTTCTAGGGAGTTGGAACTTGGAAGGCAGTGAGGTTCTGTTGAGTTAGATCTTGGAAGGCAGTGAGGTCAGAGGAATTTGAACCTGGAAGGCAGGGAGGTCTGTTGATTTGGAACCTAGAAGGCAGTGAGGTTCCAGGTAGTTGAAACATGGAAGGCAGTGAGGTTCTGTGGAGTTGGGTCCAGGAAGGCAGTGAGATCTGGGGAGTTCGAGCTTGGCAGGTAGTGAGTTTCTGGGGAGTTGGAACCTGGAAGGCAGTGAGGCCTGGGAAGTAGGAACTTGGAAGGCAGTGAGGTCTGTGGAGTTGGAACCTAAAATCGGTGAGGACTGGGATGTTGGAACCAGGAAGGCAGTGAGGTCTGGGGAGTTGGAACCTGAAAGTCAGCGAGGTTCCAGGGAATTGGAACCAAGAAGGCAATGATGTCTGGGGAGATAGATCCTGGAAGGCAGTGAGTTTCAGGGGTGTTGGAACCTGGAAGACAGTGAGGTTCTGGGAAGATGGAACTTGTAAGGCAGAGTGGTCCAGGGCAGTTGGAACTAGGGAGGCAATGAGGTTCCAGGGATTTAGAACTGGAAGGCAGTGAGTTTCTTGGTTGTTGGAACCTGGAAGGCAGTGAGGTCCTGGGGAGTTGGAACCTGAAGGGAGTGAGGTTCGGGGGAGTTGGAACTTGGAAGGCAGTGAGGTCTGTGGAATTGGAACCTGGAAAGCACTGAAAACTGGGGAGGTAGAACCTGGAAGGCAGTGAGGTCTGTGGAGTTGGAACCTAGAAGTCAGTGAGGTCTGGGTAGTTGGAACCAGGAAGGCAGTGAAGTTCTGGGGAGTTGGAACTTGGACGGGAGTGCAGTTCTGTTGAGTTAGAACTTAGAAGGCAGTGAGGTCTGTGGAATTGGAACCTGGAAGGCAGTGAAGTCTAGGGAGGTAGAACCTGGAAGGGAGGGAGGTCTGTTGAATTGGGAGCTGGAAGGCAGTGAGGTCTAGGGAGATAGAAGCTGGAAGGCAGGGAGGTCTGTTGATTTGGAACCTAGAAGGCAGTGAGGTTCCGGGTAGTTGAAACATGGAAGGCAGTGAGGTTCAGGGGAGTTGGAACCTGGATGGCAGTGAGGTTCTGGGGAGTTAGAACCTGGAAGGAAGTGAGGTCTGTGGAGTTGGGTCCAGGAAGGCAGTGAGGTCTGGGGAGTTTGAGCTTGGCAGGTAGTGAGGTTCTGGGAAGTTGGATCCTGAAGGGAGTGATGTTCTGGGGAGTTCGAACCTGGAAGGCAGTCAGGTTTTGGGAGTTGGAATCAGGAAGGCAGTGAGGTTCTGTGGAGTTGGAACCTGGAAGGCAGAGAGGTTCAGGGGAGTTGGAACTTGGAAGGTAGTGAGGTTCTGGGGAGTTGAATCCTGGAAAGCAGTGATATTCTGGGGAGTTGGAAACAGAGAGGCACTGAGGTTCTGAGGAATTAGAACCTGGAAGGCAGTGAGCTTCTGGGGAGTTTGGACTAGGGAGGCAGGGAGGTCCTGGGAGTTGGAACCTGGAAGGCAGTGAGGGTCTGGGGAGTTGGAACTTGAAATGCAGTGAGGCCTGGGAAGTAGGAACTTGGAAGGCAGTGAGGTCTGTGGAGTTGGAACCTAAAGTCGGTGAGGACTGGGATGTTGGAACCAGGAAGGCAGTGAGGTCTGGGGAGTTGGAACCTGGAAGTCAGCGAGGTTCCAGGGAATTGGAACCAAGGAGGCAATGATGTCTGGGGAGATGGATCCTGGAAGGCAGTGAGTTTCAGGGGTGTTGGAACCTGGAAGACAGTGAGGTTCTGGGAAGATGGAACTTGGAAGGTAGAGTGGTCCAGGGCAGTTGGAACTAGGGAGGCAATGAGGTTCCAGGGAGTTAGAACTGGAAGGCAGTGAGTTTCTTGGTTGTTGGAACCTGGAAGGCAGTGAGGTCCTGGGGAGTTGGAACCTGAAGGGAGTGAGGTTCGGGGGAGTTGGAACTTGGAAGGCAGTGAGGTCTGTGGAATTGGAACCTGGAAAGCACTGAAAACTGGGGAGGTAAAACCTGGAAGACAGGGAGGTCTGGGGAGTTAGAATCTGGAAGTAAGTGAGGTTCCAGGAAGTTAGAAACTAGAAGGCAGTGAGGACTGTGGAGTTGGAACCTGGAAGGCAGTGAGGTTCCTGGGAGTTGGAAGCTGGAAGGGAGTAAGGTTCTGGAAAGTTGGACCCTGGAAAGCAGTGAGGTTCAGGGGAGTTGAAACCTGTAAGGCAGTGGGTTTCTTGGGATTTGGAATCTGTAAGGCAGTGAGGTTACCAGGAGTTGGAACCTGTAAGGTAGTGAGGTTCTGGGAAGTTGGAACTTGGAAAGCAGTGAGGTTCAAGGGAGGTGGAATCTGTAAGGCAGTGAGGTGCTGGGGAGTTTGAACCTGGAAGGCAGTGAGGTCTTTGGAATTTGAACCTGGAAGGGAATTAGGTCTGTGTAGTTGGAACCTGGAAGGCAGTGAGGTTCCGGTGAGTTGGAACCTGGAAGGGAGTGATGTTCTTGGATGTTGGAACCTGGAAAGGAGTGAGGTTCAGGGGAGTTGTAACCTGGGAGGTGGGAGGTTCTGGGGAGTTCAAACTAGGAAGGCAGTGAGGTTCCGGGAAATTGGAACCAGGAAGACAGTGAGGTCTGGGGAGTTTGAACCTGGAAGGGAGTGAGGTCTTTGGAATTGGAACCTGGAAGGGAGTGAGGTCTTTGGAATTGGAACCTGGAAGGGAATTACGTCTGTGGAGTTGGAACCTGGAGGGCAGTGATGACTGCGGAGTTGGAACATGGAAGGCAGTGAGGTTCCGTGGAGTTGGAACCTGGAAGGCAGTGAAAATCTGGGGAGTTGGAACTTAGAAGGCAGTGAGGTTCTGGGGAGTTGGAACCTGGAAGGCAGTGATGTTCTGGGGAGTTGAACACAGGGAGGCAGTGAGGCCTGAGAAGTAGGAACCTAGAAGGCAGTGAGGACTGTGGAGTTGGAACCTAGAAGTCAGTTAGGTCTGGGCAGTTGGAACCAGGAAGGCAGTGAGGTTCTGTGGAGTTTGAACCTGGAAGGCAGTGAGGTCTGTGGAATTGGAACCTGGAAGGCAGTGAGGTCTACGGAGGTAGAACCTGGAAGGAAGGGAGGTCTGTGGAGTTGGAACTTGGAAGGCAGTGAGGTTTAGGGGAGTTGGAACCTGGAAGGCAGAGAGGTTCAGGGGAGTTGGAACCTGGAAGGCAGTCAGGTTCTGGGGAGTTGGATCCTGGAAAGCAGTGATATATTGGGGTGTTGGAAACAGAGAGACAGTGGGGTTCCGAGGAATTAGAACCTGGAAGGCAGTGAGGTTCTGGGGAGTTTGGACTAGGGAGGCAGTGAGGTTCTGGGGAGTTGGAACCTGGAAGGCAGTGAGGGTCTGGGGAGTTGGAACTTGAAAGGCAGTGAGACCTGGAAAGTAGGAACTTGGAAGGCAGTGAGGTCTGGGGAGTTGGAACCTGGAAGTCAGCGAGGTTCTGGGGAATTGGAACCAAGAAGGCACTGAGGTCTGGGGAGATGGATCCTGGAAGGCCGTGAGTTTCAGGGGTGTTGGAACCTGGAAGACAGTGAGGTTCTGGGAAGTTGGAATTGGAAGGCAGAGAGGTCCAGGACAGTTGGAACTAGGGATGCAATGAGGTTCAAGAGAGTTAGAACTGGAAGGCAGTGAGTTTCTGGGGTGTTGGAACCTGGAAGGCAGTGAGGTCCTGGGGAGTTGGAACCAGGAAGGCAGTGAGGTTCGGGCGAGTTGGAACTTGGAAGGCAGTGAGGTCTGTGGAATTGGAATCTGGAAACACTGAAAACTGGGGAGGTAGAACCTGGAAGACAGGGAGGTCTGGGGAGTTAGAACCTGGAAGTAAGTGAGGTTCCAATAAGTTAGAAACTAGAAGGCAGTGAGGACTGGGGAGTTGGAACCTGGAAGACAGTGAGGATCTCGGGAGTTGGAACTTGGAAGGCAGTGAGTAACTGGGGAGTTGGAACCTGGAAGGCAGTGAGGCCTGGGAAGTAGGAACCTGTAAGGCTGTGAGGTCTGTGGAGTTGGAAACTAAAGTCAGTGAGGTCTGGGTAGAAGGAACCATGAAGGCAGTGAGGTCTGGGCAATTGGATCTTGGAAGGCAGTTAGGTCTGGGGAGTTTGAACCTGGAAGGCAGTGAAGTTTTGGGGAGTTGAAACATGTAAGGTAGTGAGGTTCTGGGGAGTTCGAACCAGGAACACAGTGAGTTTCAGGGAGTTGGAAACAGGAAGGCAGTGAGGTCCTGCAGAGTTGGAACCTGGAAAACTGTGATGTTCTGGGGAGTTGGAAAAAGGGAGACAACAAGGTTCCGGGGAATTAGAACCAGGAATTCAGTGAGGTTCCTGGGAGTTGGATCCTGGAAGGTACTGAGGTTCCGTGGTGTTGGAATCTGGAAGACAGTGAGGTTCTTGGAAGTTGTAACCTGGAAGGCAGTGAGGTTCTAGAGTGTTAGAACCTGGAAGGCAGGGAGATTCTGGGGAATTGGAACCAGGAAGGCAGTAAGGATCAGGGGATTTGGATCCAGGAAGGCAGTGAGGTTACAGAGATTTTGAACAAGGAAATCAGTAGGGTTCTGGGAAGTTGCAACCGGGAAGGCAGTGTGTTCTGGGGAGTTGGACCCTGGAAGTCAGTGAGGTCCTGAGGAGTTGGAAACAGGAAGTCAGTGAGGACTGGGGAGTTGGAACCAAAAAGGCAGAGAGGTTCTGGGTAGTTGGAACCTGGAAGGCAATGAGGGTCTGGCAATTTGGAACTTGGAAGGCAGTGAGCCCTGGGAAGTTGGAACTGGAAGGCGGTGAGGTCTGTGGACTTGGAACCTAGAAGTCATTCAGGTCTGGGTATTTGGAAACAGAAAGGCAGTGAGGTCTGGGGAGTTGGAACCTGGAAGGCAGCAACTTTCCAGGGAATTAGGACCAGGAATGCAGTGAGGTACCTGGGAGTTGAAACCTGGAAGGCAGTCAGGTCTGGGGAGTTGGAACCTGGAAGGCAGTTAGTTGGAACCTGAAAGAAAGTGAGCTTCTGGGGAGTTGGAACCCGGAAGGCAGTGAGGACTGGGGAGTTGGAACTTGTAAGGCAGTGAGGTTAGGGGGAGTTGGATCCAGGAAGGCAGTGATGTTGCGGGGACTTGGATCCTTTAAGGGATTTAGGTTCTAGGGAGTTGGAACCTGGAAGGCAGTGAGGTCTGGGGAGTTAGAACCTGGAAGGCAGTGAGGTCTGGGGAGTTGGAACCTGAAAGTAAGTGAGCTTCCGGAGAATTGGAAACTAGAAGGCAGTGAGGTTCTGGGGAGTTGGAACTTGGATGGCAGTGATGTTCCTGCGATTAGAACCAGGGATGCAGTGAGGTTCCTGGGAGTTGGAACATAGAAGGCAGTGATGTTCTGGGGAGTTGGAACCTGGAAGTCAGTGAAGTCTGTGGAGTTGGAACCTAGAAAGCAGTGAGGTCCAGGGGAATTAGAACCAGGGAGGCGGTGAGGTTCTGGGGATTTGGAACATGTAAGGCAGTGATGTTCTGGGGAGTTGGAAATAGGGAAGCAGGGAGGTTCCGCAGAATTAGAATCAGGAATGCAGTGAGTTTCCAGGGCGATAGAACCTGGAAGGCAGCGAGGTTCCAGGGTGTTGGATCTTGGCAGGCAGTGAGATTTTGTTGTTTTGGGTCTTGGAAGGCAGTGAGATTCAGTTGTGTTGGATCTTTGAAGGCAGTGAGGTCTGTGGAGTTGAAACAAGGAAGGCAGTGAGGTCTGGGGAGTTGGAACCTGGAAGTCATTGATGTTATGGGGTGATGGAACCTGGAGAGAAGTGAGGACTTGGGAGTTGGAACATGGAAGGCAGTGAGGTTCTGAAGAGTTGGAACCAGGGAGTGATTGAGGTTAGTGGGATTTAGATACACGAAAGCGGTGAGGTCTGTGGAGTTGGAACCAGGAAGGCAGTGAGGTCTGGGGAGTTAGAACCAGGAAGGCAGTGAGGATCTGGGTATTGGAACTAGGAATGCAGTTAGGTTCTGGGATTTGGAACATGTAATGCAGTGAGGTTCTGGGGAGTTGGAACAAGGAAGGCAATGATGTTCTGGGGAGTTGGAAACAGGGAGGCAGTGAAAGTTCTGGGGAATTAGAATCTGGAAGGCATTGAGCTTCTGGGGACATGGAACTAGTGAAGCAGTGAGGTTCCAGGGAGTTAGAACCTGTAAGGCAGTGAGGTTCTGGGTTGTTGGAATCTGGAAGGCAGTGAAGTTCCAGGGATTTGGAACCAGGAAGACAGTGAGGTTCTGGGGATTTAGAACAAGGAAAGCAGTAGGGTTCTGGAGATTTGGAACCTGGAAGGCAGTGAGTTCTGGGAAGTTGAAAACTGGAAGGCAGTGAGGTTCTGGGAGTTGGAACCATGAAAGCAGTCAGGGTCTAGGGATTTGGAACCAGGAAGGCAGTGAGGTTCCGGGGAAATGGAACCTTGAAGGCAGTGAGTGTCTAGCGTGTTGGAACTTGGAAGGCAGAGATGTTCTGGGGTGTTTGAACCTGGAAGGTAGTGAGGTATGGGATGTTGGAACCTGGAAGTCAGTGAGATCTGTGGAGTTGGAACCTAGAAGTCATTGAGGTCTGGGTAGTTGGAACAAGGAAAGTGGTGAGGTCTAGGAAGTTGGAACCTGTATGGGAGTCAGGTTACAAGGAGTTGGAACCTGGAAGGCAGTGAGGTTCCGGGGAGTTGGAACTTGGAAGAAAGTCAGGGTCCAGGGAGTTGGAACCTGGAAGGCAGTGAGGTCTGGGGAGTTGGAACTTGGAAGGCAGTGAGGTCTTGAGGAATTGGATCCAGGAAGGCAGTCAGGGTCTGGGAAGTTGAACCTGGAAGGCAGTGAGGGTCTAGGGTGTTGGAACGTGGAAGGCAGTGAGGTTCTGGGGAGTTGAAAGCTGGAGGGCAGTGAAGCCTGGGAAGTAGGAAACTGGAAGGCAGTGAGATCTGTGAAGTTGGAACCTAGAAGTCTGTAATGTCTGGGTAGTTGCAACCTGGAAGGCAGCGAGGTCTTGGGGAATTGGACCCAGGAAGGCAGTCAGGGTCTGGGGAGTTGGAACCTGGAAGGGACTGAGGTTCTGGGGAGTTGGAACATGGAAGGCAGTGTTCTTCTGGGGAGTTGGAAACAGGGAGGCAGTGAGATCTGGGGAGTTGAAACCTGTAAGGCAGTTAGGTTCTGAACAGTTGGAACCAGGGAGGCAGCGAGGTTCTGGGGAGTTCGAACTATAAAGGTAGTGAGGTTCCAGCAAATTGGAACCAGGAATGCAGTTAAGTTTGGGGAGTTTGAACCTGGAAGGCAGTGAGGTCTGTGCAGTAGGAACCTGGAATGGAATGAGGTCTATGACATTGGAACTTGGAGGGCAGTGTGGAATGGGGAGTTGGAACCTGGAAGGCAGTCAGGGTCTGGCAATTTGGAACTTGGAAAGCAGTGAGGCCTGGGAAGTTGGAAACTGGAAGGCGGTGAGGTCTGTGGAGTTGGAACCTAGAAGTCATTGAGGTCTGGGTATTTGGAAACAGAAAGGCAGGGAGGTCTGGGGAGTTTGAACCTGGAAGGCAGTGAGGTCTATGGAGTTGGAACCTGGAATGGAATGAGGTCTGTGAAGTTGGAACTTGGAGGGGAGTGAGGAATGGGGAGTTGGAACTTGGAAGGCAGTGAGTTTCCAAAGAGTTGGAACCAGGGATGGATTGAGGTTCTGGGGAGTTCAAACCAGGAAGGCAGTGAGGTTCTGGGAGTTGGAATCAGGAAGGCAGTGATGTTGGGGAGTTGGAACCTGATAAGCAGTGATGTCCTGGGGAGTTGGAAACAGGGAGGCAGTGAGGTCTGGTGAGTTGGAACCAGGAAGGCAGCGAGGTTCAGGGGAGTTGGAACCTGGAAGGCAGTGAGGTTCCAGGGAGTTAGAACCTGGAAGGCATTTAGGTTCTGTGAAGTTGGAACCTGGAAGGCAGTGAGGTTCTGGGATGTTGGAACCTGGAAGGCACGGAGGTTCTGGGGAGTTGGAATCAGGAAGGCAGTAAGGATCAGGGGATTTTGATCCAGGAAGATAGTGAGTTTCCGGAGATTTGGAACAAGGAAATCAGTAGGGTTCTGGGAAGTTGCAACCTGGAAGGCAGTGAGTTCTGGGGAGTTGGAGCCTGGAAGGCAGTGAGGTTGGGGAGTTGGAACCAGGAAGGCAGTCAGGGTCTGGGGAGTTGGAATCAAAAAGGCAGAGAGGTTCCGGGGAGTTGGAACCTGGAAGGCAGTGATGTTCTGGGGAGTTGAAAAAAGGGAGGCAGTGATGCCTGGGATGTAGGAATCTGGAGGGCAGTGATGTCTGTGGAGTTGGAACCTAGAAGTCAGTGAGGTCTGGATAGTTGGAACCATGAAGGCAGTGAGGTTCTGGGGAGTTAGAACCTGGAAGGCAGTGACGTCTGTGGAGTTGAGTCCAGGATGGCAGCGAGGTCTGGGTAGTTGGAACCTGGAAGTCAGTGAAGTTACGGGGAGTTGGAACCTGAAGAGCAGTGAGGACTGGGGAGTTGGAACTTGGAAGACAGTGAGGTTCTGGGGAGTTCGAAACAGGAAGGCAGTGAGGTTCTGGGAGTTGGAATCTGGAAGTCAGTGAGGTTCTGTGGAGTTGGAACCTGGAAGGCAGTGAGGTTCTGTGCAGTTGGATCCTGGAAGGCAGTGAGGTTCTGGGAAGTTGGAACCTGGAAGGCAATGAGGTTCTGGGGAGTTGGAACCTGAAGGGAGTGATGTTCCGGGGAGTTCGAACCTGGAAGGTAGTGAGGTTCTGGGGTGTTGGAACTAGGGAGGCAGTGAAGTTCCTGGGAGTTGGAACCTGCAAGGCAGTCAGGGTCTGGGGAGTTGGAACTTGGAAGGCAGTGATGTCTGGGAAGTAGGAACTTGGAAGGCAGTGAGGTCTGGGGAGTTGGAACCTGGAAGTCAGCAAGGTTCCGGGAAATTGGAACCAATAAGGCAGTGATATCTGGGGAGATTGATCCTTGAAGGCAGCGAGGTTACGGGGCATTAGGAACAGGAATGCAGTGAGGTTCCTCGGAGTTGGAACCTGGAAGGCAGCGTGGTCCATGGCATTGAGATTCTGGGGAGTTGGAACCTGCAAAACAGTGAGGTTCAAGGGTGTTGGAACGTGAAAGACAGTGAGGTTCTGGGAAGTTGGAACTTGGAAGGCAGAGAGGTCCAGGGGAGTTGGAACTAGAGAGGCAATGAGGTTCCAGTGAGTTAGAACTGGAAGGCAGTGAGGTTCTGGGGTGTTTTAACCTGCAAGGCAGCGAGGTCTGGGGAGTTGGAACCTAGAAGTCAGTGAGGTTATGGGGAGTTGGAACCTGGAGGGCAGTGAGGACTGAGGAGTTGGAACTTGGAAGGCAGTGAGGTTATGAAGAGTTTGAACCATGGAGGCAGTGAGGTTCTGGGGACTTGGAACCGGGAAGGCAGTGAGGGTCTGGAGAGTTGGAACTTGGAAGGCAGTGAGGCTTGGGAAGTAGGAACTTGGAAGGCAGTGAGGTCTGTGGAGTTGTAACCTAGAAATCGGTGAGGTCTGAGAAGTTGTAACCAGGAAGGCAGTGAGGTCTGGGGAGTTGGAAACTGGAAGGCAGTGAGGTCTAGGGAGATGGATCCTGGAAGGCAGCGAGGTTACGGGGAATTAGAACCCCGAATGCAGTGAGGTTCCTGGGAGTTGGAACCTGCAAAGAAGCGAGGTTCTAGGGAGTTGGAACCTGGAAGGCAGTGAGGTTCTGGGGATTTGGAACTTTGAAGGCAGTGAGGTTTTGTTTAGTTAGATCTTGGTAGGCAGAGAAGTCTGGGGAGTTTTAACCTGGAAGGCAGTAAGGTCTGTGGAATTGGAACCTGGAAAGCAGTGAAGTCTAGAGATGTAGAACCTGGAAGGCAGGGAGGTCTGGGGAGTTGGAACTTGGAAGGTAGTTAGGTTCAGGGGAGTTGGAACCTGGAGGCAGTGAGGTTCCAGGGAGTTGGAACCAGGAAGGCAGTGAGGTTCTGGGGAGTTGGAACCTGGAAGGCAGTGAGGTTCTGAGAAGTTGGAACCTGGAAGGCAGAGTGGTTCAGGGGATTTGGAACTTGGAAGGCAGAGAGGTTCAGGGGAGTTGAAAACTGGAAGGCATTGAGGTTCTTGGGAGTTGGAACTTGGCCGGCAGTGAGGGTCAGGGGAGTTGGAACCTGGAGCACAGTGAGGACTGGAGAGTTGGAACTTAGAAGGCAGTGAGGTTCAGGGGATTTGGAATCTGGAAGGAAGTGAGACTGGGGTGTAGGAACTTGGAAGGCAGTGAGGTTGAAGGCAGTTGGAACCTGAAGAGCAGTGAGGTTCCGGGGAGTTGGAACCTGGAAGGCAGTGAGGTCTGGGGATTTGGAACCTGGAAGGCAGAGAGGTCTGGGGAGTTGGAAACTGGAAGTCAGTGATGTTACCGGTAGTTGGAACCTGAAGTGCAGTTGCAGTGAAGACTATGGAGTTGGAACTTCGAAGGCAGTGACTTTCTGAAGATTTGGAACCAGGGAGGGATTGATGTACTGCGGAGTTCGAACCAGGAAGGCAGTGAGGTTCTGGGAGTTGGAATCAGGAAGGCAGTGAGGTCTTGGGGAGTTGGAACCTGGAAGACAGTGAGGTTCTGGCGAGTTGCAACCTGTAGGGCAGCGAGGTTCTGGGGAATCAGAATCAGGAAGGCACTGAACTTCAGGGGATTTGGAACCTGGAATGCAGTGAGGTTCCCGGGATTTGGAACAAGGAAAGCAGTAGGGTTCTGGGGATTTGGAACCTGGAAGGCAGTGAGTTCAGGGGAGTTGGAACCTGGAAGGCAGTGAGGCCTGTGAAGTTGGAACCTGGAAGGCCGTGAGGTCTGTGGAGTTGGAACCTAAAAGACATTGATATCTGGGGAGTTGGAACCTGGAAGGCAGCTTGGTTGCAAGGAATTAGAACCAGGAATGCAGTGAGATTCCTGGGAGTTGGAATCTGTAAGGAAGTGAGGTTCTTGGGAGTTGGAACTTGGAAGGCATTGAGGTTCTGGGGAGTTGGAACCTGGAAGGCAGAGAGGTTCAGGGGAGTTGAAACCTGGAAGGCAGAGAGGTTCAGGGGAGTTGAAACCTGGAAGGCAGAGAGGTTCAGGGGAGTTGAAACCTGAAAGGCAGAGAGGTTCTGGGGAGTTGGAACCTGGAAGGCAGTGAGGTTCTGGGGAGTTGGAACCTGGAAGGCAGTGAGGTTCTGCGGAGTTGGGACCTGAGAAGCAGTGATGTCCTCGGGAGTTGGAAACAGGGAGGCAGTGAGGTCTGGTGAGTTGGAACCAGGAAGGCAGCGAGGTTCACTGGAGTTGGAACCTGGAAGGCAGTGAGGTTCTGGAGAGGAGGAACCTGGAAGGCAGGGAGGTTCTTGGGAGTTGCAACCGGGAAGGCAGTGAGGACTGGGAAGTTGGAACTTAGAAGGCAGTGGGGTTCAGGGGAGATGGAACCTGGAAGGGAGTCAGGTTCCCGAGAGTTGGGACCAGGAAAGCTGTGAGGTCTGGGAAGTTAGAAAGTGGAAGGCTGATGTCACGGGAGTTGGAAGCTGAAAGTAAGTGAGCTTCTGGAGAGTTGGAATGCGGAAGGCAGTGAAGTCTAGGGAGTTTGACCTGGAAGGAAATGAGGTCTGGGGAGTTGGGACCAGGAAGTCAGTGAGGTTCCAGCGAGTTGAAACCTGAAAGGCAGTGAGATTCAGGGCAGTTAGAACCTGGAAGGTAGTGAGGTTCTGGGTAGTTGGAACCTGGAAGGCAGTGAGGTTCTGGGGAGTTAGGAGCTGGAAGGAAGTGAGGTCTGTGGAGTTGGATCCAGGAAGGCAGTGAGGTCTGGAGAGTTGGAACCTGAAGGAAGTGAGGTTCTGGGGAGTTGGAACCTGGAACACAGTGAGGTTCTCGGAAGTTGGAACCTGGAAAGCAGTGAGGTCCTGAATAGTTGGAAACAGGGTGGCAGTGAGATTCTGGTGAGTTCGAAAGAGGAAGGCAGTGAGATTCTGGGGAGTTGGAACTTGGAAGGCAGTGAGGTTTTTTGAGTTAGATCTTGGAAGGCAGGGAGGTCTGGGTAGTTGGAACCTCGAAGAAAGTGTGGTTCCGGAGAGTTAGAACCTGGAAGGCAGTGAGGACTGGGGAGTTGGAACTTGGAAGGCAGTGAGGTTCCAGGGAGTTGGAACCAGGAACACAGTGAGGTTCTGGGGAGTTGGAACCTGAAGGGAGTGAGGTTCTGGGGAGTGGGAACCTGGAAGGCAGTGAGGTTTTGGGAACTTGGAACCTGGGAGGCAGCCAGGTACTGAAGAGTTGGAACCAGGGTGGCAGTGAGGTTCTGGGGAGTTCGAACCAGGAAGGCGGTGAGGTCTGTGGAGTTGGAACCTAGAAGACAGTGAGGTTCTGGCGAGTTGGAACCTGGAAGGCAGTGATGTCCTGGGGAGTTGGAAATAGCTAGGCAGTGAAGTCTGGGGATTTGGAACCTGGAATGCAGTGAGTTCTGCGGAGTTGTAACCTGGAAGGCAGTCAGGGTCTAGGGAGTTGGAACCTGGAAGGCAGTGAGGTTCAGGGGAGTTGGAACCTGGAAGGCAGTGAGACCTGTGAAGTTTGAACCTGGAAGGCCGTGAGGTCTGTGGAGTTGGAACCTAGAAGACATTGATATCTGGGGAGTTGGAACCTGGAAGGCAGCGAGGTTGCAAGGAATTAGAACCAGGAATGCAGTGAGATTCCTGGGAGTTGGAATCTGGAATGAAGTGAGGTTCTTGGTAGTTGGAACTTGGAAGGCATTGAGGTTCTGGGGAGTTGGAACCTGGAAGGCAATGAGGTCCTGGGAAATTGGAACCAGGAAGACGGTCAGGGTCTGGGGACTTGGAACCTGGAAGGCAGTGAGGTTATGCGGAGTTGGAACTAGGGAGGCAGTGAGGGGTCTGGGAGTTAGAACCTGGAAGGCAGCGAGGTTCTGGGGAGTTGGAATCAGGAAGGCAGTGAGGTTCCTGATAGTTGTAACATGGAAGGCAGTGATGTTCTAGGGAATTGGAAACAGGAAGGCAGTGAGGTCTGGGGTGTTGGAACCTGGAAAGCAGTGAGGTTCAGGGGAGTTGGAACCGGGAAGGCAGTGAGGTTTTGAAGAGTTGGAACCAAGTAGGCGGTGAGGTTCTGGGGAGTTAGAACCAGGAACACAGTGAGGTTCTGGGAATTGGAACTAGGAAGGCATTGTGGTTCTGGGGATTTGTAACATGTAAGGCAGTGAGGTTCTGAGGAGTTTGAACCTGGAAGGTAGTGATATCCTGGGGATTTGGAAACAGGGAGGCAGTGAGGTCTGGGGAGTTGGAACCTGGAAGGCAGTGAGGTTCTGGGGAATTACAACCAGTAAGGCAGTGAGGTTCTGGGAAGTTGGAACCTGGAAAACAGAGAGGTTCAGAGATTTGGAACCTGGAAGGCAGCTCAGTTCTGGGGAGTCTGAACCAGGAAGGCACCGAGGTTCCGGGGATTTGGAACCTGGATGGCAGTGAGGTTCTAGGGATTTGGAACAAGGAAATCAGTAGGGTTCTGGGGATTTGGTACCTGGAAGGCAGTGAGTTCTGGGGAGTTGGAACCTCGAATGCAGTGAGGTCCAGGGAAGTTGGAACCATGAAGGAAGTCAGGGTCTAGGGAGTTGGAACCAGGAAGGCAGTGAGGCCTGGGAAGTTGGAACCTGGAAGGAGGTGATATTTGTGGAGTTAGAAGCTAGAAGTCATTGAGGTCTGGGTAGTTGGACCAAGGAATGCAGTGATGTCTGGGGAGTTGGAACTTGGAAGGCATTGAGGCCTGGGAGTTGGAATGTGGAAGGCAGCGAGGTTCCGGGGAATTAGAACTAGGAAGTCAGTGAGGTTCCTGAGAGTTGGAAACTGGAAGGCAGTGATGTTCCGGGGTGTTGGAACCTGGAAGACAGTGAGGTCCTGGGATGTTGGAACCTGGAAGGCAGAGAGATACAGGGGAATTGGAACTTGGAAGGCATTGAGGCCTGGGGAGTTGGAACCTGGAAAGCAGTGAGGTTATGGGGAGTTGGAACTAGGGAGGCAGTGAGGTTCCCGGGAGTTACAAACTGGAAGGCAGTGAGGTTCTGGGGTGTTGGAACCTGGAAAGCAGTGAGGTTCAGGGTAGTTGGAAGCTGGAAGGAAGTGAGGTTCTGAAGAATTGGAACCAGGGAGGCGGTGAGGTTCTGGGGAGTTAGAACCAGGAACATAGTGAGGTTCTGGGAATTGGAACTAGGAAGGCATGGTGGTTCTGGGGATTTGTAATATGTAAGGCAGTGAGGTTCTGGGGAGTTGGAACCTGGAAGGCAGTGATTTCCTCGGGAGTTGGAAACAGGGAGGCAGTGAGGTCTGGGAGTTGGAACTGGGAAGGCAGTAATGTCTTGGGGAGTTAGAAACAGGGAGGCAGTGAGGTGTGGGTAGCTGGAACCTGGAAGGCAGTGAGGTTCCGGGGAATTAGAACCATGAAGACAGTGAGGTTCCTGGGAGTTGGAACCTGGAAGGCAGTGAGGTTCCGGGTGATGGAACCTGGTAGACAGTGAGATTCTGGGAAGTTGGAACCTGGAAGGCAGAGAGGTTCAGGGTAGTTGGATCTTGGAAGGCAGAGAGGTTCAGGGGAGTTGGAAACTGGAAGGCAGCGAGGTTCTGGGGAGTCAGAACCAGGAAGGCAGTGAGGTCTGCGAAGTTGGAACAAGGAAGGCAGTGAGGTTCCACGGAATTGAAACCAGGAATGCAGTGAGGTTCCTGGGAGTTGGAACCTGGAAGGCAGTGAGGTCTGGGGAGTTGGAACATGGAAGTCAGTTATGTTGCTGGGAGTTGGAACCTGGAGTGTAGTGAGGACTAGGGAGTTGGAACTTGGAAGGCAGTGAGGTTCTGAAGAGTTGGAACCAGGGAGGGATTGAGATTCTGGGGAATTAGAACCAGGAATGCAGTGAGGTTCCTGGGAGTTGGAAGAAATAAGGCAGTGATGTCCTGGGGAGTTGGAAACAGGGAGGCAGTGAAGTCTGGGAGTTGGTATATGGAAGCAGCGAGATTCCTGGAAATTAGAACCAGGAATGCAGTGAGGTTACTGGGAGTTGCAACTTGGAAGGCAGTGAGGTTCCAGGGAGTTAGAACCTGGAAGTCAGTGAGGTTCTGGGTTGTTGGAACCTGGAAAGCGGTGAGGTCTGTGGAGTTGGAACATAGAAGTCATTGAGGTCTGGGTAGTTGGAACAAGGAAGGTAGTCAAGGTCTGGGGAGTTGGAATCAGGAAGGCAGTGAGGTCTTTGGAGTTGGAACCTAGAAGTCAGTGAGGTCTGGGGAGTTGGAATCTGGAAGACAGCGAGGTTCCAGTGATTTGGAACCAGTAAGGCAATGAGATCAGTGGAGTTGGAACCTAGAAGGCAGGGAGGTTCCAGCGAATTAGAACCAGGAATACAGTGAGGTTCCTGGGAGTTGGAACATGGAAGGCAGCGAGGTTCATGGGAGTTGGAACCTGGAAAGCAGTGAGGTTCAGGGCAGTTGGAACCTGGAAGGAAGTGAGGATCTGAAGAGTTGGAACCAGGGAGGCAGTGAGGTTGTGGGGAGGTTGAACCAGGAAGGCAGTGTGGTTCTGAGAGTTGGAATTAGGAAGGCAGTGAGGTTCTTTGGATTTGGAACCTGTAAGGCAGTGAGGGTCTGGGAAGGTAGAACCTGGAAGGCAGTGATGTTCTGGGGAGTTGGAAACAGGGAGGCAGTGAAGTCTGGGGAGTTGGAACCTGGAAGGCAGCGAGGTTCCTTGGAATTAGAACCAGGAATTCAGTGAGCTTCCTGCGATTTGGAACCTGGAAGGCAGTGAGGTTCCAGGGAGTTAGAACCAGGAACGCAGGGATCTTCCTGGGAGTTGGAACCTGGAAGGCAGTGAGGTTCTGGGGAATTGGGACCTGGAAGGTAGTGAGGTTCTGGGGTTTTGGAACCTGGAAGGCAGTGATATTCTGGGGAGTTGGAAACATTGAGGCAGTGAGGTCTGAGGAGTTGGAACCTGGAAAGCACTTAGGTTCCCGGGATTTCGAACCAGGAAGGCAATGAGGTTCCAGGGATTTGGAACCTGGAAGGCAGAGAGTCTTGGGGAGTTGAAACCTGGAAGGCAGTGAGGTCCTGGGGAGTTTTTAACCAGGAATGCATTCAGGGTCTAGGGAGTTGGAATGAGGATGGCAGTGAGGTTCCAGCGACTTGGAACCTGGAAGGCAGTGAGGGTTTGGCGAATTGGAACTTGAAAGGCAGTGAGGTTCTTGGGAGTTTGAACCTGGAAGGCAGTGAGGCCTGGGAAGTTGGAAACTGGAAGGTGGTGAGGTCTGTGGAGTTGGAACCTAGAAGTCATTGAGGTCTGGGTTGTTGGAATAAGGAAGGGAGTGAGGTCTGGGGAGTTGGAAACTGGAAGGTAGTCAGGTTCCAGCGAATTGGAACCTGGAAGGCAGTGAGGTTACAGGGAGTTGGAATCTGGAAGGCACTGAGGACTGGGGAGTTGGAACATAGAAGGCAGTGAGGTTCTGAAGAGTTGGAACCTGGGAGGGAGGGAGGTTCTGGGGAGTTCGAATTAGGAAGGCAGTGAGGTTCTGGGAGTTGGAACCTGGAAAGCTGTGAGGTTTTGGCAGTTGTAACCTGGAAGGCAGTGATGTCCTGGGTAGTTGGAAAAAGGGAGGCAATGAGGTCTGGGAGTTGGAACCTGTTAGGCAGCGAGGTTCCAGGGTGTTGGAACCTGGAAGAAAGTGAGGTTCTGGGAAGTTGGATCCTGGAAGGCAGTGATATTCTGGCTAGTTAGAAATAGGGAGGCAGTGAGGTTCCGGGGAGTTAGGACCTGGAAGGCAGAGATGTTCCAAGGTGTTGGAACCTGGAAGGCAGTAGGTTCTGGGGATTTGGAACCAGGAAGTCAGTGCTGTTCCGGGGATTTGGAAAATGTAAGGCAGTGAGGTTCTGGGAATTGAAACCAAGAAGGCAGTGAGGTTCTGGGGATTTGGAACATGTAAGGCAGTGAGGTTCTGTGGAGTTGGCACCGGGAAGGCAGTGATATATTGGGGAGTTGGAAACAGAGAGGCAGTGAAGTTTGGGGAGTTGCATCCTGGAAGGCAGTGATGTTACAGGGAGTTAGAACCTGGAAGTCGGTGAGGTTCTGGGTTGTTGGAACCTGGAAAGCAGCGAGGTTACTGGGATTTGGAACCAGGAAGGCAGTGAGGTTCCGGGGATTTGAAACAAGGAAAGCAGTAGAGTTCAGGGGATTTGGAACTTGGAGGCAGTGAGTTTTGGGGAGTTGGAACCTGGAAGGCAGTGATGTCCTGGGGAGTTGGAACCAGGAAGGCAGTCAGGATCTAGAGAGTTGGAACCTGTAAGGCAGTGAGGGTCTCTCGAGTTGAACTTGGAAGGCAGTGAGGTTCTGGGGAGTTTGAACCTGGAAGGCAGTGAAACCTGGGAAGTTGAAACCTGGGAAGCGGTGAAGTGTGTGGAGTTGGAACCTAGAAGCCATTGAGGTTGCGTAGTTGGAACAACGAAGGCGGTGAGGTCTGGGGAGTTGGAACCTGGAAGGCAGCGAGATTCCGGGGAATTAGAACCAGGAATTTAGTGAGGTTCCTGGGAGTTGGAACCTGTAAGGCGGTGAGGTTCTGGGGAATTGGAACTTGGAAGGCAGAGAGGTTCTGGGGAGTTGGATTGTGGAAGGCAATGAGGTCTGTAGAGTTTGAACATGGAAGGCAGTGAGGTCTGTGCAATTGAAACCTGGAAGGCAGTGAGGGCTGGGGAGTTGGAACCTGAAAGTAAGTAGACGTCTGGGGAGTTGGAACTTGGAAGGGAGTGAGGACTGGGGATTTGCAACCTGGAATGAAGTGAGGTCCTGGGAAATTGGAACCGGGAAAGCTGTGAGGTTCTGAGGAATTGGAACTTGGAAGGCCGTGAGGTTCCTGCGAGTTGGAACCTGGAAGGCAGTGAGGTTCTGGGGAGTTAGAACATAAAAGGTATTCAGGTTCTGGGGTGTTGGAATCTGGAAAGCAACAAGGTTCTTGGGATTTGGACCCAGGAAGGCAGTGAGGTTCTTAGGCATTGGAACCTGGAAGGCAGTGAGGTTCTGGGGAGTAAGAACTTGGAAGGCAGTGAGGTATGTGCAGTTGGAACAATGAAGGCAGTGAGGTCTGTGGAGTTTGAACCTGGAAGGCAGCGATCTCTGGGGAGTTTGAACCTGGAAGTCAGTGAGGTTATGGGGACTTGGAATCTGGAGGGCAGTGAGGACTGGGGAGATGAAACTTGGAAGGCAGTGAGGTTCACGGCAGTTGGGACCTGGAAGGCAGTGAAGTTCTGGGGAGTTGGAACCAGCAAAGGAGTGAGGTTCTGGGGAGTTCAAACTAGGAAGGCAGTGAGGTTCTGGGAATTGGAATCAGGAAGGCAGTGAGGTCCTGCGGAGTTGGAACCTGGAAAGCTGTGATGTTTTTGGAGTTGTAACCTCGAAGGCAGTGATGTCCTGGGTAGTTGGAAACAGGGAGGCAGTGAGGTCTGGGGATTTGGAACCTGTTAGGCACTGACGTTCCGGGGTGTTGGAACCTGGAAGAAATTGAGGTTCTGGGGAGTTCGATCCTGGAAGGAAGTGATATTCTGGCTAGTTAGAAACAGGGAGGCAGTGAGGTTCCCAGGAGTTAGAACCTGGAAGACAGTGAGGATCTGGGGTGTTGGAACCTGGAAGGCAGTGAGGTTCCGGGTATTTGGAATCAGGAAGGCAGTGCTGTTCCCGGGATTTGGAATAAGGAAAGCAGTATGGTTCTGGGAAGTTGAAACCTGGATGGCAGTTAGTTCTGGGGACATGGAACCTGGAAGGCAGTGAGATCCTTGGGAATTGGAAGCAGGAAGGCAGTCAAGGTCTGGAGTGTTGGAAACAGGAAGGCAGTCAAGGTCTGAGGTTCACAGCAGTTGGAACCTGGAAGGCAGTGAGGTTCTGGGGAGATGGAACATGCAAGGGAGTTAGGTTCTGGGGAGTTGGAACCTGGAAGGCAGTGAGCTTCTCAAGAGTTGGAACCAGGGAGGCAGTGAGGTTCTGGGGCTTTAGAACCGGGAAGGCAGTGAGGTTCTGGGAAATGGAACTAAGAAGGCAGTGAGGTTCTGGGGAGTTGGAAACAGGGAGGCTGTGAAGTCTGGGGAGTTGGAACATGGAAGGTAGCGAGATTCTGGGGAATTAGATCCAGGAATGCAGTGAGGTTCCTGGGAGTTGCAACCTGGAAGGCAATGAGGTTCCAGGGAGTTAGAACCTGGAAGTCAGTGAGGTTCTGGGTTGTTGGAACCTGGAAAGCAGCGAGGTTACGGGGATTTGGAACCAGGAAGGCAGTGAGGTTCCGGGAGTTGGAACAAGGAAAGCAGTAGAGTCCAGGGGATTTGGACTTGGAAGGCAGTGGGCTTTGGGGAGTTGGAACCTGGAAGGCAGTGAAGTCCTTGGGAGTTGGCACCAGGAAGGCAGTCAGGATCTAGGGAGTTGGAACCTGTAAGGCAGTGAGGGTCTCACGAGTTGGAACTTGGAAGACAGTGAGGTTCTGGGGAGTTTGAACCTGGAAGGCAGTGAGGCCTGGGAAGTTGGAACCTGGAAAACGTTGAAGTCTGTGGAGTTGGAACCTGGAAGTCATTGAGGTCTGGGTAGTTGGAACAAGGAAGGCGGTGAGGTCTGGGGAGTTGGAACCTGGAAGGCAGCAAGGTTTTGGGAAGTTGGAACCTGCAAAGCAGTGAAGTCCAGGGGAGTTGGAACCTGTAAGGCAGTCAGGTTCTGGGGAGTTGGAACCTGGAAAGCAGTGAGGTTCAGGTGAGTTAGAACCTGTAAGGTAGTGAGGTTCTGGTGAGTTGGAACCTGTAAGGCACTGAGGTTCTGAAGAGTTGGATCCAGGGAGTCAGTGAGGTTCTGGGGAGTTCGAACTAGGAAGGCAGTAAGGTGCCGGGAAATTGGAACCAGGAAGGCAGTGAGGTCTGGGGAGTTTGAACCTGGAAGGCAGAGAGGTCTGTGGAGATGGAACCTGGAAGGGAATGAGTTCTGTGGAGTTGGAACCTAGAGGACAGTGAGAACTGGGGAGTTGGAATTTTGAAGGCAGTGAGGTTCCTGGGAGTTGGAACCTGGCAGGCAGTGAGGGTCCGCAGAGTTGAAACCTGGAAGGCACTGAGGACCTGGAGGTTTGGAACTTGGAAAGCAGTGAGGAACTGGGGAGTTGGAATCTGGAAGGCAGTGAGTTTCTAGGGAGTAGGACTTGGAAGGCAGTGAGGTTCTGGGGAGTTGGAACCTAGAAAGCAGTGATATTCTGGGGTGTTGGAAATAGGGAGGCAGTGAGGTCTGGGGAGATGGAACCTGGAAGGCAGCAAGGTTCCTGGGAATTAGAACCAGGAATGCAGTGAGATTCCTGGGAGTTGGAACCTGGAAGGCAGTGAGGTTCCGGGGTGTTGGAATCGGGAAGACAGTGAAGTTCTGGGAAGTTGGAACCTGGAAGGCAGTGAGGTTCTGTGGAGTTGGAACTAGTGAGGCAGTGAGGTTCCGGGGAGTTAGAACCAGGATGGCAGTGAGGTTCTGGGGTGTTGGAACCTGGAACAAAGCGAGGTTCTAGTGAGTTGGAACAATGAAGGCAGTAAGCTTACAGGGATTTGGAACCAGGAAGTCAGTGAGATTCTGGGAAGTTGGAACCTGGAAAGCAGTGAGGTTCAGGTGAGTTGGAACCTGTGAGGCAGTGAGGTTCTGAAGCGTTGGAACCAGGCAGGCAGTGAGATTCTGGGGAGATCAAACTAGAAAGGCAGTGAGGTTCTGGGAAATTGGAACCAGGAAAGCAGTGAGGTCTGGGGAGTTTGAACCTGGAAGGCAGTGAGTTCTGTGGAGTGGAAACCTGGAAGGGAATGAGGTCTGTGGAGTTGGAACCAGGAGGGCAGTGAGGACTGAGGAGTTAGAACTTGGAAGGTAGTGAAGTTCTGGGGAGTTGGAACCTGAGAATCAGTGATGTCCTGGGGAGTTGGATACAGGGAGGCTGTCAGGTCTGGGGAGTTGGAACCTGGAAGTCAGCGAGGTTCTGGGAATTGGAAATAGGAAGGCAGTGAGGTTCTCAAGAGTTGGAACCAGGGAGGCAGTGAGGTTCTGGGGAGTTGGAACTGGCAAGGCAGTGATGTTTGGGGAGTTGGAAAAAGGGAGGATGTGAAGTCTGGGGAGTTGGAACCAGGAATGCAGTGAGGTTCATGGGAGTTGGAACCAGGAAGGCAATGAGGCTCTGGGGAGTTTGATCCTGGAAGGCAGTAATATACTTGGGAGTTTGAAAACAGGGAGGCAGTGAGGTTCCGGGGAATTAGAACCAGGAATGAAGTTAGGTTCCTAGAAGTGGGGACCTGGAAAGCCGAGAGGTTCCGGGGAGTTGGAACCTGGAAGGCACTGAGGACTGGGGAGTTGGAACTAGGAAGGCAGTGAGCTTCAGGGGAGTTGGAATCTGGAAGGCAGTGAGGTTCCCAGTAGTTGGAACCTGAAAGGCAGTCAGCTTCCAGGTGTTGGAACCTGGAAGCCAGTCAGATTCTGGGGAGTAGGAATGTGGAAGGCAGTGATGTTCTGCGTAGTTGGATCATGGAAGGCAGTGAGGTCTGGGGAGTTTGAACCTGGAAGGCAGTGAGGTCTGTGGAGTTGGAACCTGGAAGGCAGGTAGGTGTGGGGAGTTGGAACCTGGAAGGCAGCGATGTCTGGGGCTCTAGAATCTGGAAGTCAGTGAGGTTCAAGGGAGTTGGAACCTTGAAGGCAGTGCAGTCTTTGGAGTTGGAACCTGTAAGGCAGTGAGGTGTGGATAGTTGGAACCTGGAAGTTAGTGAGGTCTAGGGAGTTGGAATCTGGAAGTCAGTGAGGTTCTGGAGAGTTGGAATCTGGAATTCAGTGGGGTTCTGGGGAGTTGGAACCTGGAAAGCAGGGAGGTTCTCAAGAGTGGAGACCAGGGAGGCTGTAAGGTTCTGGGGAGTCCGTACCAGGGAGGCAGTTAGGTTCTGGTAGTTGGAAATAGGAAGGCAATGAATCTGGGGAGTTGGAACATGGATTGCAGTGATGTTCTGGGACGTTGGAAACAGGAAGGCAGTGAGGTTCCTGGGAGTTGGAACCTGGAATGGAGTCAGTTTCCAGGGAGTTGGAACATGGAAGGCAGTGAGGTCCTGAAGAGTTGGAAACAGGAAGGCAGTGAGGGTCTGAGGAGTTGGAACCTAGGAGTCAGTGAGGTCTGGGTAGTTGGAACCAGGAAGGCAGTGACGAATGGGTAGATGGAAATTGAAAAGCAGTTAGCTTCAGGGGAGTTGGAACCTGGAAGGCAGTCAGGTTTCGGGGAGATGGAACCTGTAAAGCAGTGAGGTTCTAAAGAGTTGGAACCAGGAAGGCAGTGAGGTTCTAGAGAGTTAGAACCTGGAAGGCAGTGATGTTCTTGGGAGATGGAACCTGGAAGGCAGTGATGTTCTGGGGAGTTGGAAACAGGGAGGCAGTGAGGTTCCGGGGAGTTAGAACCTAAAAGACAGTGATGTTCTGGGGAGTTGAAAACAGGGAGGCAGTGAGGTTCTGGGGAGTTGGAACCTGGATGGCAGTGATGTTCTGGGGATTTGGAACCTGGATGGCAGTGATGTTCTGGGGAGTTGGAAACAGGGAGGCAGTGAGGTTCCGAGCAGTTAGTACCTGGATGGCAGTGATGTTCTGGGGAGTTGGAAACAGGGAGGCAGTGAGGTTCCGAGCAGTTAGTACCTGGAAGGTAGTGAGGTTCTGGGGTGTTGGAACATGGAAGGCAGCCATATTCTTGGGAGTTGGAACCAGGAAGGCAGTAGGGTACTGGGGAGTTGGAACCTAGAAGTCAGTGAGGGCTGGGGAGTTGGAACCAGCAAGGCAGTGATGTCTGGGGAATTGGACCTTGGAAGGCAGTGAGGTTCCATTGAATTGAAACCAGGAAGGCAGTGAGGTTCCTGGGAGTGGGAACCTGGAATGCAGCAAGGTTCAGCGGAGTTGGAACCTGGAAGGCACTGAGTAGTGGGTAGTTGGAACTTGGAAGGCAGTGAGCTTGAGGGGAGTTAGAACCTGGAAGGAAGTGAGGTTCTGAAGAGTGGGAACCAGGTAGGCATGTAGGTTCAGGGGATTTGGATCCTGGAAGGCGGCAAGGTTCTAGCGAGTTGGAACCAGGAATGCAGTGAGGTCCTGGGGAGTTGGAACCATGAATGCAGTGAGGTTCTGGGAGTTGAAACCTGGATGTCAGCAAGTTTCTAAGGAGTTGGATCCAGGAAGTCGTGAGGGTCTGAGGAGTTGGAATTTGAAAGGCAGTGAGCTTCAGGGGAGTTGGAACCTAGAAGTCAGTGAGGTCCCGGGTAGTTGGAATTTTGAAGGCAGTGGGGTTTCGGGGAGATGGAACCTGGAAAGCAGTGAGGTTCTGAAGAGTTGGAACCAGGAAGGCAGTGAGGTTCCGGGGAGTTAGAACCTGGAAGGCAGTGATGTTCTGGAGAGATGGAACCTGAAAGGCAATGATGTTCTGGGGTGTTGGAAACAGGAGGCAGTGAGGTTCCGGGGAGTGAGAAACTGGAAGACAGTGATGTTCTGGGGAGTGGGAAACAGGGAGACAGTGAGGTTCTGTGGAGTTGGGACCTGGAAGGCAGTGATGTTCTGGGGAGTTGGAAAGAGGGAGACAGTGAGGTTCCGGGGAGTTAGTACCTGGAAGGTAGTGAGGTTTTGCGTTGTTGGAAGCTGGAAGGCAGCCATGTTCTTGGGAGTTGGAACCAGGAAGGCAGTGAGGTTCCTGGGATTTGGAACTAGGAAAGCAGTAAGGTTCTGCGGATTTGGAACCTCAAAGTCAGTGAGGGCTGGGTAGTTGGAACCAGCAAGGCAGTGAGGTCTGGGGAATGGGACCCTGGAAGGCAGCGAGGTTCCAGTGAATTTTAACCAGGAAGGCAGTGAGGTCTGCGGAGTTGGAACCTGGAAGGCAGCGAGGTTCAGGGGAATTAGAACCAGGAATGCAGTGAGGTTCCTGGGAGTGGGAACCTGGAAGGCGCCGAGGTTCTGAGGAGTTGGAACCTGGAAGGCAATGAGTACTTGGTAGTAGGAACTTGGAAGGCAGTGAGCTTCAGGGGAGTTGGAACCTGGAAGGCAGTGAGGTTCTGGGGAGTTGGAACTAGGAAGGCAGTGATGGTCTGAGTGGTTGAAACCTAGAAGTCAGTGAGGTCTGGGTAGTTGGAACCAGGAAGGCAGTGAGGACTGGGGAGTTGGAACTTGGAAGGCAGTGAGATTCAAGGGAGTTGGAACCTGGAAGGCAGTGAGGTTCCGGGGAATTGGAACTACGAAGGCAGAGAAGTCTGGAAGTTGAAACCTGTAAAGCAGCTAGGTTCCCGGGAATTAGAACCAGGAATGCAGTGAGGTTCCTGGGAGATGCAACCTGAAAGGCAGTGCGGTGTGGGGAGTTGGAACGTGGAAGTGAGTGAGGTTCCGGGGAGTTGGAACCTGGAAGGAAGTGAGGACTGGGGATTGGAACTTGGAATGCAGTGAGGTTCAGGGGAGTTGGAACCTGGAGGGCAGTGAGATTCTGAAGAGTTGGAACCAGGGAGACAGTAAGGTTCTGGGGAGTTCTAACCAGGAAGGCAGTGAGGTTTGGGGAGTTGGACCTGGAAGGCAGCGAGGTTCTGGGTAATTTTTACCAGGAAGGCAGTGAGGTCTGGCGATTTGGAACCTGGAAGGTAGCGAGGTTCAGGGGAATTAGAACCAGGAATGCAGTGACGTTCTTAGGAGTGGGAACCTGGAATGCAGTGAGGTTTCGGGGAATTGGAACCAGAAAGGCAGTGAGGTTCCGGGTATTTGGAACTTGGAAGGCAGTCAGGTTCCGGGGAGTTGGAACCTGGAAGGCACTGTGGTTCTGAAGAGTTGGAATCAGTGTAAGACCCCCAGAGGGAGACCCTCACTCTGTCCCAAGGATCTATGGCGACCCAATCATCCGCAGGAGGCGTCACTTGATGCAAACAGCAAGAGGCTTTATTCCAGCGCGCTGGGGCTCAACTCATAACTCACACAGGAGCAGAGGAGTCGAGCCCCGAGCAGAAACTCTTATAAGCATATATAGGCAAAAATCACACATGGGAGGGGTTACACATGGAGGGGGAGGAAGGGAACAAAGAAATTCCTTGCATATCAGGGTAGGGAGTTTCTGGGGACTGATTTCATTCTTGTCTAATCTTCAACCGTAAAGAACCGACCTCATTCCTGTCTAATCTTTAACCGTAAAGGTCACATCCTGGAACAGGTAGTGGGGAAGGTCAATTCCTCAATCTTTGCACAACAGGGAGGGGCCCTTACATCAGGAATGCAGTGAGGTCTTGTGGAGTTGGAACATGGAAGGCAGTGATGTTCTGGGCTTTGGAAACAGGGAGGAAGTGAGGTCTATGGAGTTGGAACCTGGAAGGAAGCGAGGTTCAGGGGAATTAGAACCAGGAATGCAGTGATGTTCCTGGGAGTGGGAACCTGGAAGGCAACGAGGTTCTGGGTAGTTGGAACCTGGAAGGCAGTGAGGTTCTGGGGAGTTGGAGCTTGGGAGGCAGTGAGTTTCCAGGGAGTTAGAACCTGAGTGGTAGTGCGCTTCTAGGGTTTTGGAACCTGGAAGGCAGCAAGGTTCTTGGGAGTTGCAACCAGGAAGGAAGTCAGGTTCCTAGGTTTTCAAAACAGGAAGGAAGTGAGTTTCCTGGGATTTGGAACAAGGAAAGCAGTAGGGTTTCTGGGGAGTTGGAACCTGGAAGGCTGTGAGTTCTGGGAAGTTGGAACCTGGAAGGCAGTGAGGTCCTGGGGAGTTGGAACCATGAAGGGAGTGAGGTTCAGGTAGTTGGAACCATGGAGACAGTGATGTTCTGGGGAGTTGAAACCTGGAAGGTAGCAGGTTTCTGAGGAGTTGGAACTAGGAATGCAGTGAGGTCTGGGGAGTTGGAACCAGGGAGGAAGTGAGGACTAGGGAGTTGGAACCTGGAAGGTAGTTAGGTTCTGGGTAGTTGGAACCTTGAAGGCAGTCATGTTCAGGAGAGATGGATCCTGGAAGGCAGTGAGGTTCTGAAGAGTTGGAACCAGCGAGGCAGTGAGGTTCTGGGGAGTGTGAAACAGGAAGGCCATGAGGTTCTGGGGAGTTGGATCCAGAAAGGCAGTGAGGTTCTGCGGATTTGGAACCTGGAAGGCAGTGATGTTCTGTGGAGGTGGAAACAGGGAGGAAGTGTGGTTCTGGGGAGTTAGTACCTGGAAGATAGTGAGGTTCTGGGGTGTTGGAAACTGGAAGTCAGCCAGGTTCTTGGGAATTGGAATGAGGAAGGCACTGAGGTTTCCGGGATTTGGTACCAGGAAGGCAATGATGTTCCGGGGATTTGGAACAAGGAAAGCAGTAGGTTTCTTGGGAGTTGGAACCTAGAAGTCAGTGAGGGCTGGGTAGTTGGAACCAGCAAGGCAGTGAGGTCTGTGGAATTGGAACCTGGAAGGCAGCGAGGTTCCAGTGAATTGGAACCAGGAAGGCAGTGAGGTCTGGGGAGTTCGAACCTGGAAGGCAGCGAGTTTCTGTGGAATTGGAACAAGGAAGGCAGTGAGGTCTTGGCAGTTTTAACCTGGAAGGCAGCGAGGTTCAGGGGAATTAGAACCAGGAATGCAGTGTAGTTCCTCGGAGTTGGAACCGGGAAGGCGGCGAGGTTCTGGGAGTTGGTACCTGGAAGGCAGTGAGGACTGGGGAGTTGGAACTTGGAAGGCAGTGAGGTTCTGAAGAGTTGGAACCAGGGAGGCAGTGAGGTTCTGAGGAGTTCATACCAGGAAGGCAGTGAGGTTCTGGGAGTTGGAATCAGGAATGCAGTGAGGTTCCGGGGAGTTGCAACCTGGAAGACAGTGAGGTTCTTAGAACTTGTAAACTTGAAGGCAGTGAGGTTCCTGGGAGTTGGACCCTGGAAGGTAGTGAGGTTCTGGGTGTTGGAACCTGGAAGGCAGCCAGGTTCTTGGGAGTTGGAACCAGGAAGGCACTGAGGTTCTGTGGATTTGGTACCAGAATGGCAGTGAGGTTCCGGGGATTTGGAACAAGGAAAGCAGTAGGGTTCATGGGAGTTGGAACCTAGAAGTCAGTGAGGGCTGATAGTTGGAACCTGAAAGGCAGTGGGGTCTGGGGAGTTGGAACCTGGAAAGCAGCTAGGTTCCAGTGAATTGGAACCAGGAAGGCAGTGAGTTGTGGAGAGTTGGAACCTTGAAGGCAGCTACATTCCGGGGAATTAGAACCAGGAATGCAGTGAGGTTCCTGGGATTTGGAACCTGGAAGGCAGCGAGGTTCAGGGGAATTGGAACTTAGAAAGCAGTGAGGTTATGGGGAGTTGGATCTTGGAAGGCAATCAGGTCTGTGGAGTTGGAACCTCGAAGGCAGTGAGGTTGTGGGGAGTTGAAACCTGGAGGACAGTGAGTACAGGGTAGTTGGAACTTGGAAGGCCGGGAGGTTCAAGGGAGTTGAAACCTGGAATGCAGTAAGGTTCTGAGGAATTGGAAACAGGAAGGCAATGAGGTTCCGGGGATTTGGAACCAGGGAAGCAGTTGGGTTCCTGGGAGTTGGAACCTGAAAGGCACTTTGGTTCTGGGGAGTTGGAACCTGGGAGGCAGTGAGGTTCTGGGGGGTTGGAACCAGGAAGGCAGTGAGGTTCTGGGGAGTTGGAACCTAGAAGGCAGTGAGGTTCTGTGTAGTGGGAATCAGGAAGGCAGGGACGACTGGGGAATTGGAACCTGGAAGGCAATGAGTTCTGTGAAATTGGAACCAGGAAGGCAGTGAGGTTGTGGGAGATGGAACCAGGAAATTAATGAGGGTCTGGGGATTTGGAACCTGGAAGGCAGTTTGGTTCTGGGGAGATGGAACCTGGAAGGCAGTGAGGGCTGAGAAGTTTGAAACTGGAAGGCAGTGAAGTCTTGTTAGTTGAAACCTAGAAGGCAGTGAGGATCTGCGTAGTTGGAACCAGGAAGGCAGGGAGGTCTGGTTAATTGGAACCTGGAAGGCATTGAGGTCCGGGAATGGAACGTGAAAGTAAGTGATGTTAAGGGGAGTTGGAACCCGGAAGGCAGTGAGGTTCCGGGGAGTTAGAACCTGGAAGTTAGCATGGTTCCGGGGAATTGGAACAAGGAAGGCAGTGAGGTTCTGGGAGTTGGAACCAGGAAGGCAGTGAGCGTCTGGGGAGTTGGTCCCTGGAAGACAGTGTGGTTCTGGGGAGATGGAACCTGGAAGGCAGTGACATCTGGGTAGTTGGAAATTGGAAGGCAGTGGGATCTTGAGAGTTGGAACCTAGAAGGCAGTGAGGTTCTGGGTAGTTGGAACCAGGAAGGCAGGGAGGTCTGGGGAATTGGAACAGGAAGGCAGTGAGGTTCTGGGAGATGGAACCAGGAAATCAGTGAGGGTCTGGGGAGTTGGAACCTAGAAGGCAGTCTGGTTCTGGGGAGATCGAACCTGGAAGGCAGTGATGTCTGTGGAGTTTAAACCTGGTAGGCAGCGAGGTTCAGGGGAATTAGAACCAAGAATGTAGTGAGGTTCCTGGGAGTGAGAATCTGGAAGGCAGTGAGGATCCGGGGAGTTGGAAACTTGAAGGCACTGAGGACTGGGGAGTTGAAACTTGGAAGGCAGTGAGGTTCTGAAGAGTTGGAACCAGGGAGGCATTGAGTTTCTGGGGAGTTCAAAACAGGAAGGCCATAAGATTCTGGGGATTTGGAATCAGGAAGGCAGTGAAGTTCTGGGGAGTTGGAAGCAGGAAGGCAGTGATGGTCTGAGGAGTTGGAACCTAGAAGTCAGTGAGATCTGCGTAGTTGAAACCAGGAAGGCAGTGAGGACTGGGGGATTGGAACTTGGAAGACAGTGAGCTTCAGGGAAGTGGGAATGTGGAAGGCAGTCAGGTTCCAGGGAGTTGGAACCTGGAAGACAGTGAGGTTCTGAAGAGTTGGAACCAGGGAGGCGGTGAGGTTCTGGGGAGTTTGAAACAGGGAGGTAGTGAGGTTCCGGGGAGTTAGTACCTGGAAGCCAGCGAGGTTCCAGGGAATTGGAACCAGGAAGGCAGTGAGGTTCCTGGGAGTTGGAACCTGGAAGGCATTGAGGTGTGGGCAGTTGGAACCTGGAAGTCAGTGAGGTTCTGGGGATTTGGAACCTGGAAGGAAATGAGGACTGGGGATTTGGAACATGGAAGGCAGTGAGGTTCAGGGGAGTTGGAACCGGGAAGGCAGTGAGAGTCTGAAGAGTTGGAACCAGGGAGGCAGTAAGGTTCTGGGGACTTCGAACCAGGAAGCCAGCGAGGTCTGGGGAGTTGGAACCTGGAAGGCAGCGAGGTTCTGGGTTATTGTTACCAGGAAGGCAGTGATGTTCCTGGGAGTTGGAACCTGGATGGCACTGAGGTTCCGGGGAGTTGGAACCTGGAAGGCAGAGAAGTTCTGAAGAGTTGGAATGAGGATTGTAGTGAGGTTCTGTGGAGTTGGAACCTGGAAGGCAGTGATGTTCTGGGTGTTGGAAACAGGGAGGGGAGAAAGTGAGGTCTGAGGAGTTGGAAGGTGGAAGGCAACGAGGTTCTGGGGAGTTAGGGTGAGGAATGCAGTGAGGTTCTTGGGAGTTGCAACCAGGAAGGCAGTGAGGTTCTGGGGATTTCAAACCAGGAACAAAGTGAGTTTCCTGGGATTTGGAACAAGGAAAGCAGTAGGGTTTCTGGAGAGTTGGTACCTGGAAGGCAGTGAGGTTGCAGGGTGTTGGAACCAGGAAGGCAGTGAGTTCTGGGGAGTTGCAACCAGGAAGGCAGTGAGGTTCCGGGAATTGGAACCAGGAAGGCAGTGAGGTTCCGGGGATTTGGAAAAAGGGAAACAGTATGGTTCTGTGGAGTTGTAACCTGGAAGGCAGTGAGGTCCTTGGGAGTTGGATCCAGGAAGGCAGTGAGCTTTTGGGGAGTTGCAACCTTGAAGGCAGTGAGGTTCTTCGGAGTTGGAACTTGGAAGGCAGTGATGTCTGGGAAGTTGGAACCTGAAAGGCAGTGACATCTGGGGAGTTGGAACCTGGAAGGCAGTGAGTTCTGGGAAGTTGGACCCTGGAATGCAGTGATGTCCAGGGGAGTTGGAACCAAGAAGGCAGTGAGGTACTGGGAAGTTGGAATCTGGAAGGTAGTGAGGGTTTGGGGACTTGGAACTTGGAAGGCAGTGAGGTTCTGGGTAGTTGGAACCTGGAAGGCAGTGAGGTTCCGGAGAGTTCGAACCAAGATGGCAGTGAGGTTCCGGGGAGCTGGAACCATGAAGGCAGTGAGGTTCTGAGGAATTGGAACCAGGAAAGCAGTGAGGTTCCGGGTAGTTGGAATCAGGAAATAGTGAGATTCTGGGGAGTTGTACCTGGTAGGCAGTGAGGTTCATGGGAATTGGAACCAGGAAGGCAATCAGGTTCCGGGGACTTAGAACCAAGAAGGCAATGTGGTTCTGGAAAGTTGGAACCAGGAACCCAGTTGCACCCACTCCTCCAGAATCTATGCTGAGCCATCCTTAAGTGGCATCTCAAATCAGGAGGTGGGCAGTTGTGAAAAGTGAGCTGAGTTTCAAATCCTAAAGATTGTCTCAGTAATTCAGGGGACCAGGGAGAATTGTATCTAGGAACCCAGTGAGGTTCCTGGGAACTGGGGTAGGCAGGATTCTTGCCCTTTACTGCATGCATGATATCAGGTGAAAAGGCTTAACTAACTTGGCCAGAGACTCTCATTCTCTTTAAATCTCGTTATAACCCCATCCCCCACCCTCTCTGTCCTGCCCTGCAGAGCTGTTCTGTTATTAGCAGAGGGAGGGCAGGCCAGGCCAGACCCAGAGCACTGTGATGAACTTGGCTTCCAGAATTCTCTAGACCCCTTCATCACTAGTGTCCTTCTCCCCTGCTTATTTCCCCATCCCCCAAACACACACCCCATTCTGTCATCAAGCAGGAAGGGGAAACAATAGGTATTTTACCAACGGGGTGATGGAGGAGGGAGGGCAGGTCCTTGTCTAGATGGAGCCTGAGCAGCAGTTGGTGCACTGAGGCAATCCTGGGGCTGCTTTTTGGAGGGCACTGTGTTCCTTTGGAGAATGAGCATTTCTCGTGCATCTCTGGGCCCCATTGTCAATAAAATATGGGGCGTTAGAGGTAACCGTGGCTTAAATGTCGCCTCTGCTATGTGTGGACCTTGAACAAGTAACTCCATCTCTTGTATCTGTGTCCTCGTTTGCAAAACAGAAATAGCCCAACCAAGACCCTCTGCTGGGTCTGAAGGCGCAGGAAGGGAGCTCATAGGGACAGGGCACAGCGCCCACAGGGGCTCAGCACTGCAGCTTCGCTCTTCTATCACCTCAGAATCTTCAGGTGATATTGTAATTTAAATGTGAGCCCTTAGAATCAGAAGGTCCTGGTGTTGGCTCCGCCACGTATCCCAGCTGGGGCCATGGTTCCAGTCAGCAAGTCTTGACCTGCAGTGTCTTTACCGCATGTGGATGAGTACCTCACTCACAGGGCCAAGAGGATGAACGGTCCCTACGGTCCCAGGGACAGATTGAGGGCTCAGTAAGAAGTAACTCATGATGATCAGGAGGAAGATGGCAAGAATGATGCTGTGGATTGCATAAAAAAGTACAACAGAGTTTCATTTCCGCTTAGTTCTAGCAAGTTCACTAGAGATGCAGGGACTCAAGTCCTTGAAGGCAGGGCCATGTCTGCTTTGTTTTCATTTTGTTCATTGAACGTAGACACTGGCATATAGCACTGTTCAATAAATATGTGTCTGATTAATCGATGAGCTGCTCAGTAAAAACTCTGGTGATAAAAAAAGAAAGTATTGCACATACTAACAGTTCTGGAGTCAGATAAATGTGTTTCTATCTTGACTTAACCATTAGCTATGTGAACTTAGCTACTTGATTTCTCTCCTGTCTCAGATTCTCTCTCTGTGAAAGGGGGATAATAACATCTTTTACTCATAGGCATGACGAGATAATGTCTGTAAAGAGCTAGCACTGGATCTGGAACAGTTTCTGCTCCAGGAAGTCAGCCATCATCCACCGTGCTGACAGGTCACATTTGACCCGAACTATCCAGAGAGAAGCTTGCGGACCTCAGCTAGCGCGAACTCTCGCCAGGTTTCATAGCATGCCAAACCATTCCCCAAGCTGGGAACACACAGTGTTTACAAAGCCTCACCCCTTCTAAAACTTGCCGAGATGGCAAAATAAATGTGGGGCCAACTCCCTCCGTGGAGTGCTCATGGTCCCAGAGCATGGTTAGGTCAAACACGCCCAGAGCGGGTCGTCCGATTGTTCCCATTTCTGGTAAAGAGAGTGTTTCCAATCTGCATCATCTGCCTCCATTTAGATAACGATGCCAACAGATTCCTCCCGTGCCACTCTGCCTTTCCTGCAGGGCGCACTCAGTGGCACCTTCAGAGGCCACAGCGACAGGTCACTGCCAGTGTGTAGAGTTGCAGGGATCCCGGGGTGGCGGGAAGCATGAATCAACCTTTGCCAATGACAACGCACAAACACTGGGTTAGGAGAGAAAATGGCACCTAACTCACCCAGTGGAAAATTTAAGGGAAGGTTCTGAAGCCAAAGAGAGAGAAAAATAAGCCACAGTGAGTGGGGCTGTCACTAAGCCAGATTTCTAGTCACAAGGAGTCCACAAACTAACACCACTTCCCCGTTCTCTGAACATCGTGAAGAAATCATTTGGTGGACGACTCAACAGGAAGGAAGGAAAACCCACCTCGCTGCCACCACCCGCACTCCTGTCGGTAATCCACAATAGGCACTAGTGAGTGAATAGACCCTCGCCTTGCACTGCATGCGAGGTAAACCCTCCCAGCACTTAGGTATGTTTTGAATGTTCCTGTTCTTCAGACGGAGCGGAGAGCATCCTGTGACATCATTCTTCAGGGATGCTCATGCCCGGGCTCACTTCTCTCAGAAGCCTCCATCCCCTGGGCTTTGTTTTCGTTGTTTTGTCACTCAGCAGAGGAAATATGGACTTGAGTTTCCTTCAGAGATTGAATTATATGAGTGATTTTTAACTCTATCTCTGTGTCATAAATTCCTTTGGGAACATCATGGATGCTCTGGGCACAAATGTCCACACACAGATTGATCACAATTTAGTATTTGTTTTAGAGGAAAGTCATTGAAACTTGCATTTTATCTTTGGACACCTGGTCAAAAACACCTGTGCCGTTGATCTCTACGGTTCTGCCTCTGTCTGATAGTCATCTCTTCACTTAGTCATGTACAGAATCATGAGTTCCAAGCACCATGCTAGGTCCTAAGAATACAAAGGTTAAAAAGAAAGCATTGGCTCAGCTTGTGTGGGTTCACAGCACGAAAGTGGGTGCCGATGTGTGATAACCGCCTCCACCAGGTATAAAAAGAAACTGGGTGCGTGCAAGGAAGGCGCGCTGAGTGTGGCTCAGGCAGTCGGGAAGGGCCTGCTCAGGAGGTGATGTTTGAGCTCCGTGTTCAAGATGTATAAACCACCAGGAGGCATTCCCGCCGAGAGGACAGCAGGGCAGGCCTTGGCGTTGTGGACAAGCCTGAGGGACTGAGCGAACCAGGGTTCAGTTGGCTAGAACTGAGTACAGGGAGGGAAATGCTGAGGGAGGAAGCGAAGACCATGTGGAGTTTGTAAGTCTTGCTCCTGTGAAGTTTGGACTTCATTCTGTGAGTGCTGGGGAGCTCCGAACGGATTCGAATCGTGGGAGAGTGACAAAAGCACACCTGTGTTTTACAGAGACTTTTCTATGATCTGAGTAGGAAAACGAACCCAGCCTCCCTGATGTCAGTGCCACCGCATCACACGCAATTCTCGGCGCCGGGGACGCACCGGAAGGAAGTGCGAAGTTAGGTGAGCCTCAGATGGCTCTGGAAGCCCAGCGGGAACCAAGTTGTTTCTGGAGTAATGCAGTGCCTGCCATCCAGGGGGACAGACACGCAATATTAAGGTAAGGTGACAAAGCTTCACAAATTTGAACCAAGAAAAACAGCTGCTCCCTTGACCTAGTTATGAATCTTATTTAAAGCTGAACATTAGCTGGTAGCACTTTGTGGATTCTGGGGTTATAAAAAAATTACCCTTGGAAATTTCTTAACTTGCACATAAAGTACAGAATACACATGTAGTATAGACCTGGGGTACACACTTATAAGCAGTCTGTGCACAACAAGGTTTCTAAAAGAGTACACACTGAAGTGTAATTTTGCTCTTCACATGTATATTTGAATTTATCATATGCATGTACAATGTGAATGCCACTGTAGCACTTAAAACAGTACAATTGTAAATAAATAAATTTTAAATTATTAACTAGGAGAGCTTTAAGCGTGTGTCCCCATCCAGAGAAGTTGGTACCAGCAAGATGGAAAGGACACAGGCAGCTCAGACGTCTCCCCATTGCCTTGCGCTGCAATGAGGGGCCGCCGGATGGGTAATAGTTACCGTGGAGACAGGGACTGTTGTAGGGACTGTCCCCTTCTTATTTTAAGATTCTGTCAAAACGCGGGTAAATCTGTTGCAGGCAGCAGGAAGGGCGCCAGATGTTAGAAGGTGGGTCAGACTGGACCTGGGTTCAGCACCCTCAGTAGTTGGCTTCTGGAAAGAATTCAGAGCCACGACTCCAACTATGAGAGGACATTCATTTGGTAAATCAGAGCTGGACGAAGTAATTTGAAGAAGAGAAGGGAAGAGGAAACAAGTTACTGAGTAAAGTAAGGGCTGTTGGTTGGAGCTCGGGAGTGAGGAAGGTGATGGTCAGGCACCTGCTTAGGGGGAGGGTAGGGGAGAGGGAGGAGGGTCAGACTCCCTGTGCTCCTGGGAGGGAGAGGCACTGAGCCCTCCATTCTAAGGGTTTAAGGGTGAGATTTTAGGGGAGGGAAGGTCTCAATAGAACGTTCAGCATCGTTCCAGGTGTCCTTTCAGGGTCTGGGTCTCCACTGATTGATTGATCCAAGCCAGGGCGGCCATTATGCAATGCAGCTGGTCCTGAGGTCAGCCATGGGGTCACTTGTCCTGTCTGGCTGCTTTCCTGAGCCTGGAGCTGAAGTTTAACTGAGGCCTAAATGTTATCTCTGGGAGGAGAGGTCCGGGCTCCAAACCACGTGACTAATGATACGCCTGGGGAGGGAAGGTCACCCTGGGGGCGAGGTCCCACCCTACCACTGTCCTTTGCCAGGCACCCATCTCCTCGCTCTTCTCACATCTGTCTAACTGTCTACCATAATCCATTGGATGGTGCGTGTATTTGAACAACATTTGTCACCTGGCCTGGAAACTATTGATGACGAAGGCTTCGTCTAAAGACTTTCACAGGAGACAGGGCGCCAGGAGAGTGTCTGGAAACCCCTACAGTTGATACTAGTGTCCCAGATACCACTAGGTCAACACGAATATTTTTCTAAAATATGAGGCCGAAAGGTGGCACAGAATGCCGTGGTAGAAATATAGTCAGCAGCCTGGGCGGACGCCTTCTGAGCCTGCTCTTCTCCGTGGCAAGAAGAAATGCTACCGAGGCCGCTAAGCGCTTGCTCTGGGCACCTGCACACGGGTTTCTTTCCATGCAAGTAGATGAAGAAGCAGAAATTATTTTTTTTTGCAAGATTACTTTTCTCTGTAGATCAGTATAGATTCCATATAAAGAAACCTCTTTTTTTTTTAATCTCTCACAAAGTTTTACTATCCCGACGATAAAACAAACTTTTTAATAAATAATTTCACCTCCCAGGGGCGTCCCCACAGGGCTCTGGGCTCCGCAAGGAGGGTGGGTATGGCTTTGCCATTTCAGAGTCTCAAGGATGACCTGAAAAGATGGTGATCACAGTTTTGTGACACCCTTTAAGCCCCTCATCATGTTAGCGTGGATAGTAAAGGAAAACACAGCTGATGAGATTGAGGCCGAGGCCACGCCTGCTTCAAGCAGAGCAGAAAAGAATCTTTTGAAAATGGAGATGTGAGAACAAGGGTGGGGGGGGGGGAGATTCCTCCCACCTGGTGACAGTGATGCCTGCCCTCATGGTGTAGGCGGAAAGCCGACCTGTCTCAGCCGTGTAGTGACTGAGGTGGCGGCTTCTGCTCCAGTCTCCTGGCTCCAAGCCCTGAGACCACGTGGACGCATGCCAGCTGGTTCCCAGGCTTCTCTCCTGCCACAGCCACAGCCACAGCCACAGCCACAGCCACAGCCACAGCCACAGCCACAGCCCCTCACTGCGGGGAGGAGCTCGTGTCCTCACGTGGGCAAGCGATCAGGGAATAGCTTGGGTTTGTAGAGAGAATAACTTTTCTGAATAAAAATGCTTTCAATATAAAAAATGACACAGGATCTTTATAAAATGCCTAATAAAATGGTGAAACATAAGAAAGAAGAGAAAAGCACAGCTCTAACTCCAAGAAGGTTGCAGGTAACAGTTTGTGGTTTGCCTTCCCGTTGCATAGTTTACACACAGACACTTTCCTGACCTGGAACTGTGCAGGTCTGTCATGTGCTCTTCACTTACCAATAAGAATTTATGAATATTGATGTTAATATTAATAATTAAGTAATATTAACCTATATCATTGTTTTTAATATCTGCAAAGTTCTGTTAACCAAAATTTATTTAACCCATCCCCTATGGATGGACATAGTTATGTTGATTTTTTTTTAAATCATAAATAGCGGTGAACCACTCTGCCATTCTCCTCCTCCTTCGTGTGCCCTCTGGCGGCCTCCGCACAGGGAGCTGGAAGGGGGAGGCTCACCCAGCAGATTCTCTCCTTCCACACTTTGGTTCATAATTGGCTTTCCCAGCGACCATGCCGAAGAGCTTCCCGGTCAGCAGGCCGTGAACCAGTTAATGCATTTTCCTAGGCACCAAGGTCGAGGCGGGACTCCCCACCAGCCCTCAGATGTAGCTCCTTCCCCTTCGCCCGGCGGGCTCCCAGTTCCTGTGTCTTCTGGGAACCACAGCTGGCAGTCGGGTCCACTCCTCTGCCTCACCTTGAGGTGTTGTTTCCAGCACCTGGGGAGGTGCGTCCTGGGACCCCAGGAGGTGTAATTGGCAGGTCTCATGGCAACCTGGGCAGAAACCACCCCTGCCTGCTGACGGATGATGTTTAAGACAAACAGCACCACCACCAGGTTGCTGCTGTGAGGAGTCCTCTGTATTTGCACTGTCATCTTTGTTTCTAGAAAGAACCAGCAGTTATTTCCAGAGCTTCACTCTGACATCTGGGATGGAAACAAATTCTCCCAGGCCGCTCAGAAACCCAGCCCTTCCAGCGTTCAGACCGGTGTTATTGCCCTATGGAAGCATGGGAAATCCGCCATCTCTCTGACTCATTGGTGCCTTAAATCTTATGAGCTGACATTTTCAGCATTGTTTCTTTCATCTCTTTCTGCTTGTCCCTCCATCCCTCCCCCCAACCCTCCCTCCGACTGGACTGCTTCAAAGTAAATGAGGGGGCAGATGCTTCCCTCAGCCAATGAGGGGACACTTTCCTGCACAAGCACTGCCCACATCAAACCCAAGGTCACTACCATAGTTTCCCGGTGTCATCTCATGCTTCATGGTCATTAATCTTCCTGGCTCATCCCCAAAATGCTTTTTATGGCTATCTATATATCTATACTAATAAAAGGGTAATATGCTAATTAGATTGGGAGACCTTCCAGGAGACCTTCTGGATGTCCTTCCAGACAATGCCATGGTGGAGGGACTGAAACAGAGGTGGTTAGGGGCAATCAGGCCAGAAGGGGAGGGCAGTTGGGGGTGATCAGGCTAGCAGTGGGGGGAAGTTAGGGGCAATCAGGCCAGTGGGGGGGCCAGTTGGGGATGAGCAGGCCGGTGGCAGGGGGAGAAGAGGCAGTTGGTGGTATGTGGGCTGCTGTTTTTGGCTCAAGAACTCCAGGCTGGGGAGCCCAGCATGGGGTCTGGGCTTTGCTCCTCTCAGGGAGCTCCCTTGCTGCCAAGGCTTCCCTCCTCACTCCTGGCCACGCTGTGGGTGCCAGGCCTGCCCTTCCACTACCCGACCTTCCTGCAAGTCTCCAATATGCGACCCCAACACCCTAGAGGGGCCGTGTGCCCTGGGTGAGCTGAATGTCCCAGGGGGCCGAGTGCCCCGGGTGAGCCGAGTGTCCCAGGGGGCCAAGTGCCCCGGGTGAGCCGAGTGTCCCAGGGTGCAGTGTGCCCCGGGCGAGCCGTGTGTCCCATGGGAAGCAGTGGGACCCAGGGGAAGGGGCGGTGAAAACCAGAGGAGGAGCGGACTCTATTCATATGGTCCTGAGATAGTCACCATAAAACAAGCAGACTGCCAAATGAGGAGCAGATTTTATTCATGGGGTCCTGAGATGGTCACCATAAAACAAGCAGATTGTCAAATGACAGCGAGGAGGGGAAGGAGACCTGGGGGGAGATAGGAGAACAACCGAGGGACTGGTATGCATGAACATAAGTACAACCAATGAACACAGAACTCTGGGGAGGGAGGGCATAAATGGGAGGTGAGGGGGGGCAATGGTAAACTATGTACACAGAAAATACCTTAATAAAATAAAATTTAAAAATTTAAAAAAAAATTAAAAAAAAGAAATTCAAGGAAATATTAGAGTTCAGTTTTACTCAGAAAGTCCCAGAAGCATCAATAATCTGCCCTCCATGACTAATCTGCCAATTCACAAAACTAAGTTTCTGTTCAGCGCTCTGCCAAGGGCAGCAGTTAGTTACCTGCCACATCCTGGCTGTAGCTAGTATCCTCATGAAGTAATAAAACGAAGACCACTCACTTTGTAACATGCCGTGAAGCTGTAGAGTAACTGCATATCCAAAATCTGACGCAAATGGTCTTGTGAAAAGAGAAGAAAGTTAGGGAGCCTGACATTTTGTAAGAGTCAAGCCCTGTTCTAGTTGCCAAATAGGCTGTTCATAATGCATATTCACAAAACAGTAAGAAAACACTTCTTTGTACACTTCCCATTCCCTCCAGCATACTTTGGTTGGTTCCTTTGTCAAAATATCCAGGGAACATGAATAGCCATAGTCTCCATCTTCAAGAAATTTGCTGTCTGGCAGGGGAGGCACTCACATGAACTGATGTGGTAAATATTCACATGGTGCCCTAGGCAGGCCTGGACGGAGGCATGTTAGCCAGTCTGTGAGGCCTAGAAGGCTTATGGGAGAAGGACAAGGGGTCTCAGCTTTTCACTTATCTATACATATAAAATCCTAATATACAAATAGACCCAATGGCAGAACAACCAAACAACCAGTCACTATGATATGTGCTGACCACCAGGGGGTGCATGCAGAACATGGTGGGCATCGGTAGTAGGTGGCAGAGTGTGGAAGATGGTGGCATCGGCTTGGTGAGATGGTGGAGCAGGTGAGAGGGGGGTGCCAGACCAAGGCGGGGCACTAGTCGCTGCCATCAGGGCGAGCCTCTGGTTGTTATGAAAATTCTTTGCTCCTGTGTGCTGCAGTCCCGCTAGGTGCTCACACCTGCTGCTGGCACCTGGCACTGTCCCCGATCGCTTGGCACTGTCAGCAGGTGCAAGTGGTGGCTGCGGGCCCCAATCACTCCTCAGGGCTTCTCCATCTCCCCTCCTCCTGAGGGGTGATTGGGTCAGCAGCTGTCACTCACACCCGCTGCTGGCGCTGGCCCCAATTGCTCCATGCCATCAACGGGTGTGAGTGGGGCCGGCATTGTCAGCCCATGGGAGCTGGGCTACCAGCAGACAGGGAACCTGGGGCTGCACAGGAGGGGCCCGTGGGAGGGGCCAGGCAGGGGCATGGAGGATGGGCCGAGACCTGCCCATGTATCCACTGCAGCCTCCTGGCCCACAGTTCCTTTCAAGGTGCACAAATTCATGCACTGGCCCCCTAGCATGAGAATGAGAACCCAGGAGGTGGAAGGAAGCAGACTCAGACTCAGCCTTAGAGCCAGGACCAGGCTGGGGGTTGAATGTATGATACCCACCTTCTAGCTTTGAGGAACAAGTATGAGATGACAGCATAAGCATGGTCTGGACAAGAAGAACTCAGGTTGCTGCTTAGAGGCAATTGCAAATGCAGAGAGCAATAGTGTGTGTGTGTGTGTGTGTGTGTGTGTGTGTGTGTGTGTGTATGTGTGTGTGAGAGAGAGAGAGAGAAAGAGAAAGAGAGAGAGAGAGAGATCAAACAAAATCTCCCACTTACAACATGCCTTGAGGACCAAAATTCCAAACACAGGAGGAAAGGTAACACTGAGACAGCCAACAAGGTCAACAATTGGGAGAAAATTTCACTCCCTCCATACACAATAAAAATATTAAAGAAATATATAACCAACTTTAAAATAATTGTTCAGGATTTCCTAAGAAAAAACACTTAGATAAAAAGAACAAGAAATTATGAAACAAAACCAGAGGGGAATGGAAAAACAAAAGGGGGGTTTGAAAATCTAGAAATTCTACAAATTAAAAAGTAATCATTGAAATACAAATAACCTCGGCGACTCTACAATGAGAGCATTTGTAAGTTGAAAGATAGTACTGACAACTTCACAAAATTCACAGCATAGAGACCATGAGAGAAAAGTTGATCTACAGACAACAGATTGAGTTAGTTCAATATATAGCTAATGCAAATTCCTAAAGACATTGGCTGAGATCTGGCCGGTGTTCTCAGTGGTTAGAGCATTGGCCTATGAACCAACTGTTATTATACCTTCTTTTTGAACTCATTTGGAATGTTTTCTAACTATTGCCTGTACACTATGTAACAGAGACACAGCATTACTCCAGCACATGGTTCAGGCAGAATCCGTGGGAGACTAACTGCCCCTGCAGATGAGGGCACCTTCTAGAGTAGCCGTGGGCAAACTATGGCCCGCGGGCCGGATCTGGCCCATTTGGCTGTTCTATCCAGCCCTTGGAGCCGAAAGAGCGGATGGTTCTCTTGCTCTACCCTCCGCTCCTTCACCAGCAGCCCAAATGACAGTGCCAGCATGGTCAGGTTGCTTTTGTTCTGGCCCTCCAGTCCAGTTTAAGAACCCATTGTGGCCCTTGAGTCAAAAAGTTTGCCCTCCCCTGTTCTAGAGGGTTCTACACTCCATCTGTAGGAGCTGACAGAGCCTCCTGGTTCTGCCCTGTTCATTGGGGTAAGGCATGGGCCTTTGTATTATGAAAAGTTCTTCTGTCTTCCTGATGACTGCTAATAGTGGAAATAAAGGGAAACCACTAACATTCCAATCAGGGAAATAATATGGTCAGATGTATTTTATACATTCTGAACCCTGAATGGGAAATGCATCTGTGGGGGTTCAGTGCAGAGCAGACAAACCAATCAGAACCCTACTGAAGTCATCCAGGCAATAGTCCTGAAGGCTCACTTAAGCTAGAGGCAGATGAGCAGCACAAAGAGAGGAAGGGCTCTTGAAATCAGTCCATGGTTCTCAAATCAAACTTGTATCGGAATCCCCTGGAGGGTGTGTTAACAAACAGACCCCTTACCCCTAGAGTTTCTAATTCTGTAGATCTTAGATGGGGCCCAAGAATCCACATTTCAAACAAGTTCCCAGTCATATTGATGCCGCTGGGTATGGGCACGGTACCTGAGACCCAGGTCATTGCCATCTGCTTATGATGTCCTGGGAGACCCGGGACAATATCCTCATCGCTAGACTTAATTGAGTCACCCTGGTGAACATCCTTCTTCCCAGTAAGGTAACATCTACAGGGCCCAGAGATTGGAGCGCGGATACTGGGGGTGGGGCCCGTTTTTCAGCCTACCGTGGTGACCCAGGGTTACCCTGGTTTTGCACTGGAAGTCGGAGGAGTTTCTCCCTCAGTCCCATAGACACAGGGGCTTGTCTGTTTGCCCCTTAGATTCTGTGTGTTTCCAGCAAGGCTCGACCAGTTGTTTCCATTTGCCGGAACTCCCGAGTGTCATAATGGAGCCCCGCCTTTCTGGCGACCTCTCAGTTCCAGGCAGACAGGCTGGTGGGGAATCACCCTCACCCGGCCTCCCCGTCAGTGTCCGCACAGCCGTGCGGGAGGAGTGGTCCTCTTCACACTCATTCCTAGAGTAGGGATACTACCCAGCGTTTGGACACAGGCCTCAGGCAAAACGAGCCGGGGAGATACAGCCGGTGGCTGTTAGCCGCTGTTGGTCCATCTGGAAAGCAAGGTTTATTTCCCAAGGAAAACAAAGGAGGTGGACTTAATAGAATGGATTTTAATAAATGGAAATTAGCTGCTTTGAAACTTCCGTAAGAAGGCCAAAGAAATGGGCGAGTTGCTGCAGGTGCGATTTGGGGCGAGGTCAGAGCCTAGATGCGGGCTCCTGGCCACCGGGGCCTCCTTCAGCCCAGAGAGGTTAGAATGCTGGTTCTTGGGCCTGGCCGCAGAATGCATACCCCAGCCTCTTCAGGGTTGAGGCTTAGAAATCTGAATGTCAAACAATAATAAGTGTGTTTCCTGTTGTCCCTGACTACGGGCTCGACCTTGGGCATGGCCGCCTTCTTCAGCCGAGGGAGGTGCCTGGCGAGGCCGCCCAGGAGGGCTGTCAAAGATGGCAGTGCTAGGGAGTCAGCACCTCACCCACTCCAGCCACTGAAACACATGACCCGCTTAAAACGTGGTTCATGGTTATCCCTATAATTCATTTTCATTGCAATTCACTTATAAATGATGCATGTCGAGTTTCCAAGAGCATGCTTTGCACTTAGATGGCAATTGCTGTTATAGTCTGAGCAGAACAGCTTATGACTGGTGATCTGGTACTCATTCACTCGTTCATGTGCTGGTGGAAAACTCTTAAACCTTTCATCCTCGAGAATCCATAAAATACATGATGGGATTATGAAAATGGAGATAGAAAGGAAAAGGCAGGGATATGGCACAATGTGACAGCAGACTGCATCTAGGTTCAGAGCACCGGGCGCCTTTTAGAATGGCGTGCTCACTGGCAGCAGGTTACGTGTCCGACGCTCCCAGCACAGCGGCGTCGGGAGCAGGGAATGCTTCCGACCCAGAGCATCTCAGCCTCCAGCGCAGTGACTTGCCAGCAGCGTGCCACAGGGCTTTGAAAACTCTTAGTCAGGGGCTCTGACCTCTTTCCCTTAGCTGGTCATTTAAAGACACGGCACAGCCAACGCAACAAGTGCTAGACATCTGGTGTGAATGAGTCAAAATTATACTTCTTTTTTTGTCAGATCAGCAAAAAATATAATGTATGTCTTGGTGTGCTACAGAATTTTAGTCATCAGTTTATGAGTGCCACGAGATGAGGAAGGTTGAAAATCGCCGCTCTAGCACTTTGTCTGACACATACTCAAATGCTTGTTGAGTGAATGCAAGCATGAGGAGAATACAAAAATGAAGCTAAAGGTGGTATGATGACCAACATTTTTTAGGAGCGGAGCAGACACGTGAGACCACATTTTCTGGCTGCCAACAAGGAAACGGCGGTGGTCAGTTGATCAGATCTTCATCTATAACATTAGAAAACAAATTGTGCAGAATAGGTGCCATTGCTCGGCTCCAGCGCTGCTGGGCATTTGGGCATTTCTAAGGTGTCTTGGGAAGGAACGCACTGCTGGTGCCCGCACACCCACCGCAAGGCCCAGCGAACACGTGTGGTCATGGTTCCTCAGGCGTTGTCTGTGCGCTCCCCCGGTGCACACTGAGTGAGGGCCGCACGGAGGAGGCTGTGAGTGGCAGCGGGCAGCCAGCTGTCTGCTCTTCGGACTTGATCTCCAGTTGCTTTTAGATGACCTGGAGAAGAAACGGTGACAGTCCCTGGCCACACACCCTCAGGCATGTATCACAGGCACCGTGCGCTGAAAAGCTTTCGGAGCTGCGTGTGAAATTGTGTCCGGCATCTAGAATGATGCTCCATGCTGTCACTGCAACTGAGCACTGAGCCCAGTGAGTACAATTTACTCAAGACCAGGAGCGGGAGGAGCCAGTGGCTGCTGAGCCAGCTGGAGTAGCGGATTATGGTCCTCTCTCTCTAAGTTCATGTTCAGTGACTGCATGTTGTTAGCTCGAAATCAGCCTGGGTGGGAGCATTTCCATTACAGCACTACAAGTGAGAGTTTTCTTTCTCCCCCGAAGAGTCCATGTGCAGTACACGACGGACTGTAACTTCAGTGGATAAGAGCACAGTTAGCTGACGACAGGCGTCCACACCAAGGTATCATGCAAACGGATGACAAAGCACGCAGTGTGCCACCGGGGGACCCTCCGGGCGAGGCCATGCGGCAGGGCTGGCGGGGCTGTGATGTCTGTGACTTGTCTGGTGCGTTGTGAGTCCTCCAGGTCCCTCTCAGGAGGCTGCACAAACACCCCTGCTGTGAAGTCCCATGGGTCTCCTGGACTGAAAAGCCAGAACGAGACAAGCAGTTTACTGAGTGATGTGCACTCCATGGTCACCCTGAGGTCAGACAGGACTGTGTCAGCCATCTGGCTCCCACCCCTGCTTCCCCGGAGCGAGCATCTCTGTGCCGAGCGGTGCTGCTGGCAGAGGACACAGTGGATTCTCAAGCTGCGGCTCCTCAGCGAGGGCCAGCGTCCTCCTTCGGCCACAGACACAGCCATCTGCTCGGGGCAGGACCAAACACCCTGGCCAAACAGTGGGGAGAGTAACACTGTCCCTATGACTCATGTAGAGGCTTTTCCAAGAGTGTTGACCTCACACCATTTTTACACCCTGCACAGGCTGGGTAAGAAAGCAGACAGCGATACTGACTGGGATCTGGCCTGCGGGCCCATTTCTGGGTGAACTCAGATGACTGGAGAGAATGAACTGGCCTGTGAAAGCTGAGGAACCTCGAGAGGATTGTGTCTGACCCAAGACAAGGCCCTTACCACACGGAGGGGAGCAGGGGGACCCAATGCAGCCCCTTCCACGCAGCAGCCACCGCGACCATCACAGAACTCAGCCCGCCTCATGGAACTGTCAGTGTCCCTGTCAAACACCTTCCGGAGGAAGCAGTCAGTTTCCCTTCATTCAGCTCCCTGGCTGCTTCCCACATGAAGGTGGGCAGTGCGGACATCACCCTGACAGGCCTCAACAAAACACTCATTGCACGTTTCCTGTTGTACACTCATCGCACGTTTCCCATCATACACTCATTTCACTGGGCCCACAGAACTTTGAGGAATACCTGTCAGCTCTACTGAGTCCCCAGCTGCACCCGCCGTGACTTGGCTCAGGGAGATGGGACTTAGAAAACTCAGGGATGTGATTCCAGTCAAGTACAAATCCTGTCTTAGGAAGTTCCTTTTCTCGGGGTATTATAAGGACTGCACCCGGCACTCAGTGGGCAAAGTGAAGCCCCAACTTCCCCATCGCAGTCCTGCGCAGCCAGAGGAGGCAGGCGCTTCCCAGCGGATCTGGCAGGAAGGTAAGTGCCTTGGGCTCCTCGCTGGCCAGGCCAGCGTCTGCTCCCGAGCTGTAGCCAGGGCCAGGAAGCCAAACCGCTGGCCCAGTGCGGTCGTTTTCCAACACGTGGGACCTTTCTGGTCCTGTGGAAAGAGGGGGAGAGTGGGACCCAAAGGAAGGGGAGACGCCAAGGAAGGCACTTGAGTGTTGTTGTTTCAAATCCTGCCCCGGAGACATTGTGTCCATTGATTTCTAAGAGTGGAAAGGAGGGAGGAGGGGGAGAGAGAGACTTTGGCTTGAGAGAGACACAGTGATTGGTTGCTTCCTACAGGCACCCTGACGGCCAAGGGACCTGCCACCGAGGACGTGGCCTACACTGGGCACCAAACCGCGACCCTTTGGTCAGCGGCCGGCGCTCAGAGGAGAGAGGACACCGAGCAAACTGGCCAGGGCTGGTGTTTCCTTTTACAGAACCTCCGAAGGCCACCCCGGAGAGGCCGGCGCCTCTCCAGGCACACGACAGACAGAGGGTGGCCGAGCCCCATAGGTCATTGCCTTCGGCCTGCAGGGAGGCCTGCCTGCACGGCATGGCCAGCGCCGGGGGCCGATGGGCACTGAGAAGCCAGAGAAGTCAGACCAGGGAGCGGCAGATGCCTCCCTCCCAGCTCTCGGGGTACAAAACAGGCCCCCGGGGGTGACCCCGAAATCTTCCTACCAAAACATGAACTAACCGGCCAGCTTAAGAATTCTTTTTGCTGAAATGTGCAACTGATCGGACAACTTAGAGGATTTGGGGTTGTTTTCCGTTTGTTAGCGGCCTCGGGACAAATCTCCCTCTCCTGCCCCCTCACCCCCCGGGGCATGGGCAGCCCCACGGAGAGGCCGCTTCCCCGAGGCCCAGAGAAGCCTGGTGCCCTCAGGCACGGCTGTGCCTCTGCCGTCCCAGGTGTGGGGCCACTGCCTGTTCGGGGAGTGCAGGGGAGGACAGTTCTGTTGTTTGGACTGGGGAGCAGCTGAGATTCTCCATGTCCATTGTCCTCAGACATGTCTGGTGTCCTTGCCCGAAATGACTCGGGGCTTCTGAGAGATGGGCAGCCAGACTGAGGAGTTGGGGGCTGGGGGCTGAGGGCTGAGGGCTGAGGGCTGAGGGCTGAGGGCTGTTCATTTTGGAAGCAGCCCAAGTGTCCATCAGTAGATGAATGGATAAACAGCTGTGGTACTCTACACAATGAGATACTGCTCAGCCAGAAAAAAAGAGAAAGTTTTACCCTTTGGGACAGCTAAGTGACAACAGTCATTCAGAGAAAGACAAATACCATATGACTCCACTTGTGTGGAATCTAGTGAACAAACTGAACTAAAAACACAATAGAGACAGTTTCATAGACAGCAGGCTGACAGTTCTGGTGGGTGGAGCTGGGAGGTGGAGGGATTGAGCAAAAAAGAAAAAACTTCATGGACATGGACAATAGTATGGTGATTGTGAAACTGAAGGAAGTGGGTGGGGTGGTGGAGGGTATGGGGGGATAAATGTGATGGAAAAATAAGTTTTAATTTAAAAAAAGGAAAAAATATAATAAATGTACCAATATTTAAATATACATTGCTATATTTTCAAAATCTGTTTACTGAAGATGCAACAAAATCTGTCTGACAAAGCTAAAAGTTTGCTGACCTACTCAATGGATGGCTGAATGAATTCTTTTTAGATTCCTCTTTTTAACCACTGTTTGCAGATTTCTATACTTATTATAAAGGAGGATGGAACCATTAGAAAGGGAGAAGGAGAATTTCAATTGGGCCAGTTCTTGAGTCTCTCAGATCCAATGTATTTTCTTCCTTTAGGTCCCAACTTCCTTTTTTTCCCATTTTTTAAAAAAAATTATTAAGGCATTATATGTGTACATAGCTTACCATTGTTCCCCCCCCCCCACCTCCCATTCATGCCCTCCCTCCCCAGAGTTCTGTGTTCATTGGTTGTACTTATATGCATGCGTACCAGTCCTTCGGTTGATCTCTTATCTCCCCCCAGGTCTCCTTCCCCTCCCCGCTGTCATTTGACAGTCTGCTTGTTTTATGGTGACTATCTCAGGACCACTGGAATAGAATCCTCTCCTCTGGTTCACACTGCTTCCCCCCGCCCCCCCCCCCCATCCCACTGCTTCCCCGGAGCACACGGCTCTCCCGGGGCACATGTCTCCCCCAGGGCACAGAGCTCACCTGGGGCACACGGCTCACCCGGGACACAGGGCCCTCTGGGACACATGGCTGACCCATGGCACATGGCCCCCCTGGGGCGCTGGGTCACGAACGGGAGGCGCCGCGCCAGCTCCTCGCTAGCATGGCCGGCGGGCTGGGACAGCTGCGGGCGGGGAGACCGCACTCCAAGGAGCCTTGTTCCGGGCGGGAGCGGAGTGGCTGTGGACGCGGAGGCCAAGCTCCAAAGCCGCTCACTCCCTGGGCCCCAGGCGGAGTGAGCTCCGCTCTCTGTGGGCTTCCCCCACTCTCAGCGACGAAGGTGGGTGCGGCGGCTCAATCTCCATTGTAGTTTCAAAATCCACAAGGCAGCAGTGGCAGAACCTTCGGCCCGGCCATGCGGCAGCGGACAAAGGACTCGCCAGGGCTGCGAACAAAAGGTGCTGCCACAGCTCCTCACCAGCACGGCGGGCGCTGAGGCCGGGATGAGATGGCTGCGGGCAGGGAGACCGCTCTCAAAGGTGTCTCAAGCAGGGCGGGAGCGGAGCGTTCTGGTTCCACTGTAGTTTTAAACTCCACATGGTGGCAGCGGCGCCTTGCTTTGTCTCTAGTTGTAGCCTTCCCATTCCGCCAGCTTTCCTGTGGGTCTGATGTGATCCCTTTCTATTTTAGCTGTTGTTGTTTTTTCCAAATTGTTGATGAGGCGGCAGCTTAGGAGACTACCTAGGCCACCATCTTGTTTCGGTCCTAGGTCCCAACTTCTTTTAAGAAGTGAAACAGATTGGGTTAGACTATAAATAAAACAGCTGGCAAGAAGAAAACATTAGGGGTTGCTACCATAAAAGCATAACATAAAAACTTGAAAAGGAAAATTGAGTAGATGAACAGCTTATACTTGTAGATAAACAATGCTATTTAGAGACATCATGTCAAGTCTGATGGCGCTGACGTGGCTATAACTCAGGATATAATCCCAGTACCTGTGACAAAATCCTCCTCTGTCACACACTGAGCCCATCAGTATGCTCAAAATTTACTGAGGTGTTCCTTTTAAGTGTTTGGGTCTTCACACCAAAATGAACTCCACTTTATAGAAAGTAACCCAGCCAGGAGTCTGCGTGTGGGAGCGATGCTGATGGGAAAACGGCCTCTGTTGAGGCACCCGGGCTTCCCAGGCCGTGGAAACCGCATCCCAGCTTTCCATCCTCAGCATCTGATGGTCAGAATCGCAGCCCCGCATGGAAACATCTGGACTCACATTTCCCTCCCGACTGGCTCTTAGTGCAATCTTCATTTCCCTTCAGAGACATTCTCTGTGATGTGTCAGCCCTGTTAGACTACAAAACGCCTCAAGGCTTGCAGTGATGTTTACTGGGATGGACAGTCTTGAGGAGGCGGCCTTCACGCCACCTGATTGTCAGATATCAGCCCTGTGACTGTCACCATGCTCGGTCCTGTGGCCAGAGAGGTTTCATGCTCTTCACAGCGTGGCTAACCCAGAGTGAGTCCCATGGAAGGATTTCTCAAATTAGAGAGAGAAATATGTCAATATTTCTTAATAGCTACCAGATACGCAGGCTTACATACCATTGTGGTCATTTGTTTTCTCCCAGCCTCTAGCTCTCCCTTCTGCCACCCAAATCACCCAATTCTCTTTGAGAAATCAACTCTCCATACCTGCAGCCATGAGGTGGAGGTAGTTAGGATTGCCTTCACTCTTCGGAGATCAGTCCCTATTGCTTTCGAATGAAGGTGTTTCTTTCCTCTGCCTCCAGCGATTGATTCAGGAGTGGGCATGTGAGTAAAACACATCGAGGCCAGGTACTGGGGAAGGACGCCAGAAGATGTGCCCATTTTTCTTAAGTCAAGTTAGCTTTGTTTTCTGTTTTCCTGTTGTTTGCAACCCAAATTTCCCAGCTGATACACTGCCTGGAATCTACCACACTCCCCTCACCATAAGCTTGTGAGGTAAGTACTGACTTTATAGCTGAAGATACCAACTCTCAGAGAGAGAATCCCAGCCAGGGAGCTGGAAGGTGGACGTAGGTTGTCTAAAGCCCATCTTATCAACCTCTCTGCCACTGATTTGTAAAGTGGTCCTGGGACCATGGAGAACCCCCCTCCCCCCTCTTTCTGATAATCTAAAAAGTCAAAACTGTGTGTATGATAGCGCTAAGACATTATTTGTCTTTTCTCCTCTCATTCTCTTATGGAAGTGCAGTGTGCTTCCAAAGGCTTCAGGGCTTCTGACGATGCCACTTCTGTGATGGCTAATGAAATACCAGTATGTGCTTCTATGCTCCACTGTTCACTAGGATTTTCTAAGGCAGCTATATGGGGTCCTCAGTATTAAAGAATAAAGGGGTCTTGAGACCAAATACTTTGAGAACCAGTGCTCTAGGCTGCACTGTATGATTCAAAATGCTGAAAGCATTAGTAGTGATATTTTTTATGCAACACAAATAAGTTTTCTAAATTCTCACCTGAGGATATGTTTCTTTGGATTTTTATTTCTTTTTCTTTTTTTTCTTTTTTTTAAATTAAGGTATTATATGTGTACATAGCTTACCATTGCCCCCCACACACATTCATACTCTCCCTCCCCAGAGTTCTGTGTTCATTGGTTGTACTTATATTCATGCATACCAGTCCTTCGGTTGTTCTCTTATCTCCCCTCAGGTCTCCTTCCCCTCCCCGCTGTCATTTGGCAGTCTGCTTGTTTTATGGTGACTATCTCAGGACCACATGAATAGAGTCCGCTCCTCCTCTGATTCACACCGCCCCTCCCCCCGGGTCCCACTGCTTCCCTGGGGCACATGGCTCTCCCCGGGCACATGTCTCCCCTGGGGTACACAGCTCTCCCGGGACACACGGCCCCCTGGGACACAAGGCTCACCCGGGGCACACGGCCCCTCTGGATTGCTGGGGTCTCAAATTGGAGGCGCTGCGCTAGCTCCTCGCTAGCTCAGTGGGCAGGCTGGGATGGCTGCAGGCAGGGAGACCGCCCTCAAAGTTGTCTCGTTCGGTGCAGAAGCAGAGCAGAAGCGGAGCAGCTGCGGACGTGGAGGCTAAGTTCTGAGGGTGCCCACTCCCTGAGCCCAGGGTGTAGTGTTCTCGATGGATTTCCCTTATTCACGGTGGCGGTGGCGGGTGCGGCAGTGACGGTCGCTCCTGTGGTTCAATTTCCACTGTAGTTTTAAAATTCCCATGGCAGCAGTAGCAGAAGCTTCGGCCTGGCCATGTGGCGGCAGAGGAAGGACTCTCCGGGGCCGGAAACGGAAGGCGCCGTGCCAGCTCCTCACCAGCACGGCAGGTGGGCTGGGATGGTTGCAGGCAGTGATGGTTGCAGACTGCTCTCAAAGGCTTCTCTTCTGGGCAGGAGCCGAAGGCGCGGCGGAGACCCAGCTTCAGCTCCCTGGCTCCCACGGCGGCCAGCCGGGCTGGCCCACTCCCTGGGCCCTGGGGCAGAGCGAGGTCTGGCTTCCCTCATTCCTGGTGGCAGTGGCTCCGGCAGGTCCGGTTTTGCTGTAGTTTTAAACTCCACATGGCAGCAGCGGCACCCTGCTTTGTAGCCTTCCCATTCCGCCAGCTTTCCTGTGGGTTTGATGTGATCCCTTTCTATATTAGCTGTTTTTTTTTTCCAAATTGTTGATGAGGTGGCAGCTTAGGAGACTACCTAGGCTACATCTTGTTTCGGTCTCCCTTCTTTGGATTTTTAGAGAGAGCCGAAGGTAGAGAGAGAAACATTGATGTGAGAGAGAAATATCAATAGGTTAACTCCTGTCTGCACCCCATACAGGGATGGAACCTGCAATCACATACCCTGACTGGGAACCAAACCCACAACGTTTTGGTGTATGGGATGATGCTCCAACCAACTGAGCCACATCGGCCAGGGCTAGCATAAATATTTTTATAAATATTTTGTATAAATCAGATGTCACCTCATTACCATTTCATAAAAAATGGAACAAGTGTTCCATTAGATTTTAGTGAAATTTTATAATTTTCCTTTACATTTAATTATATTTTTTTTCCTGCAGAATTCTAGAATTTGTGAATTTTGGAAAATAAAAGACTTTTCCTAAACTTCTCCTCAAACTCCAATTTGTAAACTGCTCTCAAGTCTAAAATAAAAATGTAAAAGATCAGTGCTTCAGAACAGAGGTGTAGTGATATGGGTGCGTTTAGGCTGCTTACAGGCAATACAGGATTCATTTTCTGTAGAGAAGTTTAAAACTACAATAACATCAGTGAAAAGTCTATTGACTTTTTGTCTGACAATCCTAAACAATAAAATACTCTTCTGACCACTACCTCAAAATAAAAAATACTTGGGCCTGAGCTGGTATCCTAGGATTTGAACTGGTATCAAAGCCTCCTTTATTTTATCCCACATGGGCCTCCAGAATTGGGTATAAAATCACTTCCTTCAGCTCATCCCTAGATAATTTAAAATGACAGTAATAATAAGCAACATCTGCCAGCTTCTGTCTCAGCACTGCATTTCAGGACCTGCTCTGCTCCTCACAGGACTGCCTCCTCGGGTGGGGATGGGTCCTCAGACACATTTGATGTGCTGAGTCACTGTAACCAAAAGTCCTGTGGGGACTCCAGGTCACAAGGTATTCAGGTTTGAAATCCATGTCAAGTTTGCAGACACAACTGCGGAGAACCCTTTAGTATATTGCCTCTACCACTCCCCACTCGCATCTCACACCCTCAGTATGGCGTGGGCACACTAACCTCTGAGTCTCTCCATGTGTGTGCTCTCCCTCCTCAGGCCTTCACACATGCTATTTCTTGTACCTAGATTGCTCTTCCCGTCTCTCCACCTGCTGGCTTCTTCTAACCTTCCAGCCTTCAGCTTAAATCTCACTTCCTCATAGGCCAGCTCTGAAGCGTGACTCCCCTGTGGTTCTCTCTCATTATCCTTTACTTTTCCCTCATTGAACTACCATTTGTACACGCACTTGGTTCTTGTCTATCTCCCACATTGGACTGTAAACTTCTAAGGTTGGTTATCATGTCCATTTTTATTCTTCATCCTCTCAACCACTCGCACTTTTCCTAACACAAGCTTGATACATATTTTTAAACAAATATGTAGAATGCTGCTTTGTAAAGCCCTTTGAATAAGAGCAATTTTGTTATTTTTAAAAAATAAGAATGCTCTTGGATCCCTAAAAAAAAATATCAGAAATGGAAAATGTAGCCCAATTTAGTCAAAGAGCAATCCATTGAAAAGAAATTAGTCTTACACTTCTCAAAAACAAACAAACAAACAAACAAAACCCCAATAGCCAATCTATACCAATAAAAGGGTAATATGCTAATTAGACCTGGTTGACCAGACATCTTCCAGTCCCAGTTCTCCTTCTGGACAAAGTCACGGTGGCAGGGGCTGAGACAAAAGTGATTAAGGGCAATCATGCAGGCAGGCACATAAGAGGTTAGGAGCCAGCTATCCTGAATTTTGAGAGGGATGTCCAACTGCCAGTTATCCCCCAAGGGGTGTTGGAAAGAGTGCAGAGCAGGCTGAGGGACACCCCTATGCACAAATTTTGTGCACTGGGCTTCTAGTGGACACAAAAAAGATGCACAACATCACTAATCAGATAAATGTAAATTAAAACCACAATGAAATATCCCCTCACACTGTGAGACTGGCTATCATCAATAAATCAACAAACAAGTGTTGGCGAGGATGTGGAGAAGATGGAATCCTTGTGCACTGTTGGTGGTGATGCAGACTGGTGCAGCCACTTTGGAAAACAGTATGCAGTTCCTCAAAAAGTTTAAAAAGCAATTCCACTTTTGGGTATATATCTGAAGAAAAACTAATTAAAAAAATATATGCATCTCTATGTTTATTGTAGCATTGTTTATAATAGCCAAGATATGGGAGCAACCCAAGTGCCCAATCATAGATGAGTGGATGAAAAAAATTGGGTTCTGGCCAGTGTGGCTCAATTGGCTGGAGCATCATCCCATGCACTGAAGGACTGCCAGTTCGATTCCTGGTCAGAGCACATGCCTAGGTTGCTGGTTGGATCTCCAGACAGGAAGCAACTGATAATCAGATCAATGTTTCTCTCTCTCATTCTCTCACTTATTCTCTCTCTCTCCCTCTCTTTTTTCCTCTCTCTTTCTTTATCTCTATCTTTCTTGCTCTCTAATATCAGGAAAACATATCCTCAGTGAGAATAAAAATAAAAGTAATGGTACATATATAATGCATTATTACTCAGCCATAACAAAGAACGTAATGTTAACTTTTGAGATAGCATGGATGGACCTAGAGGGTATTATGCTAAGTGAAATAAGTCAGACAGAAAAAGACAAATATCACATTGTTTCACTTAAATGAGAAATCTAAAGAACAAAATAAATGAACAAACAAAATAGAAACAGATGCATAGATACAAAGAACAGACTGCTGGCTGCCAGGGTGGTGGGTGAGTGTTGAGGGATTGGATGAAAAAAGTGAAGCTTTAAGAAGTACAAATAGGTAATTACAAAACAGTCACAGGAATGTAAAGTACAGCATAGGGAATATAGTCAATAATACTGTAATAACTATGTACGGTGCCAGGTGAGTACTTGAAATATCAGGGGGACACTTTGTAAATTATATGACTGTCTAACCATCATGCTGTACATCTGAAACTAATACAATATAGTATTGACTGTAAACTGCAATTGAAAAATAAATAAAATACAGAAATCAGTCTTATGTCTGGCTTCTTTGACAAGATAGAAATGAGTTCATGCTGTAGATTTTATTCATAAAAAGTTCAAAACCAGGCAGAGGAGCTCAGATTTCGCAGCGATCCGGTGGGTGAGTTCCCCTCGGACCGGTAGTTCTGACCGAGTTCCACTCGGCGCAGCAACACCCCCCCCCCCCCCTGCGCACCAGCCGCGCGGCGCACAGAGGCTGAGGGACTGGGACCCGTAGTTCTGACCGAGTTCCACTCGGTGCAGCAACACCCCCCCACCCCTGCGCACCAGCCGCGCGGCGCACAGAGGCTGAGGGACTGGTCGTGGATTTACTTCTCAGCTGGAGGCGCGCCTGTCTGTGGACAGGGCTCCTAAGACTAGGGATATCTAAGGAGCAGCACAGCTGGATCTGAGTCCAAGAAGTAGCCGCAGAATTACAGGGGAGTGCAGCCAGCTCCGGACCGCCCCACCCCCAGCCATCAAAGACACAGAGAAGGAGAAAAAGCTAGAAAGGCTTTAGAGTCCTGGAAGTCATCCAGAAACACTGCCACCCAGAGGCTAAAGCACATAGGGTCTCTAGATTGGCTTAAAAATCAGGTCTTGTAATCAACACGGAGGAACGGTGAAACACAGTGAACTGCCACTACCGCCCAGACTGGGAACAGGCGTGCGAGACATAGCAACACAGAAAGTGAATGACCTTCATGACTGCAAATTTTGTTTAATTTTTAATTTTCAATTTTTTTTTTTAACTGTTGAATTTTTGTTTTTTACCTACTTTAATTGCAAAGTTTACTCAAGAAATTTTTTTCATCTGCCATCACTAGATTTTACCTTTTTTAATTAATTCATTTTTATAGGTAATCAACATTATTACTACTACTATTTTACCTTTTTTATCTTTTTTATCTTATTTTCTTTTGTTTATTTTTATTACTACTTTTTAAGTGTCATATTATAATCCTTTTTTTTGCTTTCTATTTTTTTTTTTCCTTTTTCCTCTATTTCATTTTTTCTCTATTTCCTCCTTCGGGATTACTAATCTAAAAACTATTCATACCTTGCCTTCTCCAACGCTCTATTCTATCTCAAACCTACCTTTATGACATCTCTCTATTCCTAACCCTTTACCTTTGGTGTCCTGCTTATCTTAACCCTTTACTGCTATAGATTTTCCTTACTCTTTCTGTTTACCCTCTCCAAAATTTTCACCTGTCCTGTGTATATATAATTCCCAACCCCCTGCTCCAATCCCATTCACACCTACCTTGCCACTGCCCCCCCACCAAAAAAAAAAAAGCCTTCTCTCTACCCCTTTGTTGTTGTATGTTGAATGCTAACTATATCAAAGGTTTATGCTTTTTTGTGTGTGTGTAAGATTGGTTTGCTTATTCTTTTTATTGGATTGTATGTTCCTGTTATCTGGGTTCTAGACACCTTTATTGGAGGATATTAATATTGCAAACACATTTCTGTCCAGTGCCTTGTGTGTTGTACCTGGTTGTGTTGTATTTTGTGCCTTTAAATCAAAGCAGGAGGGAGAGAACTACGTTACCAGGCACCCTATAAAGAGAGATCATGGGGAGACTAAGAAACAACCCGCCTGTGAAAGAAAATCAACCATCACCAGAAAATGAAGTAAACGAGTTAGAGGCAAGCAACCTACCAGAGCAAGAATTCAGAGTAATGATCATAAATTGGCTAAAAAGAATGGAAGACAAATTTGACAATATGAATAAGACCCAAGAGGAAATGAAGAAGACCCAAGAGGAAATGAAGGTGACCCAAGAGGAAATGAAGGTGACCCAAGAAGAAATGAAAAATGACATCGCTACTATGAAGAACTCAATAGAAAGCATCAAGAGTAGACTAGATGAAGCAGAAGACCGCATCAGTGAGCTAGAAGACAAAATGGAAAAAAATACCCAATTACAGCAGTTGCTAGAAAAAAAAATTAAAAAACAGGAGGAGAGCCTAAGGGAGCTTTGGGACAATACAAAACAAAACAATATTAGAATAATAGGGGTTCCAGAAGGAAAGGAAACTGAGCAAGATATGGAAAAAGTATTTCAAGAAATAATGACAGAAAACTTTCCTGAGATAGAGAAGAAAAAACCAACACAAATCCAAGATGCTCGAAGGGTCCCCAACAAAATGAACCCCCAAAGATCAACACCCAGACACATTATAATTAAACTGGCAAAAAACATCGACAAAACCAGAATCTTAAAAGCAGCCAGAGAGAGACAGAAAGTTACATATAAAGGAAACCCCATCAGACTAGCAACTGATTTCTCAACAGAAACTCATCAGGCCAGAAGGGAATGGGATGACATATACAAAGTCATGCAAAGGAAGGGTCTGAACCCAAGAATACTGTACCCCGCAAGGCTGTCAATCAAAATTGAAGGTGTAATCAGGAGCTTCACCGACAAAAACAGACTTAAGGAATTTATCTCCAACAAACCAGCAATGCAAGAAATGCTAAAGGGTCTACTGTAATAATAAAGAAATAGGAAGTGAAGAAGGAACACAGGGGGATAGAATAAAAATGGCATCAAATACCTACCTTTCAATAATTACATTAAATGTAAATGGTTTAAATGCTCCAATTAAAAGACATAGGGTAACAGAATGGATAAGAAAGCAAAACCCATTCATCTGCTGTCTACAAGAAACCCACCTCAGAAAAACAGATGCCCACAGACTGAAGGTGAAAGGATGGAAAAAGATTTTCCAGGCAAACGGAAACGAAAAAAAAGCTGGGGTAGCAATACTTATATCTGACAAACTAGATCTCAAAGTGAAGGACATAACAAGAGATAAGGAAGGCCACTTCATAATACTAAAGGGTGTAATCCAACAAGAAGAAATAACCCTGGTAAACATATATGCACCCAATTTGGGAGCACCCAAATACATAAAGAATCTGCTGGAGGACATTAAGGGACAGATTAATAGCAATGCTATCATAGTAGGAGATTTTAATACTCCATTGTCACCTCTGGACAAATCATCTAAACAAAAAATCAGTAAAGAAACGTCAATTCTAAATGACGTATTAGACCAGATGGAATTAATTGACATCTTCAGAACATTTCATCCCAAAGCCACAGAATATACATTCTTCTCAAGTGCTCACGGGTCATTCTCAAAGATAGACCACATATTGGGACATAGGCAAAGTCTCTTCAAATTCAAGAAGATAGAAATCTTATCAAGCATTTTCTCAGATCACAGTGCCATAAAATTGGAAATCAACTACAATAATAATAAGCCAAAGAAATTAAACACATGGAGACTAAATAGCATGCTATTGAACAAAGACTGGGTTACCAGAGAAATCAAGGAAGAAATCAAAAACATCATGGCAACTAATGACAATGAAAACACAACAATCCAAAATCTATGGGACACAGTAAAAGCTGTTTTGAGAGGGAAGTTCATATCCCTACAAGCCTATTGCAAAAAACAAGAAAGAATGGTAACAAATTATCTTACCCTACAACTCAAACAGTTAGAAAAAGAACAGCAAGAAAGGCCCACTGTAAGCAGAAGGAAGGAAATAATAAAAATCAGAGCGGAGATTAACGACATAGAGACCAAAGACACAATACATAAGATCAACAAAACCAAGAGCTGGTTCTTTGAAAGGATTAACAAGATCGATGAGCCTCTAGCCAGGCTAACCAAGAAACAAAGAGACAGGACCCAAATAAACAAAATTAGAAATGAAAGAGGTGAAATAACAACAGACCCCGCCGAAATACAAAGGATTGTTACAAAATACTATGAACAACTCTATTCCAACAAACAGGACAACCTGGAGGAAATGGACATATTCCTAGAAAAATACAACCTTCCAAAACTCAATCAGGAAGAATCTAAAAATCTCAATAGACCAGTAACTTGGGAAGAAATTGAAGCAGTCATCAAAAAGCTTCCAGCAAACAAAAGCCCAGGGCCAGATGGCTTCACAGGAGAGTTTTACCAAACATTCAAGGAAGAACTAAAACCTATCCTCCTCAGACTTTTCCAAAAAATTCAAGAGGAAGGAACACTGCCAAACTCCTTTTATGAAGCCAGCATCACCCTAATACCAAAACCAGATAAAGACAACTCAATGAAAGAGAATTACAGGCCAATATCCCTCATGAACATAGATGCCAAAATCCTCAACAAAATTCTAGCAAATCGGCTCCAGCAGTACATCAGGAAGATCATACACCATGACCAAGTAGGTTTTATACCAGGAATGCAAGGATGGTACAATATTCGCAAATCAATAAATGTGATACATCACATAAACAAATTGAGAGATAAAAATCATATGGTCATATCTATCGATGCAGAAAAGGCATTTGATAAAATCCAACACCCTTTCCTGATAAAAACTCTCAACAAGGTGGGAGTACAAGGATCATACCTCAACATAATAAAAGCTATATATGAGAAACCCACAGCCAACATCATGCTCAATGGGCAAAAACTAAAACCATTCCCTCTAAGAACAGGAACAAGACAGGGATGCCCACTCTCACCACTCCTCTTTGACATAGTACTGGAAGTACTCGCCATCGCAATTAGACAAGAAGAGGAAATAAAAGGCATCAAAATCGGAAAAGAAGAAGTAAAGCTGTCACTATTTGCAGATGACATGATATTGTACATAAAAAACCCAAGAGACTCCATCAAAAAGCTAATAGACTTAATAAACGAATTTGGCAATGTAGCAGGATACAAAATAAATGCCAAGAAATCAATGGCATTTCTCTACACCAATAGTGAACTTACAGAAACAGAGACTAAAAAAGCAATCCCGTTTACCATCGCACCAAAAAAATTAAGATACCTAGGAATAAACTTAACCAAGGAGGTAAAAGACCTATATGCAGAAAACTACAGGACACTGAAAAAAGAAATAGAGAAAGATGTAAACAGATGGAAGAACATACCATGTTCATGGATTGGTAGAATCAACATCATCAAAATGTCCATACTTCCCAAAGCAATATATAAGTTCAATGCACTCCCCATGAAAATACCATGGACATACTTCACAGACCTAGAAAGAACTCTCCAAAAATTCATTTGGAACAATAAAAGACCCCGAATAGCCTCAGCAATCTTAAGAAATAAGAGTAAAGTAGGAGGAATCTCAATACCAGATTTCAAGCTGTATTACAAAGCAACTGTTCTCAAAACAGCCTGGTACTGGCACAAGAACAGACATATTGATCAATGGAATAGATTAGAGAATCCAGACATCAACCCAAATCAATATGCTCAATTAATATTTGACAAAGGAGGCACGAACATACAATGGAGTCAAGACAGTCTTTTTAATAAATGGTGTTGGGAAAACTGGTCACATACATGCAAAAGAATGAAACTAGATCACCAACTTACACCATACACAAAAATAAACTCAAAATGGATACAGGACTTAAACATAAGACGGGAAACCATAAAAATACTAGAGGCATCCACAGGAAGCAAAATCTCAGACATATGCCTAAAGAACTTCTTCACTGATACTAACCCTAGGGCAATGGAAGCTAAAGACAAAATAAACAAATGGGACTACATCAAAATAAAAAGCTTTTTTACGTCAAAAGAAACCATCAACAAAACAACAAGAAAACCCACTGTATGGGAGAACATATTTGCAAACGATATCACTGATAGAGGTTTAATCTCCAACATCTACAGACAGCTTATACAACTCAATAAAAGGAAAATGAATGAGCCAATTAAAAAATGGGCAATGGACCTAAATAGAATCCTCTCAAAAGAAGACAGAAGGAAGGCCAAGAGGCACATGAAAACATGCTCCAAGTCACTAATTATCCGAGAGATGCAAATCAAAACAACAATGCGGTACCATCTCACACCTGTCAGAATGGCCAACATCAACAAAACAACAAACAACAAATGTTGGCGAGGTTGTGGAGAAAAAGGAACCCTCGTGCACTGCTGGTGGGATTGTAGGTTGGTGCAACCACTGTGGAAAACAGTATGGAGCTTCCTCAAAAAACTGAAAATGGAACTCCCATTTGACCCAGTAATCCCACTACTAGGAATATACCCCAAGAAACTAGAAAGACCAATCAGAAAGGATATATGCACCCCTATGTTCATAGCAGCACAATTTACAATAGCTAGGACTTGGAAACAGCCTAGGTGCCCGTCAGCAGATGAATGGATCAGAAAACTATGGTACATCTACACCATGGAATACTATGCTGCCATAAAAAGGAAGGAATTCTCATCATTTGCAGTAACTTGGATGGAATTGGAGAGCATCATGCTGAGTGAAATAAGCCAGTCAATGAAAGAGAAACACTACATGACCTCACTCATTTATGGATAGTAAAGAGCATTATAAACGAATGAACAGAAAGATTGATATAGTGACAGTAAAACAACAGGCAGTCTGTCAAATGACAGCGGGGGGGGGGGTAGGGAGATCTGGGGGAGATAAGAGATCAACCAAAGGACTGGTATGCTTGCATATAAGAATAGCCAATGGACACAAAACTCTGGGGAGGGAGGGCATATATTGGGGGGGGGGCAATGATAAGCTATGTATACAGATAATACCTTAATAAAAAATAAAAAAAAATAAAAAAAAAAAAGTTCAAAACCAGGAAAAACTAATATATAAAAAAAGTGATGGCTACACTTGGGGAGGGGCATGAGGGAAACTCTGAGTAGCTGGAAACGCTCTATACCTTGATCTGGAAGTGGTCACATTGGAGTAGACACTTGTAAATGTTCATTAACCTAATTTGCATATATCTCTGCATGCATGTTACACCTCACAGTTAAACACTTTGTTTAGCTAAACTAACAAAAGAAAGTCGGGGCCGGGGGTGTTGACCAGACAAAATTGATGGTGTAGCTTCTAATACCAAGAAGCAAATTGTTTTATCAAACTTCAACTAACAATCATCATCAATTGCATCCCTGGCAGTTGGGTATCAGTATATGCATCACATAATTTAGACAGACACAGTTTGGGGAAAGAAAAAAAAAAAAAAAAAATATATATATATATATATATATATATATATATATATTAGGAACATCACTGAGTCAAACCAATATATAGTGACCAAAAAGGTTTCCTCTTTGAAATAAAGAATTTAGTGTTACCTCTTGAAATCATTTTCTTTGTCAAAGATCAGGCATGGATGTCATAACTTTGAGCTTGTATCATTTCCAAAAGACAGAAGCAATGCAACTCACTGGCATACTCAGTGGCTCCCCAATGAGGCAGGCTGGCCTCTGGCAGAAAAGGGGCTCATAAATTCACCTTTTCACATGGAAATTATGTCACACTACATTTTTTAGGGCCATGGCTATAAATAGAAAACAGATCATTGTAACATGACAATTAATTACTATTATTTATGCACATTGAACATGAGAGAATGACTTGTCTTCATAAATTATCTTTTCTCAATGATTCATTGAATTCCTCCTGACCCATGAATAATGAGTTCCTTAATTTCCTACAAAGAACTGGAGAAATGAAGACAAAGAGGGAGTGGAGGAGCCTGGAGAGAAGTCATTGGATTAGGAATTTACACAGCAAGCGTGTCAAGAATGACCCTGGCAGTCTTTACTAAGTCAATGCGCACCATTTGCAGAAGAGCAGCCTGGTGCCTCTATACTCCCCTGGACAGTGTAAATGTTGTGATTTTCACAATGGCACCAAATGCTTTCTTGAGGCTGCTCATTACCTATAAAGGCCTACTTTCAGGAGCTCATATGTTGATAGCATGTGCAAGCCAGTCGTCTTTCATACAATTCCAGCAAAAGCCTGTTTTGCCTACTACACACACTATTTGTTTGCTCCTGACTTTAATCATTTAAGAATTTTCATTAAAATCACAAAACACTCAAATGTTCAATCACCAACGTTATAGAAGAGCTGTAATAAAATACAAAACAAAAATGAGGTTTCTTTCACTTTAAAAGGATCATTGGATCCATTATAGACAGAATTGTATTTATTCTCTAACAAAGGAAAACAATGAAGGCAGTGAAACCGAGACCCTGTCTAATTAGAAAAGATGATTTTCCTGCTCTTACACAGAAAGAAGTCCTTGCTCTGGCTGCACACTGGGCATTCCTCATCATTCGGATACATGCTCAGTTCACGTTTTCCCTGTGGCTTCAGATTTAGAACAGCTTCTGATCAGCAGCCTGATTCATGCTTTCACAAGTTCCCATGAAAATACACGTGAAGACAAGATCAAGGTGAGAAATCAGAGTCAGACCCTAAACAGGGCCTGAGAGTCAATCTAGAGCCACTGTGCTGTGTGCATTCCCACTTGTAAAGTCCATTCAGTAGGACACAGAAGAGCCTTTATCTGCCGGGCCTCTCCCAAGTGCCAGTGGGACTTACTATGTTCCCCCTGCTCTATAGGTGCATTTTTAAATGAAGCAGTCGTATTAGTGTCTTTCTTTTTTCATTCATCCTACTCCCTCAGCAACCCAGGCAAGATCTCTATTTTTATGTCTAGTAAGACATAAGCTCCCATAAGTCAAATGGACAGGAAGCTGAGAAAAATGACAAGGGAAGACTGGGAAATGCCCAGGTACTAGCTAAGAATTGTAATTTTTCATTATTCTGTGAAGCGCTAGGTGGTGGTCAGAGGTTCAATCACATCAGGCCAATAGAGCCGAGCTTGATGAATCTGGGCGGGACACTGAGAGCGGGATGAGAGCCATGTACGTGGGTTACGCTCCCTGGTGATATTTTAGTCTTTTCTTGAGGCTCTTTTGAATAAAATAGGAGCCTCCTTAAAGACACTCACATGTAAATAACATATACAATCAAGAGTTCAAAGTATGGATTCACTGGAATAAGGTTTGTTAACCTTAAAATCCGATTGATTAACAAACAAGAGAGAAAATGGACTTTGTCACTTTTGGATGAATAAAGCGGGAAAAAGAACAGGAATCCATGTAAAGTATAGCAGAAAGGGGAAAGTAATCATTACTCTGAAGATTTGGCATAATTAGCTTCTGAAATGATTTATCATAAAAATAGGAAGAAAATGAGAAAACCGGTGTTCTTAATGAAATGCAAGAAGGTATGTACTGAAGAAGGCTGCCATAAGTAAATCAAATTGAAATGAAAATAAAATGGAATAAAATTAAAACTGAGACTAATGGACGTAAGAGGGATTATGAGAAAATCAAAATCACGATTGCAGAATTAAATACTTCATATGAATTCAAAAAGACGACAGTCACTCTTAACAATTAAATCACTGTTGTGGAAGATGAAGTTAAGATATTCTTCCAGTCTTAGAAGCAAAGGACAAAGTTAATGAGAGAAATCAATGGATTTGGAGTGGAGACTATACTTAATCATTAATAGGTACTTCTGATGAAAGAGCCAGGCTGTTTTGAACAGAAGCAATCCTTGGTAAGTTAATGGCATGAACTTCTTTAGCTGAAACAAACTACAAACATGAAATCCTATGTATATGGCTGTGAAATAGTGTCATTGTTCAGCTAGTTAGTGAAATAATTAGCATATCCTGGAAGACTTTTTGAGATTCATAACAGTAGCAAAATTTCAGTTATGAAGTAGCAACAAAAATAATTTTATGGTTGGGGGTCACTACAACATGAGGAACTGTATTAAAGGGTCAAGGCATTAGAAAGATTGAGAACCACTGTTCTAGATGTTGCGTATGTTAACCTCATTTTTTTAGTTCTTTTTTGTTTTTGCTGTTCTGATGGGGTTTTCTGATGCCTTATCTCCCAAATATATTATTTTATCCTCTGCCTCATCTACTCAACTGTTGATTTATGATTTTGAATTCTTCATTTCAGGTAATGTACTCTTCGTTTCTGACAGGTTCTTTTTTATGTTTTCTATCTCAATTTTTATGCTTCCTATCTCTTTGTTGAAATTCTCAATAAGGTCATCTACTCTTCCCCTAAGTTCTTTGAGCATTCTTGTTTTGAACTCTCCATCTTACTAGGCCACAATCTCAATGGCTTTTACAGCCAGAAGTTATGGGGACTTTTTTCACACTGGCACCCTGGTCTGTGGGTCCTGGTGTAGGACTGGGACCTCTCACTCCTTAGGAGGCACTTCAACAGCTGAGATATTACTCCTGATTTTTATGTGCCACATGTGGGTGTGGAACTGGTCCATCTACATCTCCACCCTTCCTACTAGTGTTGGAGTGGCTTCTTCCATATTTCCTTAGTTGTAGCACTTCTGTTCAAATAGATTTCAGATGGTTCTGAATGACGGTTGGTCTGTAGTTTAGTTGTAATTTTGATGTGGTTGTGTGAGGGTTTGAGTACTGTATTTGCCTACATTGTCACCTTGACCAGAATCCCTTGCCTTTATTTTTTAAAGAACAGTTTCAATGAATATAAAATTTTGGCTCATAGTCATTTCCTTTCAGCATTCTGAAAAAGGTCCTCTGATAAGAAGTCAACAATTAGTTGTATAGCTGTTCCACTGTTTATGAGTCATATTACTATTGTTGCTTTTAAGATCTTTTCTTTGTCTATCAACATTTTTAATGATGGTTCTAGATGAGAATTCCTATGCTTCTCTACTTAGAGTTCATTGAATTTCTTGGACTTGTAGATTAATATTTTTCATCAAATTTATATAGTTTAAGACATTGCTTCTTTATATGTTTTTTCTGCTTCTTTCTCCTTCTCTATCTGGAATCTCAATTACACATGTTAATATACTTGATGTTGTCTGGTAGATCTCCATGGTCTTTATTTTTCTCTCTGTTCCCTATATTGAAGCAGTTCTATTGATTTTTCTTCAAGTTCACTTTTTCTTCTGCCACCTCAGTTCTGTTATTGAGTCCGTCTCATGAAATTTTCATTAAAAATTATTGTATTTTTAAAGTAAAATTTCCATTCATTTCTTTATAATAGTTTCTATTTTTTATTGATCTACCCTACTTATCAAATCATACTCCGGGTTTTTATATGTTTGTTTGTTTAATCCAACAGAGACAAATTCTATTTACTACTTTTTTTATAGCTCTGATAATTTTTGTTGAAAACTGCATATTTTAGATAATGTAGCAATGCTTGATTCTAATTTTCCTTTTTCATAGTTTTTATTGTTGCTATTTTTATTCACTGTTGCTCTTTTACATAATTTGCCTGTGCTTAATCTGCAGAGTCAGAGTGTCACCCATAGTATGTAGCCTCTGATGTCTCCGTTCAGGTTTTATTTAATTTTTATTTTTTAGCCTGCATCTGCATAGCCTAGTGGTCAAGCAATGATTGATCAGTGGTTGTACACAAATACCTTCAGCCCAAGAGGACTCCACCCTCTGCTGTTGGATCTGTTTGGTTTAAAGAAAGCATTAAATATTGGGGCAGTTTTAGAGTTTGTTTTAGAATTTACTTTCCACTGGCTCTCAGTTTTCCACCGTGTTTGAGCAAAGGGATCCTGCCAGGGATCTGTGGAATGCTTATTGAGCCTTTCAATGGCAATCTCATTTTATTAATAAAGTTCTTGATAGTCCTTTAGTGAGCCACTCTCACCAGTAGAAACTGAAATCTCAGGATCAGATTGCTTCAGGCCTTTCTTATTGACCACTGGTCATAAACTTTCCATTTTATGCTCTAAATCAAGTTAATCTCCTCCAGCAATAAAGCTATTACTTTTCATGGCCAGTAGGGTCTGATAGAACTACTGTACTTACCAATTTAGGGTATGAGCAGCACAGGCAAGAAACTCCTATTATTCTTACTTAAAGTTCTACATTTTTTTCATTAATATATGTGTCTCAGTTTTTTTAGTTGGCTTTCAGAACCCTGAAATAATTGTTGTTGTTGTTTTTGACTTTTTTTTCTGGAGAATATATATACTTTCTTACTCTTTCATAATCAGAATCCACACAATCTCAATCTTCATATGTGTTTGTTTGTTTCCAAGATCCTCAAACCATAGCATTGTCAGAGCTAGTCCTGGGACACCAAGAACTTTTTCTACTCTAGATTCTTGCTTGAAAATAATTTATTGTTTCTCGTTAACTCTCAAGTGATTGGTTATATAACCCATACAAGAGCTGTATCTTGTCCAACTCATGTCAGCCCTTCTCCGCTTCCTGCACAAACAAATGTCTTCTGTCCCTGAAGCATAAAAAAGTGATGGAACATTCCTAGAGGCTATATTAGGGAACATTATAGGAAAGTTATTTTTAAAAATCACAATCCTCTCAGCGAAAAACATAAGAAGTCCCCATTTACTAGTCATTTTTAATTTCACCTTTCCTCTAAATAGTGGTCAGTTCTCTTCCTACTCTCCTCAAAGTCCTCTCTAACCATCTTCCAGCACACAAGAGATCCAATTTCTTCCTTCCCTTAATTATGCAAACTAGCTTCCCCTTCTCTTGTTAAAACTGGCCTCAAATTCTAAACTAGCACCCAAAGACTTATAATTGATTTAGTAAAAAATCTTTCAAACAACGATGGCTCTCTCTCAGCAGGTATTTTTTACCATAAGCTAAGAAGATAAAAATGCTTCAATGTTAAGCTCTCTTTATAATCATATTCCACCACCTTAAACTTGTAAAATACCCAAGTTCTTATTTTAGTAAGAAGCTTGAGGTCATTTGAGCTGAATCCTTTTATATATGTGTTTGTCAGCCTAACACCTATCCCTTATGTTTCCCTTTAGGTCCCAAAGAGAGGAGAGCGAATCTCTACATCAACATTTAGAGGCCCCATTTATGGGCCGGTTAATGCTCTTTTGGTTGCATTTAACTTAGTGCCTTGGGGTTTAGGGAAATATTGATTTATTCAAGAAAGTAAAAAACAAAACAACACACACACACACACACACACACACACACACACGACATAGTAATGACCTTGGCAGTGGCTCTTTCCTCTGGAATGGTGCCATAAGATGAGAGCATCAGAGTCCTTTCAATATTTTTAGTCTCAAGTTTCAAAACCTTAGAAAAGGCAGTTCCTTCGGTGGCTGCCTGAATGCATCTCTTGCTTCAATAGTGCTTGGATGGCACAGATGCAGAGGTGCCCCTGCTCCCAGTCGCTGACCACCCTCCACCCTCCAACCTCTTTTCCAGTCGCCCTCCTCAGAGCCTTCTCAGTCATCTTCAGCCTCTGAGACAAACCAACACCATTTTTTTTTAGCTTAACTTCTTATTGTCAAAAACCCAAATTCATCAGAATTATTCCACCCAGGTCACCTACCTGGTCACCCTGCATCTGCAGGCCCCAGACACCTACCTCTCTCTGGGATTCTACTTCTACCATGATGGTGTGGCTCTGGAAAGCGTGGACCACTTCCGGGAGTTGACAGAGGAGAAGCACACTGTCTCTTAAAGCAGCAAAACCAGTGCATTGCCTGTGCCCTCTTCCAGGATGTGCAGAAGCCTTCCCAAGGTGAGCAGAGTGAAACTCAGGAAGCCATGGAAGCCACAGTGGTCCTGGAGAAGAGCCGGGATTTGCATGCCCTCGGTTCTACCCTCATCCCTGACTTCCTGGAGGGCCACTTCCAGATGAGGAGGTGAAACTCATCAAGAAGACGGGCAACCACCTGACTCACCTCTACAAGCTGGCCACCCCAGGCTGGGCTGGGCAAGCATCTCTCCAAAAGGCTCACCCTCAAACATATCTATGAGCCTTTGGAGCCCAAAGGCTTTTGAGGGGCCCCTCTTCACTCACCTATTGTCTGGCTTTTGCTTAAGCTTCTCCCAGAAACTACTAGGCATCCATGCTTTGGACCAAATAAAAATAATAAAGCTTTTTGTAGCAAAAAATCTCAGAAAAACCTATATGGTCGGCTAAATTTGGTTCAGAGGCCCCTCCATTGACCAATACAGTGGGGTGTGGCAAGGGTTAGGGTTAGGGTTAGGGTAGTAAGGATTGGGCCTTTTACTGGAGGAAAAGGAAGAAAGGTGCTGGTTGGATGAGAGTAGTACAAGCATGTCAAACTCAAAGGCTAACACTGGCCAACTAAACAAGGTTTAAGTTTATGTGAGCTGCAAAAAAAACAAAAGCTTCAATTTTCATAGAAATGTAGGTTTATTTCTATAGAGATATGCTGAATACAAAGGGCTGAAATAAATGAGTAATCATTAACATAAAATAATTGAACATTTTAATAAAAAATAATATTTTTCTTAAATATTAACTTATCAGACACTGAATGACTGCACAGATTAATAAGTATAACACAAATAAAGCTATTTTTCTTGTTCTCTGAAAGTGAAATATTTCCTGTTGCGCACACCAAACAAGTCAGTCCAAGACTGACGTGGCAATCAGCTGCCAAAATACTCACTGCTGGTGTTAGTGGAGAGAAATGATGCGCCTATGGGAAAGGCATGTAAGGAAAAATAATGCAACATGATTATAGTAATCAGGCAATAGCGAACATTTCAGTTTATTAATAAGAGACCTGGTGCACAAATTTGTGCATGGTGGGGTCTAGCCCACCTGCCTGCCCCTATGGGTCGAGGGACCATAGGCGGGCCGGTGAGGCAAGGGGCTGCAGGTATTTCAGTCATCCTGCCATTCAGTAGGTTTGCATGTAACCCTTTTATTATATAGAATTATGTATAGCAGGATATTATAAAAATTGAGTTATGAAATTTTTATTAAAACATTTCCTACATACGATTATATTGGCTAAGCCACAAAAATATTCATTGTGGGCCACATGTGGCCTGCAGGCTGCGAGTTTGACATGCTTGGACTAGTCCTACAGTGTTACAGATACACTCTTCTCCCCTTGCTTTTCCTCAAAAGTCTTCTGTTTGGTACATCATCAGTGTCTCTCTTTAATTGGTTCCTTCTTTGTGTCTTCAAACAAGCACAGATATTCAAAGAAAAACTTACTAATTTTCTAACCTTCCTTCACTTCTCATCTTATTTATTTTTCCTTTCTTTTATTAAAATTCTTCCATTAGCCATCTGTTCAGTTACCTAGGCAGCTGACTTCACTTTCCACTCCAGAAAGATATTGTATATATGAATCCTCTTTACCTGCTTTGCTATCTCAAACTCTTCCTTTAACTGAAAGCCCTGCCTGACATCTGCTCTCTCCCCACGTCCCCAAACCAAAAACTTCTAAAATACCCTTTGCTTAATCAAGCTTTATTGCATACATTAAATGCTGTTGATCTGAATTTCATTGATTCTGTAGCTTGTATTTAATTTGCTTGTTCCCTTTTGTTTATAACATGCTTTTATGTTTGTAAATATTTAAATATAATTATAGCAAAAATAATTCAAGTCAACCCTAGCAGTCTGAGAGAATACTTTTCTTTAAAGGAAGTCTTAAGCTTCAGAAAACTTAGGTCTATGACATTAATTTATTACTTAATTCACATATTCCTGGTAGCATATTTTAAAAAAAATGTTTATTTATTTCAGAGGGGAAGGAAAAGGGAAAGAGAAGCATCAATGATAAAAGAGGATCATTGGTTGGCTGGCTCCTGCACAAACCCCACTGGGGATTTAGCTTGCAATGTAGGCATGTGCCCTGACCGGGAATCAAACTGTGACCTCCTGGTTCATAGATAGACACTCAACCACTGAGCCATGCCCACTGGGCATGGTAGGGTATTTAGCCTCACTAGTGATGTACCCCAGAAAAACACTGAAAAGTCTTCAAAGATAGGAACGATGAGGTTTGCATTTCTTTGTGTATATACCTCCAAATATCTAGTGGTATCTCAAAGCCCAGTGGTATATTTTATTGAGTGACTACATGGAAGTTCTGATTTTGAAGAATTACTCTGAAATTATTTCATAGATGAGAACTATATTTTATTGATTGATGAGTTTTATTAAGTGCTAGGAATTATTTTATGTGATTTAGATAGCATATCTTAGTCCTCAAAACAATCTTATAGAATATGACCTAATTAAGATAACCATTTTACAGATGAGAAAACTGAGGCTGAAAGAGATTACATAAATTGCCTAAGGTGATATATGTGGTAAATACAGAAACTGGATTGCCTATGAAAAATGATTGTCAGAGAACTAAGAACAAAATAATTTTATGATAATTTAAAGAACTTTTTATTTTATAAGATATGCATATTTAATTTGGTCTTTAGTTTGTAAAAATATGATAATTTTATGTCTTTTTCTTACTGAATACTTATATAATGGTATAAAGCTACTTATTGTTTACATACCAGTAGTCATGAATGCATTTCTCCTAAATAGATTTGTACTATTATTAACATTAAGAAATTATACTCATTTAGTAAAACAACGTTGTTATTTAAGTTTCTCTTGATAGGAACATATTTTGATGTTTTAGGCTATGTTTTGTAATGTAGGAAATGCCATGCCAACACGTCATTAACAGCCCATTTCTGCCCGCTGACTTTCCATCCCAGGATATATGTGCTGTGGTGATTACCGAACAAAGAGGACCAATGTCGCTAGTCTTCAGCCAGTGAGTGGCTATGTACTAGCAAAACACACTATAAACAAAATCTTAGCATAAATGGAGCAGGCGTGTCTTAGCTCAACCTTTGTCTGGTAATTGCTATATATATCAATTTCCAGGCAATTATACATTAATAAAATCATTTCCAGTATTTTCACTCTTAATGACGTTGCTTCACATTTCGGATGGCTTGGATTAGCTCACCGGAGGAAGAGGGGCCGTGTGGTGAGCGTGCATCAGCACATAGCTTGGTCATGGCTGGGCTTTCCACCCCTATGTGTAGCCAAACATGTGGTCAAAACCCGTTTGCTCCATTCAACTATGCTATTTAGCTAACTTTTAAAGATAAAAAGCCTAAAATACATGTTTAAAGAGAAGGGAGTGACTTTCCATGTTGTGAGGAAAACTATCCAAAATTCTCATCAAGGTCTAGAAGTTCGAACCTGCTCTAGACAAGCCTGGATAGTTCCTACTGCCTCCCCTTAGCAGCCCGTGTAAGGACTCTGTTCCTCCAGCCTGAGCGCTTTCCATTCCCCACCCACCCCTGTCACCTCCTCACTCTTCCTATCTCCGCTAAAGTGCTGAAGGCTCAGAGAAGCCTTCCTCAAATTAGTCGGGACCCGAATCATTAAACTGAACTATTACCGTATTTGGTAGCATTTATGGCTGGAATTAGGGATTTATTTTGAGAACAGGCACTTTGGCAGACAAAACAACAGATGTTCTCTCAAGTTTACCTGGAAAGGGAGAGAGGGGAAGAATAAACTATATAGAGACAGACACACCGACAGAGAAAAACAGAAAGTAGAGGAGGGGAGGGAAGTGGAGACAAAAGAATGGTATAGTTCTGCATGGAGAAGCAGACAGATGATCTAGCACAAGGAAGAGAGGGAAAGAAAGCATAGCTTCTAGGGTTCCTAAACATTACCCAACTTTTTGTTTATTCCACCCTCCGTTTCCTGCTTATGACAGAGGCTGCTGGTGCTGACCAGCACCTATGTTCTCTGATTCCTGCATACCAGCCAGACTGCATTGCCCAGATCCCCTGCTTAAACCACACCACGTGATGAGTCCCAGCCACTGGAATATGATCAGAGGAATGTCTGTACAGACATGGCTTCCAAATTCTCCCATGAGCCCTGCTAAGCTCTATCTTCTCTTTTTTAATAATCACCCGAGGACATGTTTATTGATTTTTTTAAAGTTATATTTATTGTTGAAAGTATTTCAGGTGTCCCTTCCTTTCCTCCCATTGACCTCCTCTATCCTGCTCATGCCCTCCCCAAGCCTTCACCACATTTTTGTCTGTGTCCATGGATTATGCATATAAAGAGGAAGGGAGAATCAGAGAGAGAGAGAGAGAGAGAGAGAGAGAGAGAGAGAGAGAGAGAGAGAGAGAGAAACATTGATGTGAGAGAGAAATATCAATTGCTTGCCTCCAGTACATGCCCCGACAGGGGATCAAAACCACAACCTTTTGGTGTATGGGACGACACTCCAGAATGGAGCCACCTGGCCAGGGCAAGACTCTGTCTTTATTTGCTCACTGACTGGTCAATGACCAGGATCCAACAGAGGATTCAAGACCCAGTAGAGCCATTCATTAGGTAGAAGGGCCCATGTCGCTCAGCCACTTTGTGGAAGTGAAGACCCTATTGGTCTATACAATGAGTAGAAAACAAACATTTATTCTGTTAGACCATTGAAGATTTGGTGATTGTTTTAGCAGTTAACTTTAATTCCCATGCGACATCGCATAGTCTTATAAAATACCTTTAATTGACTTAAAGTAGGTTGGATCATATTTTAATTATTTATTACCAAAATAGCCTTGACTAAAATAGCTACTAAAAATGTTTTAAAGATTTGTGATTTGCACCACTAGTTCAAGAGAAAATTACTATTCAAACCAAATGAACCATATATATGAGAAATTTAGAGTCAGAGATATTAACTCAGCAAGAGTCAAACCTACAATCTATAAGCAAAAGAGAGAAAAAGAAAAGGCAACATAGATGAACAATAAAATAGTCTAAAAATATTAGATATATATGTATATATCAATATACATATATATCTAATATTTTTTCCAATATATAGCCAAGTTGAGAACCATTGGTCCGGAAAAAGACACACTAAACCACTGACAGCACTTACTGCTGGGGAAGAGGCTCCAGAGGAGGACTGTTGAGCTACTTTTATCAATGTGTAGCTCTGTATTTTTGTTACCCAAGCCATGTTTTTTAAAATTAAATTTTCCTTATGTAAAATGTGTATATAATACAAAATTCTTTTTAAATTTGTAAGTAGTTATTGTTGAAAGTATTACATATATTCCCTTTTCCCCCCATTGACCCCTTCCAGTCCACCCCAAATCCCACCCCAGGCCCTCACCTCCCCACTGTCTGTGTCCATGGGTTATGCATATGTGCATACAAGGTCTTTGGTTGCTTGCCTCCCACCCACCCTTCCCTGTCTTCCCTCTGAGGTCCCGCACTCTGTTCCATGCTTCCATGTCTCTGGATCCACTCCATTCATCAGCTTATTTTATTAATTAGATTCCACATATTAGTGAGATCATGTTATACTTGTCTTTTTCTGATTGACTTTTTTCACTTAGCATGATACTCTCCAGGTCTCTCCATGCTGTCTCAAAGGGTAAGAATTTCTTCTTTTTTACTACTGTATAGTATTCCATGGTATAAATGTACCACAGTGTTTTTATCCACTCATCTACTGGTGGGCGATTGGGATGCTTCCAAAGCTTAGCTATTGTAAATTATGCTGCTATGAACAAAGGGGTGCATACATTCTTTCTGATTGGTGTTTCAGGTTTTTTAGGATATATTCCTAGAAGTGGGGTTACTAAGTCAAATTGCGGTTCCATATTAACTTTTTTTAGGAAACTCCATACTGTTTTCCACAGTGGCTGCACCAGTCTGCATTCCCACTAGCAGTGCACTAGGGTTCCCTTTTCTCCACATCCTTGCCAGTACTTGTCATTTGTTGATGTGTTGAGAGTAGCCATTCTGACACATGTGAAATGATACCTTATTGACTTTAAATTTGCATTTCTCTGATGATCAGTGACTGAGCATTTAAGTGTCTATTTAGGTCCTTTGCCCATTTTTAAATTGGATTGTTTGTCTACCTTTTGTTAAGTTGTGTGAGTTCCTTATATATTTTGGATATTAACCATTTATCAGATGTATCATTGTCCAATATGTTCCCCCATACAGTGGGCTCCCTTTTTATGTTGTTGATGGTTTCTTACTATACAGAAGCTTTTTACTTTGATGTCATCCCATTTATTTATTTTCTCTTTAGTTTCCCTTGCCCTAGGAGATTATCTGTAAACATATTGCTATGAAAGATGTCTGAGATGTTACTGCCTATGGTTTCTTTAAGAGTTTCTATGGATTCCTGACTTACATTTAAGTCTTTTATCCATTTTGAGTGTATTCTTGTGTATAATGTAAGTTGGTAGTCTAGTTTCACTTTTTTGCATGTATCTGTCCAATTTTCACAATACCATTGGACCTCAAGGCGCGCCCCCCGCCTGCTGAGCTTGACAGGCCACCTTAAGGTGCACCCCCTCTGCCTCTCCCCCCCCCCCCCCCCCCAGTACTGGGACTGAGGATCTCAGGCTGCTGCCTCTCAGGCCAGGAGACCTCAGGCCCCACCCTTCGGGCACCAGGGGACCTAAGGCTGCACCCCCTGCCCAGTGGGGCTTGACAGGGACCCTGAAGCTGGGCCCCCCACGGGGGGTGGGGGTTTGACGGGAATCTCAGATCACACCTAATCCTGGTGGGGCTTGATGGGGGACATTAAGACCACGCCCCCCACCTGGTGGAGCTGGACAGGGACCTTAGGCTGCACCACCCGCCCTGGCACCAGGCCAAGGGACTTCAGGCCTCACTCCCCACCCCGGCGCTGGGCTGGGAGACCTGAGGGTGTGCCCCCACTCGGTGGGGCTTGATGGAGGTAATGAGGCTGTGCCCCCTCGCCCAGCACCAGACCAGGGGACCTGAGGCTGCGCTCCCCCCACCTGACGGGGCTTGATAAGGGCGGGGCCGGCCCAGTCTGGATCTGGCCCAGTGGGGTGGGTCTGGCTGGGTCTGGGTCTCGTGTGATTTTGAGGTGCTGCAGGTGGGTGGGGACTTGCCTCTGGGTCCTGCGGCCCGCCCCAGAGTCTGACAGGAGGAATATTTTCATATACATTTTACTAATTTTCTTTAATCTCTGACACTTCTATTATAGAGAAAGGGCAAACAGCAATATTCAAATATTTCCTCTTATTAATCTCCTTTAATTTCATGCACTGGGCCACTAGTGTAATAAATAAACACCTAATCACTATGCTGTACACTTGAACATTGTATGTCTACTGTAATTGAAAAGTATTTTTAATTTACACTCATAGTGTAAATGAGTCTCTTATCTCTCCTGTCTGTGGGGACCCGCTTCTGACCTGGACGGCAGAGGAAATCTCGCCTTCCAGCATTTTGTGTACCTTACTTAATCTGAAGTGCATGCATTTGTTTTATATTGGATGCATGTACATTTCTACATAAGCAGAAAAGTAGGGTTAATTTTGAAACAGAGGAGATGAAACAGGGATGTCTCAAAATTAAATGTATTTATGTGTTGGACTATAAACCATTTAAATTAATTTAATAGATTACTATAGGGTTGATATCACAGTGGCTCTCAGCCCGAATCCATCCCATTTTGATATGTCCTAACTTAACTTCCCCTCTCACAACCTCAGTTATAGAGACCTTTTCCATCCTTTGTGTGTGTGTATGGTGCATGTGTGTGTCCACGCTCACAAGTGGCTGGTGGGGGAACTGACCCCAGGCACCAGGAGTGAGAGGCAGGTGAGGAGTGACGCAGCGGAGGGACAGACCATGTGAAGGGGCGGCCTAGACCCCCCAGGGGCCTGTGAGTACACCTCAGAGCCACCTGCCACGGGGCGCCACGGCGCATGCGTGAATTATGAGGCACCCACAGCTCATTGTGCTCCATTCACTCCTGGATTTGCTTCTTAATGGTCCCCAGGCAAACTGTCTGGTGGCACAGATGTTAATTATTCGAGACTCCTCTTAATTAGTAGTGTGAGTTACTCATTCTGGAACCCTGACAGAAGCTCAGCCGCTTGGTCCCCGGAGACAGACCAGGGAGCTTAGCGCCTGGCCCTCCGCCTCTGTCTCCGCTTGGGACCCAGGGGCTTCAGGTTTGTCAGGCCCCGAGGCCTCCGCCCAGGGGGGTAGGGAAGGAAGTGCTCAGAACGCACAGGATCGGTAAAAGCTCTTGCACCTGCAAGCTCAACGCTCTGGGGGCCCCCAGAAGCCCCCCAGATGCCGACCAAGAGACTGCGGAGGCCGGCGGCGGGGGCAAGCTGGCATCCCTTCCCGCTGGCTGGCCATTTCCTTGTTCCCCTGGTCCGTGAGGTGCCATGTGCCACGTATGGAGCACACTGAGGAGCACGCTGTGCAGATCAGACTAAGTGCTAACCTGCTCATTACGATGTGCACAGAACTGGGTGCCAGCTAGGCCCCTGGTGGCATCAAGTTCCTGGCTCCTCCTAGAACACTCATAGCATCAAAGGTGGGCATTTTGAAAGAGTTCACTGGAAAACGCTGCTGGTTTGTCCTTCTGGGCCCCTCTTTCTTAGACCAGAACAACTGGTAGCAAAACAGCGTTCCGGACGCTGCAGAGCAGCTGCAGGCAGCAGGAGGCGGCGTGCTGGGTCAGAAAGCACCGGCCGGAGGAAAAGGACAGGCCCCTTAGCCAGGAGGGAGGCAGATGCCACCTTGAAGGACTTCGAACCCAGCATTCCCTTCAGAGCCTGTATGATCTCTTACAATCAGAATTTAACCTGTGCTTTACAAAGTAAAGTGAACTCTTAAGAAGGAGGTAGTCCAACACACACCACCATGGAAGATGTCAGGGTGTCATAAAAACATGCAAGGGGCAGAACAACAGGCATACTATAATCCCATTTGTGTAAAGTCATGTTGTTACAAACTATGTAGAGTGTACATATGTTTATGATCAAATATTGTCTATTGGGTAATACGCCCAGCTACTTGTGTGTTTCCTCTGGGAGAAGCAATTGGTGGTAGGGGAGGGAAGGAAAGGCTTTTGTTTCTAGAGGCACGGTGCACAAAATTCATGCATGGTAGGTGGGTCCCTCAGCCTGGCCTGCACCCTCTCCAATCCGGACATTCCTCTCGAAATCTGTGACCGATGGCTCCGAACTGCTCACCTGCCTGCCTGCCTGATCGACCTTAACCACTCTGCCTGCCTGCCCGATTACCCTTAACTGCCTCTGCCTACCTGTCTGAAAGCCCCTAACTCCTCTGTTTGCCTGATGCCCCTAACAGCTCCCCTGCTGGCCTGATCGCCCCTAACCGGCTCTGCCTCGACCTCTGCCACTGTGGCTTTGTCCAGAAGGATGTCCAGAAGACATCTGGTCTATCCAGTCTAATTAGCATATTACCCTTTTATTAGTATAGATATTACACCAAAATGTTAAAAATATATTAGAGAATAATACATTTTTTTAAAAAATTACCTAAAGAATGTTATTATTGCAAAACACTGTTTTGGCAATTAAGCTGGAGCCCTAAAACATATTGCAGCAAAAGAATTGGAGAGAACCAGGGACATGGATTTCATGATTTTGCGGAAATCTTAGGAAGACAGAGCTCTTCACTGCAGGAGTGTTAAGCTGCAGACTTGAGGAAAAGTTTGTGGTTTTAGAAATCTAGTATATTCTTCTTATATTAAAAGTATGACGCTACTTAAAAGGAAGTGTGCATGGGGTTTGGAGTCTGAGAACTGCGCTCACATCCTGCCTCTGTGCTTACGAACTGCATGACTCCGAAGCACACTCCTCCTCCCAGCCTTCGATGTCTCACCTGCCAAGTGAGGAGGCTGACAGACTGGACCATGGTACCATTTAACTAAGAGAATGTATAGAAAGGGCTTAGCTTATTGGCTGGTGCAAATTAAGCACACAGTAAATATTATCTATTTGTAGGTGCAGAATATTGTTCAGATAGCCCATTCACCCCCTGGGAGGTTTACACACTATATCCAAGTTCTGCTGAACCCAGGAGCGGCCAAATGATTTGCTATGCCCATGAATCATGGCTGAAATGATCATTTCCAAGAAGACACTTCAAGATCCAGCTCATAACTCACTGTTTCTCATCTCTCCCAGCACCAGCTGCCTCAGGAGCCTGGACCCCGTAGTGAGACCGGCAGGAAGCCGGAAGCCCATCCCTGGCAGCCATGGCATGTAGCACGAGAAATAAACTTTGGTGGCACGAGTCACTGAGGTTTTGGATTGTTTGTTATTGTTTGTTACTGCAACTCAACCTAGCCAACCTGACTGACAAACACACACTTCCCTCTTGACTAAAGTTCCTGCGTAGGTTTTTTGCTATTAGCAGGCAGAGTCAATAGTTGCAGACATGAGAAATATCTCCACTTAGTTTAGGCAGAGATGTAGTTTATTGAGGGCTTTTGGGTGGCTCGCTGCATCTCTGAATAGCCCAAGAATAAAGCTCTGTCTATTCGCCAGGAACAATGAGCAAAACCATATTGCACGCCAGCTGCGGCGGATCTCCCGGCCACATTGCACGTGGCCCGTTGCCGCCTGTCGCAAGCGGCTGTTTTCAACAGCACAGCCGCAGAGCCTTCCAGGGCTGCAGGCGTGCTTTTGGCCAGCACCAATGGAGAACTGAGCCGGCTGCTGCTTTGAACTCATCGGCCTCATAGAGATGGCTGCGCGGTGCAGTGAGGAGAGCACTACAGTGACAACGGCACCGCCAATGGCGTTAGGCAGATCTTGTGAAGACCTGATGCTCACATCTGTCAAACAAGGTCACGGTAACTGTCCTGGAATAAGTCCGCTCAGCCGGCCCCCAAACAAGGGTCTCATAATTGGCCTCCTGCTGCCACTTGTACCACTGCGTCCTGGGTCGCAGGCCGTCGTGATGGGAAAGGTGAGGGGTGGGTTTCTACTCTACAGATGAGCCCTTAAGGATGGTAACCTCGGCACCTCTTCTTTTTAGGTGCATACCTTCTTGTCCCATTTTCTGTGCAGAGCTGAGTTCACCATTATGTTGGCTGTGAGGGGCTTTGCGGGCCAGCGGTTCAGAAGAAACAAGGATAATTGTCAGCCACAGTCTCACATGGTACAGACAACAGTTCCAGGTCTCGGTGTCTTACCCTCCTTTTCCAGCTCAAGAAGTCACAGGCCCTCTGCTCTTTGAGTATTGGTCAGCAGCAAGGCTCCGGGTAAAAAACCAGAGCCAGGTCTTTGAGCTCTAACTCATCCTGAGCCATTCACGCCTCTCCCCTTCACTGCCACCTCCTGATCCAGGGCCCGCCACCTCTCACTGGGTCAGTGGCTGGGTTTCCTCACTGATTAATGAATTAAGTAAAACCTTTAACAAGTTTTTATTTTATATCTGTGTGAGAGTCATAATTTTTCCCTTTGGGAAAATCATTTTTATCACTGTTCTAGCCACTTGACTGTGGCTACACTCCGTAACAGCTCTTTCGTCACTTAGCCAAATGGTTCTTACCTAGGGAGGAGACAAGCATGCTCCTCTGGCTTTAAGCCCTCTCATAGGCTTCTGTTCTCCTTAATGTAAAATCTAAAGCCACTGCTTGGTCTAGAGGTCATGTAGGATCAGGGTCCTGGCCACTTCTAGCTCATCTCTGATCATTGTCCCCCTCAATCAGACCTTAGGGGGAAATTGTTCTTCCATGGAAAATTGTACATTATTTAGATTGTTTTGAAAACATCCCTTCAAAATATCTGATGCTGAGTCTATGAAAGTATTGCACAATTCTGAAATTTGACAATGCAAAAGAGTTCTTATCTCTAGACATACAAATCTGTCTAGTCGAAGTTCTATTGACTTCTCTCCCCACTGGTGGCAGAAGCTGGTTTTGCCTCCCTTTGCACATTCATTTCAATATTCCTTTACTCGGTGTAAATTTGTGTTGTTGTGAGTTCTTCCTTATTTTTTGTTTGTTTTTTTAAATTTTTGTCCCAAGATATATTTTTTAAAATATATTTTATTGATATTTTACAGAGAAAAAGGGAGAGAGATAGAGAGCTAGAAACGTCGATGAGAGAGAAACATCGACCAGCTGCCTCCTGCACACCCCCAACCAGGGATGTGCCCGCAACCAATGTACATGCCCTTGACCGGAATCGAATCCGGGACCTTTTAGTCCGCAGACCGACGCTCTACCACTGAGCCAAACCGGTTTCGGCCCCAAGATATTTTTTTCATTGCTTTTTTGAAATATTGGAAGGGAGGGAGGAAGGAAGGAAGGAAGGAGAGGGAGAGAGACAGGAGATAGAGAGAGGGGTGGGGGAGAGAGAGAGATCAGTATGAGAGAGACACATCAATTTGTTGCTTAGTTGCTTGGGATAGAACCTGTAACCCACATACATACATTTAATCAGGAATTGAACCTGAGACCCTTTTGTGTGCGGTCTGATGTTCTAACCATTGAGTGACACTAGCCAGGGCATGACTTCTGTAAACCATTGTCTCTTCTCAACTGTTCCTCTGGCACCTAGTTAAGTGCTTAGCACATGGTCAGACTCAGTAAGTAGCTCTGGTGTGTAGTAGGCTATACCATCTAGGTTTGAGTAAGTGCACACTATGATGTGTGTAGAATGAGGAGACAGCTTAAAGATGCATTTCTCGGAACGTGTCCCCTTCTTTAAGCAGCACGTGATGTACTCCATAATTAAACACAAGGAGCCTGAGATAAAATGGGTGTGATCACAGGTGTGCCACTTAGTATCTGTGGAAGCTTGGGCAAGTCTTCTAACCTACTTGAACTTTAACTTTCGATATAAAAGGAAACAATGCTAATACCATTAACTCTAGGGTTTTCATGAATATCCTAAGCTAGCAGGTGAAGAAGTTAGACAATGAGTGGCATACAGTAAATGCTCAAGAAAATGGAGGAGTTGGCTTGGCTTGATCCTAGCTTGATTCTCAGAGGCTTCACTCCTCTTGCTCTTTCTGGCCACTTTACAAGGAAATTGCATTAGCAGTCGTGCAAGTAAAGCTTGAAATGTCAGAGTCCTCTTCCCCGGGGGGAATAACCCATATTCAAAGTATTGATATGGGGATTCAGCAGGTAAGACATAAAGGGGTTCATTTTCATCTTAATTTTAGTAGAAATACTTGTGAAAGTAAAAGGACATTGACAAATGACATAGGCAGAAGCTTGATGAAAGACGGAGGAGTTAGAGTTTGTAAACAGCTTGACGGGGTGGGGGACCGACATTAATTTTCATTTCAAAGTGAAGGATGGAATGAATACCCTGGAAAGCCATCTTTTACCCTGCATATTGACAGAAAACAGCTGTGTTTCTGGAAAGGGAGGCATCGCTCAAAAAACCTGAGGGCCAAGACAAATAAATGTGAACATTATGTTGCATGGGGGCTTCTATTTTTCATTCTTCCATGCTTACAGTTCTCAAACAGAATGTGAATTCTACAGTCCTGTGTATTTGCTCATGAGTGCCTAACCCAGGTAAACATTTTCTCTTAACTAAGTCTTTATTTCTCATTCATGCTATTTTCTCTCTGAAGATTCTTTGCAGGAAAGATCATGGAATGCAGGTCCAAGTTTCATTCATTGGAAAAACAGGACCAACTCTATGTGCTAATGAGCTGATTTGAATGGGGTTATTTCTGTTCTCATAAATGAGTGGAATAAAAATAATATGTTGTGTGCATGTTTATTTTAACCTATTTGCTTCAGAGTGTAATGATTATTGTGGAAAACGGGGAAGGTAGAGCACAAGGAGAAAATAGCATAGGGGTGCCATCGAACCCAGGGATCACCTTCTGCAGTCAGAGGCACAAATGCACACACTTGGCACGCATACACTGACAGGGAAGGCTGTTGCCCCCTCTCCGAGCCAGCGCGATCCTGCACCACGCTTCTCAAAGGAGCCCGGCTTGTTTGCAGTGCAATGCCTGTCGGGGGGGGGGGGGTGTCTCTGACCTCTGCCTCTCACCTGTAAAACCAGAGGGAGAGGAAGAACCGTCTGGTTTGTCCCAGCCCCGGTGCCAGTCCCGCATGCTGGCTGTCATTTGCTTGTTTAGGTAGAAAAAGAAATTTCTTTGACTAACATTTGAACCTGAATTGGAGGGTTAGAACAAAGGCAGAGTTTTACGTTACATTCTTTCAGTTTAGATGCCATGGATATTTCCAACACATGAGCGATGATGATGCACAGTAAATCTCAGTGTATCCATGTGATGGCTCCTAAGCAATAATTAAAAATTATATTCACAAGAACACTTAGGGCCTCGGAGAATGCTCTCTTTATAATGTTAAGAAGAGAAGAAGAATCAGGAAACTAAATGGCATGAACAGAATTATAGCAATGCTCAAAATTACCGAAAGAGATCAGCGTCCACATTGTACCAGTGGTGACTCCTGTCAGTGGAATTATGGCTGAACCATTTGTCTACTTCTCTATGTTTACCCTTTTCCATACTATTCCGTATATTAAATAGTCTTTTTGTTTGCTGTTCATTTCTTTTAAAAAATATATATTTTATTGATATTTTACAGAGAGGAAGAGAGAGAGAGAGAGAGAGAGAGAGAGAGAGAGAGAGAGAGAGAGAGAGAAACGTCAATGAGAGAGAAACATCGACCAGCTGCCTCTTGCACACCCCCTACTGGGGATGTGCCCACAACCAATGTACATGCCCTTGACCGGAATCAAACCCGGGACCTTTCAGTCCACAGACCAACGCTCTACCACTGAGCCAAACCGGTTTCAGCCGCTGTTCATTTTTACGGGAGCCTGTTCTTTTTTCTGGTCCGAGGTGCACACGCTGAGCAGTGCTCCCTGCGCTGGGTGATGGACCTCTGTGTCTGCAGGCTACAGCTCCGTGACACATGGCTGACCCTGCACAAAGGCCGGCCGTTGGGGATTAGCCTGTCCTCGAGACAAGCAAAGCGCTCACAAGCAAATAGTATGGAATCCCTGGCCTTGCAGTTATTAGGGCCATGCACCACCCACAGGAACTAGACATCCATAAATGAGCTTTCAGCGGTTGAAATTGAATAGATAGCTCTGAGCTAGAAATAGGCCATTGACACTGTGGGTGGCTAGGCTGCTATACAGGTGTTTCACAGAACTCATTTATGATACATTATTCTTCCTCGGCTAAAGGAGAATAGGCAGTGCCAGAATCAAGTACCAGTAGGCACTTACTGAAAATATGTTTGTGCCAAGCCTGCGTGAAGCTCTGAGGGCAGAGGATGAATAAGATTGAGTCCTGATCACTAAGAGCTCACATTCTAGCTGATACAGTTATGCTGCCATGTGATGAGAGTGAGATGGGAGCAGGCACAGAGAATTGTGGGAGCTCAGCCAGGTGCCTCGGAACTGGCCGGGAGATGAGTGAGAGTGTGAGGCTCCTGCCCAGAGGAGAGGCCCTGCGTGGGGAGGAACAGGTGCAGGCGCTGGTCTGGGGGGAGCTGGCAGAGTGGGGGCCTCAGGCAGCGGGAGCAGCAGAAGCAAAGCCGGGAGGCAGGAAGCAGCTGGAGCCTGATCTACAAGCCACGCAGCCAGCTGCAAAGTGGGAGCAGAGAGTGGTGAGAAAGGAGACTAGAGAGGACAGAAGGGCCGGATTAAGCCACGTGTACGCTGGCCAAATATGGCCCATCACTAGGTTTTGTAAAAGCCACAAGTTAAAAATGGTTTTTCTACTTTAACAATTCAAAAATATTTGTATAAATACGTGCATAACACCCTCAATTTTGTCTCGGCCTGCAAAGCCTAAACTATTTACTATCTTGCCTTCAAGAAAAATTTTCCTGGACTAAACTTTACCCTAAGGAAATGGCAAGCCATGGAGGGACATGGACTTGGGCGTGAACTTGGAAAACATGACTGGAGTCGGGGAGACAGCTGGGAGGCCATGGAAGTGACAGGTGACATGTGTCTCCACAGAGACAGTAGCAGAGAGAAGTGGATCTCTGAGGAGACCTTCAGCTCAGTTTTTGATGTGTTTCCCTGAAATGCCCAGGGACATGGGTGTGGCGTTCACTAGCTGCTGCACACGGAAATCTGGGTTGAGCTCTAGTCTCAGAGGCACCAAATAAGGCACTGGAAATATGCAAGTGGGTGGGACCATCTGGATTAAGGGCAGGCCTGAAGTGAGGAGTCAGGGGCAGAATTTGGGGAAGGTGAGGAAATCAGAAAGGAGACCGGAATAAGTGGGGAGAGAGGTAGAAGGAGAACGGGCGTATGTTTTCACAGAAGCCAAAGAAGCAGGGGATTGCAAGGAAAAAAAGATGGATGGACAAGTATTTCCAAGTGGCTAAGACTCCCAAAGTATTTGGGATTGAGAAAATGTCCTTTGGATTTGACAATTGGGACGACTGATAAAGTTACAGAATTTTCCATAAAAGAAAGATTGGATTTCCTTAGAGGAAACATTGGGTAAAATTTCCCTTATAATTTCTGTGTAGATTCCTGAAGCTATTTGTTGATCTTGAGGTTTATAGAGTCATGGGATTTATTCGTTGCCATTTGTAAAAATCATTCTAAGAGAAGGTATTAATACAATCTGACTTAGTCAATGGATCAAGAGCTTATATTTGGATTAGTGATAAAATGATTGTGCCAGTCGATGTAACAGACAACTCATACAAAAATAGTACATGACTTTCCCAAAGCATAAATTTTTAAAAATACTACTTTAAACTAAAAGGAGCAGGTGGCATAAATTGGAAGGCTAGCGATGAACCATGTACTCCCAGCAGTAAAGTCCTTGAAAGAACAAAGGAGCAACTGAAATTAAAAATGCACTCATGGATAAGGTTAGAAGAATGTATGTATGACCATAAGAAAGCGAAGTACTGATAAAGAAAGAGGTTGGGATATTGGCAAGTACGGGACATTATGAACAGCCTTTCTTTGCTTGCCAGAATCCCCTCTGAAATATACCCCAAACCTTCTCACTGAGAAGCCCCTTCTTTCATTCTTTTAGTTCAAGAGAAACACACGCCATTCACAGTTGGACTGAAGAATGCCCAGCTCCTGGCTGGTGAGGGCCCTCATCTTTTGCTCCACAATGATTGGTTCAAGGATGGGCTCCTGACCCGTGTGAACCAATGAGAATCAGGCTCGGGTGGTTCCCTAGCGCTGGAAAGAAAAAGCCAGGCTCTTGCCCCCTGGGATTTCTAAACCAACAGGGAGCATGCTGGGAGCCAGTGGTGACTACTTGCCACTCTGTGGCTTCATGGGAATTAAGCTTTCAGAATGGAAAATGGAGCAAGAGAGGGAGAGAGGCACTTTCCTGATGATGTTACTTAGGTCACCAGACTCAGCCATTCCAGGAGCAAGACCCGGGAGTTTCATTTACAGCAGCCAAAGAAGTTCCCTCATTTCTTAAGCTGGTTTGGTTTCAGTTTCTGCCATTTGCAATCAAAATAGTCCAAATTGACCAAGCTAGGGATATCTGGGAAAGGAATGGTGTCACTTTCAGGTATCCCCAAGCTATAAATGTTATAGGTTTTCCAAAATGTGATCATTAACTAAGTCAAACATTTGATTTAAAGAGGGTAAACCACCGTTGATGGGCAAATAAAGAGGAGATTATTGTATCAAGCCAAGAATTGCTCACAAGACTCAAGAGCACGAATTAAGATCAGGCACCACAATGGATAATAAATTATCCCAAGGAAGCCAGCAGGAGCCGAGAGATGTAGTGGTTACCAGTGTGCATACATCAGCTCAGCCTGCAGGTAACTGAGCCAGGCTTTTCAAGCTTCAATTCTAAAACCCTGAAGGGTGGAGGTGGTGAGAAAGCGAGATAGATGCATGCGACTGACTTAGCCTAGTATAGGGATTCACCTCTGATCCAATCAGCTGTGGCAAAAAGATGTGTCCCCGCCTCTATTGCCCAAAAGCCAAAGCAGTTATTACCCCCAAACCAACAGAATTAGAAGAAGAAGAAGACACGAGGAGGCGCTGAGGCTCACAGGCAAGCCCGGGATTGGCAGCCCCGGTCCCAGACAGACCGCTGCGCTGCTGTCCGTCCCCCCCTCCCAGATCCTCTGGCCTGCTCGGCCACGCCCCAGCTCTGCGCCAGCTGCGCCACTGAGTGAGGCTGTGTGTTTGAAAAGTCACTGTGAAAATATATCAGGGATTCTTACGAAGCCAGGTATGCTGAAACAAAAGATCCTAATGAGCTCACAGAGTAGAAAGAGCGTAACTTTGCAGTCAGATATATGGTGGGCTTCAAATCCTAACCTTACGGCACTTCTAGTTGGTGACCTCAGGCAAGTTCTCCAACTATCATTTCCTCAACACAAAGCAAGGGTAAGAATGTTTACCCTCCAGAGCTAATGTAGAATTTAATTAAAATGTCCCAGATATGAATTACCTGCCCAGTACCTCTGGCACTCAGTAAATGTTAACTGCCATCAGTGTGAGTTATTCAGCACATTATTATTATTTACCCCAAGGTGTATCCACCCCTAATCTAAAAGAGTTTTCACAATGATCCTTCAATAATCCTTTCTCCTGGAAAAAAAAAGTCCCATTTCAACACTGGTTCTTAACCAGAGAAAACACCCGGGGATCTTTTTAGAACTGCCAGCGCCTGGGCCCCACTTACACCAAATGAATCGCGATCCATCTCTAAGCCGGGCTCTGGCGCCCGTATTTAAGAGCTCCACGGCGGAAGATTAAAAGGTCACCCAGCGTTTGCAGAACGAATGAATGTGTGAATCAATAAACAAGTGAATAAGTGAGACAACTCCACAATGAATACAAGATTAATAATAAACTGGGGCAAAAGGTTAAATCCTGTACTCTGATACACGTTTTAAAACTACATTTACACACAAATAAAATGTTTAAAACAGCTGCCCAAAGAGTGTGACGGTGGATGTGTCAAACCACAGAGCACTTTGTCCCTGCAGCGGTGGCGCTGTCTTCAGCTGGAGACGCTGGAGAGCCAGAGTGCGTGACAGCAGCACCAAGGCCCGTGCAGAGCGCATGCATGGCCGGTGGCAGCGCTGCCCGCCTGCCGCAGTCTTTGCTTCTCGGTGTGTACTGGGTCCTCAGCCCTCAGAGAGGGAGCCGTTGGGGGTCCTCAGTGAGTGCCCCTCTGGACCAGGTTCTGGAGTTTCCTTTCAAGTGGCATGCAGACCACTTCTTCTTCAAACACGAAATCCACCATAAGCAACCAGAGATGCTTGTAAGGTAAGGTGACCAGATTTTAACATTGGTAAAGCGGACACCATTGACCAGAGTGGGGGGACAAGGGGGGTGCGCAGGGGGGTTATTGATGAAAAATTTGGTCTATATGGAGCAACAAAATTTTTGTTAGAACGCAAAAATACTATTGTAATATATTTTTTAAAATTTCTACATAAGTACAATTTACAAATATAATAAATAAATAAATAAATAAATAAATAATTATCTATAGTAGTGTGACTTTCAAGGCCGGTGCTAGACTTTTTGCCGCCACTATAAAATATGAACAATACGAGTACTGTCTGCTAAATTCAAGAGAATTTATGTATTTATGATATAAATAAATTACTTAGCTGATTTGTAATGACATCATTTGTTTAACTAGCTTACTAGCACGCAGTACGATGTGTATCGTCTGAGAGACAGTTACAAAATGTTTTCGTCATTGCCAATCCAAAAAAAAATGTCATTGTTCATTAAGTCCAAACAATGGTGGTCGAATTCTAACAACTGATCAACAATTTGAACTTTGATAAGCAGTTCTCGATAATCAGTTATCAACAATTATTTGTTATTATTAAAGTTTAACATTATAAAATTAACAAAAATAACATAAAACTCATATCCTGGCTAAATAGCCACATGGCCACCAAAAACCGTATTTTCCCTTCCTGTTCTCGCGCCGTTCCCTAGCTTGTCGTGCATTCTTCTAAAAAATTGGGACTTTTAAAAAAAAATAAATCTTTATTGCTCAGATTATTACAATTGTTTCTCCCCCCCCCATAGCTCCCTTCCACCCAGTTCCTGCCCCACCCTCTGGCCTTACCTCCCCCCCCACACACACATGGTCCTCATCCATAGGTATACAATTTTAATCCAGTCTCATTCTGCACCCCCACACCCCTTTCCCCCTGATAATTATCGATCCACTCCCTTTCTTTGCCCCCAATTCTATTATATTCACCAGTTTATTCTATTCCTCAGATTTTTAATTCACTTGATCTTCTTCCTCTTCTTAAAGAATACCTTTCAGTATTTCATATAATTCTGGTTTGGTGGTGATGAACTCCTTTAACTTTTTCTTATCTGTGAAGCTCTTTATCTGTCCTTCAATTCTGAATGATAACTTTGCTGGATACAGTAATCTTAGTTGTAGGTTCTTGCTATTCATCACTTTGAATATTTCTTGCCACTCCCTTCTGGCCTGCATGGTTTCTGTTGAGAAATCAGCTGATAGTTGTATGGGTGCTCCCTTATAGGTAACGAACTACTTTTCTCTTGCTGCTTGTAAGATCCTCTTTTTGTCTTTTGGCCTTGGCATTTTAGTTATGATGTGTCTTGGTGTGTTCCTCTTTGGATTCCTCTTGTTTGGGGTTCTGTACACTTCCTGTCCTTGTAAGTCTATTTCTTTCACCAGGTGGGGGAGGTTTTCTGATATTATTTCTTCATATATGTTTTCAGTATCTTGCACTCCCTCTTTTTCTGGCACCCCCATAATTCTGATGTTGGTGCACTTGAAGTTGTCCCAGAGGCTCCTTACACTATCTTCAACATTCTGGATTCTCTTTTGTTCTTGCTTCTCCAGAGGAGTGTCTTTTGGCTCTTTGTATTGCAACTCTTTGACCTAATTCTTGTGTTCCTCCATTCTGCTGTTGGATCTCTGCATAATATTTTCCAATTTAGTCAATTTATGTTTAATTTCTAGTTGGGTCTCATGAAATTCATCTGCCTTTTCTAGGATATTCTTGCATAACCTTATAACCGTGGTTTTGAACTCTATATCCTCCATCTCTTTCATTTGAGATCTATTTCCTTCTCTTGGCATTTTCACTGCTTCCCAGAGTTGGTAGGATAGCTTTTTGTGTTTGGTGTCCTATATGGCCCAGTGGGTCAGCCTTCTCAATTACCTGAGGTAGACACTCTTGGTGCTCCCCTTTGTGGACTGTGTGTACAGCCTTGTTGTAGCTAAGTATTTATTGTTGTTGGTATCCCTGGAAGGAATTTACTTTCAGGCCAATTGGATGTGGGTATCAGCTGTGTCTACTCTGGGATACCTTCTGTATTGGAGACAATCTTATAGGATCAGACTTTCAAAATTGCAGAAGCCTCTGTGCTCAGCTTGGATGCGGCAGAGTCTCAGGGCTGAGTTGATAGTCTTGGCTTCACGTCAGCCCTGCCCTTGTGCACTCGCCTGACCTCTGACTTCCGTGGCTCCCCTGAGTTTCCACCTGACTGCCTGACCATCCCAGCTTCCCCATGCAAGAGCGTGGGTGCCCCAGGGGCTTACCCAGAATTGGGTTGGGTCTCTGTAGTCTGAAGCTTCTGACTCCCGCTATGGAGAGGCCTCGGCAACCTCTGAGGTCAGACCTCTGCGCATACTCACTCGCGCGAGACTGCAGACCCTGCCTACTTCAGCTCCCGGCTCCCCCAGTCTCCCAGTCTCTGAGTCTCTGGGTGCTTTTCTCTACAGTCCAGATTCCACCCATAGGAGCCTGGGTCCACAGGGTTTCAGCCGGGATTGGGGTTCAGTACAGTTGGAAAGGACTTCCTTTCCTCTACCACTGCACTTCCTCTCTGCAAGCAAGTGTCTCCTTACCTCATCACTTTGCAGCTCCCAATCTCATCTGTGAGCCTCTCTCCTTCTTTCTAGTTGTACATTTCCCACTCCGACAGCTTTCCTGTGTTTTTGGATGAAAGCCGTTCTGATTTTAGTTGTTGTTTTTGAAATCATTGTGCTAGGTGGCAGCTTAGGTGCTTACCTAGGCCACCATCTTGGTTCTCTCCCTCCGGACTTTTTTAAAATGCTGAGGGACTCGGGACAAATTGTTAAAAATCGGGACTGTCCCGCCAAAAGCAGGACGTCTGGTTACCTTATTGTAAGGAAACAGGGAGCTTGATCTGGGCCCTTGGGCTCAGTTTAAGCCATACAAGGCCTCGGGGAGAAAAGCCCTCACTAAGTGAGCTCTGAACTGTGAGGAGCAGCTGTGTGCTGCAGGGTCACTAACACGGCTCCCTGGGAACCACACAGTATTTCTCCTATATCATAGCTACTGGGAAGAAAAATTGCTTTCATTTTTCAAGTAAGTTATCCTGCTAGAGAGATAAGAGAAAATAAAGTAGTAAATTAAGCTGGATTGATAAATCACTCGGTAAAATTATTGCCTGGCTGAGTAAAAAGGAAAGGTAAGGATCTTAAACACCCTGGGAATCAAAGGAAGGAGACACCGCACATCCAGCCGCAGAGCCACGTGTCTATGGGGTGTCGGGATAAAGGGTTGGGTGTGAAATAATAGGGGAGCTAGGATGCAGGCAAACTGGGGTGTGCATTCCTTTTTTTTTCTTTCTTTTTTTTTTAGAGTAGAGTGGAAGAGAGTGGGAAAGAGAAACGTCAATTTGAGAGAAACACATGGATTGGTTGCCTCCTGCACAAGCCCTGACCCGGACCAGGGCTGGGGAGGAGACTGCAACCAAGGTATGTGCCCTTGACCAGAATCAAATCCGGGACCCTTTGGTCCACAGGCTGACATTCTATCAACTGAGCCACACTGGCTAGGGCTGCATCTCATGTTTAAAGTGTCCACCTCTTGGTTTTAGTCATCTCACCAGGTAGGACATATACTGCAGCTTCTAGTCCTTCAAAGAGAAATTTTAAATGTTGAAAACAAGTGCACTAAATTCGCCAAATGCAGCATGTCGGTTGGCTGGTCTGGCCGGGGGTTACCATTTTGAGAACTCTGGGGTAAGACTCAAGTATGCACAGGCCGCACGGACCCTTCGGGAACTGGGTTTGGATCCCACTGAACACAGAGCAGCTGCGCCGCGGAAGGTGCGTGCTGGCCTTTGGAAGGCACTGCCTCATCTGTGTAAGGAGAACAGCGTCCTCCTCTGGCTGCTCTGAAGACTGCAGCAGCTCAGCCTCCCGTTCCCGGCCCCAGGCAGGGAGCGCCGCCGAGGGAGACCACTGTCCTCCACGGGAGAGGCCTGCGCACCCAAGGAAAGAAATGAACTTTTAAAAGTTCAGAGCATGAAAGAATCTTAAACACAAGAATATCTGACATAAGATAAACAAGTGGGGAGATCTGGGTCATGACTGAGTAAGGATTTAAAAAATCACATTAGAAGGTAAAAACAACAAAATCCACCCTGCCTCCCCAAAAAGACTATGAATTGGTTATCTCTTAAAGTGGGTTTTGCAACCTGTTTTTCATTATTTCCCCCCCCTAATGAGCCTTTAATGGCACTTTTTTTCTCTAATCTTTACCCAAAAGCGAAAATTTAACAGCACAAGTACCCGCATATCTCTCCAGACACTGTGTGCACACCTGCGCACTGACACAGAGGAGGAAGCTCCTTTCCCAGGGTTTGGAAGAATTCATATCATCAAAATGTCCACACAAGCCAACGCCATCCTCCAAAACGCCAGTGGCTTTTTTTTTTTTTTTTTTTTACAGAAATTGAAAAAACAGTCCTAAAATTTGTATGGAACCAGAAAAGACTCCCAATAGCCAACGTGATCTTGAGAAAGAAGAACAAAGCTGAAAGTGTCCCATTTCCTGTTTTCAAACTACAATTCGAAGCTGTAGTACAAATCAGAATAGCATGAGAAGCAGACACATAGATCAACGGACAGAATCACGAGCCCAGAGTACAGCCACGCCTAACATCTGACAAGAGAGCTCGGGGGGAATCCACTGTCTCCTCAGTAAGTAATGCTGGAGAAACTGGACATCCACACGCAAGAGAATGAGACTGGTCCCGTACGTATGCCGCTCACAACACCACCTCAAATGGGTCAAATATGTAAATGAAAGACCTAAAATGGCAAAACTCCTAAAAGAAAATAAAGACAAAAATCTCCTTGACATTGGGCTTGGCAACAAACAGGCTTTTGGATGACACCAAAAGCAAAAGCAAAAATTCAACTAGTGGGACCACATCACACTAGAAAGCTTCTTTCTTCTCAGCATAGAATCCATCACACTGGAGAAGTATTTGCAAATGACATATCTGATAAGGGGTTAATATTCAAAATGCATAAAGAATTTATACAACTCAACAGCAAAAAAAAAAAAATCAAATAATTTAATTTTAAAGTGGGCAAAGGACCTGGCTAGACATTTTTACAAAGAAGACATACAGATAGCCAACAGGAACATAGAAGGGTGCTCAAAGACACCAATCATAAAGGGATGCAAGTGTACACCATAGCCAGACACCGCCTCATATCCCTTAGAATAGCTATTACCAAAAAGGTAAGTGTCGGCAAAAGTGTGGCGATAGGAGACTCTGTGCACAATTGGTGAGACAGGAATTGGTGCAGCCTTTATAAATATGTAAACCTTCATCAAAAAATTAAAAATAAAACTACCATGTGATCCAGCAATTCCACATCTGGGTTTATATCTGAAGAAACGTAATCACTATCTGAAGATATCATATTCACATGTCCGTTGAAGGGTGAAGAAAATGTGTTATAGCCGGTGGATGTGGCTCAGCAGTTCCACATCCAACTATGAACCAGAAGGCCACAGTTCAATTCCCATCAGGGCACGTGCCGGGTTGCAGGCTCCATCCCCAGTCAGGGGTGCAGCCAATCAATGATTCTCTCATCACTGATGTTTCTATCTCTCTTTCCTTCCTCTCTGAAATAAATTTTAAAAAGAAAAGAAAATGTGTTTAGAGAGAAAGTAATGTTTACAACCAAATCAATTTTCACCTCTTTTTAATTATATTATTTCTGCTGAGAATGCATATTTCAAAAAGATCCACAGCACAGATTGAGTTCTGACATTTTCACTTCACTTTGGAATTAGAAATAATGGATATAAACCTTATTGTTTCACAACTGGAGCATCATAGATGCACTGAAAATTATAGCTATTACCATACACATTAATATACTAGAGGACCATTGCACGAAGAGATTAGTCCAATAGGCCTTTGTCCCCTTGGCTTCCACCACCGGTTTTCCTCCTCACGCCAGTCTGCCTTCTTCATCTTCGCTGCAGACTCCAGAGTCTGCAGTCTTGTCTTCGCTGTGACACTCGGCTCCTGTAGATCCCTTCGCTCCCTGCCCTCCCTCTCATAGCAGGAGTCCTGCCCCGCCTGGCCACTCTGTGCCTGGGGCAGCTGGGCGGCCACCATCTTTGGCCTTCTAATTTGCATACTCACTCTGATTGACTGTGGGTGTAGGGGAGGTATGGTCAATTTACATGTTTGTCTATTATTAGGTAAGATAATAATAAAAGCATAATATGCTAATTAGATCAGACATTCTTCCAGATGTCCTTCCGGATGACCTTCCTGATGGATGAAGCCACGGCTTCCCAGGTCCTGGGAGCCTGCTGGTGGCTGGAGGGAGGCCTGGGTCCCGGGTGCCTGCCAGCAGCCAGAGGGAAGCCGGTGCCAGCAGCTGGGGGAAGGAAGGCCTACTCTTGCATGAATTCCATGTATTGAGCCTCTAGTAAGATGTATGGAGGTTTAAGAGGGCAATTCCGTGGAGCACTGAGTGTCATGAGATGTCCAGAGACATGCCCCCTCCGAGGACGGTGGCCCTGCTGCAGACCTTTATGAAGGCATTTCATAAGAGATCAGAAACTCCAGCGGCCCCTCTGCACACGGCCATTCCCAGGAGCCCTGTTCTCTGAAGGTCACCGGGGGGGTGCCTGCTGCGTCCCCACCTGTTACCGGGGGGACTCGGGTTCTTGCGATGTTGCAAGGAAAAGAACTTACTGAGACTCGCATGAGAGGGTGAGTGATCCTTATTTCCATGGGATTAAACCCCTGGTCTCCAATGTCCCTTTTCCCTTCGTCCCACCGTGGAAAACGTCCACGCTTGTCTTCAGCAGGGCTAGGAGCAAGGCCCCTGCCCAGAGCCCTGCTCCACATTGAAGTCCAGGCCAGGCCAGCTTCTGGCCAGCTTAGCTTGTGTCCCCCACTGCAGTCCATTGCTGTGGGTCCACAAAGCCACGGGCCATGCAGCCACTTAAGGCCACATGGCGGGCGAGTGCGGGTCATGGAGGAAGAGAGGACCAGAAGGAGGGAGGGCAAGCTTCTTTGTTCGCCTGGGATTATGTGTTCTCAGGCTTGGGAGGAACCAGAAACTTGTTCTAAATAGCTAATCAGCTTCCCACATTTTTGTGGGCTTGTTTTGGGGTCCACGCTCCTCGCCAATGGCCTTTTCCCCAGGCGAGACTGACAGATGAGCGCCTTCCCTGTGCCATCCCTGCTTCACTGCGCATGCATCCATTTCCGCCTTTGTCCCACCCCTTCCCCACTGGTCTGCAGAGAACGGGCCCCTGGGGGGGGGGGTGCGGTTGTAGAGTCCTGTGAAGCTGCTCAGATGGCCATGTTTATAATTCTGGCCTCCCCTTTGCTCTCTTTCTATTAGTGATATTAATAACTAGCTAACTGCGATGATAACGTAAAAGATACTAGCAACCTTGCTGTTCTTTGCAATACTCAGCATGCTTGTAAAATTCCAGGCAGAAAGTCATCTCAGCAAATCTGTCAGATAGAATCATCATCTGTGCTTAAACTTAGTTTGGGCTCTTGCTTGTTCTGCACCCAGAGGTCAGCCTTCGTCTTCTTAGCCTGGTGACACCTACACCCCAAAGCCTGAGAGCTCGGAGGCTCCTCCGCTCCACTTTGTGTCTGTGCGCGGGCGCTGCCGGTACGCTCCTCGCAGGCCTGCTCCTTCCTGCTGAGCGGTTAGCCGGACTTGGAGAGAAAGGAGGGCCACTCTGCTGTGGCCTCTTCGTGGTCTGACTACGCCTCATGCCTCGCAGCCTTCACAGCAGCAAACTGTGAAGTATGAATTGAACCGTGAGGACGTTGGGAAACTGCCCCAGGAGGAAGCCTCTGTGGGTGATGTCAGAACAATTAGACAGTGACTGTTGCAGACTCCATGATTGTTAACAAGCTTGGGGAAACTAAGAAAGGTGAGGACATGTGCATGCTACCTGCCTTGCTCAGACGAGTGACTTTCCAGTAAAGGTTCTTTGCCCGGAGATTTCAGGAGTTTCCAACTGTTCTAATAGCTGAGGGCTGGGGTTATGACAGCACACATGGAAAGGAAACTAAAACAATTATAATTTGGGGGAGACTTCTATTTAGCTCTCATCTTGTACTTTAATCATCTCTGTTAGTTTTTTGTTCGTTTTTCCCCCCAAAATAACTTGAATACTCCAAAGTAGTGAGACTGCGTTTTATCACCCAGCTCTCTGCCAGGAACATCACTCTTAAAAGCTTGCTACAATTGTTACCAACCAATGAACCTATGCCACCATCGATAAGGGGTAACTATTAGTATTCCCTTCATAGCATGTATGCTTTTAAGTCAGATGGATGAGTTTGGATTTGGCCTGTTTCTACACCTGTAAGACGGGAATAATGATAGTGCCTGGAACCATAGAGCTGCTGGAAGATTAAGCTAAAGCATACGAGCTTTACATTGCAATGCATTTACTCGGTGGTTGGCACATAGAAAGTAATACATGGTAACTATTATTACTAGTCATTATTGACTATTATTATAGTCATTATTATATGATATAATAATTGATATAATATGATGATAATTGTTAAGAAGTTCCATCTGATAAAGAGATCAGCTTTTAAAATTAGGAAATACACTTAAAATCATATATATTCAAATTTCCCTTGAAGACCCATTCATTGTTCTTAAGTCATCAGAACTCAGACTCTAGGAAAATAAAAGCAAGAGTTAAGTTCCTTTATTTCTCTTGCATGTTGGCTGTGGCCTCTCTCCCCCCGAGGCAGTAGAGGCCAGGGTCTCCGCTGAGGGGTGCGGGGCGAGGGAGGAAAGCCCGGCTCCCGGCAGGGTCGGAGCGGGTTGCCGGGGCCCCCACTGCTGCACAGCAATGGCTGCCATGAGTGCCGACGTTGGAGAGATGTCCCCACTCCCAGCACAATGGCTCAGAGAGCGAAGATCTCACAGAGAGGGCTGACCACCCAAGGCAGGCAGGAAGCGACATGGCATCCGCGCCTCACCTGGATATCTCACTCCATCCCCGGAGCCTCGGGGACGGATTGGCCCGTGGTGTGACGGAGCCGTGACTGACCATCCTTGGCTTAAGCTCAGGTGTGGAACCTCCACTAGGCCTGGCCATTTCCCTTTCCAGAATGTCAACGTGAGCAGACTCAGTCATCGCCACCATTCAGAGAACATCTGACACGTCCCCATGTCAGCCGGACCACCATCGCAAAACAGAACGGCAGGGAACTGGCCGTTCTGGTCCACCAGCCTCAGAAGTCTAGGAACTGAAGGAAGAGAGTGTGGAGAGAAAAGGAGAGCAACCTGGACTGCAGCTCTTTGGAGAGCCAGTGGTTTGAAACCTGGAGGCTCACAGGCCAAATCCAGCCACGGATATATTGTGTGTTGGTGCACACAGTGTGGACAAAGCTTTTAATTGGCAGCCAACATTTCAAGATCAGGAGCATCCCCTGGCCGGTGACTCAGCTGGTTGGCACATGGTCCCATACACCAAAAGGTTGCAGGTTTGATTCCCGGTCAGAGCACATACCTAGGATGTGGTTTGATTCCTGGTCGGGGCATGTAGGAGAGAAAACCAATTTATATTTCTCTCTTGCACTCTCTCCTTTTCCATCTCTCTCTAAAATCAATGGAAAAAACATATCCTCTAGTGTGAATTTTTTTAAAAAATCAGATCTCTCTTAAATGTTGTCGTTTCTGGCTCCGCTTGAAAAATCAGATGCTCTGGCCGGGACCGGTTTGGCTCAGTGGATAGAGCATCGGCCTGCGAACTGAAAGGTCGCGGGTTCAATTCCGGTCAAGGGCATGTACCTTGGTTGCGGGCACATCCCCAGTAGGGGATGTGCAAGAGGCAGCTGATCGATGATTCTCTCTCATTGATGTTTTTAACTCTCTATCCCTCTCTCTTCCTCTCTATGAAAAATCAATAAAATACATATTTTTAAAAACCAGATGCTCTGGCAGTACTGGGCCGGGGCCCCACAGGGTCCGGTGGCTTCGGCTGGCAGCAGCCCTCAGCTCCAGGGATTGTCTCCCCGCTGTCCCCCCCACTCCAGTGAGCACAGGGCACCCTGACCTTAGCACTCCTCAGGGTTCCCTTTGCCAAGCTCATGTTAGTTTGTACGCGGCTGTTACATTTCCACATCACGAGGTTTGTAACGCTATGGTCATACTCTATTATGATGTTCTTTAGTAAAGAGAAAACCTGTGGTTTTACTCAGAGCAGGGACTGGGAATGACTGTGTGGCTTTTTAAAGTCGTATCGCTCTCCCTTCAGCTGCAGTGTTGGGCTGAGCCGCACCAGGAGGCACTGCTAGTGCTCACACTCTTCTAATTGGTGAAAAGCCCTTGACCCTGCGCCCTCTGCGCCTCAGAGGCCCCCAGCACTCAGCCCCTCCCACGGGCCCAGGACGGGGGTGGGGGTGGGGGGTGGGGTTTGAGGCCTTGGAAGGGCTGTTAGGCCCCCGTTCAAGCTCCTCTGTAGGTTGACAGTGGCAGGCTGGGTTTGCCTATGTTTGTCCTTGTTTCTGCCTCTCGGAGACATCTCACCTCGTCAGTATTCCACACGTGGTGTCCCAGCTGGTCCACAGCCTCCAACCTCACAGCACCCGGAGCTTCCTGGTCCCACTGGTACCCAGGCGGGGAAAGTGTAAACTCCTTCCCCAAGAATCTGCCCTGGAGGGACCGCAGCCTCAGGGAGGACAGGGCACCAGCCCCTGCTGAGGATGCTCCATTTGAACATGCTTCTGTTTGCTTCCTATTCTTCCACCATTTCAGTTCCCACATGTCACCCTGGTCCCTGTGCCTACAGCCTGCATGATGCTGCTGCCAGCCCTGAACTTGACATTTCCCCAGGCTCGTTCCTTCCCGTGGCTCAGGTCTCCAGCTCAGCCTCCCTCCTCCAGGACCACCCTCTCAGTTGATGGGTGTCCCACAGACCCATTGCCACCCAGCACTGGGATGCCCCTGCCTGTCACACGGTCACTTCCAGTGCACCATTCTCTCCAGCTCTCTGTACGGTGTGTGATCCTGGGATTGTTCACCACATCTAGAAAGGCTCAGGAAACTGGAGAAGGGCTGAAAGTAAATTAACAAAGAGACTGGACATGAAATATAAATTTGGAAGGCATTTTGGGCAGCCAGAGGAGATCTAGCTTCAATAACCAATTTCTCTGAATCTCTGGACCCCTAGCTTTTTATTAACACAATTTTCCCCAAAGCAAAGCAAATACACATATCAAAGGTAAGGTTTGGTATACAGTAGGCATTGTCTGGTTGGAGGAATTGCCTTAGGCTGTCCCAGGTAGCAGGCAATAATATGTGCAGATGTTTAGGTTTGAGGAAATGCTTTCAGCTATTCCAGCAGACAATAATATGTATCTTCAGCCCTGCTGAAGTCTCAATGTCCACCAACCTTTTGATGAACTTCTTGCATTTATGACCTGCTAAATTAGCTCCCAGCAGCGTGGCACAGGGTAGAAACTCAGAACATATCTGCCGAGTGAATGATTGAGTGAAAGTTTCAGATTCCACCACGATGTGCCCTTCCACATGAAGACTGAGGCAGTGGAGGCCACAGGCCCCTCACACCTGTCAGCACCAGTGCCTGCTGCTCCACTCAATGCTTCTCACAGAGGACTTTGGTCAGGGAATGGCATTTGGGAACTGCAACCCCCACTCCAACCCAGAGAAGCCGGTGATGGACTGTATGGAAGTACCAAATTCCAGCTCCTTGTCCTCCAGGTGGGACCAGGCCCCAGGTGTCATTTCTGCTCCAGAGCTCCCTCCAGGGTCACGCTGAGGCTGGGGCTGACCTGAGATCTCACCTTCACCTGGCCTTGTTCCCTTTCCTGCCTCCTCACCCCACTCCTCAGCTGTGTCTCTTGGGAGAACCTGACTCTTGGCTTTGGGTCTGCTTCTGGGATAATCCATTCTTAAGAAAAATTGGCAGCTGAGCATGTACCAAGCAGCTCCTGTGGATAGAACGTCATTGTCAGGGAACAACAAGAAGGCTGACTTGTGCTCCATCCCCTTTGGCCCACATCTTTGAGGACAGAGCAGTTGTAAAAATAGTGAAGCTTCAAGGATTCCAATTGAGCCAGTGCTTACTTACTTGGGCATTTCTAGAATAAAAACTCACCACAACAATGTGCAGCCCATTAAAAAGTAAAGAGCGCTAGAAAATCAATAGCCTTTTCTTTGAAGTCCTAGAGAAGGTGCCAACTCCAGACTCCGATGGATGGCTCGTAGGGGAACTGTCACAAGCTAGCACTGCATGGTTTTCCCAGGGACCAAAATAGAGGCGTTATCTGGAATGGAGCCTTGATGCTGGGAGTCTTAATGAGGAAACCATTGATTTCTCATTAATATTTAAACCTGCTTGAAAGATAAGAAAGTGTTTGTTTTGCAAATACTAAAAACTATCTGCCGAGCACATACACATTTTATTCTATTAATGCTAGTGATAAAAACCGCAAGTCAGGGTTTCTCAGCCTTGGCAATATCCACATTGGAGCTGGATAACCCTCTGCTGAGGGGCTGTACTTGTGCCTTGTAGAATTTTAGCAGCATCCGTGGCCTCTACCCATTAGATGTGAGGGTCCATCTCCCACCCTGGCTAGTTGTGACAACCAAAGTATCCCCAGGCACTGTCACATGTTCCCTGGGGGCAACATTGTCCCTGGGCTTGGAGGACCATGGATCATAGATAATATATCCCCAGGAAACTAAAGCTAGATGTCTGAGGTTCACACATGGGAGAACGGGTATCCAAAGAAGCTCTTAATTTTGTCCTTTAGGTGGACTTGTGAAGGGTAAAGGATGTCCTCCAGATCCTGGAGATTATAAACAGAACCCTCTCCATAAACCGACACCACTGTGGAGAGTTGAGGTCTGCCCCAAACAGAACAGGGATTCCTAGTGTCCTTAGAAAAGAGGACCAGGTACGAGAGAAGATTGTTTAAAAATGCGTGCCATGATTTGCCCTGAATGATTAAGACTGTCTGGAAACAACGTAGATGAAATTTAAACACTGGTTAAACAGATTTCTCCCTAGCACTTTTGGATCAGCTTCTCTTTACTGCCTTCTATAAGCAGGCCATAAACATCTGTTTTGAGTCCCTGGAAATTTAAAAAGATTAAAATGAAAAAAATAAGAAAAAATAAACAAAGCTTCTTTTGCCATCTGTTTCTTAACAGCCTCTTCAAATCGCTAGAGTTAGAAAGCAGGGTGGAGTTTTAAGTCCTCCGAGTCCTGAAGTAACTTGGTGCAGAGGCTGTGGTGGAGAACTTCATAGGCAGTGAGGGTGATGCTAAACCTCTTTTTGTTTTAAATCCAATCCAGAGTGTATTTCCAGCCTCTCAGTGATGTACCTGTTTGGGAGAAGTGCACTCGCACCAAGCAGGCCTCCATCAACTTGACTCTGTTAGTGAAAAGAGTAGAATTCAAAAATAAAGCCTTGGATCTTTCATTCTATTGAAAACTTTAGAAAACAATCTGAAGGACACATGAACTTCCTTGCTCTACTTTGGTCTGTTTAATGTCATACCAAATGACCTCGATCCTCCTCGTTGGACTCATCAGAAAGGAGTGAAAGAGAAGGAAGGTTTTGTCCATCATTCCAGGTGTTCAAGAGCTACCATTTTTTCTAGCAAGGCTTTCTTTTGACCATTATGTAACCCTTCTCTTTGTCTTTTCTTCACTGTAGGTGGATGTGCACATTTATTCTCCCTCTTAGCTGAACTCTATTCCTCTCTCAAATGGAGAAGTTTCTGTTTTCATATGTATTACTAGAAGCCCGGTGAACGAATTTGTGTACCAGTGGAGTCCCTCAGCCTGGATCTCCAACATCCCCAAGGAGTTCTTGGTTGGAAGAGAGTACAGGCCAGGCCAAGGGACCCCACCAGTGCACGATTGGGGCTGGGGAGGGACATGGGAGGTTGGTCAGCCTGAGAGGGTTTGCAGGAGGACTCCAGGGCATGCCTGGCCTGTCTTGCTCAATCCTGATCAACCACACCCCAGCAGCAAGTCAGAGTGTCTGCCCCCTGGTGATTAGTGCATGTCATAGCTACTGGTCGACCAGTTGACTCTCTGCCCCTGGTGGTCAGTGTACCTCATAGTGAGTGGTTGAGTGGCCTTAGCATATCATTAGCATACTCTGCTTTGATTGATTGAATAAATGACCAAACACTTAGCATATTAGGCTTTTATTATATAGGATGCTTAGGTCTTCGGGGATTCAATTTACATATCCCCTCCCTCAACCCCAATCATTACCCATAGGTATGACCACAGTAAAATTCTTTTCTGTGTTCCTGTGTTTGACCATTTTACATATTGACTCTTTGCATTTTGGGATTTGCTTCTCGGGCTCTGTTGTGCCTGGTTAAATGTCTAAATATCTACTCTTTTGTGCTTCCTTCAGAGAACTATTGTTTGGGTTTTTTCCTAATCTAATTAATTATCAACTCCATGTACGAACCGGCAAAGTCATCAGCTAAGTGACCTGCCTGGTGCCCCTTTTTGTAGGGTGATGGGTAAGGTTTTGTGCATTTCAAATCCCAAATTCTAGTCAGTATCTTATAATCTAGACATTAAGCAGACATACACAAATAAATGTAAAATTACCAACCTGTTTAGAGCAGGGCTTTTCCATCTCAGTGCTATTGCCATTTGGGGCTGGATAATTCCTCGTTGTTGAGGGGTTGGCCTGTCATTGCAGGCTGTGTAGAAGTATCCGTGGTCTTCACCCACTAGGGATGTCCACAGCCCTCCTCTCCAACTGTAACACCACAAATTGTCCAAGTCCCCTGGGGTCACAATCATCCCCAGATTAAAACCAAGAGGTTGTCAAGGGGAGAGAGAGTCAGGCATTGTCTGCAATGTGCAGTTGGTCATGCGCCATAGTCTGCTGGTTAGGGAAGATTTCCCCAAGGCTAGGGTGCAAGATCTGGGATCCAATGCTTAATAGGACTTACCAAAGCAAAGTGGGCAGGGAAAGCACTTGATTCATTTAAGAAGAATTTAGTATTAAAAAGTAAAGCAAAGTTGAAGGAACTACACTATCTGATTCTAAGATGTACTGCAATGCTATAGCAATCAAGACAGTTAAGGGGTTTTCACAGAATGTAATAAAACCAAGTGGAGAATCCAGAAACACTCACACAAAAATGGCCCATTGAGTTTTTACAAAAGATTGTTTAAGACAATTCAATTGATAAATGTTAGCCTTTTCAATGAATTTATTGGAACAATTAGTCATCTATATATTTAAAAAGTGAACCTCTTGCCTAAACTTCACACTTTGAACAAAGATATACTCACTATGTGTCATAGTTCTAAATGTTAAATGAAAAACTATGCAACATTTAAAAGAAAACATAGTCAAATCTTCATGACCTGGAGTTGGGAAAAGAGAACTTAAACATTACACCAAAAAGCATGACTAAAAAGCTTACTTAGCAAATGCCTGCTCCGTACCCGTTCTATTCCAGGTCCTGGTGATCCAGCAATGAGTACGTGAAAAGTCCTATGCTTACGAGCTTTCCCTATGGTAAGGAAGACAGTTAATAAACAGGTAAACAAGTGAGATAGGAAGTGTAGGTTTTCCCCTAACCCTAACCCTAACCCTAGCAAGGAGGTGCCCAGGGTGTGGCTCTAGACCAGAGGCTGTATCTTGGCCCGTGTCTGTGGCTGCATGTCCTGGCAGCAGTGCAGTGCATGCATGAGACGCAGAAGCAGCTGCGGAATCCGGTGCATGAAATCGGCCTGGAGCTGAGGACCACCACTGTCTGCTCCCATGTGAGGCATACTCGGATGGCTTCTTTACCCTGGACGATGCCCTCCTGAGGACCCGGTGGGACCTGTACAGCATCCAGGATGCCATCCAGGCCACAGCCTCCCAGGGCGCACTCGAGCTGGAGAAGAACTTGAAGCTGGGGCTGGCCCACAGCAGCTCCCTGGTCCAGGCTGGCAGGGCCACAACGAGGGGCCAAGCTCTGCCTTGGAAAGCCGGACAGCTGGTGGGGCAGCGGGGGGTGAAGGTCAGAGTTGTTCATGAGCTGGAACGAATGACTGCAGAGAGAGCATGGGCAGCTTTATTACATGTGACATGAACCTTTGAAGCTGTGGGAGAAAACACTTGACCCAACTGAAAGGAAAAGCTTCTACATGGAGAAAAAGACAACACACGCAGGATGGACAGATAAAAATATTGGTAATATTTGATGAAGAACTGATATCCATAATATATAAGGAGCTCTTATAAGACAAGAAAATTGGCAAATGACATGAATTTTATGTATATATTTCAAAATAAATCTAGCCTGGCCAGTGTTGTTTGGTGGTTAAGCATTGACCTGTGAACCAGGAGGTCACGGTTTGATTCTGGTCAGGGCACATGCCAGGGTTGCAGGCTCTATCCCCAGTGTGGGGCATGCAGGAGGCAGCCGATCAATGATTCTCTCTCTTCATTGATGTTTCTATCTCTCTCACCCTCTCCCTTCCTCTCTGAAATCAATAAAAATATATTAAAAATGTAATTTAAAAACTAACCTAAGCCCTGTCTGGAGCTCAGTGGTTAGAGGGCCAGCCCATTAAAAAAGAAAAAAAGAAAAAAAGAATGTAAAGGACTACTTCATCTAGAGTGGGCTGGTAATACTCTGCAGAGGTGACCTTTTTGTTGACCTCTGAATTAGGAGAAGAAGCCAGCCAAGCAAGGAGGAGGGTGGGGGTGGGGAGGAGCACCAGCGTGTACATAGCACCATCACAGAGTTTGAGGAGGTCCAATACCAAATCCATTTCCATCATGTGGAGTCCTGACTATCTACATATTTAAAAGCTTAAGTGACCGAACAACCGAATGACCAGTCGGCCAGTCACTGTGATGCACACTAACCACTGGGGGGCAGATGCTCAATGCAGGAGCTGCCCCTGGTGGTCAGTGTGCTCCCACAGGGGGAGCGTTGCTCAACTGCCTGACGGGCGCCAGACGCAGGCTCACAGCTGGCTGTGCAGCCCAAAGACGGAGGTGGAGCGGCAGTGCGTCCACCGGGCAGCGGGCAGCGGGCAGAGGGCAGCGGCCGGGTGAGCAGGAGGGGCAGGTGGCATTGGACTTCCAGTTTCCGGCCCGATCCCCCCAGGCCATGGTGTGGGCCTCCACCATGCACGAATCCATGCACTGGGCTTCTAATAAGATCAGGAAACTGAAAACCAGAGCGGCTTAATGGCTAAGCAGTTGCCTTAATAATTCCTACTTCAGCTACAAATGCGCTTGTGCCCATTTCACCATTTCTGGCACAACAGAAACCACAGGTACACACTGCTGTTAGTGGGACTGGCACGACTGTCTTCTTCAGAACAATTTGTCCAACATCACATTGTACACACAGTTGAGAGTAGTTTTCGTTGGCCTCTCTGTTCGGTGGCAAAGATCGAGAGGTCTTACCGTGTCACTGGCGCTAAATCTGGCCCCTCTCCTGAAGATGAAATGTACCAGAGGGATGAACAGCCTGCACTTCCCGCAGCAGAGCCTGGAAGATCGCTTCATAATGAGGAAGGCAACTGACAGATCATTTAAAAAGGAGCAATGTGGCGGAGGCACCCAGGGGCTATTTCTAAGGAAGAGGTTGCTTCAATGACAAAGGGCATTTAGCAGAGCACTTCCTCTGGGTGTATTTCCCCCAAAAGCAGCAGCTTCCAAATGCTAGTCTCCCACCGCTCTCGCCAACCCCTGGATCCAGCTGTCTAGGACGCCACGTGTCAGAGGTAGAAGGATCCAAGCTTCCTGTTAAGGAAGGAATAAAGCTCAGAAAAGTCAGATGACCTTTTCAGGGTCATAAAATAACTAATAACATTGCCAGACAAGACCGGCCTCTGGGCGTCTGGTCAGTGCTTTGCCCTGCACGGACTCACGCCTCCGTTTTGCAGGTCGCTCCTCAAGGAAGAGCTGAAATCCGCAATGCCCTCCCTGCAGCTCATCCGTGCAACCAGCGCTACTCGCCTGGGAACTTGGGCCTCCAGGGGGAGCCTGGCAGTGTCTGGAGACACTGTGATGGGCACATCTGTGGGGAGAAGTCCACTAGCAAGCACCCCACAGGTAGCCCTCGGGGTGCTGCTGAACCCCTGCAGGGCACAGGCTGGTGGCCACAGCACAGGCTCCGGCCAGTGTCGATGCCTCTCCAGTTGGGAAGCGCTGAGCTTTGGCGGTGCCGGTGCCCTCAGGTCCCGGAGAGCAGGTGGGACTCGGCGGGAGGGGCTTTTCCTGACTTATTCTTGTCTCTGCCCTGGCAACTTGCACCAGCTCCTGGCTTTTACTGTCTTCTCAGAGCCGTTCGATTTAATTTAATTGTAAGCACAATGAAAGATGGGACTTTCTTCAGCAAATGGTGGTGAGCGGGGGGAGTGCAGAGCGGCAAGGAGGGACATTAAAAGAATGCTCCTTCACCTTTGGGGGCGCAGGGAGCTCTGAGACTCTCACAGAGCCACGGAGGCGCCTGTGACAATACCATTCATACAAATGTTTCATACAATTGTGCACATGGACCGCCTCCCTGGTATCCTGGAGAGTGAGGAGCTCCAGGTCTAGAAATGACTGTAATCTCTTCCGTTCTTCCTCATCCTTGGACAATACAGGAACTCCTGTTCATTCTGGTTGTCATTCTCTTCAGGAAAATTACATTCAATATTTTAGAATAAGATAATTCAAATATTGGAAATGACTAGATATTTTTAAATAGGTATTTTAAAATAAAATAATTCAAATATTGGAAATGGCTAGATAGCCATCCACTGAAGGGAACGATAAAATGTAGACTCTCTTACAGTGGTTGGAAATTTGATCCCTATCCATCTTCTTCTATGGATCAATTCTTTTAAAAATGTGTTATTAAGTGAAACACAGAGGCTCTGCTATCTTTCACGTGGTGTAACGTTAGGTATGTAAATTTAAACACAGATAAAACAGTACTAATAGGACTCCTGGGGACATATGACAGTTTGGAAGGATTCGCACAAAATGCAGGAGAGTAGTTGCTTCAGGCCTGAGGGATTAGGGTGGGGTTGGAATGGGTGGCAAAGGGAACTTGAACTTGGTGGTAAGGTGTCTTTCTTCTGGTTAAAAAACCAAGGACAAGGAGCAAACATGTAAAAACGTCCAGCCCTGCCTGGTAGCGGTAGAGATGCCTGTTATATCTCTGAACTGGGGCTCTGGGGCCCTTGCAGGTCCCTGTGCAGTGTTTGCTTTGGCAGCACAAGCAAGCGGCCTCAGCGCTCCGTCTGTGGGCCGGGGCTCAGCCTGCGCCTCCCCGCGGGCTCCGCTCCTGCTCTCCCAGTGCTTGTCCACCAGACAGAGGTCAGCACGGCTCCTCGGAGCCTGTTACTTTCCCCTGCATCTGGCCAGACTGAGCAAAGGATAAGGGAGAACAGTACATGAATGGAAACCAAATTATACTGGCCTCATAAATGTTAGGGCCCATTCTGGTTATGGGATCCTGTGACTGAAAGCCGTTTATTGCAAATTATGTGCTCCAAAGCAAGTACATATCATCATCCTTATTTTTAATAACATGCAACCTTTGAAATCGTGTAATTAGGAGCGTCATTTGTATCCGAGCAGGAAAACAGGGGCAGACGCTGGCACTGGAGCCACCCTGGCTGGGCGCCCACTCCCTCTTCCTCTGCGGGAGGCCTGGCTCCCGGCGAGCCGCCTGCGCTGAGCCTGTGTCTCCTGAGCTGCAAAGCGAAGGGCTGCACTGGACCAGCAGTCGCAAACTGGGGCCCTCGAGTCACAGCAGGCCTGCATATGTTCTGTTTGGTCAAGTGCTTAAAATGGTTTCAAATTTGTTGTCAGCATTAAATAGTGAAGAGACTTTAGTAAAAACCAGAACCCTGGATTCTCTTGCAAAACAAACCTGGCAACGCCACTTCTCACAATGGCGGTTACTGAGGAGGGAGCCCACAGCCAGGCCGCAGCTTCCAGTCCGCAGAGTCCGCACTCTCCCCCGCTGCCACACACCTGACCCACCGCACCCATCTATGTTCTTGCCTGGCCACTAAAGGCCCTGAATTTGCGAACCCTGGGCCAGAAGGTCTCTAAATTCCTTTACGCTTTATTATTTCTTCCGATAAAAGGGCTGTGGAAAGTCAGTCAGGTTCCCCAAACGGAAGCAGGCTAAGGGAAATAAGTGAGCCCTTTTCCTCTGTTTCTGCAGTGGGGACCACATATTCCGCTAATGGAACCTCTGCTTCTCTTCCACTCATTCCTAAAGGAAATCATGAAATTATACATTTTTATGAACTAATCCTAGAAATACGAAAAGGAAGTCCAATTATTAATGCCTTTTTATAAAATTAGCCTATCTACTAGAATAACATCTAAAAATCTCCTTTTAGAAATAATGGGACAACACCTAATTGTAGAGTCTGGATTTTGAACCTTCCTCCAAAGACACTCAGGTACGCTCACACGTGCATTCAGACCTTTATGGAAAATTTCCAAGTTTGCCTCCTCTCCTGTGACAGTCCTTCCTGGTCTCTCCCAAAGCCTCCACTTCTGCAGGGTTCGGATCTTCGGGAGCAGGTCACACGCAAACAAAACAGCTGGGAACCTGTTTTCCTGCCCTTCGGAAGGAAGGCGATACCCTCTGAGCTGACTTAGCGTCCACTGGCCCTCAGCAACCACGCTCTCCTCTAAAAGCGGAGTGCATGCTGCCTCTCTCCACGGCCTTCCAGCCAGTGAAACGCCACGGATATTATTAAAAGCATTTTCACCTGTAAAAGTACCTCAAAAGGCAGCTATGCATGAATTTTTGTGAGGTTCCCATTCAATTATCTTACTCTGGAACCTGGAAGCGAGGGCGACCAGGGAGGCCAGTGACACAAGCTCACAGCACAGCTCGCTACAAGCCTTTTGCTACAAAATGTGCAGTCAGTACATTTGCTCTTATCCCAAATCTGAATTTCTGGCAGGAAATCTCTGAAAAGCACAAACTCCCTGAAGCTAAGAGTCCCAGAGTGCTGCAAGCATGGTGTTGCCCTCCCTTTAGCTTTGGCTTTAAAACTGTTCAGGAAACAAAAATGATCAAAGAAGTGCAGCTGTGCACCAATACAGCAACGGGACTGGGTGAGTAAATTAAGCTGTGTCAAAACACAAGACGACTTTTTTTTCTCCAACAACTGGTGAAGCGGTTAGGAATTGTGTCTGGTTGCATGTCACAGAAACCAGCCACCAAGCATGCTGCTATTTCAAAGAAGTACAGCCCATCCAGTTGGCTCAGTGGTCGAGCATCAATCTCCGAACCAGGAGATCATGGTTCAATTCCCAGTCAAAGGCACATGCTCAGGTTGCAGGCTCGAACCCCAGTATGGGTCGTGCAGGAGGCAGCCGATCAATGATTCTCAATGTTGATGTTTCTATTCCCTTCTTCTTCCCCCTTCTTCTCTCTGAAATCAATAAAAACATATTTAAAAATAAAAAGAAGTGCAGAGAAATGCATTTCCGCTAGCCCACGATCCCATGCTATCAATGTCCAGGGCTATGTTTCGCTCCCCTGACACATTATCGCTGTTTGACCCCCACTTCATGGCCACAGTACGGCTCCGCTAGTCCTGCATCTGTGTCATAAGGAGACAGAGAGAGAAAGGAGGCGAGCAATGACGAGGGCGGGAAAGCAAATCACTTCCAGAAGGATGCTAAGGTATTACAGGCCAAGTTGGCTCTGCCACAGTGAGTTGCAAAGGAGTCTGGGAGATGTACTGTTTTTAGTAGCATTTCCCCAAGGAAAAGATTTACATTGGGTTGGGGTGAGTAATAGAGAGTTGGATGGGATCAATGTACATTTCTTAAAGTTTAGGAGTATATAGGTTAAAGGTACTCATTCAGAGTGGCGGACTTGTGGGTAATTTTCAATTTCTATTTACATATTTTTGTACTGCCAAAACCTTGTCCAATAGGCATGTATCTCCCTTCAGCACAAACAAATAAATACTTACAGAAATGTCTTTTATTATTTTTATTGTTGACAGTATTACAGACGCCCCCATTCCCTGCCCCCTCTGCTCCTCTCCCCGCCTCCACTCCACCCCAGGGCCTCAACACACTATTGTCTGCATCCGTGGGCTATGCATACATGCATATAAGTTCTTTGGTTAATCTCTTCCAGGTCCCCCAACCCCCTCCCCTCTGAGATCTGTAAGTCTGTTCCATGTATCCATGCCTCTGGTCCTAATTTGTTCATTAGATTCCACACATAAGTGTGATCATGTGATATTTGTCTTTCTCTGACTGGCTAATTTCCCTTAGCACAATCATCTCCAGGTCCATCCATGCTGTCGCAAAGGGTAAGAGTTCCTTCTTTTTTTATAGTCACGTAGTATTCCATTATATAAATGTACCACAGCTTTTTTTTTTATCCACTCATCTACTGATGGGCATGTGGGCTGTTTCCAGATCTTGGCTATTATAAATAGCACTGCTATGAATCTAGGGGCGCATATATTCTTCCTGATTGGTGTTTCAGGATTATTAGGATATGATATATTCCCAGAAGTTGGATCACTGGGTCAAATGACAAATCCATTTCTAAATTTTTGAGGAAACTCCATACTCTTCTCCACAGTGGCTGCACCAGTCTGCATTCCCACCAGCAATGTACTAGGGTTCCTTTTTCTCCACATCCTTACCAGCACTTGTCATTTGTTGATTTATTGATGTTAGCCATTCTGGCAAATGTGAGGAGATACTTCATTGTAGTTTTAATGTGCATCTCTCTGATGATCAGTGACTTTGAGCATTTTTTCATGTCTATTGGCCATCTGTATGTCCTTTTTGGAGAAGTGTCTATTCAGGTTCTTTGCCCATTTTTAATTGAATTGTTTGTCTTCCTGGCACTGAACTGAGTAAGTTCTTTATGTGTTTTGGAAATTAACCCCTTATCAGATGTATCATTGGCAAATATGTTCTCCCATACAGTGGGCCCCCCTTTCGTTTTGTGGATGGTTGCTGTGCAAAAGCTTTTTATTTTGATGTAGCACCATTTATTTATTTTCCCTTTGTTTCCCTTGCCCTGGGATATGTATCAGCAAAAATACTGCTACATGTGATGTCTGAAATTTTACTGCCTATATTTTCTTCTAGAATTTTTATGGCTTTGTGACTTACATTAAAGTCTTTTATCCATTTTGAGTTCATTCTCATGTATGGTGTAAGTTGGCCATCTAGTTTCACTTTGTTACATGTGCTTGTCCAATTTTCTCAACAGCTTTTATTGAAGAGACTCCATAATATATTCTTGCCTTCTTTGTAAAATACTGAGTGTAAGGGCTTGGGTCAATTTCTGGGTTCTCTGTCTGTTCCATGGATCTATATGTCTTTTCTTGTGCCAGTACCAGACTGTTTCGATTACAACATGATCTCTCCAACTTTGTTCTTTTTTCCTAAGATTGCTGAGGCTATTCCAGGTCATTTTTGATACCATATACTTTTTGGAATATTTTTTCTGTATATGTGAAATATGTTGCTAGTATTTGTTGTTGTTGTTGTTGTTAATCTTCACCTGAGAGAATTTTTTATTCATTGATTTTTAGAGAGAGTGCAAGGGAAGGAACAAAGGAGGGAGGGGGAGAGAGAGAGAGAGAGAGAGAGAGAGAGAGAGAGAGAGACATTGATGTGAGAGAAAAACATCAATTGTTTGCCCCCTTAATATGCCCAAACCAGGCCAGGGATCAAACCTGCAACCCAGAGGGGAGGAACCAAGATGGTGGCATGGGTAAACAACTAAACTGCTGCCTCGCACAACAACTTCAAAACTACAACTAAAACATAAAACATCTATCACCCAGAACCACAGGAAAGCTGACTGAGTGGAAGTTCTACAACTAGAAGGAAAGAGAAAAGAGCATTGAGACATGCACAAGCACTGAAAAGCTGAGGTATGGAGGTGTGCAAACTGGGCTGGTGGCGGGCATTGCTTTTTTTCAATCTGAAGGGAGACAAGCTCCTGATTACTCTGAAATTTCTGGGGAGACTCAGGGGACCCAAATTCCTACAGGGAGAAGCTGGACTATCTGCTATCAGGTCGGAAAGTGAGTGTGGCTTGCTTGCAGAGCTGCATGCAGGAATAATAGTTTACTGCACTGGGGTGAGGGACATGGGGATGCAGTCAGAGATGCAGAGATGGCTGACTGGCAGCTATCGCTGTTTGCCATGCCCTAGCCTAGTGACTCCCTAATACCCCACCCAGCACAACCTACAAACCCACCCATGCTCCAAGCAGTGACCTTGGCATATGAATGGCCTTCCCTATTGCAGTTTAACTTACCAAACTGCAGCCCTGGGCAGACAGCTCCAAAGCCTCCAAACCCCAAGCTAAGAGGAGAAAACTGTAGTTCTCGCTGTAGCTCCTCGCTGTAGCAGCCTCAGACAGTAGCTGACCTGCACCCCATTGATGATCCAGGAACCAGTGTACCTAGTGGTCTGTGTGAGACACCAGATTTCAACTCCTCACATCCATAAGTGACACATTCGGAAGGCAGACTCTGTGAGCACCAAAGCCCCACTGAAACAAGTCCTGCAGCATAAGCTTGTCTCCAGTGCACAGTTCTTCTATTATAGATACAGTAGGTCCTCACAGCCAATTTGCCTGGAGGTCAAGTCCTCCCAGTGTACCAACAGTAATCAAGGCTTAACTAAACCAAGACTTTTTACTCAGCCCACAAAGGGTGTACCAAGAGCATCCACCTCAGGTGATTGGGGAGGCTCTACTACTGGCACCTATAGGTCACCTATTACACAAAGCCAATTCATAAACATAGGGAAGAAGCCAAAATGAGGAGACACAGAAACATGTCATGAATGAGAGAAATGGAGGAAAGCAAACTACTAGACATAGAGTTCAAAAACACATTTATAAGGTTACTCAAGAATCTCCTAAAAATTGCTGAGAAACTTGGTGAGACCTATGAGGAGCTTAGTGAGATCTTCAAGGACCTTAATGAGAATGCAAAAAAAAAAAAAAAAAAGGAAAAGGACCAGTCAGAAATTAAGCATACAATGTCTGAAATAAAGAATATACAGAAATTCAACTATCTATCAACGTACCCCAAGAGTCAAATATGAGGAAGCAAAAAACACCCAACCAGAGAGGCAGAAAGAAAGAAGAATCCAAAAGTGTGAGGATAGTGTAAGGAGCCTTTGGGATGGCTTTAAGCATACCGACATCCAGATTTTTGGGATGCCAGAAGAAAATAGAGAGTAGGATATTTAAGGTCTATTGGAAGAAATAATGACAGAAAACTTTCCCTACCTGGTGAAAGAAATAGACTTACAAGTTCAAGAAGCACAAAGAACCCCAACCAAACAAGAGGAATCCAAAGAGGACCACATCAAGACACATAATAACTAAAATGCCAAGGGCAAAAGACAAAGAGAGAATCTTGAAAGCAGCTAGAGAAAAACAGTTAGTTACTTACAAGGGAGTTCCCATACAACTGGTAGCTGATTTCTCAACAGACATATGCAGGCCAGAAGAGAGTGGCAAGAAATATTCAAAGTCATAAATAGGGAGGCTCTACAACCAAGACTACTCTACCAGCAAAACTATCATTTAGCACTGAAGGCCAGATAAAGAGCTTCACAGATGAGAAAAAGCTAAAGGAGTTCATCACCACCAAACCAGGATTACATGAAATGCTGAAGGGTATTCTTTAAGAAGAGCAAGAAGAAGAAAAAGGTAAAGATAAAAATTATGAACAACAAAATGACATCAAATACATACCTACCAACAAGTGAATCTAAAAATCAAATGAATAAAAAATCTGATGAACAGATTGGACTGGTGAATATAATAGAATTGGGGACATAGAAAGGAAGTGGACTGACAATTCTCAGGGGGAAGGAGGTGTGAGGGGTGCAGGAAGAGATTGAACAAAAATCTTACACATATGGATGAAGACAGTGGTGGGGCTTAAGGGCATGGGGTGGGGTGTGGAATCAGGGGGAGGGGAGCTATGGGCGGGGAGGGGAAGGAAGACCTATAATAATCTGAACAATAAAGATTTATTTTTTAAAAAACCTGCAACCCAGGCACGTGCCCTTGACAGGGACTCAAATCCATGACACTTTGGTGCACAGGGTGACACTCTAACCACTTAGCCACACTGACCAGGGCAATGCCTTTGATATTTAAGAGGGATTGCATTGAATCTATAGATTGCTTTGGGAAGAATGGACATTTTAATGATAGTAATTCTTTCAGTCCATGAATAACTATATGATTCCACTTGGTTATATCTCCCTCTATTTGTTCTTTCAATGCCCTATAGTTTCATGCATAGGTCATTTACCCCCTTGGTTAAGTTTATTTCTGGGTACCTTATTTATTTTGTTTCATTGGCAAATGAAAATTTTTGTTTAGTTTCTCTTTGTGAGGTTTATTATTGGTGCATAAAAATGCCATTAATTTCTCAATGTTAACTTTGTATCATGCTATTATGCCTAATTCATTTATTAAATTCAGTAGTTTTTTTGGTGGAGTCTTTCAGGTTTTCTATGTGCAATATGTCATCTGAAAATGACAGTGTTAACTTCCTCCTTTCCAATTTGGACGCCTTTTATGTTAAAGTATTATCCCTCTATTCCCACTATGCTGAGAATATTTATCATAAATTGGTGCTGGATTTTGTCAAATGCTTTTTCTGCATTTATTGATGTGATCATGTGATTTTAATTCTTCATTCTGTTTACATAATGTATATGTATATATTTTTCAGTTTTTATTGTTGAGAGTATTAGAGATGTCCCTCATTTCCTCCTTCCCCCATTGCTCTCCTACATCCAATTCCCACCCCTTCCCAGATCCTCACCACCTTATTATTTGTGTCCATAAGTAATGCATATAAGATCTTTGGTTAATCTCTTCCAGCCCCCACCCCCCTACCCTCTGAGAGTCATCAGTCTGTTCCATGCTTCCATGCCTCTGGTTCTATTTTATTCATCAGTTTATTTTGTTCATTAGACTCCTTGTCTGTTTATTTTGACATTCAATTGTTGATAGATATGTATTACTTGCCATTTTATTGTTTATGTTTTTATTTATTTTTCTTGTCCTCCTCCTCCTCCTCCTCCCACTTCCTCTTCTTCTTCCTCATCCTCTTCCTCCTCCTTCTGCTCCTTACTCTTATTCTTAATGAAAACCCTTCAACATTTCATGTAATATTGGTTTAGTGGTCATGAACTCCTCTAGCTTTTTCTCATCTGTGAAGCTCTTTATCTGGCCTTCAGTGCTAAATGATAGTTTTGCTGGTAGAGTAGTCTTGGTTGTAGAGCCTCCCTATTTATGACTTTGAATATTTCTTGCCACTCTCTTCTGGCCTGCATATATCTGTTGAGAAATCAGCTGACAGTTGTATGAGCACTCCATTGTTGGTAACTAACTGCTTTTCTCTTGTTACTTTCAAGATTCTCTCTTTGTCTTTTGCACTTGCATTTTAATTATGATGTATCTTCGTGTGGGTCTCTTTGGGTTCCTCTTTTTTGGGACTCTTTGTTCTTCCTAGACTTGTAAGTCTATTTATTTCATTGGGTAGGGGGAATTTTTGTCATTATTTCTTCAAATATATTTTCAATATCTTGCTCGCTTTCTTCTCCCTCTGACACTCCATTATGTGAATGTTGGTGCACTTGAAATTATCCCAGAGGCTCTTTATGCTATCTTCATATTTTTGGATACTTTTTCCTTTTTGTTCTTTTATTGGGTATTTTTTGTTTTCTCATATTTCAAATCATTTATTTGAGTCTCAGAATCCTCTACTCCACTGTTGAATCCCTATGAATTGTCCTTTATTTTAGTTAGTGTATGCTTAATTTCTAACTGGCCCTTTTTCATATCTTTGAAATTCTCACTAAGAACTTGAACATTTCACAAAGTCCCTTAAAGCTCTCATTAAGATCCATAAGCAACCTTATAACTACTGTTTTGAACTCTGTATCTAGTAGTTCGCTTGCTTCCATTTCACTTAATTCTTTTTCTTAAGATTTCTTCTGTTCTTTTATTTGTGACATGTTTCTTTGTCTCCGCATTTTGGCTGCTTCCCTGTGTTTGTTTCTCTGTGTTAGGTAGAGCTGCTATGTCTCTTGGAATTGGTAGAGTGGCCTTGTGTTGTAGATGTCCTATAAGGCTCAGTGGTTTAGCCTCCCAGTCACCTGATCTGGACATCTGGGTGTGCCTCTGTGTAGGCTGTGTGTGTAGTCTTGTTGTAGTTGAGCCTTGATTGCTGCTGGTGTCACTGAGAGGAGTTGACCTCCATGCCAACTGGCTGTGAGGACCAGCTGCGACTATAGTGGAAGAGCTGCTGTGCAGGAGATACCCTTTTGGAGTACGACTTGCTTCAGTGGGGCTTTGGTGCTCACTGGGTCTCCCCTTTGAGTATATCATTTTTGGATGTGTAGAGTTGTAATCTGGTATGATCTTAAGCTGTCCACTGGCTGCATTGGCTCTGGAGCCTCCCGGGAGGTGTAAAGTCAGTCATTACATGTGTCCACTCAGCAGAAACTACAGATCAATCTACAGATGACTGCACTTGTTTTGGGCTTGTAGGTGCAAAGGTGAGGCCTAGCTGTGAAGCAAGGCAGGCTGATGCTAGTGCTGGGCCTGACACCTCTTCTAGAGAGGTATGGAGAATGTTATCAGCAGCTACTGCTTGTTTGAGAGATTTTAGGAAAGTCTGAAGCCAGGACAAGATATTCATATGGAAAAGCCACTGAAAATATTTTGGGTGAAACTGAAAATTGAATGAGGCAGAGTCTCAGGGAATCACCAGGGCAGAGGGAACAGTGTGAGTCAGGCTGATGAAAACTCACTTATGGCTGCCAGCAGTTCTGCCGCAGGGGAGGTCCCAGCATAGGAGCCATGATTCATGTGAGCACCCCTTTCTGGGAGGAAGCCGCCCCTGAGTTACTGCCCCGATGCCAGACAATCCAGTTCCTCCCCTTATGTCTCTGGTTCCCCCAATGCTGCCACCCATCATTAGAGCTCAGAGGGAGTGGGACCATTTAAGTTTGTGTGCCAGCCCTTTAAGAGGAACTCCAACAGCCTCCTGTCACTCAGCCACAGTCCCCACTGGTTTTGACAGCCAAAAGTTATGGGGACTTCTCTTCCCAGCTCTGGTACCTTGGGCTGGGGTGTCTGGTGGGGAGCTGGGACCCATTGCTTTTCATAGGAAGCCTCCAGAGTGGAGATATCACTGCCCCCACCCCCCCAAAAAAAGTCACATGTAGGTGTTAGGCCAGCCTGTTCCATACCTCCATCCTGCCTACTGATCTCTGAGTGCTTTCTTCTTCACTTTCCTGGTTGTAGGATTTCCATTCAGCCAGTTTTCAGGCAGTTCTGAATGATGGTTGTTCAGGTTTTAGTTGTAATTTTGTTGTGGATCTAGGAGGCAGCAAGTACTGGCAATTACCTACGGTGCCATCTTGGGTCTTCTGTATCACATATTTGATTTGAAAGGTGGTACCAGGCTTGCATCTCTGGAATAAATCCCATTTGATGATGGTGTGTGATCTTTTGAATGTATTGCTTTATCCTGCTTGCTAATATTTTGTTGAGGATTTTAGCATCTATGTTCACCTGGGATTTTGGCCTGTAGTTTTCATTCTTTGCAGTGTCTTTATCTGGTTTTGCAATTAGGACAATGCTGGTCTCATAAAAATATCTTGGAAGTCTTCTTTCCTCTTGAATTTTTTGAATAGTTTGAGGAGGATATGTGTTAATTCTTCTTTGAATGGTTGGTAAAATTCACCTTGAAGTCATCTGGTCTAGGACTTTTGTTTGCTTAAAGTTTTTGTCATATCTGCTTTAATTTCATTAGTTGTTATCCATTTATTCAGGTTTTCTGATTCCTCCTGATTGAGTTTGGAAGATTGTATGTTTCTATGAATTTGTCCATCTTGACCAGATTGTCCAATTTGTTGGCATATAGTTGTTCATAGTATTTTCTTATAATCCTTTGTATTTCTTTAATGTCAGTTATTACTTCACCTCTTTCATTTCTGATTTTATTTATTTGGGTCCTCTCTCTTTTTTTTCTTCATGCATCTACCTAAAATTTCATCATTAGAAAGAATTAGCTCTTGGTTTCATTGATCTTTTGTATTACATTTTTTAGATTCTATGTTACTTATTTCTGCTATGACCTTTATTATTTTTCTTCCTTCTACTTACTCTGGTCCTTCTTTTCTTGTTCCTTTTCTAGTTCTTTCAGATGTAGGGCTAGATTGTTTATTAGAGATTTTTAAATTTTTCTTGTTTCTTAAGGTAGGCGTGAAATATTATGACCTTCCACTCAGAACTGATTTCACTGTGTCCCATAGATTTGGGGTTGTTGTGTGTGTTCATTTTCATTTGTTTCCAGGAAGTTTTTTTTTTCTTTGATCTCATTGGTAACTTGTTCATTGTTTGATAATATATTAGCCTCTATGTTTTGGGCATTTTTATAATTGATTTTGTTTTATGCCATTGTGATCTGAGATGTTTGCTATGATTTTAAACTTCTTAAATTTTTTAAGACTTATTTTGTGTCCATTTTAATATGTGGTCTATCTTTGAGAATGTTTCATGTACTCTTGAGAAGAATGTATATTCTGCAGCTTTGGGATGAAATATTCTGTAAATATCAATTAAACTCATCTGACATAGTATGTTGTTTTCTCATTCATTTTTTGTCTGGAAGATTTACCCAGTGATGTCAGTGGAGTGTTAAAGTCCCTTACTATGACTGTCTTACTGCCGATCTCTCCTTAAAATCATCCAAGAGTTTTTGTTTGTTTGTTTTTTAGGTGCTCCTATATTGGGTACATATATATTTATGCCAGGGTTTTATTCTCTTGTTGAATTGATCTCTTCAGTATTATGCAGTGAACTTCTTTGTCTCTTGTTTTAAAGTATATTGTGTCAACTTAAGTGTTGCTACCATAATTTTCTTTTCATTTCCATTTGCATGGAATATTTTTTCCATTCCTTCACTTTTGTCCTGTGTGTATCTTTTGTTCTGAGGTGTGTCTCTTGTAGACAGCATCTGTATGGGTCAGGTTTTCTTATCCATTCATCTACCCTATGGTTTCTGCTTGGAGCATTTAATCCATTTACATTTAAGGTTGTTATTGATAGGTACTTATTTATTACCATTTTTATTCTTTAAGCCTAGGTTCCTCTTTCTCTTGATTTTTTATTTTTTATTTTTTTCCTGTCTGGGAAGCTTTTCATTTCACCTTCAATTTTAAATGATAGCCTTGCTGGATAGAATAGCCTTGGTTATAGACCCTTGTTTTTTATTACTTTGAATATTTATTTCCATTACCTTCTGGCCTGTAGTATTTCTGTTGAGAAATCAAGTGACAGCCTCATGGGAGCTTCCTTGTAGGTAACTGACACTGTCTTTCTTGTGTATGGAATATGTTTAAATTTTTAGTTGGTCGTCAAGCTTTATAAAACATTGGGAGGTTTCATACCAAAACCTACATTTCCAGCATTGTTTGTTTTTTAAAGCAAAGCATTTGATCACTGAGACCAACACTCCCATGTGGCAACAGTGTGCTAGGATAGGGATGACAATGGCTGCCTCCTGTAGAAGAGAAGAATATATTCTAATTTGTCACAGTTCTCACCACGCCCCATCGCCTTGTAGCTATTAGTTCACTCATCCATGTTACTTTCCCAGTCCCTGAGTTTGTCACCTCTGAGCAGTTCCAGTTGACTCCTCACACTCACAGCCTCAGGGCTTCACTGCTTTGTGCATAGTCTGGCTGGCCTCTAAGCAAAAAGAGCGATTTCCTCCAGGAAAGCAGCTGGAAGTGCTGCCTCCTTCCTGAAGCCGTTTCTGGTTTTCCTCCTCCAGGTTCAACTTTTGAACCTCTCTTACTCAATGCTTTCCACCTTGTCTAAGTGTACAACACATTATACGAGCAAAATAATAACCTTGTTATTACAGCTTTTCATGTTCTCATGTTTTCTTCCAGATTGTAAACTCCCTGCTAGCATGAAGTGTTTTATTCATCTTTATACCCCAATAATGGTGATCTGTGCAAATGTAGAACAAAATAAATGTGCATGGAATTAAATAGGAATGCACATACATCATTGGATTCATTACAAGAGTTTAACAATTTAGGATGGAAAAAATCCAGAGGTCAGCGAGTGTGGGAGGATGGGGGGAGGGGTAAGCAACAAGGAGTGTAGATGGAAGGGCAAAGCAGCGTTCCTCAAGTGGACCCTGGAACAGCCTGTTTAAAATGCTATTTCTGATCCATGAACTTGGTAGAAGCCGGGTCCGAGGACCGGAGGCTGTGTCCAGCTCAGCAGTGTTCCTATGTGCTCCAGTGTCTCAGTGCTGCTCAGTCCTGTCCATACAGTAAGTTCACCTCTGGGGCCTGTCCCGTCTGCTAGTAGAAACTATCTCCAGTATTAAAAACAAAACCCTCTCCTCTAATATGCAGTCAGAGCTGATGATTCTATGCTAGGGTAAGCATTAAGAAAAATGTTTTCTTTGTTTGTTCCCTTGTGTTGTGTCTTTATTTAGTTGTTTCTGATAAATATTTATTTATCAGGAGATTGAAGTTGGAAAGAAAGCTGCACCCCTTCGATAATAATAGCTAATGTTTATTAAGTATTTACCATGGGTCAGGCACTATTCCAAATGCGTTCTATGTATTAACTAGTTCAGCCCTTTTAACAACTTTATAAAGCTGATATTATTATCTCTATTTTTACCTTGAGTAATTACAAAAGCCGTGTTTTAAACCCAGATAGAACAGCCCTGGAGCGCCCATTGTCAAACCAGGGCTCCTTTGCTCTAAGGAAATCCAGTAACCATCCCACATCTTCCAGAAAATTCTTCTGGACTACTCTGACTCAGATCAATCTTGCGCTGCATTTTCATATTAGGCCAAGTCTAGATTTTAGCCCAAACATATACTGAGCACCTTTTACACGCCCAGCCTGTGCTGCTCACCTCCCTGCGTCACACGCACACTTCTAGGGCTGAGCGAGCTGCTCCCCTTCGCACGTCCCTCCTTCCTGGGACTCTTCGGGTCGAATAGAGAGCACTGTGCAGTGATCTGGGATTCGTCCTGCGAAGGCTAAAAGGCCAATTCCAATGTAACCCTGATATTTGGGGGGCTGGCAATCTGAATCTGTGCCAGCATGCTAATGTACATTCTTGATAACCTATAATTAAGTCACTGCCCCTTCCTCCACAATCTGGCCTGGCAAGACCTGTTACCTACATGCTCACATTTCACAGAGGCCATAAACCAGGAAGAGCACACCGCCCCAGAGGGCGTTATCAGCGCTGGTGCCGGGCCAGGCCAGGCCCTTAGGTATGGGCTCAAGACCCCCAACACCTGGGCTTTTTGCGGAGCCCGTGAAAGGTCCGGAAATATAATTCATACTTGGGGGACAAAGATACCAAAGGCATAAAGTAATAGCTCCCACCATATTGCTTTGCTCGGATTTTGGAGGCGACTCCTCTGAGACCACAGCGTAATAAAGCTGTGTGACTCCATTTCTCTAAGGGTCGCTTGGGTTTCTTCGGTCTTCTACAGCGTCCAGACCTGAGTTTAATGATAGGCAAGGCCACTCTCTAGTTGCATGTTTTGGGGCAGGTCAGTTAACCCTCTGAGCCTCCCATTCCTCCTCTGCAAAACAGCTGTCCATGGACTCACCTGGCACTGAGCGAGCCACTGCTGCAGGCCAGATGCAGGGGGCAACAGAGACCTGGCCTCATCCGGCTTCCAGCCCACCCCCTTCTCCAGGAGAACCAATGAGATGATACCAACTAAGTGCTTACTTAGCTCAGGTCTGGGGGCATGTAATAACTACTCAGCAAATATTAACTCTTCACTCAATGTATTCTATTTAATTATAAGCAAGCAGTCCATTCCATATCAGAAGAAAATTTAATTGGCCCTCACAATGCACAGATGTACTAGTAGCCCTACATCAGATCATCTCAAGCTCTTCCTACCTCAGAACTTGCTTTGCACTTCATGCCAGTAGCAGCTGGGCCAGGGCCTGAGAGAGCAATCCCTCCCTGCCACCTGGTCCTTCCTATGGGCTGGTGACCTGCAGAGGGAGGAGGAGGGGAAGGTGGTAGAGGAGGAAGAGGTTAAAACCAGGGTTACAGAAACTGAGGACTCTCAAGTATTATTACTGGATGAATCAACTAAACTTTCACTAAGCTATATAATTGTGTAGTCACAAGGTGAGTATTTTTAAAAATGAACTTAGTTTTAAAGATGAACTAATTCATGGTGTACAGAGAGGTGGCTTGGTAGAGGGACACACATTTGAAGCTTTGTGGGGAACATTTCTCCCCGCCTGTCAGTGTCTCAGGAGCTCTGCCCCTCAACTCACCTGGAGGTGCAGTGAGCATCTCCCCTGGCGACCCGCCCGCTCCCTCCGGGGGTTCCAGCAGGTGCACATCGCAGTCAGGACAGATCAAGTTGGAATCCTCAAAAAACCAAAAATGGAACTGCCTTATGACCCAGTGATTCCTTTTCTATAACTATATCCAGAGAAACACGAAAACATTAATTCATAAGAAAATGTGCACCCCTGTGTTCATTGCAGCGATGTTTACACTAGCTAAGATGGGGAAGCAGCCCATCAGGAGACGGATGAGTGGGTAAAAAGCGGTGGTACCGTTACACAACGGAATACTCCTCTGCATAAGAAGGAATGAAATCTTCCCTTTGTGACAGCACGGATGAACCTCGAGGTTATTATGCCAAGTGAAACAAGTCAGAGAAAGACAAAATGCATATGATTTAACTTAATAGACTCATACATACAGAGAACAGATGGACGGTTGTCAGGGGAGGGAGGAGGGGGCTGTGTGCGAAAGGTGAAGGGACTGAGAACTACAATCTACAGCCACAGACTGGCCGGAGGTGCAGGGTGCGGCCTGGGGAAAAGGGTCAGTAATATGGTGTTAACTGTGTATGGGACCCGGTGGGTGTTTGAAAGATCGGGTCACTCGTTTTCTAAGCACTGTGGGTACCTCTGACGGTAATACAGAGTACTGCTGAATGTAAATGTAATTGAATAAATAAATAAGTTGGAATCCCTATCCTGTCATTTACTAGCTGTTTCGTGTTAACCTCTCTAGTTCCATCAGATGTAAAGAAAGCTCAACTGAACCCTCCCGAATCACAGAACTGTTCTGAGGATAAACGCCTGGCGCGGGTCTCTCTCTCTCTCTCTCTCTCTCTCTCTCTCTCTCTCTCTCTCTCTCTCTCTCTCTCTCTCACCGCTCCCATCCTGTCTAGGTTCTGCGTTTCCTGCGGCCGCTGGTGCTCCTTCCCTTTACTGGACGGGCCTGGGGTCCTGAGACGCGGAGCCCGCGAGGCCACCTCGGGGCGCGGGCTTTGTCCCCTCCGCCCCCGCTCCGGCTCCCGCAGCGCGGCCGCTCCGCGCCCCTGGCACCGGCGCCTCTTCCCTGTCGGGAGCGAGCCCAGCCCGCAGCCGCTCGGGTCCGGGCGCCCCCTCCCTCCTCCCGTCCTCCCTTCCTCCCCCCTCCCGTCCTCCCTCCTCTCGTCCTCCCTCCTCCCTCCTCCCTTCCTCCCTCCTCCCGTCCTCCCTCCTCCCCTCCCGACACAATGCCGGGCCGGAGCGGCGCATCCGCGGAGCCTCATTGGCAGAGGCGGCCGGCCCCGCGGCGGCGGGCGGGGCTGGCGGGAGCGGGGCCGCGCGGACGGGGACCGGCGGGCGGCGGGACGGCCGGACGCGGGCGCCGGGGAGGGACGGGGGCGGCCCGGGCCGGAGCCGGCGCGGCAGTGAGTGCGGACCGAGCGAGGACGCGCGGCGGGCGGCGGGGCGACGGGCCGCCCGGGCCGGGGATGCGGCGGGCGCTGGCCGCCCAGCGAGCCGGGGAGCCGGGCGGTGCGGCTCCCGAGCCGAGCAGGACCCGGGCGGCGGCGGCGGAGGAAGGCGGCCCGGGGCCGGCGGAGCCGGGACCGGTGGGCGCGGGGAGCGGCCCAGACAATAAGTAGCGGCGGAGGAAGGCGGCCCGGAGGCGGCGGAGGAAGGCGGGAGCGGCGGCCGCGCAGGTAGGTGGGCGCCGGCCCGGGCCGAGCGCGCGGGGGCGCGACCGTGAGACCGGCGCCGCGGCGGCCCCGGAGCGCGGGGGGGAGACCGGCGGGCGGGCGGTGCGGTCCGGCCCGCGAGCAGGAGCCCCGCCCCGCGGCTCGGCGGCCGCCGGGGGTCCCGGGCGCTCGGCGGCGCGGAGACCGAAGTTTGGCGCCCCGGGCGCTGGCGCTGGGGGTCCGGAACGGCCGCGGGGACCGGTGCTCGGGCCGGCGCTGGTGGGAGGGGCCGCTGAGGAGCCGGACCCGCCGCACCGGCCCCGGAGCGCAGACCCGCCGCGGAGCGAGGAGCGGCGCCCGCGGGGCCCCGGGGCCGGCTGGCTGCCCTTCCCGGGGGCGGGTCCCCCGGCCGCCCCGACGCCACGCGGGGCTGGGCGCGCGCGTGGACCGCGCTGTCTCTGCTGGAGCGCGTCCCTCTTCACTTGCATCCGGAGAGACAGCAGCGGTGCCGGCTCCATCGGCGCCATTCGCCTGGGAGTAGGACTTGGGGGGACACTGCCCTGGAGCCGGCTGGCCGGTGCCCAGGGCGGTCGGTCCTCCCGGGCGGCGCGGGCTGCTCCCCGGGCGGGAGCTGGGTCCGAGCCCGGGCCGGAGGCAGCCGCCCGGGAGGCCTCGCTCTCCGCCCGGGAGGTCTCGCTCTCCGCCCGGGAGGTCTCGCTCTCCGCCCGGGAGGTCTCGCTCTCTCTCCTTTGTGTGGCCGCTTCCTCCCGGACGCGCGGGCCGGCCGGCGGCTCCGGGTGGGGTGCCCACCGGGCGAGCATTCCTGCGCCGGCCCTGGCTTGTAAGCATTCCGCCCGCTCCTCGAACTTCGCCGACCCGCTGGTCTGGTCTGCCGCTGGTGCGCCGCCGCCGCGCCCGGAAGGGAAGGCGGCCCCTGGGGAGTGTCTCCCCAAAGCCGGTGGACCCCGCGGCCGGCTGGCCTTGGCACCGCTCACCTCCAGCGCGGGGCGCCCGCGCGGTCAGCGCGTGCAGCGCAGTCCCTGCCGGCGGGTTCCCCGCGGCCCTCGCAGACGAGCAAAGGGGGTGCACCGCACGGTGTGCCCCGCGCCCCGCGTCACCCCGGGGCATCACGGAGAGTCCCAGGAGAGGCGGACCGAGCCCTGGCCACGCTGGTAACCTGGGCTTTGCATGAGGGCGGGTTCCAGAGGCCAGGATCTTACACCAGGACAGTGCCCCTAACCTTCCGGGGCTTTTCATAGGATGACAGAGGACGATGTTTAAAAGCATGACTGGCCCGAGGTATATATTTTGGTCTCTAAATGTAAAGCCACAATCTAGGTGTTGTTGTTTTTTTTTTTTACAAGCAAATTTTCCTCTTTTAAAAAAAAAAGTTTTATTGGTTTCAGAGAGGAAGTGAGAGGGAGAGAGACAGGAGCATCAATGAAGATAATTATGCATCTGCTGCCTCCTGCACGCCGCCCCCTACCGGGGCCCAGCGGAAACTGGCACCTCTGGGCTCATAGGTAGATGCTCAACTACTGAGCCACACGAGCCAGGCTGGGAGATGGTATTTTGATGATTCTGTGATTCTCTTTTCTTTTTTGTATGTCTGAAAATTTTGTAATAAAAAGCAATGTGTGTGTGCGCGCGCACACACAGAGACACATACACACGCATACATGCACACACACACACACCTTGTGAACAGTGCTTACATTTCTTAAAAGAGAGCCAAAACAATTTAGCCAGTTTCAAGGAGAACTTTCTCTCTTCTTCATGACATCTGCGGGTATTAATCAAACACTGTACTTGCTTCATGTTAGTAGTGCCAATGGAATGTATTTGGACACTCTAATGATGGAAATGAAGAGATCTGCCTAAATACCTTGCAGTGAGACTTGATTTTCACTAACATTCGGGAAGTTCCCAGAAGGCACTACTCCTGAGCCTGCATCTGATTTTCTTGGCTTCCCTCTGTTCTGAAGTGACTACCTTTCCATCTTGGTGGCAGGGGAGTCAGCGGCTTCTCAGAGGCAGGCAGCTTCCCGAGCTGAGCCCTCTAGGAAAGGGGCGGGCCAGCCTCCAGCAGCCCGTGGCCAGCAGCCGCCTCTCTGCGCTGCCCTCTCGCTGCCTCCTTTCAGCCAGCCGCACCCGGTCACCACTGGGTCCAGAGGTAATCAAGACTGCAGTGCTTTTGAGCAAACATAAAAAGGAAGCTTTGGCTCACTAACAATGCACATGAGATCCATGGAAAACAGTTTAAAATACCCGACTGTCTTATCCAGCCGCAGCACTGGGCTGGAACTTCAGGAACTTCAGGAACCCTTCTAGTATCTTCCAGAGCTCGCGTACACAGGCAGGCCAGGGGCTTACCCCGCAGTGTTCAATCTCCGCCCGCCTCCCCCTCCCTCCCTCCCTTTATCTCCAGATCTGCCCAGAGGTCTGATCTTATCACTAAGGCACTATTTTTACAGACTCAGCAGTGCTGAGCTCCACGGACATTACTATCTTTAGCCGGTAACGTAGATAAATAAATCATGTAACTCAGCTCATCAGCAGGGCTTACGTGTCTCTCCTTACACAGGGGGAGGGTGGGAGAAGCACGGCTCTAGTTGTGAGTGTGTAAAACACAGTTTATTCTTGTGTTATTATTACTTATTAAAGTTTGTACTATTTTCCATATGAACAGCTGTAAAACTACTCTTGCCCCACATTGTGTGTCTCACATCTTTCTCTTTTAGACATAGTTTGTTTATTTTATTTATTTAACATTTTTATTGATTTCAGGGAGGAAGGGAGAGAGAGAGAGATAGAAACATCCTTGATGAGTGAGAATCATTGATCAGCTGCCTCCTCCATGCCCCCAACTGGGGATTGATCCCGCAACCCGGGCCTGTGCCCTGACCAGGAATCGAACCTTGACCTCCTGGTTCATAGGTTAATGCTCAACCGCTGAGCCACACCAGCAGGGCTATATGTTGTTTTATAAGGCTCTTACCTTTTTCTTTTTTCTTTTTTTTGTAATTCATTTATTTCTAGATCAATATTTTTTCTTCTCTTCTGGTAGACATGTGAGCTGGCAGTCAGAGAAATGGTGAAATAGCAATTTTCTGTTGCTAGATACTTGATTTAGGGACCAAACCTCCTATTTTCCTCAATAACGTGATTTACTAAAATTACGATGTCATTTCTTACCTCATTCTTCCTGGTGAAATACGTTTTTAAACTAATCTCATACAGCAGTATTTTTCAAAATGAAGGTCATGAAGTCATTGGACCACTTTTTTTAAAAGAGCACAATAGGACAGCATAATCAGCATCTTGTATGTGAGTGGGGTTCTGCGGTTTCCTGAAACCTTGTGTCAGTTCCATGTCTGAGTTGCAGTTAAAAAGCAGTATTTACTGTGAGCTGCTGCCGCCTTTTTATAGGCGACACACACCCAATTTACGCAAAGGAGGAGTCCCTTCATAGACACAGGCCACCGCGAGGGACACAGGAGTGGCTCAGAGCCTGTGCCCAGGGCCGATCCAGGACCGGGATCTGCCGGCTCCGTTCCCTTCAATCTGCCCCTCCCTCCCTCCCTCCCTCCCACCCTCCCTCCCTCCCTCCTTCCCTCTCTCTCTCCATGGAGCATGTGCTCCTTGGTGGCTGGGCACCGGACAGCGGAGGCAGGCACCGGAGCAGGTTCTGGGTCACACAAGTCCAGTTTCAAGTCCAACAAAAGAAATGAACAAAAAAGTCTCCAGGTTGTTCTGACTGGCCAGGGGCCTGGCTGGAGGAAACCCTTGTCCGGGGGAGGCCCACGCCGTGCGCTGTGGGCAGAGGGGGCTGGCCCGTGAAGAGGGCGCCTTCAGACGGGTGTTCCTTTGGAAATCACCACGCAGCCAGACAGACAGACAGTCCTTGGAAGGAATTATGCCTCTGCCACAGCTCGGGCCATCCCAGCCCTCCTGACCCAAAGGTCTTTCTGGAACAGCAGCCTCTCTCTCCCGGCTGGGCTGGTACACCCGACAAGAGCGGGCAGGTACACCCGACAAGACAGCTGGGCAGGTACACCCGACAAGACAGCTGGGCTGGTATACCCGACAAGACAGCTGGGCTGGTACACCCGACAAGACAGCAGGGCAGGTATACCCAACAAGACAGCAGGGCAGGTACACCCAACAAGACAGCAGGGCAGGTACACCCAACAAGACAGCAGGGCAGGTACACCCGACAAGAGCGGGCAGGTACACCCGACAAGACGCGGGCAGGCACCGACCAGGTGCAGCCGAGGGCGTTTCCAGGCTTCCCCGGGGCCCTGACTGAACCGCCCAGCTGTCCGGTCCTTGCAGAGGGCGGGCGGCGTATGTGGCCTGAATGGGGGCTCACCCATGCTCCGGCCCGGGCACAGCCACGCTGAGTACTCCGGCTGGTTCTGCCATGCAAGGTGACATAGTCACCGGCTGCAGACAGTACAGTTTGGACATCTTCAGGGGCCGTTATTCTGCTGACCGTAAAGCTCCAAATGATTTCACTCGTGGCAGAAATTAACTCCAAAAGTTATGGTTTAATGCACTGAATGGCATTAACCATTTTATACCTAATTTAGTCTTTAGCAATGTTTTTTCCACTTTAAACACAAATATGTATGTACATGTATGCATATAGGTATATGTGTGTATGATGCACATAAATGTGTGTAGCATATACATATGTGTAAACATATGCAATCTATACACATAGATACACGAGGAAGTCAGATGTGCGTGTGCGTGTGTGTGTGTGTGCAGCGGATTTTGTGTCTCCTTTGAACGATTTCGGCGTCCCCTGGCTTCCCCGTTAGTAACGTGGATCTTTCGATGCATGCTCTCTCTATCTGTAAGATAACCCTGTCTCTGATATTTTGAGATGCTTGACCACATTGATGGAGGCTTGTCAAAGGGACATGGGGCGCTGGAAGCTCCCTCTGGCCAAGGCTGGAAGGGTTCCCGCAGCGCCCCAGGCGGCGATGCACACAGTGGTCGGAGGCGCAGCCCCCTCAGCCCGCTCTGCACAGAGCGCAGTGTGGAGCTCATCCACAGACAGATTCGGTTACCGTATGTCACGTGACTTTGGAGGAGTCTTGCCCAAATGGTTTCTTTAGTGAATTCTGCCAAACATTTAAATAAGAATTATTGCCAATCCTTCCTTCTCAAACTCTTCCAAGAAACTAAAGAGAAGGGAACACTCTCAAACTCGTTTTACTAAGCCAGAATTGCCCTGATACCAAAGCCAAATAAGGACAAGAAAAGAAAACTTCAGGCCTGGCCAGTGTGGCTCAGTGGTTGAGCATCAACCCATGAACCAAGAGGCACTGGGTGGATTCCTGGTCAGGGCACATGCCTGGATTGTGGGCCCCATCCCCAGTGCGTAGCATGCAGGAGGCAGCTGGTCCATCCATATTTCTATCTCTCTCCCTTTCTCTCTATAAAAAAAGTCAATAAAAACATATTTTAAAAAAGAAAACTACAGGCCAACATCCTTGGTGAATGTAGATGCAAAATTTTTCAACAAAATATCAGCAAATGAATTCAGTATCACTTTAAAATGATCATGCACTGTGATCAAGTAGGATTTGTCCCTAGCATACAAGGGATGCTTCAGTGTCTGCAAATCAATAAATGCAATACATCACATCAGTAGAATGTGTTATAACAATCAAGTGATCATCTCAGCACATGCAGAAAACGCATTAGACAAAATGCAGCATCCTTTCATGGTAAAAACTGTACAAATTGGGTACAGAAGGAGCATACCTCAATGTAATAAAGGCCACGGGTGACAAACATAGCTAACATCATACACAATGGTGAAGGGTGGAAAACTTTTTCTCTAAGATTAGGAACAGGAAAGGGTGTTCATTCTCGCCTCTCTTATTCAGTACAGTGCTGGAAGTCCTGGCTAGAGCAGTCAGGCAAGGAAAAGAAATGAAGCATCCAGATCAGAAGGGTAGAAGTAAAAATCTCTTTGTTTGCAAATAATATGATCATTCATCTCCCTCGCAAAGGAATTCCAAACAACTCATGCAATAGGCCCCCTCCAGGGAGCAGAAGCTCCCACTAAGGTGTTGGCTGCACGTGGACTTTCTTCCTGAGAGTACAGCGTGGAGGGGGAGGCGGGTGGCTGCAGTGGAGCAAGCTGTCTCAGCTGGGTGACCCAGGTCCATGTCAGTGCCATAAGTCTGTTTGACATCATGTGTCCTTCATAAGATGTGATGATGACATTTTAGCTTTGGGGTCTTCCTTCCAAAACACATAACCCAGACTATTCCTGAGGAAAACATCAGATAAACGCCAATCGAAGGGCATTCCACAAAGTGCTTGACCAGCGTTCCTCAGGACTGTTAGGTCATCACAAGCAAGAAAAGTCTGAGGAATTGTCCAAGCCAGTGATCGGCAAACTCGTTAGTCAACAGAGCCAAATATCAACAGTACAACGATTGAAATTTCTTTTGAGAGCCAAATTTTTTAAACTTAAACTTCTAAGGCCACTTCTTCAAAATAGACTCACCCAGGCCGTGATATTTCGTGGAAGAGCCACACTCAAGGGGCCAAAGAGCTGCATGTGGCTCAAGAGCCGCGGTTTGCAGACCACTGATCCAAGCCAAGAGGAGCCTAAGGAGACATGACAGCTAAATGTAGAGTGTGAATAGAGTATGGACTTTGTTAATAAAAATGATGCATCAATATTGGGGATATTGCTGGTTAATATGGTAGTTTTATTTTTACTGTTTTGATGACCTGCCCTACTGGTTGCACCATTTCCATGGAGGCTGCACCATTTTACATTCCCACCAGCAGCTCACAACGGCTCCAGTTTCCTCACATCCTCACCAGCACGTTATTTTTGCTTTTGTTTTTCAGTAGTAGCCATCCTAATGGGTATAAGTGGTTTTGGTTTGCATTGCTCTTTGCCCATTTGTAAACCAGCTCGATTGGTTTTCTGGTTGTTAGCTTGCAGGAAATATTTTCATTTCTAGGTACTAACCCCCATCAGATATATGATTTGCAAATATTTTTCCCATTCCATAGGTTGCCGTTTCATTGTTGTAGTTGATTGTGTCCTTTGATGAGAAAATTTTTTTTTAGTTTTATGTAGTCCCTTTTCTGTTTCACTTTTGTTGCCTGTGCTTTTGGTGTCATATCAGAGAAGTCATTGTTAAGACCAGTGTCATGAAGCAGTTCCCATATGTGTGTGTTTTTTTAAAATATATCTTTATTGATTTCAGAGAGGAAGGGAGAGGGAGATAGAGATAAAAACATCAATGATGAGAGAGAATCATTGATTGGCTGCCTCCTGCACACCCCCTACTGGGGATCAAGCCCACAACCCGGGCATGTGCCCTTGACCAGAATCAAACCCTGGACCCTTCAGTCTTCTGGCTGATGCTCTATTCACTGAGCCAAATCAGCGAGGGCAGTTCCCACATGTTTTCATGCAGGAGTTTTATAGTTTGAGATCTTATATTTAGGTCTTTCATTAATTTGAGGTTGTTTTGTTTGCTTGTGTTTTGGTAGATGGTGTAAGATAAGGGTCCAACCTCATTCTTTTTCACGTGGAAAACACCATCTGTCGAAGAGTCGGTGCTTTCCCCACTGAGGGTCTTGGCCTCCTGTTGAAAGTCAGTTATCCATCCACAGAAGGTTATTTCTGTGCTCTGTCTTCTGTTTCATCGGTCTATGTGTCTGTCGTTATGCCATAGGATTTGTTTGCTGTAGCCTAGTAATATGTCTTGAAATTAGGAGATGAGCATTCTCCATCTTTGTTCTTCTATTTCAAAACTGTTTGGGCTATTCAGGGTCCATTCGGATCTCATAAATTTTAGGATTTTTTTTTTTTTTGGTTTGTTTCTACAAAAATTCTGTTGGAGTTTAGATAGGGGTTGTGTTGGATCTGTAAATTGCTTTAGGTAACATTGACATCTAACAACATTAAGTTTTCTAATCTGTGAACACAGGATGTCTTTCCATCGTTTTAATTTCTTCCTGTAATGTTTTTTAGTTTTCAATATATCTGTCCCTCACCTCCTGGATTATGTTTAACTCTACATATTTTATTTCTTTTGCTGATTTTGTAAATGTAATTGTTTTCTTAATTTTCCTTTGGGTTGTTCATTGTTGGTATATAGAAATACAGCTAATTTTGTGTTTATTTTATATCCTGCAACTTTGCTACATTTATTCGTTCTGTCAGTTGTGTGTGTGTGTGTGTGTGTGTGTGTGGTGTGTGTGTGTGTGTGTGTGAGAGAGAGAGAGAGAGATATCTTTAGGTTTTCTATGGACAAGGTCGAGTTATCTGTGGGGGAAAAAAAGGTCATTTTGCTTCTTCCTTGCCATTTGGATGACTCTTATTCATTTTCCCTCGTTGCTTCTAATACCATGTCAACTAAGATGGCAATGATGGGCATCCTTGTTTGGTTCCTAAGCTTAGAGGAAATGCTGTGTCTTCAGACTTTGTGCGTGATGTTAGCGTTGGGCTTTTCTGCTTCATTCTGTTGGGTCAGTCTCCCCCTGCTCACAATCTGTTGGTGTTTTTATAATGAAAGAATGCTGGATCTTGCCAGTTGTTTTTCTGCATTGATTGAGATTAGCAAGTGGTTTTTGTCCTTCGCTCTTACTGTGGTGTGTTATATTGATTGGTTTTCGCATATTGAGCCATCTTTGCTTTCTAGTAGTAAATCCTGTCTGGCTGTGGTGGGACAATACTTTTAACGTGCTGCTGGATTTCATTTGCTGGATTTAGTTGAGGTTTTTGCATTCATCAGGGATAGTAATCTGTAGTTTTCTCTTCTTGGAGTATCTTCCTCTGGCTTGGTATCAGTGTAATGGTGGCCTCATGGAAGGAGTTTGGAAGTGTTCCCTCCTCTAATTTTTTTTGGAAGGGTTTGGTGGAGGAATGATGTTAATTGATCTTTAAATGTTTGGCAGAATTCTCTCCAGTGAAACCATCTGGTCTGGGCTTTTCTTTGTTGGGAGGTTTTTGATTACTGACTCCATATCCTTGCTAGTTGTTGGTCTGCTCAGATTTTCTATTTCTGCATGATTCAGCCTTGGTAGGCTGTGTTTCTAGCATGCGTTTCCTCTAGATTGTCCAATTTGTTGGCATGTTGGTCTCTTGTAATCCTTTTTATTTCTGCAGCCTTGGTTGTAATATCTCCTCTTTCATTTCTGATTTTAAGTTATTTTAGTCTTACTGACATTTTAAATCTAGTTAAAGGTTTGTTAATTTTGTTGATCTTAAAACAAAACAAAACAAAAAACAACAACTCTTAGTTTCATTGATTTTTCCCCGTTTTCTATTTTAGTTACCCCTGTTCTAATCTTTATTATTCCCTTCCTTCTGTTAGCGTTGGGTTTACTTTGTTCTTTTTTTATTCCTTGAGCTGTAAACTTAGGCTGTTGATTTGATTCTATCTTCTGTTTTTAATACAAGTGTTTACAATTATAAACTTCCCTTTTAGCACTGCTTTCTCTGCATTCCTTAAGTTTTGGCATGTTGTGTTAATGGTTTCCAATGTCTGAAGGTATTTTTAAATTTTCCCTTGTGATTTCTTCTTTGACCGAGTGGAGAGTGGGAAAGGGCGGCGCGGAGCAGCTGTGTTGGGAGGCAGGCGTGGGAGGTGGCAGAGCCTCCACCCCCCCCCACCCCCCACCCCCGTTAGGGATCTCCCTGCGATCCTTCAGGTCAGAACTTTCCACCTGCCCTACACCAGCCGCCTCTAATCGGACTGTTACATAAAAGATAAATACATGTTTATCCCTCTTCAACCGTCGTGATTTAGGGTCTGTTTGTCTAAGTTGCTTAGCCTTGTGTCATATTAATACCTTAACTTTACAAAAGTGCTCCTTTACCCAAGGAATCATACAGTGTTGGCTTTCTTCCTTGTGGGCCTTCCTTGTTAAAACTGAATGAATAATACATTTTAAGGAAAATTAAGTAGGGATATCTCCTTAATCCAGGCCCTATGAAGTGCCTCCCTGTGGCGGGTAGGAGTGGGTATCTTCATTTATGTCTTTATCTGGCCCTTGCCTACCTCTGCAGTCTTCTGTTTCCCCCTCTCTCTCCCCTTTCCCTCTCTCCCTCCCTCCCTCTTCCTCCTACTCCAGGCAAATTACCTAAAGCTCTCTTCTTTCTCTCTTTATTCCTAACTGGACAGCCCTGTCCGGTGACGGAAGGTTCGCACATCTCTAGCACTGTGAATGTCCTTCTGGTCCTCACTGCCTTCTGTGCGCCAGCACCCTGCACAGTCAGCGAGTCTGCGGCCTCGGACCCTGGGCTCCGCTCTTACCTGCTGTTCCCGGGCCTCCGAGGAGCAGCCCCAAAGGGGTGACGTGCGAGGGGCTGGTTATGGGGACGGGACGCGTGTGCAGGTTAAAGCTGGTGGTGGGAGGAGTGGGAGGAGAAGGCCTTCAGCCCGGGATGCCAGGTGTGTCTGGACCATTGGAAGGTGAAGGGCAAGGAGGGAGCAGCGGGTCAGGAGGGCCTCACACTCCAACTCCATGGAGGAGCCTGCTCCCCTCCTGCCCCCCCCCCCCTCTGTGCTCTGTGGGGGCCGTGGACTGTGGGTGAGCGCTGCCCCTGCAGTGGAGATGCAGGGGGGGGGGGAAGGGGGCAGGGTCCTCACGGCTGTCACATCTGCACTCGGAGCCCATGTCAGTGATCCTACACATGTGTCTGAACGGGCTCCACATTCCTCATGCTCTTTCCTCTCTAAACGCCCCAGTCTGTGAGAGAAAGGATTGTATGCGTTTTGCATGGAAGCTCTAAAGCCTAGAACAGTGTTCGGCACATTTTAAACAAAAGCAACCTGAACGTGTTTAAAGTTAATTTAAAATTCTTCCAGTCCTGGCCGGGTAGCTCAGTTGGAGTGCTGTCCCTCAGCGCCAAGATTATAAGTTCTGTCTCCAGGGCACATAAAAGATCAACTAATGAATGCATAGATAAATGGAACAACAAACTGGTTCTCTCTCTCTCTCTCACCATTTTTTTAAAAAGGAAAAGAAAATTCTTTTAAATTAAAAAAATTTAATTTATTTTTAAAATTTTCAACCTGTTTTAAAGAGGATTGTATTTTTACGGAAAATACAAAGTTCAAAATAGATATAACTTTTGTGAATCAAAGTTTTCAGTCGGTGCCTAGAGAGGAGCTGCTGGCCACAGGGTAACTCTAGTCTTACTTTTGGAGGAGGCTCCCTTCTGTCCCCCGGTGGCTGTGCCGTTCCCATCCCCCAGCCGTGAAGGAGCCCCTTTTCCTCACAGCCTGTCCAGCACTGGTTATCACCCGGCTTGTTGGTAATAACCCTCCGAACAGCTGTGAGGTGGTATCTCATTGTAGTTTTGGTTTGCATTTTCCTAATAGCTAGTGATGCTGAACATCTTTTCATATGTCTGTCTTCTTGGGAGAAGTGGCTACAAAGATATGTGCACCTTAACTTCATTGCAGCATTACTCGTGGTAGCCAAGACGTGGAAACAACCTAAGTGTCGTTTGATTGATGATAGGGTAAAGAAGCCGTGGTACATGTACACATGAAATACTACTCAGCCATAGGAAAATATGGAGTGCTGCCGTTTGCTACGACAGGGATGGACCCTGAGAATATCGGGCTAAGTGAAATAAGCCAGTCAGAAAAAGTTAAGAATCATATGATTCTTAACTTTTTCTGATATATGGAATATAAAACTAAAAGTAACAAATAAACAAATTAGAAAAATAGACAAAAACTCGTAGATACAGGCGCAGTACAGTGGTTATCAGAGAGAGGGGTGGGCGGTGGTAAAAGGTGAATGGGGTCAAATATATGGTGATGGCAGAAGATTTGACTTTGGGTAGTGAACACACAGTATACAGATTGTGTATCATGGAAATGTTCACTTAAAACCTACGCGATCTTATTAACCAACGTCACCGCAAAACATTTAATTAAAAATATATATAATCTGCTGAAACCGGTTTGGTTCAGTGGATAGAGCCTGTGGACTAAAAGGTCTTGGTTGTGGGCACATCCCCAGTAGGGCTTGTGCAAGAGGCAGCTGATCGATGATTCTCTCTTATCGATGTTTCCAACTCTCTATCCCTCTCTCTTCCTCTCTGTAAAAAAATCAATAAAATATATTACAAAAAATAAAATAAAATAAAAGTATATATAATCTGCAATAATGTATAAGTACTATATATTAACCTGAAAATACCTATTAGATGAAATTTAATGAAATAAATGTTCTTATGGTAGTTGATCAGGTCAAATGCTAGAAATATCTAATTCCAAGCAAATCTTAAACCCAAGAATTTACTCATTGCACTTGAAAAGAAAGATGGTTTTTGATCTAAAGATATCTTTATGAGTTTAATAAAGTACTCTTTTATAAATGACCCCTCCATGTAAATAGAATGCTTTGTTGTTCTGTGGGGGAAAACATGGCCAGATTTATTGGTTGACTATAAAATTTCTCCCATGTCCACTGCTTTGAAGTGGGGCAGAGAGGACGTGTCAGAGAAGGCAGGCATGACGTCTGGGCACTGTGACAGAACTACATGAAAAGTCTTGCCTTCCCGTGTGTGGTAACTCGTCAGTAGGTAAATGTAGGTGTTCCCAAAACGGCTTGCTTAGCGTGTGATGTGAGGGGCAGGGGCTTATGGCTGCAAGTGCCGTTACTACCTGTGAGGCTGCCTGCTGTGGTTGTCAGCACGTCTGCTTTCCTCTCGCCTGTGTGTGCTCACCTCGCCCTCCAGGTGTGAGTCTGGATCAGGGACTTACAGATGCACTTCGGGGGCTGGGCGTGTGTCCTCTGACAGTGCATAGAGTCAAGTGTTTGGAGTCCAGTTTTACCCTGGATTTGTAAGTTCAGATGTAGCTAAGCTTTATTAAACTTCCTTTACGCCAAATGGAAATTGCTTTATTGTTTTATCTGATAATAAAAACAACATTAAAGCAATTCACTGTCGAGAGGTAAAATAAAACATCTATTAAAAAAAGACCACCAGGAGATAACCTCCTGAACAGTTTGTTCTGAGACTTCTGGGCTGACTTCATTTCTGATCATTTGGCCATAGCCTCTGACACTATCATTTTATGCTATGATGAGAGGCCCGGTGCATAAAAATTCACGCACTGGAGGGGGCTTCCTTAGCCCGGCCTGCCCCCTCTCACAGTCTGGGAGCCCTCAGGGGTGGGAGGCGACCTGACAATCAGGGGAAGGTGATGCCTCCATCACACCTCTGCTGCTGCCACTGCCAGCAGCGCAAGCCTCAGCCGCCCTGGTTACCTGAGCCTCGGGCAGCCCTGGCCAGCTGGGCAGCTGACATCCAAGGCTTGTCTGCACCGTGGGCCAGCCCTGGGGGGCTGGGGGACTGAGGGCGGGTCTGGCTGCACGGTACGTTGTTGCTGCCTTCCTCCCACCGTGGGCGGAAAGGACTGTGTGACTCCAGCAGCAGATGCAAGGCCGTCCCGACCCACCTGAGGATGGTCTGGCTGCAGTGTGTGCCTGCCACCCCCTCCCCACCCACGTTGGCTGAAAGGACTGGGGACTCCGGCGGGGCTGAGGGGACTGGGCACTGCCATCCTGTGGCTATGGGCACCACCACCTTTTTGATGGTGTGGTGGTCAATTTGCATAGCTCCTCTTTATTAAGATGGGATAGTATCATCTGCATAATTTTTAAGAAGTCTAATCCAATAACTAAATAGCTGTTATTAACACTTTCAGTCAACATGGCGAAGGAGCAAATGCTGTGCCACCTCCTTCCACAACCACATCAAAATTATAGCTAAACGACAGGAAAGCGTCGTGGAGAACCACCTGATGTCCCCCTGAACAGAAGGCCTGTAACAAGGGAGACACATAAGCCAGGCTGAGACTGGGAGGAGGGTGGGGATCCAGACGGGCTGGTCCCACACCACATGTGGCAGTTGAAGGGACTTCTTTAAGAAGAAAAAACAAACAAACTGTGAATAATAAAATAGCAATAGCTACACACTTATCTATACTTGCTTTAAAATTTTTGAGTTACACTTTACACTCCATAGTATTTTGCATTATTTTCAGGTATACAGCGTATTGGTGATTGTAAACCTTTGGAGTAGGGCAGCGTATCAGGGAAGTTGTCAGGGTGAGATCAGCAGAGTTTACCAGGCCCAACAGACCGCGATTTGGCCGCAGGAAGTGAGGGTTCAGTGCCAGTGGGGTGGGCAAGGGAAACATGGTCCTAGTCCTAGAGCCACACAACTCAGTCTGTCCCCGATTCTGCCCCTCCCGGCCTTCCAGGGAGCCTGAGCTTGTCAGAGTGGGGCTGCCAGGAGTTGGGAGGTGTGGCTAGTGGATCTCCCTTGATGTGGAGGCACCGGTCAGGCTCACAGGAAAAGTAGGGGGAATGGCCCCCACCCTACAGCCACAAAACGCAGTCACTGGCCCCTGGGTCTGCCTGGACCTCACCACCAGGGCCCAGCACCTGACTCCTCCCCAGGGTATGGTCTTCACAGGGCGGGCCAACAGGGCATCCAAAGGGGGTGAAGGGCTGAAACCGGTTTGGCTCGGTGGATAGAACGTCGGTCTGCGGACTAAAAGGTCCCAGATGCAATTCTGGTCAAGGGCATGTACGTTGGTTGCATGCACATCGCTGGTAGGGGGTGTGCAGGAGGCAGCTGGTCGTAGTTTCTCTCTCATCGATGTGTCTAGCTCTCTATCCCTCTCCTTTCCTCTCTGTAAAAAATCAGTAAAATATATTTTAAAAGGGTGGTGGAGGGGTGGCTATTTCATAGTAAGGGGAATGCTCCATTCAAGAAAGACGGCATCTGGGATGTGGGAGAGGGACTCGGCACAGGGACCCTGGTGGCAGTCCCGCCAGCTCTCCTCCCAGAGTTGCAAACCCAGTTTCTCCTCAGATTACTGTAGCCCGCTGCTCCCTCCCTCCCTCCCTCCGTCAGAGCTCAGGGTGAGTGGCTGCAAATGAGATTTGGTGCGTTGGCCCCTTTAGCGGGTGCCTTTTTCTCTAACAGACTCTCATCTCCCTGGTGGACAGAATCCTGCTGGTTTTACAGCCAGATGTGATGGGGCATCTCCTCCCGGCTCTGCTGCTCTGTCTGGGGAGCCCCATCACTCCTCAGGGGAACCCCGAGGACATTTCCTCAGATCCTCAGCCAGACCTCTCCGTGTCTCTGCCCTTCCTGCCAGTCTCAATGTGTCTTCTGTAAGCCCTGGTTATAAGACTTGCATTCCGCTAGTCTTCAGTTGGTTATTCGGGTGATTGTTCTATATTTTAGTTGTAAATTTTGCTTGGTTCTGGGAGGAAGTGAGTGTCACTTCCATCTACTCACCCAGAATCTTGGATCTCCTCAATAAAAAGGCATAGGGTGGCTAACTGGATGAGAAAGGCAGCCTTGCCCAGTTGGTGTGGCTCGGTGGTTGAGCATCTACCCATGAACCAGGAGGTCATGATCAATGCCTGATCAGGGCACATGTCCAAGCTGCAGGCTCAGTGCCCAATGGGGAGCTTGCAGGAGGCAACCGATCAAGGATTCTCTCTCTCACCATTGATGTTCCTGTATTTCTCCTCCTCTCCCTTCATCTCTAAAAACAATAAAAAATATTTTTAAAAAAAGAAAGCCAGGTTTTACATATGCTGCCTACAAAAGACTCTCTTCGATTGAAAGACCAACACAGACTGAAAGTAAAGGGATGGAAAATATATTTTATAAAAATGGAAACGAAAAAAAACCTGGAGTAGCAACACTTATTTCAGACAAAACAGACTTTAAAACAAAGACTATAAAAGAGATAGAAGACCTACCAATATCATTTAGAGTATTTATCTGAAGAAACCCTAAGCCTCTGATTTGAGAAGACCTGTACATCCCGGGTTCATCTCGGCATTATTGGCAATAGCCAAGAAATGGAGCAAATAATACTCCATTGATGAATGGATAAAGATGTGGTACATACAGATAATGGAATATTACTCAGCCATAAAAAAGAATGAAATTTTGCTATTTGTGACTCTTCTAGGTGAAATAAGTCAGAGAAAAACAGATACCATATGCTTTCACTTATGTGTGGAATTTAAAAGTCAAAGTAAATGAATAAACAAAACAGAAACAAACTCATCGATTCAGAGGACACAGAGTTATAGATATGGGGGGGGTGAGGGTCTGGGTGAAGAAGGTGAGGGGGTTAAGAAGTTCACATTGACAGTTATGGAAGTGGGAATGTGTGAGGTACAGCATGGGAAGTCTAGTCAAGTATATTTTAACTAGAGGCCCAGCGCGCACGAAACCATGCACAGTTAGGGTCCCCAGGCCTGGCCTGGCCTCCGTCGCTGGCCTCTGCTATCCTGCGGATGCTATGTGAAGCTCCCGCCCGGGATGCTCCGCGATGTTCTCGGCTGTTCAACTGCTCCAAGAGCCCCCCGCCCCACCCTTTAACTGCTCTGTGAAGCTCTCCCTGCCCTGTGACTGCTCCTCCAGGCTCCGCCCATCCTGCAACTGCTCCTCGAAACTCCCCCACCCCGCAAGTACTCCATGAGCCTTGCTGCCCCCAGTGACTGCTCTGCTAGGCTCCATGCTGCCCCACAAAGTAGCCCTCCCCCGCCCCGCCCCGCCCACTGGGGTGGGGGTACCAAGAGGTGCTCCATGCACTTCATGGTGACCGGTTGTCCGTTCGGTCACGACAGCATCTGGCTCTTTATTAGCATAATTGTCATGTCAGGTGATACTAGTTTACAGGCTGATCACTCTTAAATTATGTAAGTCCAGCTACTGTGCTGTATGCCTGAAACTAATATGAAATGTATGTCACCTGTAATTGAAAACAACTATTTTTTAAAGTAGCTATTATTATAATCAGTGCACTTCATGATTTATGGGAATTGTATAATTTAATCCCACAGCCACCCCTTGAAATAGGCAAAAGTTTTCCACACTTTGCAAAGGAGGAAACTGGTGTTCTAATCTGGCCAGTCTTTCTCTGGTTTGAGAGGAAAGTTCTTTATTTTACATCCTCTGACTGTATTTTATGTGTTATTATAGGCTACTTGTAAATTTTCCCAAAATAAAACATGAGATAAAGCCCATACATAGCAGCGTGTGCATTTGAGGGGATGCAGGGACCTTGCTAGGGGGATGAACACATGCCAGCCCTTCAGTGGCCCTGGGACAAACCATTTGCCAAAGAACCTCTCTCCTGATTTTCCCGCCTTGTAAGGTCAGGGTGTTATGAAGTGAGGACCCGCCTGCACTGACTCTGCGCCCCCGTTAGGCAGTCAGGACTTTGAGCAAACCCCGGTGCTGGGTGCCCCGCCCTCTGACATGTCTGCAAGGTCTCGTGTGTCTGCTTCCTTCCTTACAAGCTTCTTGAGTAGGCTTGCACCACATCGTGGCCGTAAATATTGCCGATGCACTTTAGTGCCCGTGGTCTTCTGAATGGATGTGAATCCTATGTATTATGCATGAGAGCTTCAAAGATGAGAAAGGTTTCTTGGAGCCACCTCTCCACCTCCAGCCTCAGCTCTTCCATCAGGCCCCCTCTGTGACTGGCTGACGTCTTTCTGAAGGGAAGGGCCGTTCCTTGAAGTGTTGGCAAGCTTCCCTTCTGCTGCCTCACAAGCAGCCAGCGATGTGCTTTATCTTACACATGCTCAAGAGCACAAACTCACATTCATACACGTAATGCTTAGCTTAATGTCTAGTTTAGCATTTGCAAGAGGAATAATATTGGCCAAACAAACTTGCTAATTCATCAAATTATGGGTGGGGGTGGAGTGGAAGGATATCTTATCTACTGTCTCAAGTATTTTTAAAAAATATATCTCCATTGACTTCAGAGAGAGGAAGAGAGGAGAGAGAGAGCCATCAATGGTGAGAGAGAGAAAATTGATCGGCTGCTTCCTGCACTCCCTCCCCGGGGACGAGCCCGCAACCCAAACCGCGCTGTCGGGGCTGTCTCAGCATGCTGAAGATTAAGTAAAGAGGCACACACTCAAAGTGCTGGTAGTTGCCAATCAGACTGGCTGCAGATGTGTGCAATTAGGACTGAGTAAAACAATAGAGGGAGGTGGGGGCTGGGGCAAACGGGAGAACTGTCCCACTTAAATTTCTTTTAAAAGGTATTATGTTGGCCAAACAAAATGCCCGGAAAGCTGAATTTAGACCAGGACTGGCTGCCATTTGCAAACTTGTAGGGAGCGAAAGGAAGCTCTGCCAGCATAGGCAGCCGTGTCAGGAGAGGTGTGACCGTTGTCTTCAAGCAGCCCTCCCCCCCCCTTTTCTCCCTGCACACGGTTTTCTTTATTCCCTTTCCCAGCACTTGTCACAGCCTCTGCCATTAGTTCCCTTTTGTATTTGTTTACTTGTTTATAATCCACTTCTCTCTCTCAGCGCGGAGCTTCCTGAAGGCAGGGGCTGTGTTCATCTTCTCCTGCCTGTAGTAATTGCCGGCCCGGCCTGGGAAAGGCATGCCATTGGTCCCCATAAGTTGCTGAGGGCATGAAGCAAGGAGTGTCATATGTCCTGTCGCCGTGCGGTGTGTGTTGTTCCTCTCGGTGCCCCCAGCGCTCTGTACCGCAGTGGTGACGTAAGAGCATCGGCTGAAGGGACTTGCCGGGGACCGTGGGCCACCACAGACGGGTCACCATGGCCAAGAGGCTTACACTCGGGCAGGGGCTGGGGATTTGAAACAGCGGTGGTCATAGGCTGGGGAGATGTGTGGGCACTAGACCCCGCTCTGCCTGGAAGGTAAGGGAGGCAGAAAGAGAGAGCAGTGTTTTGTGGATACCCCTAAAGGTCATCTGAGCAAGCTCTTGGCATTGGGAATGGTTTATGATGGATAAAAATAAGAAATTCAGGAAGGGTCGATGTCCCCAGACAACAGTCCGCAGTCAGCCTCAAGTAAGCCAGCTGCTGATAGAACTAACTCCATAGTATCTGCAGGCTCAGCTCACACACAGCAGAATGGGAGAGAAAGCCCCAACAGGGCACAAGGGGCTCAGGAAACATTTAGGCCTCGAAGGTGGTGTAAGATTTGAAAATTCCAGAAATGGTTGCGAGGTGGATTCTTAGTCTCAGCGTCCAGGCAGAGCAAACCCTGAAGCCAGGTCAGGACCACTGGCATTGGCGTGGCTGGCGTCCAGCTCCCTAATGGACTCCATCCCCACTGAGAACACCTTAGTGCCGAGGCTGAGGCGCTGAGATCCGCACGCCCGGCTGCAGGAAGAGCTCCCGGTCCTACTTTTTGTATGGTCTTAGACTGTCTAACTTCCAGAACAGAACACGTGTGGGCTAATGCTGACATGTGAGTCAGCAATCAGGACTCTTTGGTTGTAAGTAACAGAAAGACCAAGCGAGCTGACTTCAGGGAGAAAGAAGACTATGGGCTCGCATCAGTGCACCCGGGCAGGCAGGGGTGGAGCTGGCCTTGGGGCTGCGCTCCCTCTGCCCGCGCTGCTCTCCTTGGTGGCTTCACTCTTCCCGGTTGGAGGTGGGCTTCACCATAGAGACCGGTGCAGCCTGATGGTCAAGAGCAATGGTTGGCAAACTGCGGCTCTGGAGCCACATGAGACTCTTTGGCCCCTTGAGTGAGGCTCTTCCACAAAATACCACGTGTGGGCACGCAATTGAAACTTCGTGGCCCATGCGCAGAAGTACCGTAGGTTTTCAGCTCTCAAAAGAAATTTCAGTCGTTGTACTGTTGATATTTGGTTCTGTTGACTAATGAGCTTGCCCACCTCTGGTCAAGAGCATGGACTTGGGTAGTCCCACACCCTGGGTGTGACGTTCACCTGTGCCCCTGACTTCAGACAAGGTCTTCACCTATAAAATGGGCATAGTTAATAACACCTGTGTTATAGGTTCTTGCAGGATGAAGTGAGTTAATAAATGTAAAACACTTAGAATAGTGCCTGATACATAAAAAGTACTCTGTTATGGCCTGGCCAGGCAGCTCAGTTGGTTAGAGTGCCGTCCCCATACACTAAGGTTGCAGGTTCGATCCCCAGTCAGGGCACGTACAAGAACCAAACAACTTTAATTTTTGTTGATTTCATTTTTAATCAACAAAAATTAAAAATAAAGTTTTAAACAAAATATCTGGAAAGCTTGCTGACAAAATGCACTCTCAGAGGTGGATAAAAAAAAAGAAAAGAAAAATAGTCCGTCATTGACCACTGTCAGCGCTGGCTCGTAAGGCATCAGCTCTCATACTAGAGGGGAGAGAGGCTTCACCCTCCAGTGTGGCTGAAGGCGACATCTCTAGGAAGGACTCCTAGTAGATCAGCCTGTGGTGGAGGTACCACCCCATGGAGGGTGGGGTCTTCCATCCAAAGGGGAAAGTGAGAGAGAGGCAGAGACTCCTCTGCCCGCTGCAGTTGCTGGGCAGTGGCTGCCCAGGCAGGGCTGTATTGCAGCACGCGGTCCCCTGAAGGGGGTGGGGGGGAGGCATACACATGGCTAGGTCTTGCCCGTCCCAGTGAGTGGGAATGCTGTGTGACCCTCGGCAGCCAAGGCTGATAAGTGGTGTGTTTCCCCCAGGACCTCCAAGACACAGTCAGTGATGAGGACACTGGAACCACGTGGTCATCGTAACAAAACTAATGCCCGGCCTGAGAACAGACCATGGCTCTTACCCGGGGCACCTTGCCTTCCCATTGGGAATTTAGCAAAGTCTGAGGACGTTTTTGGTTGTCACAACTTGGATCGAGGAGCTACTGGAACCTAGCAAGTGAAGGCCAGACATCCTACAGTGTGTCACAGAGTCATCTGGTCCAAGTTGTGTGGAGATTAAAAGCCCTCTCCCCCGCCCTAGAGGATGGAGAGCTGCAGAGCTGAGAGGCAGGTGTGGCCTGAGAGCCGAGTCATTGCATGCAGGACAGCTGCCTGCCCCGAACGCCCTCCGCGGAGAGGTCTCTGAGCGGGAAATCAGCTCTGTTTTGTTAAACCTTGGAAATCTGGGGTCTGTTTGTGATGCAGCTAGCATTGCCATAAGTAATACAAAGAATTGTGATTATTTAGCTTATGAAATAGATACAGAGTATATTTTATTCTGTCTCCCCAGATTGAAATGGGCCATCGTTTTATATAAAATTTCCCAGTAATTCACAGCATAGGTTTCCATGGCCAAAATCACCCAAATGAGTATGCAATGGTTCCGTGAGTGTAAATGGGCAGTTTAGTTTGCAACCTGGACATTTCAGTCTGACCTTAGTTAAGAAAATCAGGTTATGTTTCAATTCAAATTTTGTTTTATTTGGTGTTTTCTCTGTTTTAGTCAGTAGATGATAAGTTAATATTTCACATCATTTTATTAGTTATTATTTGTAATGAAGACAAGTTAGATTTGTAATGTAAGAGAAAAAAATTGTTACAGATGGTAGCTTTAGTAAATATTGTAAAAGTGCCAGACTCTCTAATATGTTTGGCTATGCGAGTAACTGTGAATGCTTTGAAATCTATTAATATTGAAACTCTTCAGGGATTTTTTCCCCCCAGTAATTTTAGTGAAAAGTTTCAATATTTTCTGTGCATGGGGTTCAGAAAGGCCTACTTCCCTCTCTGGGAGTGACCCAGGGCAGGGCAATTATAACAACAACAGTGCACTCTCGGTCATACTGATTGGTTTAGAGGTGGATACCAAAACTGACCCAGTTAGGGCAACTTCGGAACCTACTCAGAATCTATCAAAAGAGAGGTATTTTGGGGCCGTGTGCCCCGGGTGAGCCGTGTCCCCCAAAGGGGCCAGGTGTCCCGGGTGAGCCGTGTGTCCCAGGGGAAGCAGTGGGACCTAGGGGGAAGGGCGGTGAGAACCAGAGGAGGAGCGGACTCTATTCGTGTGGTCCTGAGATAGTCACCATAAAACAAGCAGACTGCCAAATAAAGGGCGGATTCTATTCATGTATCCTGAGATAGTCACCATAAAACAAGCAGATTGTCAAATGACAGCTGGGAGGGGAAGGAGATCTGGGGGGAGATAAGAGAACAACCGAAGGACTGGTATGCATGAATATAAGTACAACCAACGAACACAGAACTCTGGGGAGGGAGGGCATGAATGGGGGGAGGGGGTAATGGTAAGATATGTACACATATAATAATACCTTAATAAAAAAAATTTGAAAAAAAAAGAGAGAGGTATTTAGTTGTTGTTGGTTTAGAGGTGTAAGGCTATATGAGTCTTGCACTGTGGGAAGCTGTCCTACTTAACAATAAAGCCAGCATAAAGGAGAGAGATGGTGGGGAGAGGGGTTGGGTCCTAATGACACCATTTGAGTGCCTGGGCTAAGTCATTCCCATAGCGCCGTGGACTTTTCACAGCCAGTCAGGCCCCCGTTGTGCATAAGTCAGTCAGTTGTTTACATCTACTTTCAAGTAACGTGGATGAGATACGTTGACTACGTCTGCCCCGGGAACTGCCATCTCCCTCGTTATGGTGGATTCTGTTATTTAACTGGCTATTCGCTCCTCTTCCAGTGATGAGCTTGCAGCCCCACCCATCATCTTCCCTGTGGATGGAGAACACTTCTCTGATGCAATGATGTTGAGTCCGGCCATGTGACTTGCTTTGGTTAACAGGGTGTGGGAAGAAATGCCATATCCATGCTGGAGCTTCAAGGGCTATCACATGGTTCTGCCACCCTACCCCCACCCCTGCCTCTATTTTTCCTCTGCTAAGTGGCCATCAAATCCCAGGATGATTCCAGAAATGGAGAAGGTGCTTGGAACAGAGCCTCAGCTGACCCACAGCTGACAAGTAGCATGCATTAGAAATCAATTAATTTTCTTGTAAACCACTGATATTTTGTTGGAGGTGGTTGTTACTAAAGTGTAACCTAGCAAAAGCTGACCGCTGTACTTACTATCTTTGGAAAACTTGCCAGAGCTTATACTTGAGCATGAATCTAGTGTGCCTATAATGGTGTTTGGCATTTACATCCTGCAAGTTACCACATATGAATGTGGGTGACTGATGATGGTGTTGGTAGCCCTGGCATATGCAGTGGCGAGGTTGAGTAACCGGTGAGCCACTGAATGACTTGAGTCTCAATGTCCTCCTTATAACAATAAAACCTTTTCATGGGACTTCTGTGCATACTGACTTAAACACGCGCAGGCACGGAGGACAGCATCTTACACAGTCGTTGCCATTGTCATCATTATAGAAGTCCCTGGGCTGAGCCTAACCCAGGGGTGGGCAAACTTTTTGACTCGAGGGCCACAATGGGTTCTTAAACTGGACCGGAGGGCCGGAACAAAAGCAACCTGACCATGCTGGCACTCTCATCTTGGGCTGCTGGTAAAGGATCGGAGGGGAGAGCAAGAGAACCCTCCGCTCTTTCGGCTCCGTGGGCCGGATAGAGCAGCCGAGCGGGCTGGATCCGGCCCGCGGGCCGTAGTTTGCCCAAGGCTGGCCTAACTGATACTAACACCACTCCCAACAGCTGCCATCCCAGGAAGCTCCCAAGACAGTTCCTTAAAAAAAAAATTATTGATTTTAGAGAGAGGAAGGGAGAGGGAGAAAGAAACATTGATTTGTTTGACCCCTGACCGGGGATCAAACCCACAACATTGGTGCATGGGGACTACGCTTGAGCTACCTGGCCAGGGCCTCCCAAGACATTTTTTTAAATTGGATCCGTACCATCCCAGGCCACAGAACTCAGGAGAATGCCTCTGAGAAAGTTGGATGGGAGTTGAAAGAATACACTAAAAAGGAGAATCACCATCTGTCCTTTGAATTTCTTTGTGCTCTGAAGCTAAATAAACGTGAATGGCGCCAGCAGAGTTGGTCCTCAGGTCAGAATGCAGAACAGCAGAATCTACTCTCTGTCCTTGAATAGTCCTCTGTATTTACAAGTGGCATTTGGCAAATTAGTTTTGTGGAGAGCCAACGTTACAACTGTTGAAATTATTATTTAATATTCTTGGAAAGAAGACAAGGGGGTGTATAACAGGAATTCTTCTCCAACAATTATCTCTGAATAATGAAGAGTAGTTTGCTGAATGATTGAAAACAGAGAGAGAGAGAGAGAGAGAGAGAGAGAGAGAGAGAGATCAGAATATGAACTAGCAGGGGAACGGAGGCATTGGCCTGGGAATTGTGAAGAGTTCCAGCCTTCCAGTTTTCAATAAAGATTCTTTCCTCGGGAATTAAGTTCAAGTACCATGTTAGGGGTAATGGCATGGAAGCTCATTCTCTCATTCGGAAAGCAGATATTCACTGAGCACCTGCAGAGTGCTTGGTGCCTGGGAATACCACAGAGGGAGAAATCAGACATCGTCTGTGACCCTTATGCCGCAGAGAGATTTGTCATAAAATAAATACTAGTAAGTAGGAACTACACTGAGGATACCCGCAGGAAGGAAAAGCACAAGAGCCATGAGGATGTTTACCAAAGAAACATCAACTTGTCTGGTGGTGTCAGGGAGGTGATGCGGTTAGGTCTGTGTTTTGAAAAGATTATTCTGACTTCATTGTTGAAATGAAGATTCATAATGAGTACAGACAGTCAGTCCAAAGGCTAAGCAAGGATCCCGCAAGAGATGTGGATGGCTTGGACCAGACAGGTGGTAATGGAGACCGAAGTGGACCAACTTCAGAAATCTTTAGGAGAGAAACTCAGTTGAACTTGGGGAAGAATTAGATGAGAGCGTAGGCAGTGATGTAAAAAAAACCTTCCTCAGGGGACTTCTGTACATAGTGACTTAAAATCTGGGTTTTGAGGCTCCCGACCGGCTTCTGGGACCTCAGCAATGCACCATGGGAAGGAAAAGGAAGCATAAGCCCAGGTAAGCCAACTGATAGCAGAGGTAAGTGGGACTTGATAAAATGTCCATCACTGACCCTTGAGCTGAATTCCCTGAGGGCCATGGTTGAAGATCGGCATGTAATGTATTTGTTACAGACGCCATAGCCAAAGCTAGCACAGCTCCCCAGGGTAACGCACCACGGAGGACAGATTTTGAGTATCCAGCTCCAAGGAAATAATATAATCTAATAAATTCTTTGTTCTCACGGAGCTCATGCTCTATTTGGGAAGATAACTAAGAAAAAAACATAATATAATTTCATTTAATGCCATGAAGAATAAAACAGGGCAAGGGGTAAAATGACATGAGGCCCATTTTAAAAAGTGCTTGGTCAAAAAGGTCCTTCGTAAAGGGAAAATATTTGAGCTGAGACAGGATTGATGAGAGAGAATTCTGGGGGCAAAACACACTTCAGGCAGGGGAACAGCAAGTGCCAAGGTCCTGAGGCAGACTGAGCTTGCAGATTTTATAGCAGAAGAAAGAAAGCATGTGTCATGGACCCAGGAAGGAGGATTATAACTGGGGACAGACTCTTCCTGGCCACAATAAAGAGCTTAGAGTTTATTCTGAGCACCCTGGGAAGCCATTGGTGGGCTGAGATCTGAAATCCTACTCAGGTCACATAAGCCATTGGTGGGCTAAGTTACAGCATCTATTTTCCTACGCCCCGACCTGAGTAGTCATGTGACCTGAGTAGGATTCAGATCTTCGCAGTTCCTGGGTGGAGATGGACAAGGTAGGCACACCAGAGTGTAAGAAGAAAGTCAAGCGAGGAGAAAGCCCAGGGCTTGGACCACAGCTGTAGGAACAGGCATACGGGAGAGTGGGCAAATGCGCAGTGTCTGCTGGACACGGCTGACAGTGTTTGCTGGCGGACTAGACGTAGGAGATAAAGCAAAAGCAGGAACAAGAGCAACTGCTGAGTTTCTGGCTGAAGCCATTAAGCCATGAAGCTTTACTGAGGAGTCCACCGTATCTCAGCACCCCGCAGCCTCTTGAAAGGCCAGTATCTAATGGCCTGCTCTGGGGAGCGCTTCCTTTTGAAGTGTTATCTGATCCTGTCTACACGGGGCGGGAGGAGACTGGTCTTTATTGGCTGCTTTGGACTCGGGCTGCCTGCCTGGTGCCTGCGCCCAGCCTCCCGCTGAGGTTGGTGCCAGCTGTGGGCACCGGCCCTGCCAGGCAGGGACCCTGTCTGTCTTGGTCCCCGGCTCCTCAGCTCTGAAGAGGACGGGAGGCCAAGAACACCGGCCTTCTTGTTGCTGGCCTGCCTGCCGTCTGCTTCCTGGATCCGGGTGATGACTTAGCGGGGAGACCCTGTGCGTGCCGGCCGGCGTGTGGCCACAGAGGGTCTAGAGGAGAATCGGCTGAGGCCACGGGCGGCGATGGCCCCCAGAGGCCCCAAGATGACCGCCTGGCCCTTCGGCTCCCCGAGCTCAGAGGCCCGTCCCTCGGTGGTTCTGCGGTTTGGACGGAGAGCTGGGAGGGGCAGGCTGTCCCCAGCTGCTCCAGACTTGGCTTCAGACAAGAGAGCAAGGTCAGGCCTGTGGTCAAAGTGCCACGTGCTCCTGGCAGCATGCACGCCGGGGCTCAGGAAAATAGATGTTGTAACTTCAGCTGTGCTTGGCGATGCCGGGGTGCGGATCGTGGCGAGTTCCTGGGGTGTGCCTCACTCGGGTGGAGCTCTGCACTGACCCCAGTCGGCCAGCCTTACCCCTTGAAGCTTGCCACGTGTCTGCTTGGGCACAGAGGGGGGTGCCGGTCGCTCAGGATCCTGGCAGGAGACAGGCTCGCCTCCAAATAAAGAGAATGGAGAAGGAGCTGCTCCAGAGCTTTGGGCGGGCGGAGGGTTCACAGGGCGGGGGAGCCGCCCGGGGCTGGAGGCGGGACAAGCCGTGCTGCCCGAGGCCTAAAGGAGACAAGGAGTCAGGTGAGGCCAGAGCCACAGCCTGGAGGACGTAGTGACTGCCAGAGGTGCCGCCAGAATCCGGAGGATTCCTGTCCGCATCACCTGCCCGTCTGCAGGGGAGGGGGGAGGGGAGGGGGACCGGAGGGCAAGTGGAGACCCAGCAGTGTAAGGGATGGGACGCCCGTCTTCACTCCGGGTCATAGGCTCCGCACCGTCTTTCTACACACGCACAGTTCCCTCCTCTTTCTTTTCTCTTTTTACTGATTCATGATAGCCTTTTAGATAACCGTCACGTCCACAGACAGCTCAGGGAGGAGTGAGGGAGCTGAGAGTGAGCGCGGTGTGTGGCCGCGGGGGTCCAGGGGTCCGGGCAGGAAGGGCCGAAGGCGCCCGTGTGGACCGGGGCCTGGCTGCGCCCCTTTGGCCGGCGAGGGCGCCGGGGTGGGGGTCACAGCGCGTTCCCGGCAGACTGCGGGTGGAGTGAGAGCTTCAGAGACCTGCACCCCTGCCCGGGAAGTGAGGGTTTGAAGATGGATTTAAAGCCCCCACGTTAGTGTCCTGTCCAGTTTCCTAAAATGGCAGCTCACCTTTTGGGAAAAAGATTTGGGGGAAATTACAGCAAAAATATCTGGTTTGGAGCTCAAGCACAGGAGAGGGGGACAGCGGTGTGTAAAGCTCTCTGCAGAGCAGGGGGGGGGGGTAGGGGGCTGCACAGGAGGTCGCAGGAGGGCCGCTGGTGCTTCTTGTTATTTGGGAGGCGGTGCTGTGTGTGTCAAAGACACAGTTACGTTTTGGTTATGTATCTGTCTTACCAGTAAAACAATGTTGGGCAAGCCACAATTTGCATATGGATTTGTAAGTCGCATATAGTACATGTGTATTATTACACTATGCGTGGTGCACAAGATGGCACTGTGGGTAAGCAGGGATCTGTACCTCAGTTTCCCCACAGGCTATAAAGTCAGTAAGATGTGGGTTGCTGCGGCAGAGAGCACCCCTAAGCACAAGTGCTCTGAGAGTGAGCTACAGCACATGCACAGAGCAGTTTCTCCATCCCCTCCCTGCTCAGCTCCCGCTGAGGGGAGCACCGTGTGGATCAGTGCTTGGTGCCAGCGGCCTGCTCCCCTGAGTGAGTCCTCCCTCCCCAAATCCTCCTCCGTGGAATGACACAGCTACAGTGACTGCCTCCTGGGTCTAGCCTGAGTCCCCTCCCCCCCCCCCCAAAGAGTCTCTCAGAGGCTTTGGAGGAAGACCGGGCAGCCTCGGGGGGAGGCAGCGTAGCTGGCAGGTGGAGGTGTCCTCAGAGAGCCTCAGACCAGCCACAGCTGCAGCAGGGCGCGCTCAGAGCCACCCCTGCAGGGCTCCTGACACTGGCTGACAGGAAGTGCCTCCAGGAGCCTGAACCAGCGTCTGAAGCATCACCTGTGGGAAGCGAGAGAGCACGATCTGCCTAGAGACCCTTCACGTGGCTGGCTTTGTTTAGGTTTTTTCAATATTTTATTTCATTTTCCTTTTTTGTTTTAATGGCTTTGGTATTATCAGTGTTAAGATTTTTCTCTTTTCTCTCTTGTTTCTTTCATGTCTCTTATTGGTCTCCTTCCTTTCTTACTCTGCCTTTTCCCCCTTATTTCTTTTCTATTCTTTCTTTACTTTGCCTTTCTTTTTCCCCCCCTTTGCTTAACTTTTTTTCCTTCTGTCTGTCTTCTTGAATTTTTTTTACTGTTTTGCTTTCCCTACTCTACTGTTATTTTTTGCTCTCCCTTCTTTACTTTCAGAATATTTTTTCTGCCCCCTTTTCTCTTCCAGCATTCTTTTTATTTTAATATTAGTGATATTATCTTTTTCTCTCTCTTTTATTATTATTATTCTCTCTTTTCGTTCCTAATTTTCTTTTCTTTTGTAGTTGTTTTTGCTGTTGTCCTAGGGATTTTTTGTATGTTTTTTATTTGTTTCATGTTTGTTTGATTTGGTTTGGTTTGATCCTGTCAGTATCTAGTCAACAGCTCACACAATACTGTTGTGACTGAGTCTTACAGTTAGCCAACCTGAGAGGAGAGCTCCTCCACGAGTGGGAAAACAGCAGTCAAGACCCAGTTACAACAGGAGAAGCCAAACAACCCACAAAAGAGGTCACTCCTAGAGCATCCAGCTCAGGAGTACAGGAGATGGCACCACTGGGCTCACAGGACCTTCACTACCACAGCTACTCCATGAAGACAGGGTGTCATAGTAGTTATATCTAACACATAGAAATGAACACAAAGAGACAACTAAACTGGAGAGACAAAGAAACAACTCCCAAAATAAAAGATGTAATCGTCAGAAAGAGACCTAAATGAGATGGAGGTAAACAAGTTACCAGATGTAGAGTTCAGAGTAATGGTCTAAAGATGCTCAATTAACTTAGAGAAAACTACGAAGAACAAAATGGTAACTACAGGGAACTTAGTGGGAACTACAAGGACTGTAATGGGAACCACTTAAACATGAAAAAAGACAGAAATTGTGAATAAGAGCCAGCCAGAAATGGGGAATACTATATCTCACATCAAGAATACGCTGGAAGGAATTGAAAGCAGGCTCCATGAAGCAGAGGATTGAATAATTGAATTAGAAGACAAGGGGGGAAATAATAGGAGCATCTAAAGAAAAAAATACTTGAAAAGCTTAAGGGGACCTTTGGGGCAGCATAAAACAGAAAGGAGTCCGCATAATAGGGATCTCAGAGAGAAAAGAAAGTGAGCAGAGAATAAAGAAGGTGTTTGAAGAAATAATGACAGACTTCCCTAAGCTGTTGAAAGAAAAAGCCAAAAAAGTTCTGTAAGCACAGAGGGTCTCAATCAAGATGAACCCAAGGAGACCTGCTCCAAGACACCTCATAATTAAAATGGCAAAGATTAAATAAAAAGAGAGAATCTTAAGGGCAGGAAGAGAAAGACAGTTATCTATTAGGAAGGTCCCATAAGATTGTCAGCTAATTTCTCAACAGAAACATTACAGGGCAGAAGGGAATGGCATGAAGTATTTAAAGTAGTGAAAAACAAGGGTATAAAACCAAGAATGTTCTATTCAGCAAGGCTATTCTCTATCATTCAAAATTGAAGGTGAAATAAAGAGCTTTTAAACAAACAAGGCTAGAGGAGTTTGTCACCACCAAACCTGCAGGCAAGGAATGTTAAAGGTACTGCTATATGAAGAAGAAGAAATAAAGATAGGAATATAGCCATCAAATAAATCAGAATCCTATCAATAATAACAAATTTAAATGGATTAACTTCTCCAATCTAAAGATATAGGGTAACTGGATAAGAAAACATGACCTATACATATGCTGTCTACAAGAGACCCACCTCAGAACAAAAGATTCACACAGGATGAGAGTGAAGGAAGGGGAAGTTTTACCCCATGCTAATAGAGATGGAAGAAGAAGAAGAAAAAAACTTGGATAGCAATACTTAAATCTGACAAAATAGACTTCAAAACAAAGGCCAAAAGAAGAGAAAAAGGTACTGGCACAAGAACAGGCATATAGATCAGTGGAACAGAACAGAAAACCCAGAAATTTACCCAAGTCATTATGCCCAATTAATATTTGACAAAGGAAGCAAGAGCACACAATGGAGTCAAGACAGGCTCCTCAATAAATGGTGCTGGGAAAATTGGACAGGTGCATATAGAAAAATTAAACTAGCCCACCAACTTACACCAAACACAACAATAAACTCAAAACAGATAAAAGACTTAAATGTAAGCCTTGAAATCATAAAAATCTTAGAAGAAAACATAGCCAGCAAAATCTTAGACATCTCACATACCAGGATTTTCACAGGTACATCTCATAGGGCAAGGGAAACGAAGAAAAAAAGTGAACAAATATACCAAACTAAAAATCTGTTACAAGCTAAAGAAACCATCCTTAAAATGCAATACAAAGGGGACCCACTATATGGGAGAACATATTTGCCAATGATACATTGGATAAGAGGTTATTTTCCAGAATATCTGAAGAACTCAACAAAAGGAAGACAAACAATCCAATTAAAAAAATGGATAAAGGATCTGAATAGACACTTCTCCAAAGAGGCCATACAGACAGCCAAGAGACATATAAAAAAGTGCTCACAGTAACTAATCATCAGAGAGATGCAAATTAAAACACGAATGAGATACCACTTCACACATGACAGAATGGCTACCATCAATAAACCAACAAATAACAAGTGCTCGGGAGGATGGAGAGAAAAGGGAACAACCCTAGTACATTGCTGGGGAGAATGCAGACGGATGCAGCCACTGTAAAAAACAGTGTGGGATTTCCTCAAAAAATAAAAACTGTAACTGCTATTTGACCCAGTGATCTCACTTCTGGGAATATATCCTAAGAATCCCGAAATACCAATCAGAAAGAATGTATGCACTTCTATGTTCATGGCAGCATAATTTACAATAGCTAACACCTGGAAATAGCCCAAGTGCCCATCAGTAGGTGAATGGATAAAAAAGCTGTACATTCACTCCATAGAATACTATGCAGCTGTGAAAAAGAAGGATCTCTTACCTTTTGAGACAGCATGGAGGGACCTGAAGAGTATTATGCTAAGTGAAATAAGCCGGTCGGAGAAAGACAGATATCACATTATCTCACTTATATGTGGAATCTAATTTACAAAGTAAACTGACGAACAAATAGGTCCAGAGACATGGAAACATGGCACATACTGAAGGATCTCAGAGGGAAGAGGTGGGAAGAGGGGGCAGGAAGAGTTAATATGCACGTATGCACAGCCCATGGACACAGGCCATAGTGTGGTGAAGGTCTGGGGTGTGGTGGGATCCTGGTGGAAGGGGGCAATGGAGGACACTTGTAATACTCTCAACAATAAAGATAAAACAGCAAAAAACAATGTTGTCATATTTTTAGACTTTTTTCCTAAAGCTTCTATAAACTCACATATCTATAATAATAAAAGAGTAATATGCTAATTAATATATATATTTTTATATATTTTATTGATATTTTATAGAGAGGAAGGGAGAGAGAGAGAGAGCTAGAAACATCAATGAGAGAGAAACATCGACCAGCTGCCTCTTACACACCCCCTACCGGGGATGTGCCTGCAACCAATGTACATGCCCTTGACCAGAATCGAACTCGGGAGCCTTCAGTCCACAGACCAACGCTCTACCACTGAGCCAAACCAGTTTCAGCTAATATGCTAATTAGATCAGACACCCAAAGGATCTTCCAGACATCATTCTGGATGTCCTTCCGGATAAAGCTGCCGGGGCAGGGGCCAAGGCAGGGGTGGTTAGGGGCGATCAGGCAGGCAGAGGGGTTAGAGGTGATGAGATAGGCAGATGAGCAGTTAGGGGCAATCAGGCAGGCAGGTGGAGTGGTTAGGGGCGATTAGGCAGGCTGGCAGGTGAGCAGTTAGGAGCCAGAAGTCCTGGATTGCGAGAAGGATGTGTTCGATTGCCTAAACTGGATTGGGCCTAAACCGGCAGTCAGACATCCCTGAGGGGTCCCGGATTGTGAGAGGGTGCAGGCTGGACTGAGGGACCCCCCTCCCACTGATGCATGAATTTTGTGCACCAGACCTCTAGTTTTACATAATTGGAATCGTAGCATATATTCTGTTTGTTGGATCCTTTTTAAGTGTCTGTAAAGTAGAACATCTTAAAGACTCGATAATAATTTTTCATCTAACCCTGTTGTTGGTTATTTATGATATTTTAATGTTTTTCTAATTTAAACCACACTTTGGTAGATAATCTCTTTTAAAGTTTTATTGAAATACAACTTATGTGACATACAAATCACTCACTTAACGTATACAATTCAGCCGTGTTTTGTGTGTTTAGGGTTCTACAGCCATCACCACAATCTAACTGTAGGACATTTAGAACATTTTCCGCTCGACACAGTAACCTGTACCAGCACAGCCATCTGCTGACCCGCCAGACTCAGGCAGTCAGCGGTGGACTCCCTCCCGTCTCCATCAGTTTGTCTGTTGGGATCGTACAACGTGTCGGGTTTTGGAACGCCATGTTCCACGTTCGCCAAGTGCAGCACCCTCAGCACGCTCTTCCACTAGATTGCCAAATCCCCCTGGGTGGCCTGCCACATTCTGTTCATCCATCATCAGTGACGGGCTGTGTCCATGATGAAGAAACAGATTAATCTTTGCACACAGCTTAATTTTCCCCTGAATGCATCCCTAGACGTAAAATGCTGGGTCAAAGACTATGTACATCATTTCTGGACATGTATATATCAAACTTCTAACCCCATCCTATCTCTCATTTGAGCGGATCATCTCCTTTGTCACTTGAAGGGTCACTGCTCTCCATCCTGTGAACAACAGACCCTTTTGTGCTTCCTGTGGCACCAAGAGATATTTGTAACTTGTAGTTTGAAGACCCCTCCTCCCCGTCAGGGACCCTGTTTGGGGTGTCAGAGACTGGTGGACAGTGATATTTCTAACGGGAGCAGATTGCAGTTACTTGCATCATTTCTCATCATTTCAATGAGACCGCCTGAGGTCTGCATTAATGGAATTCAGCAGACTTGTAAGTGGCCTGTAGTCATGTTAATTATCTCACGCAGTCCTTCCAGTGCATGATCCCAGCTACTAATCTCTTGAAAGTGTTTAATATCCAGAAAAATAATTTCTCATGTCAGTGGAATTTTGACCCAAGCTCTCACAACACATAGGCAGCTAAGTATCATTAGGCTCATAATTGTATTCATTTAAATGTTATAGGTGACCTGACTTCTCCTTTCTTTAGAACTTGGAAGATAAGTGAACATTTGTTTTCTGCATGCTGTGATTTTTAATTCGACACAACTGTCCAATGTTGGGGTGGCCTCCTGGGCCAAAGGGACTCGCGCTTTTCTGTACTGTGTGAAAGGGGCCTGCCGGGAGGCAGCTGGTGCCCAGACTCCAGGCCTCGGCTCAGCGGTGAGAGCTGGCCACTGTTCCAGACAGGAGGGCCGCTGCACAACCAGCCAGCAAAGGCTGCGCCCGTCACAGCGGGGCCCGGTCTCCCCAAATCCTGACAGTGTTCACGGGGTGGAGGCGTTTGTGGGCGGTGATGGCCAGGACAGCTTTCTGTGCCTCCCTTTCCCCCCAGACGCACCCTCCTCCACTGGCCTTTCTGGTCATAAGCAACAAAGGTGATTAAAACACTCTGTTCTTTGTACAAAGACCATCCACCGCACTCCAGGCCTCCCACTGTTGTCCTGGTGGTGCTGACGAGTTTGCCTTGAACTTCACAATGCTGCCTGTTGGCCTAGACAGGCAGGTGGTCTGCAGGGGCGAGTGAGTGTTCGATTCGCCGAGTGTCACTTAGAGCGGCGTTCTTTGTAGGATATGCACTGTCAGCCTCACCCACCACAGCGCGGGTGCTGTGTCCCTCTCGGTGGGAGCAGGGTGTTGAGGCACCGCTCCTCTGTGTCTGCTGGCAGCCAAAGTGTAAAAGGATGTCCTGACGTGCAGCCTTCAGCATACGAAGTACGGAGGCGAACCCACGGCAACCCCGCTGCTCTCCTCCTGCCTGTCAGATGGACGGAGGCTGTGGTGGTGGCCAGAGGCTCTGAAAAGCAATGCTGCAACTCTGCCCTTCAAGGCGTGGCATCCAGAGGCGAAGCCACTCAAAAAAGGGGGTAGGTTCTGAGGTCATGAACTTTGAGAAATGGTGGGTTAAATTAAGTCACATAAGATTCTTGATTGCAGACCTTGTCAGAGACTCTACCACAGATACAGAAATACTTCTTTGTGGGTCACTTAGTAGCATTTTAAAGAGCGGGCCTTTGGGACACAGCCAGGATGCACTTCAGGGCAGCCACGTTTTTGGTTTAATTTTAGAATAGGTAGCAGCCACATGGCCAACTCGGAGGTATTCCGTGAAAAAGCATGTCTGCCTTAAGCCTTTGCCTCTGAGAGTCTCTCTTGAGAGCCAGCCCTTGATTTCAAGGCCCGAGATGTGCAGCCAGGCATGTGCAACCATGTTTGCACATATGTGTAGGCATGTGAATGCGGGTTTAATCTTGAACACATTGCCGACATTGTTCTGTGCCTGCTCTTTGACCGGTGTGTGTCTGTCAGTCACTCCAATCTGAGAGCGTGTGGTGTCTCCTGGAGGGGGCATCCCAGCCACTCACGCCCCCGGAGGGCAGTGGTGCTGGTAGTCTTTTCCGCCGGCGGCTGCAGCGGGCAGTTTGTGCCTCTACCTCCAGCCCATGGAGCTTCTGTGCCAGCCTTTGAGAAAAGCCCACGGCGTGGCGATGCCATCTGGCTGCGAATCAAGCATGTCCCGGTTTGCGGTCTTTTGATGGTCTGGCTTGACCCAGAGGTATTTAGATAATTGAGGGTTCTGGAGAACTGTAAGTCAAAGTCCTAAGAAACATATAATAGTAGAAATTGTTTAAAATAGAGAAAAATATAGATTATTCTTTCAAATTTTTTAAAGTTTTTTTTTTTTTTTTTTTTTTTTTTTTAGGAAATGAAGAGATTGGGTTTTTTTTTTTTTTTCTTCTTTTTAATGTTCACCCGAGGATATGTTCATTGATTTTAGAGAGGAGAAAGGAGAGAGAGGGGAGAGAGAAAGAAACATAAATGTGAGAGAAATAACGATCAGCTCTCTCTCATACGCACCCCAACCTAGGACTGAGCCTGCAGCCTAGGTATGTGCCCTCGGTGCCGCCATGAATTAACCCGGTTATTAATACCCGAAAGGAGCATTTGTGCAGCTTCCCCAAGTCTGTTCCGCTCCCATCCCCGATCCCCGAGGGAGGGGATGGGCGGGGAGGGACGCATGCCCAGTGAGGCCTGGGCGGGAGGGGAGGTGCAGTCTGTCACGTGGCCACTGCAGGGGCGGGGGGGGGGGGTGTGCAGTACGTACTGGTAAGGCCTACACAGAGGTCCCGGCTCCTGTGCTGGGGGTCCTGGCCTTGGGGTTCTCGAGCTCCTGCCTTTGCCCACGAGGCTCCCGGCCAGTGGATGCTGCTCGGTGAGCTGATGGATGTGATCAGCCTGAGCTGCGCCCGGCCACCTCCCCCCAGAAGGGGCACTCTGGACACTGGCTTTGCTTCTGACTCCGCCGAAGCCCCAGCTGCACACCTCCCAGGGAAGTGGGACTTCAAACCCAGGGACGCAATTCCACGCGAATACAGGCCACTCATCCTCCCATGGAGCCAGAAAGTTCTTTTTCTCGAGGTAGTGTGAGGACCCACTCCCGAGAGCAGCGGGGAAAGACCTTCCACGCTTTTCTCCAGTAACACCCGACCTGGCATTGAACCTGTGACCTTTGGGTATGCGGACGACGCTCGCTCCAACCAGCTGGGCCACCGGCCAGGGCAGGTCGGAGGTTTTAACTGTGGCTGTATTCCTGCTCCTGGCAAAATGAAATAAGGCATGAACCCTCCAAGCACAGGATTTCTCACACGGATAGCCTTGCATTCTCTGTCCATTTTAGATGAGCCAAGACCTAGGACAATCAAGTAATTCCCTGCAGGCCACCCAGCTAGGACCTTATAACCTAGAATTTGAACCCATTGTTTTAAAATCTTGCTCAAATTAGAGATAGCTTTATTCTCTAGACTTGCTCTTACCTTGATTCTTGTAAACCCGAAGCAATGTAATCAGTGAAAAGAGGACAGAGGCTTTGTCACTGCTGCCATCTGGCTCTGCCAGCAGCATGGGAGTGGCCCCGGTGCCCCCCCCCCCCCCCCGGCGCCCACCGCTCTGGGGGCCTGGCTCCTGGCCCAGCGCTGGCAGAGCTCACCAGCCCGGGAGCCAGCCCCATGACCAGCTGTCTCCTGCGAGGAAGACGCTCTGGGCCCCTCGTTGCCTCTCCGGCCGGACGCTGCTATCTACTCATAGCGCCCCTCACTGGAGGCGGGCAGGGGCCGGGCACCGTGTCCCGCACACACGGCGCCCGCATGGTCCTTGGCTTTCACACCCCAGCCGCCCGCCCTGTGCTGGGCTGTGCGGAACCGGTCTTCTGGTTCCGGACACACAGCCCAGAGCACAGCAAGTTTTCTCCTCTGTGTCGAGGGGCTGGAAGACTCCACGTGAAGCCCGAGCATTGAGACATTTGCAGGTTGTGAAGAGGAACTTGACCACAGGGTTCCCAGAAATCAAAGTCGCATTTGTTCTGACCCCGTGCTCCGAGCTGCTGCTGAGCCAGTGTCCGCTCATTTGCGTCTGCTCTGGGTAGCGTAGCCGCATCTGCTGCTGGGGAATCTCAGAAACCTTATGTCCAGGGAGCGAGCGGACCCCTGCCGAGTGGGTGCTGGTGCCAGGAGCTGTCCGATGCTCCACATCGTCCACAGCGACAAGCAAAGCAGCAGCTGCCCAGGCTCTCGGCCGGCCTCGCCCAAACCAGGCTTCTCAGGCAGGCCTTACGACCCCTCACTTCTGCGGCGGCCATCTCCTCTCTGCAGCCTCCCCAAAGGGAGATGCAGAGACCAGAGGCCAGTTGATTGCAGGTTCAGCTTCCTGCCTGCAGGCTGTAATTGCAGGCCTCTGGCAAGCCGATGCTAAACTTGTCCTTGGCAGAGCCTGTGGGACGGGTGCGGTGGGATGGAGAAGGGGAAGGGGGGCGTAGGTGCAAGATCCTTCTGATCTCTGATCCCCTCCTGTTTGCACATGAGACTGTTTCCTGGATGATGGTCCTAAATACCGGGTGTCTTTCCAAGGTGACACTGACCTCAGGTGCTCATGCCCAGAGACACGCGTCGTCTGAGAGCTCCCCTGACCGGCACTCGGTCTTCCTCTCGCTTGTGACCCCATCTTAAGGCTTGAGCATCAGCAAGTTCCTTGGACGGAATGCCTCCCTCGGTGTGACAGGCAAACTGTCAGGGGCTGCAGACATTTTTCTCATTGAGGGTTTTCACTAACTCTGTCCTGGGTCAAAAGGAGTCAAGCATCAGTTGAATGGCTTTGTTTTCTTAACTTTGGCTGTGGGTGTTTGGGGTTTTTTTGTGTGTGTGTGTGTGTGTGTGTGTGTGTGTGTGTGTGTGTGTTGTTGTTGTTGTTTTCTGCAAAAGAGACATAGTTCAGGAAACAGAGATACGCTGCTTTGTCATAAAGTCTTTAATTCCAGGAGTCACTTCCTTCCTTTTGATGCACTTTTCATCCCCAGCAGTGGTAGGTGAGGTTGTGATCCAGCTTTTCCTGTTGCCTTTTCTTGCTTTTTCTTTCTTCCTCCTTACCTCCCTCCCGCCCCCTCTTCCCTTCTTTCTTTTTCGGAGCTTGAGGGGCACAAAGGCAGCGGTAAACCTGCTTTTGTGCCAGACCCTGTCCTGTTTGCTGGAGTTTCCTGCTGTCATTCTGTGGGGCCCTCACTCCCTGGGGGAAGCCAAGCCACGCTGAGAGGGGAGACTCGCCCGCCCCAGGGCTTCCTGCCGCCTGCCCTCCCGCCGGGCTTTGATTTCCTTCCACCCGAAGCACGAGCTCCTCTCTCCTCCGCCTTCCCTCTCCTCTCACTGATCACACTTCAGACTCCGCTTTTACTGAGACGCGGTGAGGAGGAAGGAACCTCCGGAAGCCAGCCTCCGGGAAGAGCTTCTCAGTGTAAACCATGTGAGACGTCGTGCTGCTTGGTGGGTTGAGCAAGGGCGGAGTTTTGAGAGGAATAAGGCTCCTCTTCACCCTAATACAAGGTCAGAGCAGGTAGATTGAACTGTGCTCCATTCACCTAGAAGTCTGCCTGCCAACAGCTCCTGATTCCAGGCTAGTTTGGTGGCCACAGCCCCCCGCCCTGCGCTGTGGTGCCGGAGACAGCCAGCCAGGCCCTGAGCAGGTGCCCAGAGCAGCCCAAATGTGATGGAGATTGTGGACGCAAAGGGGCCACATGCTCACCTGGCCAGCTCGGGGAGGCCTGCATGGAGGCCTTACAAACTCAGAGACCACAAAGGATGGTCTCAAATTCAAGCCTTTTAGTTAAAGGTGTTAATTTAATTTCAGAAGCAGTTCATGGAGGGTAGTATGTGCTAGACCAGTATCTTCCCTGACAGAGATCAGCTTCTGTTTTACTGAGCCTACTGTCTTGCATCTAAGATAACACAACTGCGGAATGTGAGGGTAACTTGCAAGTTCCCTTTTTTCAGACCCCCCTGAGCACAACCAAATGGGCCTGCAAGCCCAGACAGAGACCACAATCCCCTTCCTTGTTGCTGTTATCATGTTAATTGTTGACTGTTAACTATCCTGCTCCCATCTAAGTAAAAGAAGCATGTGTCTGTCATTTTAGTTTTTATCACTCCCAGAGGTTTCCCTGCTTTGTTTCCTCACGCCTCCCTAATCCATAAGTGGCCCACTTACGTCTCCTCCTTTGATCGTAATGTCTAAAACAAGGTAAAAAAAAAACAAACAAAAACGCCATTCTGCAGAGCATTATCTCAGTCCGTAGAGATTTGGCTTCCTGGCAATTGTCAACAGTTTGGCTCCAATAAACTAACAACAATTCTTTACAGGTTTGAGTGTGTATTTTGTTTTTTGTTAACAGCAGAAACACAGGAACCGACTTGAGGTACAAGTGCATCGGCGAAGCCACACTGAGTGGCGGCAGTGACCCGGTGTCTGAGCTGGGAGGCCCCTCCTCTGGGCACTGAGCCACGCGGTGAGGAGGCCTCCCTGACTGGCCAGGGGCGGAGCTCCAGGGAGGGGGCGGGCCATTGCACGTGCCAGGCGGGAGCCAGCTGGCCCGTTGGGAGGGGAACCCGCATCCCGTCTGGAAGAACAGGAGCCAGTGTGTGGTGAAGAGAAGCGGGCGTCCCTGTCAGGGAGGCTGGGCAGAGGGCCCGACAGAGGAGGAGTCACAGCGGCAGGTGCCTGTCTGACTCCTGCTGAAACTGCACGGAGTACGTGGATGTTTGTTTATTTGTTTATTTGCTTGTTTGTTTGTTTTTAAAATATGTTTTATTGATTTTTTACAGAGAGCAAGGGAGAGAGTTAGAAACATCCATGAGAGATAAACATCGATCAGCTGCCTCCTGCACACCCCCTACTGGGGATGTGCCCGCAACCAAGGTACATGCCCTTGACCGGAATGGAGCCTGGGACCCTTGAGTCCGCAGGCTGATGCTCTATCCACTGAGCCAAACCGGTCAGGGCGAGTACGTGGATTTTTAAACAGCTTTAGTGAGGTGTAATTTACACACCAACATCCGATGACGTGTTGATCCATGTAAAACGTACAGGTCAAGGACCTTAGTACATCCACAGGCCTGGCAGCCATCAGCAGGGCCTAACTTTAGGATGTTTTCGTCATCCCCCACCGGTACCCACTCCCACTGGCAGTCACTTCCATCCTCCCAGACCCCCGATGGAGGCCACCGCTGCCCCACTGTCTGCAGACCTGCCTGTTCCAACATTCCTTACACAACATGCGGTCTTCCCTAGCTGCCCCGAGAGCACTATCAACATTTCATCCCTGTTTCTTGCCAAATCGTATTTCATTGTGTTAATGCACCCCGTCTTACTGTCCATTCATCAGTGGGTGGACAGGGGGGCTGTTTCCAGCTCCGAGCTATTATGAATAATGCTGCAACGAACATCTGTGTCTAAGGTTTTGCGTGTACATGATTTGATTTTTCCCCCTCTTGGGTAGGTACCTAGGAGTAGGAGTTCTGGGTCATATGGCAGCTCCATGCTTAACATTTTGAGGAATTGCCTCTTTGTTCCTCTCAGCGGCGGCGGCATTCTACATTTGCACCAGCAACGTGTGTGGGTTGCAGTTTCTCCACATCCTTGCCATTCCAGTGGGTGTGAACCAGTATCTCACTGTGGTGTTGATTTACATTTCCCTAATGACTGATAACAGTGAACATTCCTTCCATGTGCTTATTATCCACTCCTATATTTTCTTTAGAGAAATGTCTACTCACATGCTTTGCAGTATTTTAATTGGGCTCTTTGTCTTTTTATTATGGAGGCATATTGGTTCTTTTTACATCCTGGAGGAAAGTTCCTTATTAGATACATGACCGGCAAATCTATCTCCGCAGACAGTGGCTGTTTTTTCACACTCTTGATGGTGTCCTTTGAAGCACAAACAGTTTTAATCTTACTGACGCCTAATGTACCAGTCCTCCGGTGTTTTGTTTGTTCTGTTGGTGTCTTACCTGTGAAGTCCCAGTCGTGAAGATTTACTATTGTTTTTTCTTCTAAGGGTTTTATGTCTTAACTTCATTCTTTTTTATGCAGCTCTCCAGTTGTCCCAGTACCATTTGTTGAAAAGACTATTCTTTCCCTATTGGATGATGCTGGCCCCTTTGTAGAAAATCAGTTGGCCATGAACGTTAGAATTATTTCTGGGCTCTCCGGGGGAAGCATTTTCATTGGTGGAATCTTTCTAACGTGGTGGGAAGCCTTCAGAGAGGCAAGTTGTGATTGGGTAGTAAAGCAGCTGATAGCTGTCAGGTAAATTTTGGATTGAAGAGGCCTCCTTTTCTCTGGTTATAAAATGAATATATAGATGAAGGCTCTGGCATTATTTACTTACAGTACTGAAAAGAATCTGTAGGCAATTCCCAGGCCTTTAATAGGCCTCATCCTATCTGTGGCACATCTACACCATGGAAGTCTATGCAGCTGTAGAAAAGAAGCATCTCTTACCCCTTGAGGTAGCGTCGATGGACCTGGAGACTATTATGCTAAGTGAAATAAGACAGTCAGAGAAAGAGAAGTAACATATGATCTAATGTGTAATCTAATGAACAAAATAAACAGACTGACAAAATAGGTCCAGAGACATGGAAGCATGGAACAAACTTACGAATATCAGAGAGAGGGAGGGAGAGGAGGGGCAAAAGGTTAACCAAAGGCGGGGGTGGGGGGGAATATACACACACACACACACACACACACACACAAGCATAACCTATGGACACACACAATAGTGTGGTGAAGGCCTGCTGAGTTGCTGAGTTTGTGGAGGTCTGAAGAGCAGCTGTGTGGGTCAGTGGGGGAGGGTAAAGGGGACATCTGTAATAATTTCAACAATAAAGATCAATTTTTTTAATATATATTTGATTGATTTTTTACAGAGAGGAAGAGAGAGGGATAGAGAGTTAGAAACATTGATGAAAGAGAATCATCGATCAGCTGCCTCCTGCACACTCCCTACTGGGGATGTGCCTGCAACCAAGGTACATGCCCTTGACTGGAATCGAACCCAGGACCTTTCAGTCCGCAGGCCAACGCTCTATCCACTGAGCCAAACCAGTTTCGGCAAAGATAAAATTTTTTTTTAAATCAATTTCAAGCCAACTTGGAAGAATTCAAAACAAAGCTCTGTATTCACATAGGCAACTACATGGTTTTGCAGTGTAAGCTGCCCCATTTCACACATGCACTTGTGTTTCTTCCAGCACCACCGCACTGTGCCTGTACAGGCCTCCCTTCATTCATGACATTCTCGGTACAGACCTCTCATTCCCAGTACACCTCCCTTCATTCATGACATTCCCGGTGCAGACCTCCCATTCCCAGTACAGACCTCCCTTCATTCATGACATTCCCAGTACAGACCTTCCATTCTCAGTACAGGCCTCTCTTCATTCATGACATTCCCAGTGCAGACCTCCCATTCCCAGTACAGACCTCCCTTCATTCATGACATTCCCAGTACAGACCTCCCATTCCCAGTACAGACCTCCCTTCATTCATGACATTCCCAGTACAGACCTCCCATTCCCAGTACAGACCTCCCTTCATTCATGACATTCCCAGGACAGACCTCCCTTCATTCATGACATTCCAGGTACAGACCTCCCTTCATTCATGACATTCCCGGTACAGACCTCCCATTCCCGGTACAGACCTCCCATTCCCGGTACAGACCTCCCATTCCCAGTACAGACCTCCCTTCGTTCATGACATGTCCCATCCAGCGCCTGCAGAAGCTGTAAGATCTCAATTACCTCTCTTTATTGTTTTGAATTATTAGATTACTCCTCCATTGTGCTTCACTTTGTGTGTGTGTGTTTTCATTGCACTGAAATTCTCCTTCTGAAGTACCTCCCATAAGATCTTGTATTAGTAAGTTACTAAAAAAAAAAAAATTCATTAGAGTGATTTTACCTCCCACTGTTGGCTCAAAATATTCCACCCCTTGCTTTAAAGGGTTAAAGGTACCTGTACTGCAAGAAAATAAAAGACGAATTTAAATAAAGAACCAGAATCAAAGAAACTAGGAGAATGTAATAAATGTGATAGCCACGACTTCATGTATAAAGGGAGAAAAAGCTAAAATATATTTTATCTCAAGAACTGAATCTGCAAGCTGAACCACAAAAGCCCTACTGAGCAGTGTTCCGATTTTATTATTTATTAGATGTAAGTCTTTATCATCTTTAAGGGACATTTTCTTTCAAAACAGCCATCAATTTAGGGTTTCGGATAAGGCCCTTATAATGGAAATTAAGTCGTCCATTTTTTAAATTCTGTTGATTTTTTAAAATAACTGCACAGGCCCACAGTTAGTTAAGACTATTGCTTATTTTTAGGAGTTGGCAAAGATGGCCATCTCTGTTTCCCCCGGCGGTTCCCAGGTTTTCCGTGTCTTCTCCTCCTCGTGAAGTGTCCCAGCGGGAAATGCGGAGAAAGTCTCACTGGAGGCCAGTTCCCAGGCCAGGCCCACAGCTCCCGCCGGTTTGTTGTTACTACGAGGCGAGGCGGTTTTACGTCCATTGTAAGTTTTCCGTTAGCCCAGTCCTGAAGCGTGGCTTACTTTCCTCCCGTCCTGGACCCGAGAGTGTCTTCTTAGGCTGAGGCTTTTAGGAGGAAACCTCTTTAGGAGCCTCTGCGTTGTAATTATCATCGCAAGGTACGCATCTCCGAGGGAGAGCCTTGGCTGAAGGAAATGTGTGCGGCGCTGGCAGAGCTCTTGGAATCCCCCGGCTCTTTCTTTCCCAAAATATTTGGCTTACTAGTCCTCCCACACCAGCTGGGTTCCGGACATAAGGTCTCCTTTTGACTATGACTCGCGAAAGCATACTTGCTCAGGGATAGCCAGAGTGCTTGCCATATCCTTGCTTTATTTGCTACCACTACTCTTGATATTTTTCTTTAAATTTGCTGCCTTTTTAGATCATCCCCACATCATAAAGTGCCTAGTATAAAATACCAATGTTCCTAGCCTGCCCTGTGCACCGAAGAGTCGCAGGTTCGATTCCCGGTCAAAGTCCTCGTCCGCAGTTGCAGGATTTCAGCCCCAGTGGTCTGACTCCAAAGCTGACTTGTTTTCCAGCTTGAGCATTGCAACCTCCCCGCGGTGTTTCCCGGTTTTCTCTCATTTGTGTGAGTGGCATCTTGTCAGGGAGGATGGACTGGAGATGGACCAGCCTGATTGGCAGTCCCCCAGGGTCCTGGGACTGGACAGACCAAAGGACCCTCACCGCGCCGCTCCTCTTACTCCTTTCGGAGGGTGGGAGCTGGGCCACAGGACAGGGCACATGCCCAGGGCCCCGGCTGCTGCAATTCGAGTCTACCCCCCCTCCCCAACCATAACACGTTCGCTCTTCCTTCAGACGCACCCTTTGTCTGAGTTTAAAAGCCACTTTGTCCACAAAGCCTTTCGCGCCCAGACCAGCTTAATGGCTTTGCTGGAGGCTTTCCTCCAGCGCAGCTCCCTCATTCTCAGCACTTCATTCCCGGCTTAAGTGCTCACTAAGCAGCCCTTCCTCCCCGCTCTGGGAAGGCAGGACCTGCCTCTCCTGCCCTCGCCGGCACGGGCAGCTGTGCCTAACAGTGCCCGCACCCGGGGGAGAGCACGGGTGAGCGCGCAGGCCGGGCCATTCCTCCCGTTGTCACTGTCTTCGGCTGTGGTGGACGCTTTGCTGTGTAATGACACGTGTGTCTTTGGGGACAGACGCGCTCAGAGATGAAGCACCGGGAACCGCGCTCCGTTATCCCTTTCTGGCCGAGCTCCTTGCTGGAGCAGGTTTGTGGCCAGGTGAGCAGTAAGCGCTCCCTTCCATGCGGCCGAGGCCAGACGGCGCTGAGGCGGCAGGAGGAGATCCACAATCCCCCCTTCTCTCCTGGGGTCCACAGCTTCTCTCCCTCCCCCTCCGGCCAACACTGTGCAAAATCACCCTCCAACCTCTCGCCTAAAGCTAATTGGTCTTTACCTCACTTTTCATGTCATATTTAGCAGGGACAAACTTGCATAAATTACATTAGCCAGATCAAACTCAGAGTAAAAAAATACTCTGCCAGCCCATGCAGGTGCATTACAAACCACCAGGTGAATTTCCAGCAGATAAGAAAGCCCGGGATGTTGAGGAAATAGAGACTCCTGTGCTCAGAGCACTGAGGGGAGGAGGCAGGGCCGGCGGGAGAGGCGCGGCGCGGCCCAGGGCAAGGGGCGCTGTGAACGCCCTCCAGGTGCCGGCGCAACCCCCTTCTCTCCACTTCAGCGTGAGGAGTGAGCCGGGGGCGCACTCAGAACCAGAGGTCTAATGATGAGGCCACTCTGTGGGCCGGAAGCCAGTGGCCTTTATTATATCCCATCCCTGTGTGTGGGCATGGGAGCCCACGCGTGGGAATGGGTGACATAGTGCCGTATTGCTTGCCCACCACTCACATAGAAGCTTGCACCTGCCTCTTCCTGGTCCGGCCTCGGAGCCGGCAGGAGAAGGTGTGTGCTTGCTGTGAGGAGCAGTTTAGGGAGAGAACAGGCCCAAGAGGCAGAGGCTGAATACGAGCAATTGGACTTTTCCCATTCTCATCAGACAAATTACTCCTGGATAGAGGTCCACAGGCTTCCCTCCAACCGTCATTTCTTTTAGGGACGATCCTTTCTCATCCACTTAGAATTAGGAGAAGTGGGTTGGTAAGTTAGATCCCAATTGTTCTTTTCTTTTTTTACAATAATGTATGTGGAGGGAATCAGCCAAAACTATGATTCTCCAAAGACTGACTCCGGCTTGAAAAGCTAGCACAGCCACCCCCGGTTCAGATGTGCAGTCCTCGGGAGTTCTTTACTTCCAGCATGCCCAGTGTGTCAATGCCATCTGACCAGGGCAAGCCCCTAAGAGACATCTTAGAAGTTGACTGGTAGTTTGAAGCAGGACTTGCAAAGCAATGTCTTTCCACACGAAATCCTTTTCCAAGGAATGAGACCATTTGCAATGAAAAGCAAGCTCAACTAGTTCGTATTTCCTTGCCGGCTCATCATCGGGAGCGTGCTGGACAGGGAAACACACATCTTGGCACACAGGCCCTTCCCTGAGGGTAAACATGATTCCATGGCCTTCCCGGTGGGACTGCCGCAGCCCCGATGCACGGAGAACTCTGCCTTGCTGCCCTAAACAATACACTTGTTTTCTGCAACAGTAACCTCTTTGGGGAAGACAGATCAGAAATATCCCCATCCTCGTGGAGGTTTAATGTGTTCTGCAGCTGAGCATTTCGGGGTGTATTTCACCAAACCTCTGAAGTAGGCTTTCTGACCCAGAGAATTGTGCTGTGCTGCTGTTCAGATGAAACTCTGGCCGCATCGCGGCGAGGTGGGCAGTTATGACGGAAGCCTGGGACGTGACCCTGAGGGGCCGTGGAGGAGGGCATTTGCTTTGGTGGCGCTCACGCATCATTTAAAACCTGCTGCCACTGAATTAGTCTCGCTTATATCTTAACTAAAACCCCCTTTTTTACAGCAATTTCAGCGGGGCTACAGACTACTGTACTTCTTGCCACTCCCATCATATTTCTCCATGTGTCTTTATTTTTTCATAAGCTGGATTACTCTGATTAATAATAGCGTCACAAAATGGGATTCCGGTGACTATCGAGCAGAACATGCCTCACCGGCGTGGCTCAAGGCCCAGCTGGTGTGGCTCAGCAGCTGAGCGTCAACCCAGGAACCAAGAGGTCGCCAGTTCAGTTCCTGGTCAGGGCACATGCCCAAGTTGTGGGCTCAGTCCCCAGTAGGGGGTGTGCAGGAGGCAGCCAATCAATTATTCTCTCTCATCATTGATGTTTCTATCTCTTTATCCCTCTTCCTTCCTCTCTAAAAATAAATAAAAACATTTTTTAAAAAGCAGAATATAATTAAGCCATAGTTGTGCAGTCTAATTGAGAAAAATAAATTTGTAATTAAGGGAAATCAATAAAATTCAGTTATTAATTTTATGTACGCGCTAGAGGCCCAGTGCACGAAATTCATGTAGGAAAGGAGGGGGGAGGGAGACATGTGTGTCCCTCAGCCCAGCCCAGCCCTCTCCAATCTGGGATTCCTCAAGGGATGTCCCACTGTCCATTTAGGCCCGATCCCAGTGGGACATCCTTCTCACAATCCAGGACTGCTGGCTCCCCAACTGTTTGCCTGCCTGCCTGCCTGATTGCACCTAACCACTTCTACCTGCCAGCCTGATCACCCACTAACTACTCCCCTGCCAACTTGATCGATACCTAAATGCTCCCCTGCTAGCCCCATTGCCCCTAACTGCCCTCCCCTGCCAGTTTGGTCACCCCTAACTACCTTCCTCTGCCAGCCTGGTTGCCCCTAACTGCCATCCCCTGTAGGCTCATCACCCATAACTGTCCTCCCCTGAAGACCTGGTCACCCCCAACTGTCCTCCCCTGCAGGCCTTTTGAGAGTCATAGTAAAAAGGAGACCTCCCCTGCAGGCCTGGAAACCCCTAACTTCCCTCCCTTGCTGGCCTGGTCACCCCTAATTTCCCTCCATTTCCAGCCTGGTTGCCCCCAGCTGCTTTCCCCTGTAGGCCTTGTCGCCACTAACTGACCTCCCCGGCCGACCTGGTCACCCCTAACTACTCTCCCCTGCAGGCCTGGTCCCCCCCCACACAACTGCCCTCCCCTGCAGGCCTGGCCTCCCCCAATTGCCCTCCTCTGCTGGCCTGGTCACCCCTAACTGCCCTCCCCTGCTGGCCTGATCACCTACAACTGCCTTTCCCTGCAAGCCATTTTGTGGTGGCCATCTTTGACCACATGGGGGTGATCATATTGTGTGTTGGAGTGATGGTCAATTTGCATATCACTCTTTTATTAGATAGGATGGTAATAAACTGCTAACATAATTGTTGGCACCTCTTTGAGTTTCACCTAAAAAAGAAGAGATAAAAGGAATTATATTTTTACCTATTTCTAAGTAAATAAATAGGCTGTTAAATTATTGGGTGAGGGGTTGCGTAAGGACATTTCTTACATTCTGAAGTCATTTTAATTAAAAAAAGAGTCATTTGAGCCAAATAAAATTAACCTTCCTTACTTCTTCTGTGCCCCAATATTCATTTCTCCCTTTTTCTTGTAGAAATAGAACTGGACATATGACCACCCAAAATTGTGTGTTGCCATGTGACTAAGTTCTGGCCAATGAGCTGTGATGTGTGTGATTAATTCTGAGATGTGTCCTGAAGACACTGGGTGTCTGAATCATCTCTGCCTTCTCCCCTGTGGCGGAGCATGCCTGTGCTGGTGGAATCAGAGCGGCTGGCTGAGATAGGAGGAGGGAAGCTGTGTGTGAAGGCGACAGGAGAAACTCGGTCCTGGGGACCAGAGACCCTCCATAGCCTGTCCAGGACCACCTATGCTAACTCTGAATGGGAAAAAGTCAACTTCTGTTTGAGTTAAGCTACACTCTCTTATGTCATCTCAATCGGATTCCTTACTTGGCTTTCAAAGCCCATGCTATACAGGTCATGGATCTGTATTGATGGCAAAGCTGGGTGATTTCAGCTGCAGATGACAAATGCCTGGTGCACTCAGGCTTGGACAGTGAACTCTCAGAACATTAACTCTCAGAACACTGAGTTCAGAGGGACATGGGCATTTTGGGTTGCTTGACTTAGGGACTCAGCTTCCTTCCTCTGCCCTCAGCCATCCTCAGCATTACTTCATCTAAAGTCCAGCTCTGAGCATCAGCTCCAGGACAACAGTCATAGGAAGAGGGGACCATAATCCATGGCTGCCTCATAGGAAAGCAGAAACTTTTCTAAAAGTGTTTTGTTACAGATCCTCACAGCCAACTGGCTTGGAGATCAACGCTTCCCAGTGATACCAACAACAAGCAAGGCTTAACAATGAGACTGCACACACAGCCCACAAAGGGCTACACCAAGACTGTCCACCTCAGGTACCTGGGAAGGCTGTGCTACTGGGCTCTACCAGAACACCTAGCACACAAAACTATTCCATCAAATCAGGGAAACAACTAAAATGCAGAGAAGAGGCAGGACACAAGGAAGGAGATGGAGGAAAAGAAAAGAATGGACATTGAGTTCAAACCACGCTTATAAGGTTTTTCAAGAATTTCCTAGAAAAGGTCAAAAAAATAAATGAGACCTATGAGGATATGAAAAGGGATCAACTAGAAATAAAGAATACTTTGTCTGAAATAAAAAAAATATTATACAGAGTCCTAAAAACAGAATGGAAGATCACAAGAATCAAGCCAAAGATTTGGAACATAAAGAGCCAGAGGACACTCCTCCGCAGAAGCAAGAAGACAAGAGAATGCAGAAAGTTGAAGATAGTGTAAGAAACCTCTGGGACAATTTCAAGCAAACCAACATCAGAATTATGGGCGTCCCAGAAGAAGAGAGAGAACAAGATACTGAAAGCATATCTTCCCCCACCTGGTGAAAGAAATAGACTTACAAGTCCAGGAAGCACACAGAACCCCAAACAAAAGGAATCCAAAGAGGACCACACCAAGACACATCATAATTAAAATTCCAAGAGCAAAAGACAAAGAGAGAATATTAAAAGTAGCAAGGAAAAAGCGGATAGTTACCTATAAAGGAGCACCCATACGATTGTCAGCTGATTTCTCAATAGAAACCATGCAGCCCAAATGGGAATAACAAGAAATATTCAAGGTGATAAATAGCAAGAACCTACAGCCAAAAATACTCTACCTAGCAAAGCTATCACTCAGAATCGAAGGCCAGATAAAGAACTTCACAAATAAAAAAAGCTAAAGGAGTTCATCACCACCAAACCAGAATTATATGAATTGCTGAAGGGGGTAATTTAGGAAGAGGAAGAAGATAAAGATAAAAATTATGAACAATAAATACGTAACTATCAACAAATGAAACTAAAAACCAAGGGAATTTAAAAATCTGATGAACAATATTAACTGGTTAATATAATAGAATCAGAGGTATGGAAGGGGAGTGGACTGATGATTCTCAGGGAAAAGGGGTTCGGGAAGAGACTGAACAAAAACTATGCACCTATGAATGAGGACAGTGGGAGGTGGGGAAAGGGCAGAGGGTGGGGTGGGAACCTGGTGGAGGGGAGCAATTGAGTGGGGGAGAGGAACATTTGTAATAATCTGAACAATAAATATTTATTTTTTAAAATAAAATAAATAAAAACAACTTGCAGAAAGTGTAAACGTTGCTCAGCAAACAATTTTTGATCATTTACAAGCAGTGAGAAAGATTTTAAAGGAAGAAAAATGGGTGCCACATCAACTGAATGAAAGACAAGTGAAAAACTGAAAAGTCACCGAACCGGTTTGGCTCAGTGGTAGAGCGTTGGTCTGCAGACTGAAAGGTCCCGGGTTCAATTCCGGTCAAGGGCATGTACATTGGTTGCGGGCACATCCCTGGTGGGGGGTGTGCAAGAGGCGACTGGTCGATGTTTCTCTCTCATCGACGCTTCTAACTCTCTATCTCTCTCCCTACCTCTCTGTAAAATATCAATAAAAATATATTAAAAAAAAAAGAAAAACAGAAAAGTCATCAGTAAAATGTTGCTTTAACTGCACAAAAGAATTTTTTTTGTGTGTGTCAAATTATGACTGGAGATGAAAAGTGGATTTATTTAGAGAATCCCAAATGCACAAAATCCTGGGTTGATCCATCAACTTCAAGGCCAAATTGCTTCAGAAAGAAGACAACAATGCTCTGTGTTTGGTAGGATGAGGAAGGTGTGGTGTATTATGAGCTTCTAAAACCCAGTGGAACTGTTAATACTGATCGCTACAGACAACAAATAATCAATATGAACCATGCTTTGATTGTGAAATGACCAGAATGTTCCAGAAGACATGGCAAAGTAATTTGCTTCATGATAATGTACCATCACACACTTCAAAACCAGTTAAAGAACGTTAAAAAATCCTGCCTGGGAAGTCTTAACCACCCACCGTGTTCACCAGGCCTTGCTCCTTCAGATTATCACTTGTTCCAATGGATGGCACCACACTTTCTGAGCAGCACTTCAAAATTAACAAAAAAGTGAAAAATTGCATCTCTTAATGTTTTGCCTCAAAACAAGAAAAGTTCTATTAGGATGGTATCCACAAATAACCTAAAGATGGGGAAATGTATAGCTAGTGATGGACATTACTTTGAATCAAGCACTTTTGATGTTTCTCCTGAAAATAAATAAATAAATAAATAAGTGTTTTGTTCCCCCAACAGCATCCCATTTATGCTTCAGTGGCCAAACTGAGTTGCATTCCTGACCCTGTTACCGAAGACAATGAAATTACCCCCGGGCTAAACTGGGTCACCGTGAGGCTTCAGTGATGTCTGTATGGCTACGCAGGAGGAGTGAGAAATGAACAAGACTGGATGGAATAATCAAGGAAATGGCTAATTGGTAGGCCGCTAACAATGTCTACTATAAACTGAAACATTACAAAAGAATCTAAAATATATGAATGAGGAGATACATATTGGGTATTTACTTCAAAATAACATGGAAAAGGGGGTAGTGAGGTATCTCAAGGTTGTCTATGAGTTGGTAATTGTTGAAGTTCATGGATGTTTACACTTTTCTTTCTACTTTTGCATCTATTTGAAATTACCTGTAATTTGAAAAAACAAACTTAAATAACCCAAGTAAAGCAACAGAAGAAAAAGAAGCAGGAGAAATGTGGTCTGTTTTCATCCAGCAGCGACATTAGCCAGCATTTACTGAGGGTTGCTCTTTGTCGGGACTCTGTCGGTTAGAATGCACTAGGCAGCAGGAGAATGTCTGCTGGTGCGGCTGAGACCTTCCTCGGGGGCTCAGGCCCAGCACAGTGCCGCTTCCGTTGTGCTCTCGTCCACATTGGTGGGCTCTCTGCTTTTCTGTTTGTTTGTCTTCACTTTGTATTGTAGACAAACCCCAATACAAAATGTATCTACCCATGTACATATACAAATACAAAATCCATATGTAAAAGACAAAATAGTATGATGATCACCCACCAACCAGCTTCAAAAATTACCAACTCGTGACCAACTGTGCTGTATTCACATCCTCATCCTCCCCTTCATTATTTTGAAGCAAATCTGAGATACCATATTTTTATAAATATTTCAGTGTGTACCTCTAAAAGAGGACTCGTTTTCCACAAAGCCAGCATCACATCTTTAAATTAAATATTAATTCCTTGATGTCATACATACATCCAGCACTTACCTTTCTAATTGTCTCAAAGTTGATATATGTTCTTTGGCAGATGGTTTGACTCAAGATGTAAATAACAGCCATCTACTGGGATTGGTTAATATGTCTGCTAGTTTTTTTAAATATGTCTTTATTGGTTTTGAGAGAGAGAGGAAGGGAAAGGAAGAGAGAGACAGAAACATGGATGATGAGAAAAACATCACTAAGCTGCCTCCTCCACGCCCCCTACTGAGGATCATGCCTGAAACCCAGGGAAGTTCCCTGACTGGGAATGGAACCAGCAACCTCTTGGTTCATGGCACAATGCTCACCTACTGGGCCTCTTAGTTTCTTTTCTTATTTTTAAAGATATTTTTTATTGATTTCAGAGAGTATGGGAGAGGGAGAGAGAGATGGAAACATCAATAATGAGAGAGAATCATTAATCGGCTGCCTCCTGCAAGCCCCACGCTAGGGACTGAGACTGCAACCTGGGCATGTGCCATTGACTGGAATCGAACCTGGGACCCTTCAGTCTGCAGGCCGATGCTCTATTCACTGAGCAAACCAGCGAGGGCATGTTAGTTTCTTTTAATCTATCAGTTTTCCCTCCATATCTTTGTTTTTCCTCTTGCAATTTATATGTTGAAGAAACTGGGGTATTTGGCCTGTAGAGTTTCTCACAGTCTGGACTTTACTGATTCTCTCCTCATGGCATATTTCACCAAGTTCTGCTGTTAATTGGTTGGTAGATGGATCTAGGGGTTTGATCAGATTGAGGTTCAATTTTGTTTTTTAAGACTACTTTACAGGAGCTGTGCTCTTCCCCCAGGAGCCCCAGGGTGTTGGGATCTACTCCGTGATGTTGTGGTCATTAAGGACTGCTAAACAGGGATATTCTAATCCTATCATTCCTTCTTTCTTTATTAGCAGGATCGCTTTCGTAAGAAACATGTCTGTCTCTACTTTTTAAAGCAGTTTGCAAACTACAGTTACTCCATCGGAGTAGTCACATGGTCTTTACTTAATCTTTAGTCCAGGTCTCATATTTTATAGAAAAGTAAGAAGAAAACACCATTTTCAGGTTTTATTAGCCTTGGTAATCACATACATGTGACAGGTACTTTCAGGCCTCGGGACATTCCACATGTCAGGGCACTGGAAAGTTTATCATCCATTGAGCTCACTGGCCCCGGGGTGTTCCATGTGCCCCCAGGTGGTCCGTATACCACCTCTGTACCTATACCAGGGAACCTCCTTCCCATTTCTGATCAAATAGGTATCGATGGGAGAGAAAAGGCAACCAACTTGTATTTCAGTCACTATGAACAATTACTCAGTACAGATTATTGACGTAGAAAGCCAGCCTGCTCGCTGCTGTCACCGCGGAACGGAGAGCAGCAGGTCTGCTCACAGAAGTTCCCCAGATGTGTTTTGAGTGAGTGAGGACGTCAAGTAGAAGGCACAGAGCACATTTCCCAGGGCATCAGGGCGAGCCCTCCCCTAGTCACTGCTTGCTCCCTCCTGCGTCCTGGGTCCTGTTTCAGCACCAGCCTCCTGTGGGGAGTCGTTACCTGTGACCCCGCAATTGTCCTACTGGGTCCACCTCCTCCGGAGGGCCTTCCACAGCTGTGCTCGGTGATCACTTCCTGTGACGAGAGCGCTGTCCTTGTACCCGCTTCTCCTCCCCTTAACTGGGCATCATGAGCCCTCGTTGCTGATGGACTGCTTAGGGTCATGCGTACTGAGGAGTTGTGGGATTCAGGTAAATGATCAGTGGGGTGTGCTATGGCAGGGCAAGAGGCCCATTCTGGCCGCTCAAACACCAGCCCTGCCTGGCCCTTCATCTCACATAACCAGTTCACCTCAGAGGAACCTCTGCTTCCTCATCTACAGTCCAAAGGCAAAAACTGCATGTCCTCAAGGCCTTGCCTCGGGGTCTGCTTTTGGTGAAACCCAATGGAACAACACCAGCCATCAGTGAAAGGTAATGATTAACTAGGACAATATAGATAAAGCCATGAATAATGCAGTGAGATCCTGTCAGTATTCAGCTCTGAGGCCTTTAAAATAAGTGGATGGGTCACGCTGCTTCCCTCACAGCCAGCACTAAGGATGACCAGTAGTCTGTTACCCAAACTGACCACTCCGAGAGTGAACGGGCGCTGTTTTCATTACTCGGGGACGGCAGGTGGACACAGGGCTCTCTACAGAAAACAAGGGTGTACAGTCTGTCATCCCAGTTAGGACAAGAAGAAAAGGCATTCTCTACACAAAGGAAATTCTAGCCCCAAGTCTATAACAGCCCTAATTTAACTTGCATAATTTTACATTTTTATCTTCTATCCTTCCTCAGGGTGGAGTCTCGCTTGTAATGTGTTGCTCTTGCACCTAACGGGGCAGATCTAAACTTCTCATTTGCAAGTTAGCAGCGGAGGTGTCGGTGTCGCTGACAAAGAGCTGACAGGGGATGTCACACCCCGAGGAGTGCTTTGGGGCTAAACCCAGTGAGAACCATGCAAGCCTCTTCTGGCAGAGGAGAGAACTGAATTTTGAGAGACTAACACCCACATGGGATGCGTCTGAGAGAAGATCAGGTCGCCTGTGGTGCGGACTGATGGCAGCCCCTGGGGCACAGAGGGGTAGAAGCACAGCCCTGGGACGAGGGGGACGGAGCCTCTGGAGACCTTGCAGCTCGTGGCTCCCAGAGGTGGGGGCCTCCCCAGAGCCGGAGGAGCTTTTGTAAATCTGCAGAGAAGGGTCCTAACCCAGGGGCCTCGCCTGCCCGGAGCAGACCCGGCCCCCAGCAGGCGGCAGGGCAGCCAGGCTCCTGTGTGCGCGGGGCCTCTGGCTGCTGTGCCCGCACCGTGAGGATCGCGTGTGAGCTCTGCAACAGAGATTAATCGTGCGGCCTGCAAAGCCTAAAGAGCTGCTGTCTGGGCCTTTATAGGAAAAGTTTGCCGAAGGCCGGTACAAAGGAATCAGTTTTTAGGAGGCTTTCTGGAAGATTCTGGTGCACAACCAGGTTTTGGAATTTCTGATGACAATTTGGGACCATCATTTATAAAAACACTGCTAGGGTCCCTAGCGGCTGCCAGCTGCCGGCTGCCAGCCAAATACTCCCTCCCTTCCCCCGGCCAGCCCCACCCCCTGGTCGAACTGGCGGACAACTCCCCGTGGAGGGGACAATTTGCATACTACGCTTCTATTACATAGGATTAAGCTGAGGGGCCGGAGAGGTGAAGTGACTTGTCCAAGTGACAAAGCCAAGACAAGATTGGAAACGCCTGACTTTTCACTCTCATCTTCCCGGCACGCCCCCTCTCTCCAGTGATGGTCCAGCTTCTGCTAAAACCAGGCTCTCCCCGCCGCGTGCCGCTCGGCTGACAGCAGTTGGTCTCCCGGCCAACAGCATCTGACCATGAATAATGCAGTGAGTGGCTGTCACCTGGCACCGTGACTCCGTGCAGGCTCCCTTTGTGGCGGGCACCATCTGGACAGAGCACCAGGTGGAGCTCCGCAAATGGCATTTGACAGACGCGTGCCATGGAAGCCTCCGACGTGAAAGGCTTGTCCAGGAGACGGGCCACGCCCCGATAGTCATCACCCACTGGCTCGTTCACGCCGCAAACCCTCCCCGGGCCTCAGGCAGCCACGCACGGAGTCAGGCCCGGGAATTCAGTCTGTCTATGCAGCCTGTGACCTGGCGGAGGCAAACAAACAATCATAGGTAACTGATTAAGAAACTAGATAACTAGACAGAGAGATAGGCTGTGTCATTGCCCTGAGTGTTGCAGACAAAATACAATAATAACAAAAAAGTTGGCAGCAATTACAGAATGCAGGTTATGGCTCAAGCAATAACTTAAACATATTGTATGTACTAACTCGCTTTATGTATCTGGAGAGGTAGCTGCTCTTATAAACCTCATTTTACAGATGGGGGAAACTGAGACACAAATTGGCTAATCGGTGGTCACATGGGTAAGAGATGGTGCAGCCAGGGTTTAGACATTCCCAGTCTAGCTCACGAGTCCTTAACCGCTGTTCTATGCCCTCGATAGGGATGCAGTCCTAAGAAGGAGCCGCTTAAGCTGGTCTGCTCTTTGCAGTCTCTGGTGCACACATATGATTACATAATGAGTGTGTGATTGAATTAATTAATGAAGGTATGCATCACTACATACATGTAACATGTTCTTTCTGGCGTCACATGAGCTGTTGTGCGTCCTGCAGAGCCATCTTCATTCATTGCTCCTTTCTGAGGGTTTGAAAGGTAGACCAGTAATTAGACCGCGCTCATTAAATCAGCTTAACGAGACTGCAGAAGGAACTGGAGAACCGTGATTTACTAATGTTGGAAGTGTTAGGATGCAGTGAGAATAATAAAAATAGGAAGCCAAACTCTTGCAAGATTGCTACAAGAAAAGAGGCAGTCATCACAAACTTCGATGCACAAGGATGTGCTTGCTGCATTTTCTTAGCACGTGAAGCGCCGTGCCACGGGGCACGCGTCCAGGAAGCGCTGCCGATGTGGACTCCCGGGGAGCGTGTGCGCGGAGGCTGGTCAGGACCAGCTTCCCTGAGGCTCCTTCGGGGGCATCGGCAGGCGGGCGCTCCGCCGCCAGCTTACAGCGACTTCCCTGCGGCCCTGAGGCCGGGGTTTGAGCAGGGGAGGGTGCTCTGGGCCACGGGCTCCGGGGAGCACTCTGTCTGTAGCGCGTATCCAGGTCACGTGTGAATCTTAATGGCCAGCTCTGAGCTTCCCAGTAACTAGTATCCCGAAGGTGTCCACACATTTGTCCGGCTCTTGGAATATGTAACCCGTGTGGGAGGAAAGGGGGTCCGTTGCCTGACCCTGTACGTTTGAAATCCTCCCAGCAAACAGCATCTTCCTTGCTCAGTGTTCGTACGGAGAGGAAGCATCGCACCTCCTCACTCTTTGTCTAAGTCCTAGCTAAGGGCCTCATTTTGTCTTCTCAAAAGCCTCCTGCTGGAGGACCTCAGAACAGGTTAGTGAGGAGACTGCCCCCTCCCCCAAATATGGCTGCCCACGCTCAGGACATGCCCCTGGGGTGTATTGATTACTTTGAGCCGTAGGCACCTGAAGGGCAGCAAATGCGGGAGACGCTTGCTCACCTGGCCTCACCTGCCTAAGGGCAGGTCTTTCCCAAGGACACCGACCGCCTTCACCCCTCCCTGGGCGTCTCTTCAGCCAGGGAGGCGGGTCTGCAGAGGAGAAGCCCACCCCCTCCCCCAGACTTGGTTGCACACTATCCTGCCTCTGGTCTGCTCTCCTAAGGGCCCATTCACTTCCTTACAAACCATCGCCTCTCCCAGGGGAGGCCTCCATGCCGCCCCTTTCCCTGTGAAGATGGAATTTAAGCCTGAATTCTTAACCACCACTTTGAGTTACTCATTTTTCCCTGGGTATCTCCCATGCAACATGAGGTACACATGTTAATAAGTTCTGCTTGTTTTTCTACTGTTAATCTGTCTTACAGGGAACGCAACTCAAAATACAGAGGGGTAACGAGAAAATTATATCCCAATGTTCATCTTTCCTACACGTGTCTGTCCTTTCATAGTGCAGTGAGCACCACTGTCATTTAATGTCTTGTGCTCCATAACTACAGGCTGTGTCCCTCCAGTTCACACTGCACACCCAGCACGGGCAGGGCCCAGGTGGAAGTCTAATGCACAGGTGTTCAACGGAAGAATATATCCCAAGAGTATGTCTTGTCATCTATGAGAACTTTCTGGAACTCTTAGCATGAGTTCCTCCAAAGCTGAACCTGAAACAAGATCTTGGACGCAGGAAGCTAATTTGGAAGGAGAATCCTAGGAAACAAGGGAGTGAGAAGAGAAGGAGAAAGAAATATAGCCTTGCCCAGCCAGTGTGGCTCAGTGGTTGAGCATCAACCTGGGAACCTGGAGGTCATGGTTTGATTCCCAGTCAGGTCACATGCCTGAGGTTGTGGGTTCGATCCCCAGTAGGGGGCTTGCAGGAGGCAGGCAATCAGTGATTCCTTCTCATCATTGATGTTTCTGTCTGTTCTTCTCCCTTCCTCTCTGAAATCAATAAACATATTAAAAATCTTATATAATAAAGAGGTAATATGCAAATTGACCGTCACTCCAACACACAAATATGGCTACCCATGTGGTCAAAGATGGCCAGCAGGGGAGGGCAGTTGTGGGTGAACAGGCATGCACGGGAGGGTAGGCAGGGGGGACCAGGCCTGCAGAGGAGGGCAGTTAGGAGTGATTGGGCTGGCAGTGGAAGGCAGTTAGAGGTGACCAGGTTGGCAAGGGAGGGCAGTTAGGGGTGACTGGGCCAGCAGGGGAGGGCACTTAGGACCAATCAGGCCTGCAGGCGAGCAGTTAGGCTTCAATCAGGCTGGCAGGGGAGTGGTAGGGGGTGAGCAGGCTGGCAGGCAGAAGTGGTTAGGGACAATCAGGAAGGCAGGCAGGCGAGTGATTGGGAACCAGTAGTCCTGGATTGTGAGAGGGATGTCCAACTGCCCATTTAGGCCCGATCCCACCAGGTAGTCGGACATCCCTCGAGGGGTCCCAGATTGGAGAGGGTGCAGGCTGGGCTGATGGCCATACCCCACCCTGGTGCATGAATTTCGTGCACTGGGCCTCTAGTGTGTGTGTCTATGTGATATATATATTTCTACATAATAAAAGGCTAATATATATAATATTAGGCTAATATTGAAATGACTGAATGGTGGAATGACCAGTCACTATGATGCGTGCTGACCACCAGGGGGCAGACACTCAATGCAGGAGCTGCCCCCTGGTGGTCAGTGTGCTCCCACAGGGGGAGCGCCTCTCAGCCAGAAGCCGGGCTCATAGGTGGCAAGCACAGCGGCAGTGGTGGGAGCCTCTCCCGCCTCGGAGGCAATGCTCAGGATGTCCAACTGATGGCTTAGGCCCACTAAGCCGTCAGTCGGACATCCCCCCAGGGCTCCCAGACTGCGAGAGGGAGCAGGCCAGGCTGAGGGACACCCCACCAAGTGCACAATTTCATGCACCTGGCCTCTAATATACTGTCTGGGTGGGCGGTGATTTGATTCCCTCGCTGCCGAGGTTAGGAGTTCCCTGGAGCCGGCACCAGGCCTGACCTTGACCCAGAACAGAAATGTTACGCTGTTGGCCCATGTGGCCCAGCCCAGGGCTAGAAATGTATTGACATAGTTCCAAGCATTTTAAAACTGGGAAATGAAACAAAACCCATATGTAGACCTTTGGGAAAACTGCAAGATCTAGGCCCACTGGTCTCATTCCCACGTGGGGACAGTTGTGGCCCTAAGGGGCTCCCTCTGCAGTGAGACACGTGGGCCAGTCCTGGGCCTAAATGAGCGGCCTCGGCCCATTCATCCCCTTCCCAGCCCACAGGAGAGTGTCACTGGGACTGGGCGTCGGGGGCTGGTGCCCCTCCAGGCACTGCCCTGACGTATTTGCTGGCCTGAGCTTGCCATGCCCGGCTGCCCATGGCCGTGGGCGAGACTGGGGAGGAGGAGGCAGAAGGGGGCCTTCGTGGAGGGGATACTTCAGAGCTCACTTTCGGGGGGCTGGTGCTGCTGGGGACCCTGTCAAGTGCTCTTGGTTGCTAGGCTCCTGCCTCTGGCCTCTTACCCGGCTCTCTCACCTGTGCCTCACCCAGCGTGTGCATCCTGTTGTGGCCCAGGCCTCCCACCTCCTGGCCACACCGGCCTCCCGGGTCCCTCTCACCTTAGAAAACGACTTGCCGACCCACTCAGAGGGCCAGACCGAGGCTCCGTGGTTCCTGGCTCACCTCTGCCGAATGCCAGGCCCCACGGCCCTTTATTTATTGAGGGCTGCGTTATGCAAACGAGAAGCTGCTTCTACACACATGTGTGCTTCCTGCACAGTAGATATCACGCCAAGCAAGGGAGGGCCAGCCCAACCAGACCCCCTATGGCCTGCACCGGCCGCAGGAGACCCAGGACTCCCGGGAGGGCCCCGCCTCTCAGGTGCCCGCCCAGCCTCCCGGCGGGAGCCCGGAGCAGCACCCAGGCCAGCGCTCCTGCCCGTCCTACCAGCATCGCCCCAGAGCCGACCTGACTCTGTGTCCAGCGACTTCCCGTCGGCATCACGCCGTCACAGAGGAGCCACGGGCTGCTGGGCCCTGCAGTGCAGCCGGGCCACGCAGAGGTGTAGACTGAGGCTCAGGGCAGAGAAACAGAATGTGAATATCACGTAATAAACTCAAGCTGGCTGCGTGTTGACATGGTAGCTTTTTGGCTGTGGTGTGCATGGATGCCGGAGCCACCGAGAGCACCGCACCTGTGTCCTGTGGCTTCTCCTGGGCGTGCCCACCTTCCCACGGAAAGGAAGCTCCTGGCAGCTTCTCCGTGGCGCGTCTGAACTGCCAGCATCACTGCCCCTGCGCTTTGGGGCCATGGTCAAGTAAAATAACGGTTCCTTACAATAGCCCGGCCACTGCGGACCTGGTAACCCAGACGCATCTGAGTGACTCGCAGGCGGGAGGCAGGCGCATCGCGGGTCAGCTGGGCAGATGTTGGTGCGTGCTCTGGGCAGCAGAACGGCACACAGCAGAGGGTCTGCTCTGAGATGAGTAAGACAGAAAAGGACAAATACCCCATGGCTTCACTTCCATGTGGAACCCTGAAAACAGCATACAGGAACAAACAAAACAAAAACAGACTCAGAGGGGAGTGAACAAACAGGGCTGTGGAAGGGAGGGGGGATGGGTGGAAAGGTGAAGGGGGTGACAAGCCTCCAGTAGTCACAGGATGCCAAGTGCAGCCCAGGCAGTGTGGTCAGTGACCCTGCGGTAACTGTGGGTGGCGCTAGGGTTCTCACAAGTTATATAATTGTCCACACCTGAGATAAGTACAAAATACAAAATAAGTATATTATACTTCCTTTACTCTAAAAAGAAAAAAAAAAACTATGTTTATTGTTTATAAAAGAGTTGTTTATTTCTGGAGTTTTCTACTTAAAAGTTTTGACCACAGGTAACTGAAACTGCAAAAATTAAGACCATGGATAAGGGGTGGCTACACTAGTTACACACACACACACGCACACGCACACGCACACGCACACGCCCCTGTATTCCCAGTCTCTCTCACTAGATGAAAGACAGTGACTTTGTTTCATCACTTCCTGCCCAAGTGCCCTATTGCTGTTGGAGCTCATGTTGTGTGATGGCCATTCTCTCATTCACTGGATGGCCATGTGTTGGCCCGTTCTCAGTGCTGGGCTCCCCTGCGAACTTGATAAGCTTTAGTCGGGGCCGGAGTGATTCCTACAGGGAGGGGTGATTCACGTGGTTCCACAGGCAAGAAGCTGGGGCTGGGGAAGGAAGTGTACGTGGCTTGCTCAAGGTCACACTAGGTAAGTGACAATAAGCAGGACTCTAACTCTGTCTGTGCCAGGTCTCGTGCCCATCCCACTAGCAGGCTGACCCTTTGAGCAGCTTCCCTCAGCGACAAGTCCCTCCTGTTGGCACGTGTGCACTTGCTACAAAGCTGGCTCCCTCCGTCTTTCCCAGCAGACTTCACAGAGGACAGGAACTGCTCCTCGTCTGGTCACGTGCATCCCTGGCACCTGGAAGGCACTTAGAATACACCTGCTGGGCAGATGGTGCCCTCTTTCTCCCACATGATAACCTTCATGTGAATTCCATTTTCCTGAAGACCGTATCCATTAGAGTAAGACGCTGCAGCCATTTTCTCAGCAACTTTACTATTGTGAACATTCACTTTGCATTTTATTATTTAGGGTTCCATTATGCAAAGAAGAAATGCATCTATGTTAGCGTCTGGAGGAAAAATCTCTCCTTCCTTCTGGCCTCGGTGTGCGTTGCGCTGGCTCAACCCGCCATGACAGAACCGCTGTGTCAGATGGAAAGTGAATCCTCATGACTACTGTGTGCTAGCTGGGCCAGGCCTTGGTACACACCTGGGACTGGCGGGTTCTTTCCGTTACTTGGCATAACTTATTAATGGAACTGCCTTAATGGGCCAGAACGTGCCAGGGTGGTTATTAGACAGGGAGCCATCTGGGCACAGAGAAGAAAGCAGGCCGGACAGAGAGAGGAGCCCTGAGCTGCCAGCCAGAGAGGGTCACTGGCCACCCACTTCCTCCAGCACTGTGGACAAACCAGGGTCTTCATTGTCATGAACCTTAGTTTTCATGTCTGTAAAACTGAGGATATTGAACAGATCAAAAAGGACAGCCTGACATACCTACCACACCCGTGAAGCCATCTTACATTGCAGACATTGCTAATCAATCCCAGTGTGCTTCTCCTGATTCCATCTTCCATTGTAGACATTGCCCTGATGCCATCTTCCATTGCAGACATTGCTAATCAATCCCAGTGTGCTTCACCTGATGCCATCTTCCATTGCAGACATTGCTAATCAATCACAGTGTGCTTCCCCTAATTCTGGTGCAGCTGCACACACCTTATCACAGCGCTTCCTGTGGCTTCTCCTTTTAGCCACTGATCATCCCCAAGCCAACATATGTGTTGTTTGTGTGTATGTGTGTGTGTGTGTGTGTGTGTGTGTGTGTGCAGGGTAGAAAGAAGAGATGACAGGACAGCTTTGTGTGTGTGTATGTATGTGATTAATTTTTTATATGTTTATTTGATTTCAGAGAGAGTGAGAGAGAGACAGAAACATCAATAGTGATAGAGAATCATTGATCTGTTGCCTCCTGCATGCCCCCCACTGGGGATCGACCCCACAACCTGGACATGTGCCCTGACCGGGGATTGAACCGTGACCTCCTGTTCATAGGTTGATGCTTAACCACCAATCCACACCAGCTGAGCAGGACAGCTTTTATTCTGAAAAGCCTTCCCTGCGTTAGGCAGACACCATTTGTCATGATGACATGGCATACCATTCTCTGAGATGACCCTTCTCCACAAGGGTCACTGGAGGCACTCTGGCTGCTGGCAACAGCGAGGTGGCCAGGTTCTGAAAGGGGTGAGGTTTGAGGGACTTTGCCAGAAGCCGCACTCTTTCTGAAGCTCCAATAGGAGTTGTCCTGGGTCATGGGGGGCTAGAGGGTCATGTGCAGCCTTTCTGGGCCATTATCCAAATGCCGAGACACTTGCTGGACTGTGGCCATGACTTCTTAGCAGTGGCTCTCCAGAGCGTGGCCTTGTGAAACTCCACTAGGAATGATAGTTCATGACACGGGCACTCTTGGATGGAAAAAGCCACAGAACGAGTTTGCTTTTTTTAAGTAGCGAAAACATAGATGGCCATATGACTGTCTGAAAGGATGCAATCACCTCAGGTCATGTTTATTGGGTGGCTGCTCACTGCCATGCCTGTGGGAAAAGTTTTGCCAATTCCACCCCACCTCATCCTCATCACCACCTTGACAGTAAGCGCCCCCTCGCTCCCGTTTTACTGACAGGAGAGCCGAGGCTGGGGGGGGGCTTAGTAACTCCCCATGGTCGCCACCTGGTCACGCACAGGAACAAACGTGAGCCTGCCAAGCAGCCCTCAGAGCTCCCATTGCTCGGCCCCACTGCCTTTTGAGGGCGACTAGCTCACAGTCTTGGGATTGGAGGGGACTTAACAATATTTTCCCTTGTGTTTTTCTGAGTATTCTAGCCTTTCTATGTTGATGCTGCATAAGTATTGAAAATAGAAAAAATAATGTCTTAAAAGGAGGAAAAATCACAGGATTAACTTTGCAGAGTCTGGGTCAGAAGATCTGAGGTTAGCACTTAGCTATTTCTGCTTGGCTGACTGACCTCAGGCTGGGAGTTTCTTGTGTGGGCCCTGATTTTCTTTTCTGTAAAATGCGGTCATTGGACTGAAATATCTAAGATTCCTCCCAGGTTGGAAATTAATACACTCATTGGCGTGGGAGGTAGGAGCAGTCTCCAGGAGAGGCATCGTCAGCCTTTTTCCTCCTGGGAGGTCACGGTTATTTAGAGTCAGAAACCCTTTGGGCATAGCATGCTGAGTGGCTCCTGGGGGTGCCTGCGAGCAGAAGCTCCTTTCATGAGGATCACGAGCTTCTCCAAACAAAGGTGTTAGAATACAGTTTACAGTCGGGGCTGTCACCCTGGGGGTCTGTGCAGAGTTTGACCTTTTATTATAAAACTTGTCTGCCATCCATGTCCGCCTGGTTGTCTCGGCTAACTGTAGTGGTTTTGAGGTGTTGGGCTGTGAAGGTAATGTTAGAGCTCACAGTGCTTTATTAAGTTGGTTGCATTTATAGATCTTGAGAAGCCTTGGGGTGATAAAAACCCAAGTTGTACATCGCATTAAGTCGAGTTATATAAAGCCTGTTGAATATTAATTCTGTAATGATTCACCCTACAGTTTTACTACTAGATATAAAAAGATATTGTGAATAATTGAATCCTTGGTCTATAAAATGAGGTCTGGGGCAGAGGGGGTAATTGGAAGTGAATAAAGCAACGTTTTTTTCTTTTTTGCTGAAGCCAAGTTAATTCAACACCAGCCCCTTCTTGCAAATTCCGGCCCCTAGTTTCATAGAGCATTACATGAGTGTATAGTAAGGACACAAAGCTAATAAAGTGTGGCTATTTTTTTTTTTACCATATTATTGATTGCTTTATTTTTAGTTTAGCCTCTAAATATGTGTGATCTTTATAGTCTGAATATTTTATAAATCCTTTTCCAGGTTACATTTTTTCAAGATTGTTTCTAAAATAAATCAAATTCTTATTTATGTCTCTTGTCTCAATTGCCCTTTGCAGAAGTTATACAAATAAGCAATAAGCATGTAAAAAGATGCTCAACATTATTAGCATCAAAAACATGCAAATTCAAGCCACAATGGGATAACACCTCATTCCTATTAAAATGGCTAAAATTAAAAGACTGACAATACCTAGTGTTGGTGAGGACATAGAGCATCTGGAGCTCTCAGACACTGTTGGTGGGAATACAAAATGGCAAAACCACTTTGGAACACAGTTTGTTTTTATAAAATTTAAAATACTCTTATCTTTAGATCTACCCATTCCACTCCAAGGTACTTACAGAAGAGAAATGGAAATGCATGTCCATACAAAGACTTGTACTGGAATAGTCATGCAGCTGCATTCATGATGACCCCAAACTGAAAAACATGTAAATGTTCATCAGCAGAGGAATGGATTAGCAAATTGGGGTATAGCCATAAAATAAAACAATAAAATAGAGCTGACTGCCACTATGTGCATAATATTGATGTATCTTGAAAATACAACACGGAGCAAAGGGAACTAGATGCAAAGAGTTCAGACAATCTGATTCGATTTCCATGCAATTCTGGTAACGCCCACTAGTATCTAGTGACAGGGAGCAGGCCCCTGGCTGTGGGCAGAGGCCGGAGCTGATGGGGCGGGTGGAGTGCACAGGGGCCTGAGGAACTTTCAGGAGATGGAATTGCCCTGCATCTCGAGTGTGGTGGGAGGGGCAGGAGTGTATCCATTTGTCAAATTCTCATGACCTGACCGGGGGCACTTTATTGTATGAAAATTACAGCTCCGTCAAGCTGACTGAAATGCCTTCCGCAGGCTCTCCTTTTGGTTTATTGGTGTCTCTAAGGAACTGATTTTCTAAGATATTGATTCCAAATCCAGTTCTAGTATTTACTTACTGTGGGATCATGAGGTGTAAAAATGACATTTGGCAAACCTCTTAGGATTGCCTTGAGAAACCAAAGAAATATTCTATTATGTAATAAAAGCATAGTATGCAAATTGTCCCCTCCACCGGGAGGTCATTCAGGAGTTCGACCAGGGGGTGGAGCCAGCTGGGGGGGGGGTGGGAGGGGCGGCCAGCAGGCAGCCATCAGAGGCCCAGTGCATGCATTTGGTGCACTAGGCCTCTGGTTGAATATATAAAAGCGGTTTATAAAGTAGATACTGGGCATCAAATTGGCTGTCACTACCACTCTGCAGTTCCCTGTGCAAGTCCCGTGGAGATGGGGCCCATTTATAATTCCAGTTGGTCCTGTCATCTGGGCCTCGTGTGAGCGTCCCCATAGCGAATGCCTGTTACAGTGCAGCAGTCCTACCAGATTGCCTGAGTAGCACTCTAGAAAAATTCACCTGCCTTAGTCCATGTGACATACTGAGCAACCCACGCACACGCCAAGCCCTCGCTTCCATCACTGACAACCTACACAGCTGTTCCCCAAGTCACGGCACACTGGCAACGAGGGGCAGATTCACTTACATCTCCCAAGACTCTTCTGATTGCAGAGTGGGGCCCTCCCTCCCTCAGAGACTCTAGCCTGGTTGTGGGTAACAATAAGGATATTCATGGAGAGAGCGATGTCTCCTCTGCAAACCAACAACTTGTCTTCAGGAAAGCAGCTGAGTTTCACTCAGAGTGGACAGAAGGCTGGCGAATTGGGTCCTGATTTCATCTAACACCAGCTTTCATTGGACAAAAGGCCCCTGCATACCTACTATGTGCCTTATCCCAGGGCCTGAGGATTTAGCAGAGAACAGACAGCATGGCCTCCCTCCTCGTGGAGATTATTGTCTAGAGCAGCCGTGGGCAAACTATGGCCTGCGGGCTGCATCCGGCCCGTTCGGCTGTTCTATCCGGCCCACAGAGCCGAAAGAGCGGAGGGTTCTCTTGCTCTCCCCTCCGCTCCTTCCCCAGCAGCCCAAGAGGAGAGTGCCAGCATGGTCAGGTTGCTTTTGTTCCGGCCCTCCGGTCCAGTGTAAGAACCCATTGTGGCCCTCGAGTCAAAAATGTTTGCCCACCCCTGTGCTAGTGTGTGTGTGTGGGGGGGGCAGTTAAATAAATAAACAGTGCCATTCATGTCATCCAGGAAGTACTCGGTGTGGAGAGAAGGAAGGTGCAGGCTGCTACTGCATAGGAAGGAGGCGACAGGAGGGGCCTGTGTGGCCTGCGCAGTGGGGCCTCAGTGACAGTCCACGGGGACCCCGATGTGGGCAGTGGGGCCTCAGGGACAGTCCGCGGGGACCCCGATGTGGGCAGTGGAGGCTCAGTGACAGTCCGCGGGGACCCCGATGTGGGCAGTGGGGCCTCAGGGACAGTCCGCGGGGACCCCGATGTGGGCAGTGGGGCCTCAGTGACAGTCCGCGGGGCCCCCGATGTGGGCAGTGGGGCCTCAGTGACAGTCCGCGGGGACCCCGATGTGGGCAGTGGCTGAGCCTCAGTGACAGTCCACGGGGACCCCGATGTGGGCAGTGGGGCCTCAGTGACAGTCCGCGGGGACCCCGATGTGGGCAGTGGGGCCTCAGTGACAGTCCGCGGGGACCCCGATGTGGGCAGTGGGGCCGCAGTGACAGTCCGCGGGGACCCCGATGTGGGCAGTGGGGCCTCAGGGACAGTCCGCGGGGACCCCGATGTGGGCAGTGGGGCCTCAGTGACAGTCCGCGGGGCCCCCGATGTGGGCAGTGGGGCCTCAGTGACAGTCCGCGGGGACCCCGATGTGGGCAGTGGCTGAGCCTCAGTGACAGTCCACGGGGACCCCGATGTGGGCAGTGGGGCCGCAGTGACAGTCCGCGGGGACCCCGATGTGGGCAGTGGCTGAGCCTCAGTGACAGTCCGCGGGGACCCCGATGTGGGCAGTGGGGCCTCAGGGACAGTCCGCGGGGACCCCGATGTGGGCGGTGGCTGAGCCTCAGTGACAGTCCACGGGGACCCCGATGTGGGCAGTGGGGCCGCAGTGACAGTCCGCGGGGACCCCGATGTGGGCAGTGGCTGAGCCTCAGTGACAGTCCGCGGGGACCCCGATGTGGGCAGTGGGGCCGCAGTGACAGTCCGCGGGGACCCCGATGTGGGCAGTGGAGGCTCAGTGACAGTCCGCGGGGACCCCGATGTGGGCAGTGGAGCCTCAGGCCTCAGTGACAGTCCGCGGGGACCCCGATGTGGGCAGTGGGGCCGCAGTGACAGTCCGCGGGGACCCCGATGTGGGCAGTGGGAGGGCAGGGAGAATGGGCTTGCCAGGGAAGGAAGGGAAAGAAGCTGTGGAGTGGAGGGTGGCCTGGCATAGCGTGAGGTTTGAGAGGCGGAGAGGGAGTTTAGATTTAGTCGATGAAAACAGACGGCGTGAGCATTCAGCAGGGGAGACGGCGGGTTTCCCTCTGTGTGGCGTCCAGGCGGGAGTCCGCAGGGAGGCGAGTACAGGCGTCCGGGAAATGGCACCGGTCCGGGCTGCGCTGTCCGCGGGTGCGGAGGGGAGAGAACAAAGCTCTGTGCTGAGCAGGCAGAGGGACGGGGGGCGGGTGGCGGGTGTCTGCACCCTGTCTGCTGTGGGAGCTGAGCACACTCCTCCGAGACGGGGTCCTGTGTGAACATCCCGGGACAGGAGCCCAGCTGTTCGGACGCCGCCCCTCCTTTCAGCGGGGCTCCAGGCCGCTAGCTGTGGGCCTGGCCACGCCAAGTCCCATCACAACTGCTCCCCCAGAGCCTCCTGGCAGGGGCAGCGACCCCGTCCCAGCCCGGCCGCTGGTGCCCGCCGACAGCAACCCTGTGCCAGCCCACCGCTGGTGCCCGCTGACAGCGACCCCGTCCCAGCCTGGCCACTGGTGCCCACTGACAGCGACCCCGTGCCAGCCCGGCCGCTGGTGCCCGGGCTGTCACAGAGAAGCATGCAGGCGGCCCGCTGCCAGGGATGGGGGCGGGGGCGGGGTGGGGGTGGGGGAGGGCTCTGGCATTATGTTTGCTCTGGGAGACGTTGGGAGGAAGGCGCTGCTTTTGTGGTGATGGCTGGGGAATGGCTGGGGAATGGCTGGGGAATGGCTGGGGAATGGCTTGGTCAGAAACATTGGGGCCCGGAAGTCTCAGGAAACCAGAGGCCTCACCGGTGTCAGTGCTCATCTCTCCGCGCATGGCGGTGCGGGCTGAGGGCTCTCTGAGCCGCTCAGCCCCGTTAACCAGCCGCAGAGTCGCAGACCCACGAGTGCCTGGGAACGCACATTGTGAGCTTGCTCTGACGGCTAAGGTGCAGGGAGTTGCTGGGGCGGAGGCGCGTGGGCATGTGGGGTCCCAGGGTCAGGGAGAGCTTAGCCCTGGGGTAGATGCCTCCGCTGTGCAAGGCCCGCGTGAGGAACAGCCAGAAAGACCCGGAGGTGGTTTGATCTGCTTCTTTCCCACTATGCACAGTGTGGGCTCGGCCTGGGACACGCAGGAGGCACGGCGTGGGAAGCAGCCACAGCTCCAGGGCAGCGGGGAGGGAGCGGAGACGAGGGCTCTGCTGAGATGGGGGGGGGGGGGGCTGCGGAGCACCTGCTCCACTTCTCCCGTCCACACGCTGCACCTGTGGTGCGGGAGGGCGGGGTCTGGAGCCCAGGCCTCCTCGCCGCCCGTTAGAGGCTGCGTGTCTCGGTGAGGATGGCAGTAAGTGGCTCTTACCCAGGTGGGGATTCCTCACAGAACGGCTTTGGGACCACCTGCGTCAAAACCGGCTAGGACTAGTGCGTGTTGAAAAGGAGGATGCCTGGGCGAGCTCGGGTTTCTGGAATCACAACTTCTAGAGGTGGGAGTGGGGATCTGCCTCCTTAGCACACTCTGACCCATTGGAGAAAATACTCTGCCAATAAGAATAAAACTTTTCCTATTGAATCATTCAAATTGTCTTATGTGTGATAGATGATAGATAGATAGATAGATAGATAGATAGATAGATAGATAGATAATAGATTGGTAGATAGATAGATAGATAGATAGAGATAGAAGATAGAAGTGGATTAAAAGTTTCTGGCTCTGCCAACACCGGTTTGGCTCAGTGGAGAGAGTGTCGGCCTGCAGACTCAAAGGTCCCAGGTTCGATTCCGGTTATGGGCATGTACCTTGGTTGCGGGCACATCCCCAGTAGGGGGTGTGCAAGAGGCAGCTGATCGATAATCCTCTCTCATAGATGTTTCTAACTCTCTATCCCTCTCTCTTCCTCTCTGTAAAAAAATCAATAAAATATATATGTAAAAAAAAGTTTTTGGCTCTGTGCAAAGAAACGTATGGCTACCTTTGGGAGCAGACATGTGTGAAGAGGGAGAGTCTAAGTAACTCAGAACCCTGCCTCTGCAGACAGCGTGTTCGGAATTCTTTTGTGGTATTCCTGCGGGATTTCGTGGAGATACGGGAAAGGTCTGCCTAGCATGAGTCATTTGCTTGTGTGTGGAGGGGGCAGGGGGAGGGGGAGGAATAATCCTTTGTTGATCTAAGAGGTCAGAAAGAACAGCCAGGGACCAGGGAGATCCATGTTCATTCACTGATTCACTCACTCATTTATTCAGCAAATATTCATTGAACACCTAGTGTGTGCCAGGACCTGTGAGAGGTGCTGGGGGCCGAGAGAACGCACCAGCGGGGTCCCTGGGCTTGAAGGGGCGGTGCATTATGGGGAAACGATGGTTTTGAATGGTGACAGGTGCCGTGAGGAAAGAAGAGCCACGCCACCGGGTGCTTGGGGGCCCTCTGCTGGGTGGGAGGCCTCTGAGATGGCGTGTGCCCGGGCCCTCAGGGCCAGAAGCCGCCAGCCCTGCGCGCGTGTCTGGGGAGCGAGCTTCCAGCAAAAGGAAGCCACACAGACAGGAGCTCTGGGGTGGATTTGCTGATGTGTTTGTGGTCTCCATGGAAAGCCGGGGTGGCTGCAGCCCTTGACTGACAGACGATGAAGACAGGGTCTGGAGCAGCCGGGCGGCCACGGGCCGTCCATCACAGCGAGGACTCAGCGTGCCTCTCAGCGCCACGGGCCGCAGGAGCTGCTCAGGAGGTGGCTGGTACCTCAGCCCAGCACTCAAAATCATGTTTTATTTTTTATTTAATTTTTTTATTAAATTATTATCTGTGTACATATCTTACCATTGCCCCTCCGCCTCCCATACGTGCCCTCCCTCCCCAGAGTTTTGTGTCCATTGGTTGTACTTATATGCATGCATACCAGTCCTTCCATTGATCTCTTATCTCCCCCAGATCTCCCTCCCCTCCCCGCTGTAATCTGACAGTCTGCTTGTTGCTTTACTGTCTCTATATCTATCTTTTGGTTCATCAGTTTATAATGTTCTTTATCATCCATAAATGAGTGAGGAATTCCGTGTTTCTCTTTCATTGACTGGCTTATTTCACTCAGCATGATGTTCTCCAGTTCTATCCAGGTTGCTGCAAATGATAAGAATTCCTTCTTTTTATGACAGCATAGTATTCCATTGTGTAGATGTACCATAGTTTTCTGATCCATTCATCTGCTGACGGGCACCTAGGCTGTTTCCAAATCCTAGCTATTGTAAATTGTGCTGCTATGAACATAGGGGTGCATATATCCTTTCTGATTGGTGTTTCTAGTTTCTTGGGATATATTCCTAGGAGTGGGATTACTGGGTCAAATGGGAGTTCCATTTTCAGTTTTTTGAGGAAGCTCCATACTGTTCTCCACAGAGGTTGCACCAGTCTGCATTCCCACCAGCAGTGCACGAGGGTTCCTTTTTCTCCACAACCTCGCCAACACTTGTCATTTGTTGATTTGTTGATGTTGGCCATTCTGACAGGTGTGAGATGGTATCGCATTGTTGTTTTGATTTGCATCTCTCGGACAAAATTATGTTTTAAACCTCGAGGGAGGAACAAAAGAGGGTATCTCTGTGCTCTTGGGATGGAGTCAGTTTTATAAGCCAGAGACACAAAAATCACACTCAGGAGGGACAAGGTTGGTGCGTTTACTGTACCAAAATGTGAACCTTCTACACCAAATAGCACCATAACATTTCAAAGGCAAGCGACAGATTATCAGAGGCACTTGTAAGCCCAATGACTAACAAGAGCTGCATTTCTAGGTCTCTAGGGAAAACCCCTGACTGCACCAGCTCTCACTGTGGCTGAGCTCACTGAACACCTGGTTTCTGTTAGAAAAGCGGGCTTGTCCTGTGGCATCAGGAAGGAGCGAGCGGGCAATGGCTGCGCCCAAGTCGTCCTGAGCTCTTTGTGCCTCCTCCACCGTCTTTCGTCTCGTGTCCACAGCCTCATCTCGGGAGCGCTGAGGGCCCATGGGATGGGGCAGGAGCAGGTGCACACATGCCTGCTGCTCCGCCCCTTCTTGTCCGTGGGGGCAGGTGCACACACCTGCCTCCTCCTGCCCAGTGCTGACACACTGCTGTCTGTGAAACAGCTTGAGCCTGCAGTTGACCAGGGAGAAATAAAGGCTCTTCCAGGCTTAGAAGACTCCTGGGGAAAGCCATCTCCTCTGCTTCTGTAGGGAGAATCACAGATACATATAAAGGAGTTCCTTAGGCGCAGTACACCCGATTCCATCAGCATTCGTTGCCTGCCTTTCACTCTCTCTACAACTGGCATCTTTCAGAACGGGATTAGGGAGTGCGACCCTGGTTTGAGTCATTCTGAAATGGGATTTGGACCGGATGTTTCATTGATTTCACCCACGGCCCTGGTTTACTGACTGTGGGTAACTTTTAACGCTCAGAGTCTCCTCCTGCAGAGAGGAGTCCAGCACCGTGTGTCCAGTGAGATGCCGATGTAAGAAGCCAAGGTGGCATCACATCCTTAGCTGTTAAGGAAAATAGCCTCCATTCCGCTTGCATTCTGCGCAGCTCTATCCTAAATGCCATCTAATTAGGTGAAGTCCTACAACTGTGATTAAGTGGTGGGCAGCCAGGGGAACATTAGAATAAATCAGAAGTGTGCTGACCTGAACTTCCTCCTTCTGCCCTCTGTGTCCACAGAAATGAAGGTGCTCTGTCCCCTGCGTCCAGGCATGGATGAGCAATCCAGAAGAAAGAATGTGTGAAGGAAAAAGATGACATCTGTCATGGCAAACAAAGTCCGAGGATTATCTCCGTGAGAGCTGAGGAAGGCGAGAGAACACTAACAGGTCCAAGGTAAGTGGACGTCTCCGGAAACACTGAACTTGGATGCGTCAGAAGCGGAAAAGGGCTAGTCATGTGCAAGTGTCCGTGTGCATTGGCTTGTCAGGGGGGCAGGATCTACAGTCAAAATGTTTGTGTTACTAGCAATGAGGAGGAAAATGAGAAAATACATGTAGTCCCCTACTCTCCAATAAAAGCTAAATGCCCCAAAGTTGAGTAATATAGACTTAAATTTTATAAAAGGGTTTTCTTCACAAAGAGCAAAATGAACAAAACTATGTACTAACTATACTGTGCATGGTTTCATTTCCTATATTTCCAGTGTTTTCTATACACGTTTGTACTTTGTTTTCTTTTGATTCACAGTTGAACACTTGACCAGCTCAAGTCCAGTGGACAATTGAGCAAAGCCAATGGTTGCTTGGCTCTGGGTGTTGTTCAAACTCTTACTGATTTAGGTACTTTGAGAAGCATTGGGAAATTTAGACTTAAGGGATGTAGTATCTTCTTAAATTACAGAAAATCCTTGAATAATGCCATTTCATTCAATGCCATAGGTAATAATAAAAGTGTAATAGGCTAATTAGACTGGATAGTCGAAAGATCCTGCCAGACGTCCTTCCAGATGAAGTTGCAGTGGTGTGACAGAGGCAGAAGTGATTAGGGGCGATCAGGCAGGCAGGTGAGCAGTTAGGGATGATCAGGCAGGCAGGCAAGCAGTTAGGGGTGATCAGGCAGGTAGACAAGTGGTTAGAGGTGATCAGGCAGGCAGGTGTGCAGTTAAGGGCAGGCAGGTAGGCAAGCAGTTAGGGGTGATCAGGCAGGCAGAGTGGTTAGGGGTGATCAGACAGGCAGAGTGGTTAGGGGTGATTAGTCAGGCAGGTGAGTGGTTAGGGTCAATCAGGCAGGCAGGCAAGTAGTTTGGGGTGATCAGGCAGGCAGGCAGAGTGGTTAGGGGTGATCAGGCAGGTAAGCAGTTAGGGGTGATCAGGTAGGCAGATGAGCAGTTAGGAGCATCAGGCAGGCAGAGTGGTTAGGGAAATCAGACAGGCAAGCTGGCGAGTGGTTAGAAGCCAGGGGTCCTGGATTGTGAGAGGGTGCAGGCTGGGCTAAGGGACACTCTCTCCCCATTCCCCTCTGCCACTGTGCAAGAATTTCATGCACTGAGCCTCTAGTTTCATGATAACCTTGATAAGAAACAAAGACAAGTTCTGGCAGGGCGCTGTGTGGAGCATGCACTTTCTCCCAACATCTGCCTGAGTTTCTCTGGGGACTCTGGTTCCTCCCATGTCCCAGAGCTGTGCACATTGCGTAGCAGGGGTGTCTCCTTGTCCCAGTTTGAGTGAGTGTGGGTAAGTGAAGGGTGCGCTGAAGGGGCACCCTGTCCCCGGAGGTCCCGCCTGGCGCCCTGAGCTGCTGGGCCAGGCTCCGGCCACCCATGATTCTGACCTGGAAAAAGTGGATTGGAGAAGAATTCTGTTGCTTTTAGTCATCTTTCTGAAATATAGGCGTAGCTCACACTTGCTTCTGTGTGTATTATTAGAAGTGTTTGGATCTTTATTTAGAAGTTTGGTGATATTTATGTGTCCAGAAATACTCCATAGGAACTAAACTCTTGCTTATGTCAATTAGCCTACAGGAAATTGGTTTCTTTACCATCATTTCCTGTAAAGTCAGTTTCCAAGAACCTATTGAGGAAGTCAGGTGCAAATCCGATCACCTGACTGCTGTCATGTGTGAGCCCTGGCCCTGGCCATGCTCGCTGGCCTCACGCAGCCTCCGCTCACTCTCTCCTCCTTCCAGACCCTACGCACCTCCTACCCCAGCCCTTCCCTGGTGCAGCTTCACGCACACGACCCAGTGCAGCCTGGGCGCTCTCTCTGCCTTGGACCTCAACCTCTGTGTGGCCTTGAACCTCAGGCTGGGCTTCCTCTGGCTGCCTGCCACAAAGGGCCTCTCCGTGAGGTTACCGCCCACAATATCGCCTCTCGGGCATTCTCGTCAGCGTGCCTGGCACAGCCTGTGTGCCCGCCACAGGCAGCATTCAGAACTTCTCACCTGTGTCACACTGACAGCTTGGTTACTCAAGGTGGGTGTCAATGAGGACAGAGCACCCTGAGGGCCGAGGTCAGCTACTCAGGGACCGGTCCCAGAGCCCCATCCTTCATGGCATGCCTTACTCCTGGGAGCTGCTTTTTATTGGCTCTTCCATCCTTTTCACCGGCCTTACGACTGTTCTGAACGTTTCCTGAGGCGGGGGATGGTGTTTGCTTTTCACAGGGGTACTGTGGGATCCCTCAGAGCACAGGCATCACAGAGACACACAGACATGTGCCCTCAGAGCACAGACACCATAGAGACACATAGGTACATACCTCGGAGAACAGGCATCACAGAGACACACAGACATGTGCCCTCAGAGCACAGACACCATAGAAACACACAGACATGTGCCCTCAGAGCACAGACACCATAGAGACACACAGACATGTGCCCTCAGAGCACAGACACCATAGAGACCTACAGACATGTGCCCTCAGAGCACAGACATCATAGAGACACCCAGGTACCTGCCCTCAGAGCACAGGCATTGTAACAGAGGTGCGTGATCCCTTCACAGTGCCCCATAGAGGTTCAGAAATAGAGCAAGAAGAAGCGTGTCAAAAACTTAGAATCCTGCCTGGCAGTGTGGCTCAGTGGCTGAGTGTTGACTATGAACCAGGAAGTGGAGGTATGATTCCCAGTCAGGGCACATGCCCAGGTTGTGTTGTGGGTTCGGTTCCCATTCAGGAGTTAGCTGATCAATGATTTTCTCTCATCATTGATGATTCTCTCTCTCTCTCTCTCTCTCTCTCTCTCTCTCTCTCTCTCTTTCTCTCTCTCTCCCTTCCTCTCTGAAATCAATAAAGATATATTTAAACAAAAAACAACTCAGACTCCTGAAGCCACAAGTAATATTCTGAATATTAACAGCGGATCAGTCCAAACAAGGATCCAGGTGAACAGGCGCTGGGCACGGTGTTGGGCAGTGTGTTCCCCCTCAGGTGCTGGACCACGGGGATGTGGGGTGAGATGCGGGCATGGGCTCAGGGCAGCGGTCAGCTGCCAACCAGTGCAGAGGGACGTTCAGTCTGTGTGCGTCTCCACTGAGCATCAGCCCCACCACAGTACCAGTCGGAAGCCCTGGGGCCAGGGCTCCCTGAGCCCCATTCTCTGCCTGGGCTGCACAGTCTGATGCCTTCGAACGTCACCACTGCACCCCACTCTCACTCCACCTGCACAGCATCCCTTACACCTGCTGGAGACAAGCATCTCATCTCCTCGCCACAGGCTGACCAGTATCACACATGGCCAGGAGCTGGGATGAGGAAGGAATGGGGAATTATTACTTAACTAGTGGCCCAGTGCATGGAATTCTCTACATTAAAAAGGGATTAATTAGAGGAAATATTTGAATATTGCTATTTGCCCTTTCTCCATAATAGAAGTGTCAGAGATGAAAGAAAGAAAATTACTAGTAAAATGTAAAAGTAATATGAAAATCTCCCTTCTGTCAGAGTCAAGGGACCCAGAGTCAAGTCCCCACCCACTACCTGTATGTGCTTCAAAAACTCAGGAGACCCAGACCCAGCCGGACCCACGCCCACTGGGTGAGACCCAGACCTGGCTGGCCCCACCCCCGTCATGCCCCTCTGGGCGGGGGCACAGCCTCAGGTCCCCTGGTCCAGTGCTGGGGACCCAGGTGCAGCCGGAGGTCCCTGTCAGCACCAATGGTCCGGGGCATGGCCTGAGGTCGCCATCAAGGCCTGCGGGGTGGAGAGAGCGACCTGAGGTCCCCCAGCCCGGTGTTGGGGTGGTTGGGCATGGCACGAGGTCTCCCAGCCTAGTGCCAGGGTGGCAGGTGGCCTGAGGTCCCCCATCAAAGCTCACCGAGTGAGGGCTATGGCCTGAGGTCCCCGTCAAGCCCCGCTCTGGCAGGTGGCACAGCCTGAGGTCTCCTGTCAAGTGCTGTTGGGCGGGGGGTGCAGCCTGAGGTCCCTCACCCCTGCCAGGCACCACACAGCCTCAGGTCCCTGCTGTTCGGTCATGATGTTATGGTGCCCTGGCTAATTTGCATATTCCTCTATTATATAGATAGATGGGTGCAGTTTTGAGTGATGCAAGTTTTGGAAATAGATGGTGTGATTGTTGCACACATTGTGAATGTAATTAATGTCACTGAATCGTACTTAAGAATGCTTAACATGGCAGATTTTATGTCATATATACCTTGCCCACATACACACACAAAAAGAGATGGGCACAGAATAGTTGGGAAGATGTACACAGAATGGTTGGGAAGATGGACATGGCATAGTTGGGAAGACATACAGGGAATAGTTGGGAAGATGTATTGTACACGGAATAGTTGGGAAGATGTACAGGGAATAGTTGGGAAGATGTACATGGAATAGTTGGGAAGATGCACATGGGATAGTTGGGAAGATGTACAGGGACTAGTTGGGAAGATGTACATGGAATAGTTGGGAAGATGGACATGCAATAGTTGGGAAGATGCACATGGAATAGTTGGGAAGATGTACATGGAATAGTTGGGAAGATGCACATGGAATAGTTGGGAAGATGGACACGGAATAGTTGGGAAGATGCACATGGAATAGTTGGGAAGATGTACAGGGAATAGTTGGGAAGATGGACACGGAATAGTTGGGAAGATGTACAGGGAATAGTTGAGAAGATGCACACGGAATAGTTGGGAAGATGGGCACGGAATAGTTGAAAGTTGCCTTCACATTTATGGTGTGGTCTATGCCTGGTATATGGAAAAGAGCAGGAGAGGAGAAAACTCCATCCTGTGTGCTTGTGCGTTTGTTGCATTAGTCACCACCAGCAAACATTCCATACTTTACAATAGAAGTGTTGTAAGCCAGCCTCGCCTGTTCTAAAGCTTCGGAGGTGGCACAACTTTGTAGGCTGTGCGGCCATCAGAGGAGGCGTGCCCATGCTCACTGTCAGGGAGGCTACTGCGGACCAGTGTGCACAGGCCTCTGGGGACCTCGCCGTCCTTTCTCCTGGGAGGGAGGCTGGGTCACGTGCGAGGTGCGTGCTTCACTTTGAAGAAGCTGCCCGCTGTGTTCTAAAGAAGTCGCACCAGTTCCACCCCCACCTGCTCTGGGTGAGAGTTCCCGCTTCCCCACACCCTTGTCCTATGTGGCACCATCAGCCTTTTCCCTTCTGTCCATCACAGGAGGGGCGTGGCTGGATTCATTGTGGTTCAATGCTGAGTATCCTCCTGTTCTTACTCGCCATCTGTGTACCTTCCAGTGAATTGTCTGATTCGATCTTTGGGGTGTTGTTTGTTTTTCTTATTGTGTTTTGAGAGTTCTTTATCCTGGATACAAGTCCTTTATCAGGTGCATGTTTTGCAAATATTTTCTCCCAGTCTCTAGCTTGTTTTTGCTTTTTCTTAACCATATCTTTGGAAGAGCATAGGTTTTTGATGTGTTTAATTTGTTTTAACTTGAATTATTACAGTGAAGGGCATTTAAAGATTTTGCCAGTTAAAGGAATTTGTACATGTAGATACCTATTCACATGGTATCAAGCATATTAAAATGTACATGTTTTCCTCATTAAAATGATTTCTTACTCTATATTTTTAAAATTTATTTTTTTTAATATATTTTATTGATATTTTATAGAGAGGAAGGGAGAGAGATAGAGAGCTAGAAACGTCCATGAGAGAGAAACATCGACCAGTTGCCTTTTACACACCCCCTAATGGGGATGTGCCCGCAACCAATGTACATGCCCTAGACCGGAATCGAACCCGGGTCCCCTCAGTCCGCAGACCGACGCTCTACCACTGAGCCAAACCGGTTTTGGCCTTACTCTATATTTTTAAAGACCCTAAATTTTTTGCTTTTAAAATTGTTTGTTGCAAGAAACTCATTTAGTTTATTATTGCCTACTAGAGGCCTGGTGCATGAGGTTCATTCCTGGGGGCTCCCTCAGCCCAGCCTGTGCCCTCTTGCAGTCCAGGACTTCTAGGGGGATGTCCATCTGCTGGCTTAGGCTCCAATCGGGCCTAAGCCAGCAGTCAGATATCCCTCTCATAGTCCAGGGCTCTTGAAATTTGGGACCCCCTCGCTCCTTACCGGCTGCCGGCAGCGGAGGTGGGAGAGGCTCCTGCCCCTACCCTGTGCTTGCCAGCTGTGAGCCCTGCTTCTGGCTGAGTGGCACTCCCTCTGTGCGAGCACACTGACCACCGGGGGGCAGCTCCTGCATTGAGTATCTGCCCCCTGGTGGTCAGTGAGCATCATAGCAACCAGTCATTCCATGGTTTGGTCAATTTGCATATTATGCTTTTATTATATAGCATCATGCATCCTTGATAATTCATGCCAAATAAAAAATTTAACATAAAAGTTATTTTAAAACATAATGCAATTTAGTGAATACAAGAACTTACCAACTAATGAAGTTGACAATATGTTAACCTGTATAGGTATTAAATTAAATATTCATCACTTGAGATTGGGAAATTTTCTTCTCATATTTAGAAGGAAGTACTTTTCCGTGTTTTTTAGTGCTAGAACAATTTTTTTAAGTCACTGGAAAATGTGTAGTTTCTAGACCTTGGATAAAACAGTGTGGTTAGAGTACATTTAAGGGAAAATATAATAAATAAACTAAAAATAAAACAAGTAATTGAAACAGCTCCCCAAGCTCTTACTAGACCCTTTTGGGCCTGAGAAACAGGATTTGAACCGGCTCTTGGCGTGTGCCTGGCGCCGGGCACTGATGGCCGAGGAGCTGGCGTGTGTCTGCTGTACCTGCTTTCCTGCTCAAGTTTGATTATAATACATAGACTCTCTCTGGCTCCCGAGCCGCCCCAAATTATGGCTATTACTTTAAATATTGTCTTATTTTTAAATTGTTTTTTTTATTTCAAATTTAATGCCTGAGTTTTGTAAAAATATTCAAACAGTTAAAGTACTTTGTGATGTTAACTTTAGCTCTTAAACATTTTATACAAACACAAAAGATATGTGTCCTTTGTTCGCCTTCAAAGCAAGGAGTAACTTTACAGTCAGCAAAGATGCACATGAATTCAGAAGAATCTAGACGTCAGATGTGCTGGCATCAAAATAAGTGCTCTTCCTGTGGAAGTCGGCTTGAAAACCATTAAAACATGTTCATTCGGGCAATGCTATGCCGTGCGTGACATATGAATCGTATGTAAGGGTATGTAGTATGCCGTTGTTTCCTGGAGTTATTCACCACAGAGTGCTTCTCCTTTGGAACTAACTCTCCAGGGGTCAGTGCTTCCTGGCACACATCGGAGAATCTTCCCCTGTTCTATGGACTTTCCAAGTCTGCCACCAGGGGGCAGCCCCCCCACACATTTTTATGTTCTGACAACTATTGAAAGTGTATTTTCCTTCAGCACACGTGCGTGAGGCTGGCATTTTCAAGCAGATTTTTGGTAAAAACTTTTGATGAATGAAAGAAATAAATAATAAAAATAAGAAGCCTACAAATAGTCAAAATACAAAGTTGAGCCCAAGAATTAGCCAATCTGCTACCCCCTACCCGCCCCCACCCCCACCCCGGGACCCCAGGCCAGTCTGCAATACGGCTCCCAGCCACATGCCTTCCCGTCCTCTCGACCCCACATGTGATCTGTGGCCCATCTTACCCAGCTGTCCTGTGCTGCCCCAGCTCCAAACCCGCTGGTTAACCCTGCCGGGCTGCGCTGCGACCTTCCCCTCAGGCTGGTGGGCAGCTCCGAGGTGCCCCGGGGCGAGGAGCAGGTACGGCCGCCCCTGAAGGTCACCCGGTGCCCGGCAGACACCAACCACCCGGTACACGTCTGTGTGGGACTGAGCGCCCGCCTGGCCGGCCTCCCCCTGGCTCCGGGCCGCATTCCCAGCGACGGCTGACGGACGGGGAGGACTCTCACCCGGGCTGGATGCGCACCCCACCACCTCCCGCCTTCGGTGTGACTCCCTAATCCTGAGCCCAAATCCCTCTCTCTCCCTCTCTCTCTCCTCCACACACATTTACAGCGTGTTCAGATCACAGTGAGGAAGGTCTCCCCTCCACCCTCACCGCACCTCCCCTGAGCCGCACAGCGGGTGCTGCCGGTGGGAAGGAGGGGTGCTCCGTCCCCGGGGGCGAGGCTCCCACGGGGCTCCTCTGGTTTCTCTGGTGGCGGCGGTGCCACGTGGGGCTGTGCCGTGTGGATGAGCTCGTCCCGGGGTCTCCTTTGTGGGGTGCCCGGGCTCGGCCTGTGTCCGCCCCTTCAGCCACGGCGTGGCCGGCTGTGGACTGCCCTCCTGCCGGTGTGTGCAAGTTTATTAAATCATTAACACGGCGTTTAAGTCAATGACATTTCATTTGTGTTAACACATAAACTTAATGAATTGGGTTCGGGCAGTGGGTGTGGTCCGTAAACTGACCTCGGAGACAGGAGGGTTGCACTGTTCCCGCGCTTTCCTCCTGGGCAGCCTGCTCCTCAGCCCTCCGGACTGTGCAGGGGGAGGAGGAGGAGGCACCCCGATCCTCAGCCCTCTGGACCTGCAGGGGGAGGAGGAGGAGGCACCCCGATCCTCAGCCCTCCGGACCTGCAGGGGGAGGAGGAGGAGGCACCCCACTCCTCAGCCCTCCGGACCTGCAGGGGGAGGAGGAGGAGGCACCCCGCTCCTCAGCCCTCCGGACCTGCAGGGGGAGGAGGAGGAGGCACCCCGATCCTCAGCCCTCCGGACCTGCAGGGGGAGGAGGAGGAGGCACCCCACTCCTCAGCCCTCCGGACCTGCAGGGGGAGGAGGAGGAGGCACCCCACTCCTCAGCCCTCCGGACCTGCAGGGGGAGGAGGAGGAGGCACCCCACTCCTCAGCCCTCCGGACCTGCAGGGGGAGGAGGAGGAGGCACCCCACTCCTCAGCCCTCCGGACCTGCAGGGGGAGGAGGAGGAGGCACCCCACTCCTCAGCCCTCCGGACCGTGCAGGGGAGGAGGCACCGCCATCCTGCACGGTGCTCACTCACAGCCAACGAGCTGGTCACGGAGAGGCCTGGGCGAGCGGGCGCTGGGTTCACCTGGCACTGAAGTGATACCAACCCGACTCCTCTAAATCCTCCCCAAGGATATGGTTGTTGGTTACAGAGAGAGAGGAAGGGAGGGGAGAAGGGAGGAAGTAGGAGAGGGAGGGGGAAAGGGAGGGGGGAGGAAGAGAGAGGGAGAGGAACATTGCTGGTTGCCTCCTATGCACCCTGATTGGGGCTCAGACCCAGACCTTTAGGTGCTGGAACCCTCCTCCACGCCAGCCCCTGCGGGTTCCCCCGTGTGAAGCGCTCCTGTTTGGGCTGAGGCTGGGGCCAGGAGGGCAGCACGAGGCCCCGCGTGTCCCCCGGGCCGAGCCGGCAGAGGGAGGTTTGGGAGGCTGGCCTGGAGGGCCAAGCTGGAGGAGTTCCGCGGTGGCCCGGGCGGGGTGCGGTGTGTGGTGTGTGTGGGTTGCGGGGTGCAGTGTGAAGAGAAGCCACTCCCAGCCACCCGCTCCTCTCCTGCCAGCCCAGCCATCCAGGTGGAAGGGGCACTGGGTCCTCTCCGCCCGGCGCCTCAGGAATGAGCCAGAGGGAGGCATCGTCAGGGGAGAGGGGCGCCCGGAGCGACGGCCGGGGCGTTAGGGGAGGGGGGGTGTAAGTTAGACTGAATCGTATTTAAATACGGTTATTAAAACATTTGAGATATTAAAATCTTCGAAATAACAGTGCTTGCTTATGAATGCAATCAGTAACAAGATCCAGTGTGCCATCTCTGCAAAGCCGTCGGGAGTAGAGCCTGATCCGCGATGCTGACGCCAGGGAGGTGTGGCAACCGGCATGCCTGTTAGCATCCTCCTAAGCGCGTCTGAAACATCTTATGCTTTGGGTTTCGGCTCTGCCTGAATCTCCGCTCCCCGTGTATCAGCGCCCAGCATCCCTTTCCGTTTCCAAACACCTTTCCCGCGGGAAAGCCACGCGGCGTGTCTCCAAGGGCGGGCCAGTCACGCAACGCTGCGAATGGAGCCCCCGGGGCGTCCGGCAGAAGCCCGGCAGGAGCGCGTGGGCCTGGTGTGTGCGCCTGGGATTCGGTGCCACCGGGTGCCCACAGACTGTGCTGAACACCCTCACTGTGTCCCGGGGCCGGCAGGGTGCCACCGGGAGGCTGCACAGGCCCCAGGAGTAAAGCGTTTCCTGCACACAGCTTCCCAGGTCAGAGGCCGGGACGCAGCCTGTTGGTGTGGAGAGCCGAAACCCAGGGCAGTGTGGGAACCTCAGGTCGTGGCATCACCCACGCTCTCAGGCCCCCTGCCCTGCTCCCTCCCCTGGCCCTGCTCCCTCCCCTGGCCCTGCTCCCTCCCCTGCCCTGCTCCCTCCCCTGCCCTGCTCCCTCCCCTGCCCTGCTCCCTCCCCTGGCCCTGCTCCCTCCCCTGCCCTCCTCCCTCCCCTGTCCTCCTCCCTCCCCTGGCCCTGCTCCCTCCCCTGCCCTGCTCCCTCCCCTGCCCTGCTCCCTCCCCTGGCCCTGCTCCCTCCCCTGCCCTGCTCCCTCCCCTGCCCTGCTCCCTCCCCTGCCCTGCTCCCTCCCCTGGCCCTGCTCCCTCCCCTGCCCTCCTCCCTCCCCTGTCCTCCTCCCTCCCCTGCCCTGCTCCCTCCCCTGGCCCTGCTCCCTCCCCTGGCCCTCCTCCCTCCCCTGCCCTGCTCCCTCCCCTGGCCCTGCTCCCTCCCCTGCCCTGCTCCCTCCCCTGCCCTGCTCCCTCCCCTGGCCCTGCTCCCTCCCCTGCCCTGCTCCCTCCCCTGCCCTGCTCCCTCCCCTGCCCTGCTCCCTCCCCTGCCCTGCTCCCTCCCCTGCCCTGCTCCCTCCCCTGGCCCTGCTCCCTCCCCTGCCCTGCTCCCTCCCCTGCCCTGCTCCCTCCCCTGCCCTGCTCCCTCCCCTGCCCTGCTCCCTCCCCTGGCCCTGCTCCCTCCCCTGCCCTGCTCCCTCCCCTGGCCCTGCTCCCTCCCCTGGCCCTGCTCCCTCCCCTGGCCCTGCTCCCTCCCCTGCCCTGCTCCCTCCCCTGGCCCTGCCTGGCCTCGGGGTGGGGGCAGAGGTGATGTCCGGACGGTCCGGGTGTGTCTGGCTGCGCTCACAAACGCTTCCTCCCTGTGTCCAAGCCCCGGGCGGGGTGGACCCGGGCGGGTGAGGTCCACTTCCCCCGCTGACTCGGCGAGAGCGCCAGTGGGCAGTGAGGGCGAGAGGGAGAGCGCCCACCGTGCCCGCCACTCCCGCTCCTCCCTCTGCGCCGGTGACGCTGCATCGCGGTGTTCGGGGCCCGCATTGGGAAGCCCCTCGCCACTGCTTATCCGGTGCCTCTACTCCTCAGCTCCTCCGCTGGCCGGCCGGCCCACCTTTTCCCCAGGATCACACCGGCCTAGGCAGCCACGAGGATCACACCGGCCCAGGCAGCCACGAGGATCACACCGGCCCAGGCAGCCACGAGGATCACACCGGCACAGGCAGCCACGAGGATCACACCGGCTCAGGCAGTCACGAGGATCACACCGGCCCAGGCAGCCACGAGGATCACACCGGCCCAGGCAGCCACGAGGATCACACCGGCACAGGCAGCCACGAGGATCACACCGGCCCAGGCAGTCACGGGGATCACACCGGCCCAGGCAGCCACGGGGATCACACCGGCCCAGGCAGCCACGGGGATCACACCGGCCCAGGCAGCCACGAGGATCACACCGGCCCAGGCAGCCACGAGGATCACACCGGCCCAGGCAGCCACGGGGATCACACCGGCCCAGGCAGCCACGGGGATCACACTGGCCAGGCAGTCACGGGGATCACACCGGCCAGGCAGTCACCAGGATCACACTGGCCAGGCAGTCACGGGGATCACACCGGCCAGGCAGCCACGAGGATCACACCGGCCAGGCAGCCACGAGGATCACACCGGCCCAGGCAGCCACGGGGATCACACCGGCCCAGGCAGCCACGAGGATCACACCGGCCAGGCAGCCACGAGGATCACACCGGCCAGGCAGCCACGAGGATCACACCGGCCCAGGCAGCCACGAGGATCACACCGGCCCAGGCAGCCACGAGGATCACACCGGCCCAGGCAGCCACGGGGATCACACTGGCCAGGCAGTCACGGGGATCACACCGGCCAGGCAGCCACGGGGATCACACCGGCCCAGGCAGCCACGAGGATCACACCGGCCCAGGCAGTCACGGGGATCACACCGGCCCAGACAGTCACGGGGATCACACCGGCCCAGGCAGTAGGCCAGTCTTCTTTCCGCCAGTTTGCTGGGATGGATGCTCAGGGGGTGACAGCCGTCACCTCGGCATTTAGTGCAGCTAGTCAGGGGAGCGGCATCCCCTCATCTTTGTCCTGTTCTCTCGGCTGCACTCCAGGGAAGGGCCTTATACAGGGCACAGCACCCGGTGGCGAAAACCACGATGCCACGGGAGAGCTCTGCCTGCCACCCAGTGGTCCAAACCCAATTCAGAGAAGGACATCATTTATTTTATCTTGTGCATACCAAACATGGGTTTAATTTATCAGCATTCTGTTCTATGAGCATGTGTAAAACACTCTAAACTCACCCTCTGACTGGATTACAAGAGGTTTGTATCTACTCAGAAAAAGGGCTGCTGAACAGAAAAGTCTCTGATCCCACTGGAAATCTGTTGAAAGTCTCACTTCCCTCCAGAAAAATTGCGTGTACATACAATTGTGGGCACTCTTTTCGGGGCTTCAAATACCTCCCAGGTTCAGTCTCACCTCAGGTGACACCAGACGCCTGGTTCTCAGTGTCCCTGCGGGGATCTGAAGACCACGGTCTTCCCATTCCTACCATCTCTGCTTCTCCTGCTGAGTCAGGGATGGGGAAACAACCACAGCGTGACATTTATTGGTCAGTAAAGTTGGTCTGCATGCAAGTGTAGATTTTCAGTAAATATGTGTTATTTTTTATAATGTGTGTGTACATTTTAGGGTTGGAAATGATAGCTACAGTGGGTTGAATAATGGCCCGAGATCTGAGCCCAATCCCTGAAATGTGTGCTAGTAAATGTTACTTTGTACGGCAAAGACTTTGCATCGGCGATTAAGGCTTTTGAGCTGCAGAAATTATCCCAATTTATCTGGTGGAGCTGTACATGCCATGGCAGAGTCCTCAAGAGTCAGCCAGGGGGAGATTGGAGAGACAGTGAGGACGTGATGATGACGCTGCACAGAAGCAGAGGTTGGAGGGATGTGGCCACAAGTGGAGGAACGCTGGCAGCCACCAGAAGCAGAAGATGCAAGAATGGGTCCTCCAGGGAGCACGGCCCCACAGACACCTGGACTTCGGCCCAGAGAAACGAAACTTGGACTTCAGACCTAGAAGAGACACATTTTACTCTGTAAAGACACTCAATTGATGGTATTTCTTGACTGCAGGCAGCCACAGGAAGCTAGAACAACCACCAAGCTGTCTGATTTAGAATCAGGTTTGCATTTGAGGCTGTTGAACCTGACCACAGTTAAACAGGCCAGACTGCAGGGGGTTGCAGTCTGACCTACACAATGTCATTCCTCCCAAAAGGTCCCTGGAGCACCCGCTCTTCGCCCTTTGGGGGGCTTGTTAGAAACGCGCTGTTCAGAAACACCTGCTCACGGGCGCCAGGTGTTGAGGACAGACCACACACCCATAGAAAGCATTTCATGTTTACCTTCCTCAGTGGGGGGCCCGGGTACTTTATCCATCGGGTATCTGGTTTTCCTCTTGGATAAGTGACAAATCCTTCACACACCTGTGTCTGAGCCTTAAAGCCAGGTGCTTTCAGGAATTTTCACTCAACAAACATTCCCTGAGCCCTTACAAAATTTGCCACGAGGGATAGAAATAAAAAGCACACAACATTTTCTACTCCTAAAACACCTACCACCCAGTGGAAAAGACAAACATTAAATAGCCCCATAGACAAATTGTACATACCTAAATAGGTCATTGCAACCGAGGTAAGTCTGAGGAAAGAAACGTCTTTGAGGAGGTTAAATAATGAAAGAACCTTGACGAGGCTCTTTCCTGGACGTGACTTCTCCTCCAAGGGGTGACATTGAGCCGGACTCAACTGGAGGCGGGGCCGAGGGTCCCATTGGAGGCAACAGCACGTGCACTGGCCACGTGACCAAGGGGTGTGGTGCCTGCGGGACTGAGAGGGAAGCAGGCAGGGCGTTGGCCGGACTGGCCACGGACCCAGGCGACCCATGAAGGAAGGTCCAGCACATACTGAAAAGGACAACAATTGAGGGTGTGCATCTGCTTCCCTCGTCACCACGTTGTGTGACCCTGCTTCCCTTTGCAGGTGGTTGCCCAACCTGAGGCCATCGTGGGGCTTTCTCTAGCGCCGTTTGGGCGACTCACCCCTGTTGTTGGCTGCTCACAAGACACACGTCTCGTCTGCCATCTCTCTCCTCACTGGGCCAAGGGCTCTGCCTTCAAAGGCTTATGAGCTGTGGTCTCAGCCTCAGGAGCAGCAGCACCAGAAAGAGAGGCCCCATGGGTGCCCGGAAGGACCGCACAGCCGTCTGCTCTCTGGCACCCCTGACCCCCTGAAATGTGCTGAACCTCAGACCCCGCTGACTAGCAGCTCAGCTGGCCTGCAGCCAGACACCAGATCTGTGGACTCAACCCTGGTGGAGACCTAGGCTACCTGGCTTCTTCTGCCCACGGACTTCGGCACTGCCCTGGGATGCACACCTTCCAATTAGAAGGAAGCATCACTTCCCCTTGCTGAAAGAACCTGTGTTTCCTGGATGCTTGGGTCGTAGCCGCATCTGATTTTGTTGGGGGGAGGGGGGCGTGCTTCTTGTGCAGCATTGTTTGTGCTATTCATCTGCCTGAGGGGCAGCTCTTCTGCACATTCCCCCCTCCTGCCTGTGGCCTCGAGGGGAGATGTTATGTATTTCATACGTGAAGGTCTCATGCTTCTTCAGATATGCGTTCACTACCTGTCACCAACTTCCTCCTTTGGGGGCCTTCTCTCTACATGAATGAAGTCTTGCTTCGTGATCATTGCTAGCCGCCCTTGGATGTGGGAGCACAGGTGACGTGGAAAACAGCTGAACCACTCCTCATGCATACCTCTCCCCAGGCTGACACAATTCTTACTGAACGGGAACAAATCCAGAGTGATGAAAACTCCAACAAAGCAGCCGGAATCAAGACATTCCGAAGGTTCCAGATCCCCAAGGGAAAGGAATGGCTTCGCCGTAAACAGAAGAAAAGAGCACATGGAAAGTTTCTGCACTCCTTTCCCTGGTCTCTGAGCTACCGCTGGGGGTGGTTTGCAGGGTCTTCTTCTTGGTGTCCTTCCTCTGCAGCGAGGAGAGCGGGCGGGGCTGTTACTGTCCTCACCCTGCTGGTCCGGAGATGCCGCCTGTCTGTGGGACTCCTGGTGAACGGATGGTGTTCCTCTGAGATCAGCGGCAACAGAGGCAAACGCTACAGCTGGTGAAAGCGAAGAGGGGAAGCGATGGTATTTCAAGCTTCTCCCAGAGCGGAGTCTCTTCAGTCCATTGCTTTTCGGAGTAGGTGACATTCGGGCTAGGGGGTGGGGCTGGGTGATTCGGAACTGTATGCAGGTGCAGCTTTGAGAGGGACAGTGTGGTAGGAAAGTCTTCGAGAAGAATTGGTGCAGAACGTGGGATGCCTGACTGCCTTCAGGCAGATCAACCGCGAGGAGAAACGCAGTGTGAGGGTAAGAAGTTAGGTTGCCCAGGTCAAATCCGAGCACCGCCTGGCCAACCCCAGGCTCGCTGAGTGACCCTGAGCATGTTATTCCCCTTCTCTGGGCCTCAGTCCCCTTAACTGTGAAATGGAGGGAACAGAGTAATGTCTCTGTTATAGAGTAGTGAGGAAATTAATGAAGTTATTATATATGTAAGCACTTACCATTAATGCTCAAGAAATAGTAGCTGTTGCCCTAGCTGGTTTGGCTCAGTGAATAGAGTGTCAGCCTGCAGACCGAAGGGTCCCAGGTTCAATTCTGGTCAAGGGCAGATACATTGGTTGGGCTGCAGGCTCCTCCCCTGCCCAGGTCCTGGTTAGGGCCTGTGTAGGAGGCAACCAATCAATATTTCTCTCTGTTTTCCCCTCTCTCTTACACTCTCACTAAAGATCAATGGAAAAATAAAGAAATGGTAGCTGGTACCTTTTCTATCACTGATGAGTTTCACGTGTGGGACTAGTTGGGCATCTTTAACCCAGTCATTCCACAACCATGACTCGTGCCCAGTATATGCCAGGCACTGGGCTAGGTGTTCAGAGTGAAACATGAACCTTGTCCGAGACCTGGGAATTACTGCCTGAGGCAGTGCGGTGGTGGGACCAAGGGTAGACCGTGCCACCTCAGGCCTGCCTGCTGAGGGTCACAGGGGAGGTGTTGGTGCCTGATGGGGAGGTAGTCCCACTGACCTTGCAGGATCTGGGGAGAAAATGGAGTTTGTGGTTGGCCTTTCCTCAAGTATCCTCTGCCTGCCCTCCACCCCACCCAGCTCTCACTCAGTGTCTGCCTATGCCCCCTTAACCCTTTCCCACCCTGAGGTGATTGGAGAGACGCCTGGCTCTGGATCTCAGGTCGCCTGGGTGAATGCAGCTGAGCGGTGTGAGCCTGATGGGGTCCCAGCCCTGTGCTCGGACCGGGTCTCTGCCCGGGTGTTCTCTGGCCCCAGCAGAGGACTTTGAACACGGGCTCGCTTGCTTCTCCTGCAAACTTCAGGGGGCACAGTTCCCCCATCTTGGACCTCCTCCACTTGGACCTGCTTTCACTCCCCACAGTTCTCTAACTTTTGGGTCATAAAAAAATAGTAGTCAGTGAAATAAAGTCAGCTTTCCGATCCACCATATAGTCTACTCCTTCCAAGCTTCCACCTTCCAGGTGCCCTCAGTTCACTTGTCCTCTCTTCTTATTCCAAAGGCCTTTTAAATCTGCGTTTCAGTCCGGAGGCAGGAGGGAGGCAGTGAGGCCGGGTGTGGCTCCTATGTCTGGGTCTGAAACTGGTGTTCACCAACTGGCTGGAGAACTGTGTGTGGTTTCCTTAATCCTCCTCTGCCTCCTCTGGAAAATGGGGATAACAGCTCCCATTTCGTCAGGTTGCTGAGCACATTAACCCGTTAGAAGGTGAACCGAGCTGAAAGTGCCACGTGGCACAGAGTGGCCACTCGGTAAATGGCAGCCTCTGTTCCTCTCACCTGGAGAGAAACAAGGCTTCCAACGCGGTAAGCAAGTGGGACACTCCTGCTGTATTCTGAGTCCTCAGCTCCTTGTTCCTGCCACTCAGCTTGACCTGTAAATGCAAGGATCACTGGCGAGTTTGTTCTGGTTGGATGTAGATTGTTGTTCAAAAGCACGACCCTTGGAAGTCTCCCGTTTTAAGGAATGTATGTGAACACCCACCGGAAGCTCGTGTGTCATTAGCTGGACTTGCAGGGTGAGTCGCATTGCAGCCACACCCCTCGACGGTGGTCCACATGCTGCTGACTCAGGCTCCGCGTGACGGACTTCCTCGGGCCGGGACGGAGCGGGAGGCCAGCGGTGCAGCCGGGACTCTGAGGAGTCAGCGAGACAGACACGGCCAGCTCCTGGGCTCTGACAGCGGTGCGCCCTGTGACTCATCTCCCGTGGAATGGGAGGTGGACAGACCAGCCGCCGCCCTCCCTGTGGGTGCGAGTGTGAGTGGTGCTGCTTGGGCGCCTCCACAGCAAACCCCCTCCCCCCCCTGCCCTATGCAGCTCACGCTAGGGTGGTTACTAGCACTTTCTGTGAGTTGCATCATAATTGTTGGAAGTACTGTAGGGCAATGAGAATTTAAAGGAGTTTTAGGTTAAATCTACTCAGACTGCCCCCCAAGAGGAAATCTGGTCCCTGGAGGAGAGGGTGGCGTCTTGCTGGCATTGCTGAGGCCTGAGGGTCCTGAGGGCGGAGGCCCCGTGTGAGCAGCAGAAGCCCTGGGCGGGTAACGGGCCGGAGCCATAGGGTGTCGGCGGCTCCTGTGGCTGAGAAGCTCAGAGATCTCAGAGTCTCAGGTGCGGTTCCATCAGGGGCTGACACGGCTCTCTGAGTCTCTGTCTGTGCCCCCGCACGTGGCCTTGTGGTCACCCTCCTTCCGTGACAGCAGCACGCAGAGTGGCCCTCCTGCGGTGCCTCACATGTGCAGAGGTGCGTTTACCCGGAGCCCGGAGGCGTCCTGAGGCTGCAGCGGGTTCGCTCCCCGGCTGGCTGCTCACGCCCGGCTCCCCGGCGCGGGCCGGCCGGTGGGCTGAGCGGGTGGGCGAGGTTTAAACTAGAGGTCTGCACACCGCGGAGGGCGGGGTGCGGGTGGCACTGCCCCATCCCGCTGAGGAAGGAAGTGGCTCTCTTCCTGACAGACCACAGCCAGAGCCTTGGAGAGTCACCGCCACGTTCCTCCTGGGCCACGGAGGGCGGAGCTGGAGTCCCCAGGTCCCCCGGTTGGTTGTCCCGCCTCAGCCACGGGCCGCACTCTGGGCCTTGGTCCCGGGGAAGGTGGGGGGGGGGGGGGAGGCGGCGGGGGGCGGGGCGTCTTGGAAGCAGCTCTCCAGGTTCTTCCCCTGCCGTTCCCCCGCATCGCCGTCCTGCTCCGGGAGGGGCCTGGCCTCTCCACCTCCCGGAGTGTCTGCCGGTGCCGGGACCTCGCCTCCCGGTCCGTCCTGCCCCGGCCCTGCCCCCTGGTCCACACAGCCCACCTGCTCCCCAGTCCTGTCTCCCGGCCCACGAGCCCACCGGCCCACCTGTCCCCCAGCCTACCTGCCCCCGGGTCTACCTGCCCCCCCTCCGTCCACCTGTCCCCTGGCCCCAATACCCCTCAGCCCCCCTGTACCCTGGCCCCCAGGCCCACCTGCCCCCGGCCCACCTACCCCCTACTCCTGGCCCACCTTCCCCACAGCCCCTCAGCCCCCCTACCCCCTGGCCCCCCTGCCCCCCGACCCCCCTGCCCCCGGCCCACGCAGGCCGGCCTCCTTTCTGACTTCCCCGCTTGCTGCCTTTCCCATCCAGGAATCACTTGCCCGTGCCGCCTCCATCGCCGCCCTGCGGTCTGCTGGCTCGGATGTTCCCCGAAGCTGAGGGTTGTTCACTTTTCAACAAGGACCTCGGGGGTGTCCAGAGGCGGGGACTCGGCGAGCAGGGCCTTTGGGGGCGCTGGGCCCCTGGCCCGGCTGGGGGCGGGCAGAGGTCTTCGCTGGCAGCGAGTGGCTCTGTGTGCATAGCCGACTGTTCCCCCAGAAACGCAGGCTCGCCCTTCAAGGGGGCGCTCCTCAGGTTTGCCCCTTACGCTCGGTGGGGTCAGCAGGCCTGGCCTTTGGGTAACCGGGTCTCGTTGGCACTCAGCCACGCGTCATGACCATGGTCCCTGCCTGCCCTCCCGCCCCACGGCGGCCGCACGGAGAGCACGTGCCCCTCGAAGCCTGGGGTGCGCTGTCAGCCGCAGGTCCCCGAGCTCCAGACACCGGCTCCGGGCCCCGCACTCCCCTCCCGGCCCTCACACCCCGCCCCCCAGGCCAGGCCAGGAGGGGAAGCGCGTGGCTGGTGCTGGAGCGGACACCGCCGCCTCCCGCCGTCCAGGCTCCCGGCCACATGGTGGAGCCGGCCCAGCACTGTGCCCGACCCACTGGCCCGAGTCCGCCAGTGCCCGGCTGGGCTGCCATCACGGTGCCCCCTCTGGGCCCTGGGATGGCCCCGCACACACCAGCCGGCGCCCTCGTCGCGCGCGGAGGGGTGAGCAGCGCTCCGGCCTCGAGTCCACATGCGGAGCCGCGGGCTGAGGGCCTTGTGCTCCGGGGAGCGGGTGGGGGGCGGCACCTAGGGCCCGGCTGGCCGTGGCTCTGCCCTGCGGGGGGCCCAGCGTGACAGAGCACGCCCCAGGAGAGAGTGCCAGGCGAGGGGGCGGTGGCAAGGCCCGGAGAGGGAGGCCTGGGTGTCCGCAGGCCCCCCTGCCCCTGCGGGTCCCCCTCTGCGCAGAGACACCAATGCAGTCCGTGTCGTTGACATTAGAATCGGGTTCCTGCCCTTTGCAAGCAAAGAGCTCTGACCAAGACACAGCCTTCCCTCAAGAAAGTGAAGCTGGAGCTGCCTTAGACAGCGGCTCCCCTCCCGGGACTATGTCCGAAGAAGCCAGCCGGGCACTGAGAGGGCGCATGCACCCGAGTTCCCGCAGCGCCCGTGACAGTCCGCGCTGAGGACGCAGCGAGTGCCCCTCGGCAGGTGAGGGTCAGGCAGCTGTGGCACGCTCACACCGTGGAACGTGACTTTCTAACCAAGAGAATGAACTCAAAGCATCTGGGACGGCCTGGCTGGTCCTAGAGGGTATTCTGCTAAGTGAGATGAGTCAGACAGAGAAAGATACCAAGCGACTTTACTTATTCCAGTATGTGGAATCTAGAATATATTCACAAATAAACCAACAAAAGAGAAGCAGACTCACAGGCACAGAGGACAGACCGGTGGTTGCCGGCGGGAAGAGAGGTGGGCCTGAGTGTAAAAGGCGAAGGGACTGGGAAGGTCAGATTGGGGTCACAGAATCGTCGAGGAGGGAAGGCGCAGCGAGGAAAAGTCAGCACTGAGCAGCGGTGTGTGGTGTGTGGTGCCAGGAGGGCGGGAATGTCGGGAGGACGCTTTGTAAAGTGTGACTGTCTAACCGCTGAACTGTGCGCCTGAAACTAACACCAAATAACACTGGATGTGAGCTTTTATTGAAACTTAAAAAGAAAGCAAACAAACGGCATGGAAAGCACACACAGCCTGGTGCGCCTGGAGGCACAGCTCCGGCTCCTGCCTGCTCCGCGCACGCCCCCGGGGCCCGGAGGTGCCCGACACAGCTGCCCGGGACTCGCACTTCTTTCTTTTTTTAAAAAAATATTTAAAAAAAAATTTTTTTTAATTTATTAAGGTATTATCTGTGTACATAGCTTACCATTGCCCCCCCCTCCCATAGATGCCCTCCCTCCCCAGAGTTTTGTGTCCATTGGTTGTTCTTATATGCAAGCATACCAGTCCTTCGGTTGATCTCTTATCTCCCCCAGATCTCCCTACCCTCCCCCCCACCCCCGCCCCCGCTATCATTTGACAGTCTGCTTGTTGTTTACTGTCACTATATCTATCTTTCTGTTCATTAGTTTATAATGTTCTTTAATATCCATAAATGAGTGAGGACATGTGGTGTTTCTCTTTCATTGACTGACTTATTTCACTCAGCATGATGCTCTCCAATTCCATCCAGGTTATTGCAAATGATGAGAATTCCTTCCTTTTTATGGCAGCATAGTATTCCATGGTGTAGATGTACCATAGTTTTCTGATCCATTCATCTGCTGACGGGTACCTAGGCTGTTTCCAAATCCTAGCTATTGTAAATTGTGCTGCTATGAACATAGGGGTGCATATATCCTTTCTGATTGGGGTTTCTAGTTTCTTAGGGTATATTCCTAGTAGTGGGATTACTGGGTCAAATGGGAGTTCCATTTTCAGTGTTTTGAGGAAGCTCCATACTGTTTTCCACAGTGGTTGCACCAACCTGCAATCCCACCAGCAGTGCACGAGGGTTCCTTTTTCTCCGCAACCTTGCCAACATTTGTTGTGAAAAAAGAAATAGAGGAAGATGTAAACAGATGGAAGAACATACCATGTTCATGGATTGGTAGAATCAACATCATCAAAATGTCCATACTTCCCAAAGCAATTTATAAGTTCAATGCACTCCCCATTAAAATACCATGGACATACTTCACAGACCTAGAAAGAACTCTCCAAAAATTCATTTGGAACAATAAAAGACCCCAAATAGCCTCAGCAATCTTGAGAAATAAGAGTAAAGTAGGAGGAATCTCAATACCAGATTTCAAGCTGTATTACAAAGCAACTGTTCTCAAAACAGCCTGGTACTGGCACAAGAACAGACATATTGATCAATGGAATAGATTAGAGAATCCAGATATCAACCCAAATCAATATGCTCAATTAATATTTGACAGAGGAGGCACGAACATACAATGGAGTCAAGACAGTCTTTTCAATAAATGGTGTTGGGAAAATTGGACAGATACATGCAAGAGAATGAAACTAGATCACCAACTTACACCATACACAAAAATAAACTCGCACTTCTTTCCATTCCCGTGGAGTTGGGGTTCTGAACCCCCAGATCACTGTCCCTGTGCCTCGCCCTCCTTTGTCGGTGTCCTTGTTCCCAGCCATTCACGTGCACTTGGCTCTCGGTCTCCCTTGGCCCATTTTGTACCAAGTGCTGACCTCACTGCGCTGCCTGCAGGGTCTGCCTCTCTCCAGCTCTGAATCTAATCTAACCTGTCACTCTCTTAACCCCTCTATGCCTCAGTTTCCCCATCTGCAAAACAGAGCAATAATAATAATACCTATGTGACAGGGCTAACTGGGTGCTTCACAGAAGAAATCCATATAGAATAGCTAGAGTTATTCTCTGATACTTCTAATTCCACCAAACAGAGTTAAATGGACAGTCACATTTTTAAAATCCTCACCCAGGGATGTTTATTGATGTTTAGAGAGAGGGGAAGACAGGAAGAGGGAGAGAGAGACACTGGTGTGAGAGAGAAACATCGATCAGTTGCCTCCCGTACGTGTCCCATGCAGAGATCGAACCTGCAACCTCTTTGTTGTCCGGACCACACTCCCGCCCCCGGGGCCACCCGCCGGGCTGCAGCCACATTTTTATCCTTAGGATTAAGAACATGGTATTTAAGAGATCTTCTAGATCATAAAGCCTATACATTTTTTAAATTGTTCAGGGTTCTATTGTACAGAAATTTTATTGGGGGGGGGGGGCGGATTTGCAGTGAACTTCCTATTTGACTTTTTAAAAAAGAATTCAGAAGAAAACATTCTTAGAAATAGACTTGTCTGTGATTCCAGGTAGAATTAAAAGGTGGGTGAGTGCGTGCATGCGTGTTCCTGTGTGGAATAGAGAGTGCTCTACTGAACTTAATAAATGGGCTACATTGAAACGGGTGAAATCTGACCATGTCCTTAAGCCTCTTTTATTTTCAAGCCCGACCGCACTGGATGCGTGTTTAAGGCTCCTGCACACGGAAACCTGTCCAGCCTGTTTCTCCTCTCTGTGGAGTCCGTGACCGGACACCTGATAGTCTCCGGGGCGGGCAGGCCGGGGGAGGGGCCGCTTCTCCGCTTTCTGGGGAGGAGGGCTCCTTTTCTGCTGGAAATTTCCCCGAG